>PYXC01000541.1:5780000-6380000 GCA_015244755.2 Tenualosa ilisha | reverse complement strand
AACACCAGTGCCTGCCTACTTGACAGGAACTACCATAAACAGCAGCCAAAAGCCAGTGCAGGTTTGTCACCAGCTGTGGAAAAAAATATAGAGAGAGAGCCAAAAACACACAGACTGGATCTCATCTGGCTGTGATGGGAAAAGAAAGGAGAGGTGATGGGTTGGACAGTACTTGGCCTGTTCCTCTACTGTAGAGGCAGAGACACTGAAAGATCGAGAGAAAGAAAAAGAAAGAGACAAAAAAAATGGCAGACAGACAGACAGATTTACCTTCAATCGATGGAGCCTGGTCCTGGGCCGAGTACAGCATCTCTTTAAATGCCTGCAGGCAAAACAGAGCAAACAAACAACTGAGTCAGACATATGGCCAGCATTCCCATTACACCTCATAGGACTGGACATGATCCACCACTGACACACAAATGAGAAACAAGAAGGGGATAGCTGCCTGGGGGCCTCTGTCCACCAGCTCCAACATCATCACGGAGCACTTTCGAATTTGACAATGTTGTTTGCCCATGCACACAGCACAGTAGCCAGTGGAATCACCCTTGGCTTTGCTTGAATGGCTCAGACAAAATAGACCTGAATCGTCATCGCCAGGTAGCGGCAACAGAGTTTGATGCTGGTGTGCGGGGTTGTATTGAAAACAATAGAACAGAATGTCGGTAGCGCAGTGATCCACACTTTGTTGGAGCCGGTGTGCTGAGATCCTAAGACATACGGAGCATACAGCTACAGCACTGAGCTGAAAAGAGGAAGAGAGCCCTTGAAGCAATGTGCACTGCACCACACAGGAAACTGTGCATCATATCAGAGTGTCAGGAAACTGTGGCACTAGGGAGACAGCAGCGATGACAACGTCGGTGACACTAGACATACAAAGTGATGAGAGCTGGATTTTTCCAAGAAATCCAGAAATATAATTAGAGTCATATTTGCCCAGGACAAAATAATGCATTGATATAAACAAGCCCACTGGGACATTAAACCACAAGAGACATCCGGTGGAAAACAGTACTGTCGCCAGGAACAACAACAATAAAAAAGGAAATGCAGACTGGAGAAGAGCCAGACTCAGCAATGAATGCAGAGGTAGAGTCACACAAGATCTGCTTTTCTTCCTCTCCTGTGTGTTTCAGTGGCTGACGTGGTTTGATGGGGGTCAAGGGTCATAGGAGATAGTTTGCTTGTCCATGCTGCTGACAAATGCAGATTGTGCAGAGAACTGTTCCACGTCAATAAACCCAATCAATAACTTTGTAGCTTCGGGAGTCCTCATTAACTGTTAGGTGGGGCGATATTGAAGCTCCACCACAACAGAGTCCATCTCTGCCAATTCCCAATGATGTCGACATCACACAGTTGTGCGTTACATGAATGGGTCAAGTTACAGACCATCCCTACAGGAGTGCAAGGTATATGTGTGTGCACACACATACACGCACGCGCGCACGCGCGCACACACACACACCACACACACACACACACACACACCCACACACACACAAGCAAGCATGCGCGCACACATGTGAACACACACGCACACACACAAACATGGAATGCTCGCCCTGCATGCCATTTAACTTCTAAAAAGGCAGATGAACAGTGGAGATAACCTGGCAAATAAACACTGCATAGCTCCCCTTTGGCCAGAGCCCAACGGCGATGTGGTGTCCCCTTACAGCTGGTCTAGGCTATGCTGCGGCCCGGCTGCTGAGGCATAGGCTGGAGTGGTTTCAGAGAGAAGCGATCTCTTGTGACACTGACCTAAGTGTGACCCCAAGGCTGCATTGCTGAATAGCATGCTGGAGGTCCACATGTACTTAGAATACAAGCAGAACCCAGGGTGAAGAGTTAGGCCTACATGTGCAAGTGTGGTTTGCACAGGCTTGAGAATTGCTTTCTCACTGTTACAAGGGTTTTCTTCTTGTACCTGTGAAGATACGGTTTGTGCGGGGCAGGTCTACCACGTTGTGTACATGTTTGTTTGCCTGTATAGGCTAAAGGTATGAATAAACGGCTTGTGTCGGCCCTGCGGGGCCCTTAGGGAGGTCATGTGACACTGGGACTGAGTATACGGGCTCTTCATCTACCCTGAGCTGAGCACACACAGCTCAGCATTTTAGGTTCCCATGAACCAGATGACCCCCCCTTGCCACACACTTGACTAGCATGTGTATTTGTCTTTGTGCACTCACGTGCATTACTGGATAATAAGTTAAATCTAAGGTCCAGGTACCTCATGTACATATTTCTCTGTGTGTGATACCTGAGTTAGGAGTGACAATATTAGGCACTAGCATGAATAGCCTTTCAGCAGAATTCTTCCTCTCCCTCCCCTCCTCATGTCTACCCATCTTTCTATGTTCCCCTGCTGGCTCTCACATTGGCCTTTCACACACGCGTGTTATCTCTGCCTGCTGGAGTCTGTTTGGCAGGTCCCTGTGAGAAACTCAGTCAACAACATGCAGAGGAGATGTGAGCCAGACTCCCTGTCCATCAGCGGCGGCTTTAGCACCTACGCTATGGAGCCTGTGGTGTGCTGCTATTTTTCACAGCGTGACCCAGGCCTCTTTCAACCAACCAACCGACCATGGGCTCTGTTCTGCAGAAAACTCACACTCAAGAACTTGGGACATGCAAAACTCTGCTCGAGCAAGATTAGTGAAAAAAAAACAAAAACTAAACAAAAAAAAGTATTTGCCCCAGGGCTAAAACATACAAGTCTGTGCTGGCTAAAATGTTCAACTGCAGTAGCTTTGTTGGCACGAACACATTACAACATACTCTGAGTAATGTCTTGTTTCTTTGTTTCTCTCTCTCTCTCTCTGCCTCCCCCTCTGTGTCTGCGTTTGTGATCCCACACATATTCACGTGATATCCCGCACATTTGATCACTGGCACCAGATATTTGCAGAATTCCCTTCTCCCATGAAATGAGCTGGCATCAGCTCTCTTGAAGCGTGAATTACAGACCAGAGGTCAGTGCTGCCTACTCAGGTCCTCACTGTCCTTCAGACAGATATTATTGTGCACCCACGCTCGCACATACTGCAGGTTTGCTTTAAAAAAAAAAAAATCATACTGCTTGTGACACACTCACAAAGCTGATACCCAGGCTCTGTTCTACAGTGGAGAGACAGATAACTTTAATTTGGCACGACAGTCCAGAAAACATGACCGTAATGTTACAGCAGCTAATTAACAACACACTCTCAAGACACAAATAATGTCATTACGTTCGGGCCATTAAACCAGAGCGAGCCAGGGCACCAAACCACTGCTGGCTATATTCAAACCATCGGTAGTTATCCCCAGACAACCTTGTATGCAATGATGTGGCATGATTCAAATACATCTTATGCATTATTCTTTGAAGGCTTTAACATTTGAGTAAGGGTTATGTTATGGGAAAGAAAATACAGATCCAAGTAATTTCTGCTGAATCTGGAGAATCTGTTTTTCTTTTTAAACTTATTTCAGACGGTAAGTAAACTCAGGGTCTACATTTCTATTGTGGTTGGTACTTATGCACAGAATACTAAGTATGGTTATACCGAATTCTGATGGTGGATTTCCAAACTTTTAACGCTGTGTTTAGGAATATGAGGAAATATGCCACAAACCGCTACCTAGCGTAATACAATGATATGACAAATCGTTTCATTACCAATATAGCCAACCTTAGTAAGAACACCTTGAGATAAAAAGACCTTGAGATAAACACACACACACACACACACACACACACACACACACACATAAATGCATCAAATTTCCAGGAAAATGTTGTGCGTAAGGTCATTAACTGACAAATGGAGATGCAATTTTGTCTTCAACTGAAGTTGTTATTCGCTTCAGCTAACATTATCGTTACTGGGATATTTCAACATTAACGTTAGTTGACTGTGCTAAGTCACTAGATCCCTAATTCTGACAAGACCATTCCATCTTGACATTTCACCAATGCGCAAGACAGCGCTACGCAGTATTTTTGCCACGATGCGGACGAGGGAGAACAATAATGAAATATGTAGATAAGTTGCAGATCGGTTATCCTAGTAATGCAGATAACGTTATTTGTAATAGTACCTGGCCGACAATGTTCTCAGATTAGTTATAAATTGTCTCAACCAAGAAGCGACGCGCTGTAACGTTAAACTGACATCAGTAACGATTACGTTGACGTTATTGGTTTTCGATTGCTGTAACGTTATTAACCCTACAATTTCAATAACAGCATCGGTAAACCATGTGCATCATATTAACTTTAATGTTACACACATATTTCACATGGTCTGCAAATGCAGCGTAGCTAAGATGGCTATGACAACGCTACCCAGCTAGCGATAACAAACTGACGTTAAGCTAGCAACGCTAAAGTTATTCTTCAGGTACAATAGCACACCTGAAATTTAAATGTGCTCCGCATGTTCTTGGTGACCTGATAAGGGACCTATGCCTATCATATGATAATGTCTATCGCATTAACCGTATTTAAGACGCAATGAGCATAAGGAGCCAACAAGGAAATCACACAAAGCTAACGTTCAGGTTCTACATCGTTTGCTAAGGTTAGCAATTTCTTACCTCATATTGAATGTATTGTTTCCTCCACTCTGGAGTGATGTGTGCAGAGAGGTGCTCTGTGAATTTCATCCTTCAAACATTTGTTAGGCAATTTATTCGTTTTTTGGATGCTTCTTAGTGTGAAATGTCAGCTAACATTAAAATGCAGAAGAATGAGCAGAGCTACTGGCTATGAATCAGCGCAGTCTACTACTGTCTTGCACAGAGATTAAGGTTGTCTTCCGAATATTCCCACTCTTGGTCCCACATATTAGACGATGAAATAGTGACGATCACAGAAATACGTCTGTCAACTCATTACTTTCTACCCATCAGTGCCACTGATTTTTGAGAGCACTGTACAAAATCTTCTTGCGAATAACTAAATAGCAGAGACTCACGGCCGCCATAATGTCAGTGAGTTACGTCATGTTGTCGTCAGTTGACCTATGGCGAGGGGGTGGGTGATGTTTATTTTGTTCACATTGACTGGCAAGTTAAAGCAAATGTAATTCTTGATTTGACTTTCTCAATTCTGTGATTATGAACCAGTAAGAATGTATGAATACATGTCAACAACAGAAAGCATTTGGGTGTTCTGAAAACGTCTGTTAATCTTTAAACCAAAGAAAACGAAGAATTTTTGATGTAAAGCTGAAAAGTAGGCCTACACAGAACATTCCAAACGCGTCCTAGAGCTTTATTGGCATTGCTTGAACACGCGTTCTTTGAGACAGATGGTTAGTCGGTATCATCTGAGGGCAGTAAGGCACATTGTGATTATTGGAATGGTATACCACCCTAGAGTTAGACAATTAATGATAGCATTGCATTGGTGGTAGCTTTTTGTGTGTTGTTTTTATATAGTCTGTGAGTATCACCCTCGGGACATAGCCTATTATGGGTTGAATAGGGTAAAACATGTAACTACTAGACAACTACTCAACTACTTCTAAAACTACTACTAAATGTCACCTGAAAACTTCCCCAGCTGATTATTTACATACAATTTACTGACAATATTTTTTGTATTGCAAATTCTCTGAAAATGTATGTTGATGAGACATTGGTCTACTGTAATATGCGATAATTTGCCTACATTTGCCTAGGCCATGGCTAGGGAGGGCTTACAGTGCACCTCTACTAACCAACTGGCTGTGCTGAATATGAAACTGAATGTTAACATCAACAATTTCTATTTCAACCCCATGACTGTACCACAAAAATCAATGCATTTCAGTACAGTGTAAATACTGTAAAGGACTATGCATTGTCCATGGAGTGGAAGAAGGTGGTACTTGTCTCAATGCATATTAAATCACATGTACATGTGGCAAATTGTTACATAGTGTTGCTTTAGAAGGAACTAAACTTAATTGAAGCATTAAACTTATTGGCATCTACAATGTAAATGGCGGGTTTCAATGCAGTTTTCTCAATGATAAGGACAATAATTTAACCATACATACCACACAGGTGCCTGGATATGAATCAAGTACACCCCTACTGGAGAAATGACTTTATTTGGTTCCTGAGTTTTTGTCATTGCATCATAGGCAGCAATGGGCTGATCTACAGATGGAACTTCACAGCAAATTTCAAATTTGCATCTTAGATTACCTAGGCATGAAGATGCCATCTGAGGTGTGAAAAAATGGACCCTTGACCTAATTAATTTTTTTCATTCAGACCAGTTGCCACAGGTGTAAGCCATGAAGCACCTCATATCAGCAGATCAGAGTGCTTATGGAACCTGCATTCACAAACATTTGTGACAAAACGGGCCGTTCTGAAGAGCGCCGTAAATTCAAGTGAAATTAAGCATCAGTGGATGCATAAAGATTGGTGTGAAAGAACTTGACTGGACTGCACTGAGCCCTGGCCCCAATCCCATCAGACATTTTTAGAGTGAAGACTGAAGTAACAGAGATTGTGAGCCAGCTTCTCATCCAACAGATGTTCTTCTGGGTGAATGGGCAAAACCCCCCTCACAGACACACTCTAAAATGGTAAATTTCATATAGAAATTCTCTCTCTCTCCTCTCTCTCTCTCTGGCTCATGTTCACTCTTATTGGGGTGTGTGTGCCACTGAAGAAAAAAATGAATACAAAGCAGAAATCACAAACACCGCTTGAACTATAAACTCTAATAATATGTTTTCATTTTAATCAATACATTTGGATATTTACATGTCCTATCTGTTTAAATATATGCTTTTTACTATCATCAAAATAATACTCTGCATACAGGCATCTTTATATAAACAACAATATACATCTACTACAGACTTACAATTAAGGGATGTGTGACATAACCTAGGCATGCATTTCCCTCTTCCTACACTTAGCATGCCAGTACAGTTCCGATGTACAGTCACTGAGAAGCTCTTCATGCTCTCAAATTAGACATGTGAGAATAGAATTCGACAGTCCTCTGTCTACTCCTGGCATGCCAGCAGAGTGCTGTGAATCTCTGAGAAATTGGGCCTCTCTTTAGCGTTCCTCCGCCAGCAACTCAGCATAAGCTGGTAAACTGGGTCAGGGCAGCAGGCTGGCTTGGCCAAATACACCTGGAAAGGTACAAGACACAGGTACAAGTCAGTGTATCCTACTCTACTACTCTATTGTGTAGTCAAATTCACACATCTTTATGCCTCTTCAGTTGCATAAATCTCGTAATCTCTAAAATCTTAACACAACCAAACAAAAACTGTGTAATTTCAAGATGGTTGCTGTCCTGAATATCACAATATTACCGAATATTTTTTGTGTGAAGTTGAATTTGACAGAATAAACTGGCTGCTGTGTTAGGCTAGTTAATGACCTTTGCCCTGAACACATATTGGAATTGAATACTAATCAGATTGCCAGTCTCATGACCTTGTCAGAGCCAATTTAGACAGTGCACTTTGGAAAGCAATGTCAATATAGTGTAGGTTTGAACAAAAAAAGCATGTTTTATGTGTTGGTGTCTCACCTGTTTATTTTGGTCCCTGAAGAATTCCCCTGTGTTCTCGATGACCTGTTCATCTGACAGGTTGGAATAGGGCTGCTCTTTACAGAGGGTCAGAGTCTCCCACATCGTGACCCCAAAGGCCCACACATCACTTGCCATAGTGAACTTACCCTGGGAGAGGAATGCAATGTCAGGTAACAATATTTACGACAAGGATTCCAGTAAATTTAAGGTTTTGAACAATATTTAATTATTTCCCTTGAGCCACACTGACAAGGCAAAGGTCATATATTTAGAAAGGAGGAAACAATTAACTCTGCTATGCTGCTTCTGTTCACTTTTAGGTGTGATACTAAAGTGGATTAAGAGCTCACCAGCAGAATGCTCTCCCAGGACATCCAGCGAATAGGGAGCACTGCTCTCCCCTGCACGCGATAGTAGTCCCCCCTGTAGAGGTTTCTACTCATGCCAAAGTCAGCGATCTTGATGGTGTTGTTTTCCCCCACCAAGCAATTACGTGTTGCTAAGTCCCGGTGCACAAAGTTGAGCGACGACAGGTACTTCATACCAGAGGCAATTTGAGTGGCCATACCACACAGCATACTGTAGCTACAAAGGGAATATTTAGGTTTATGCATTACATCAGCAGACAGTAGGCTACTGTATGTGACTAAAGCTAATTTAAGACAACTGTACTGGCAGAGGTAATGTACCTGATAGTGGGTACCTCACCGGATGCAGATGACTCATCCCTAAGCTCATGGCAGGACAGAAACTGATTAAGGTCTCCATTCTCCATGTACTCTGTGATCATGCAGAGAGGATCGCTCTCCACACACACGGCCAAAAGGCGGATGATGTTGGGGTCCCTCAGCCGAGACATGATCCTGATCTCCTTCAAGAAGTCATTCCTAAACAGGCACAGTATGAGTTGGTTTATTTGAGTATTTAAATGGATGCTGATGTAAAATATTTCTATATAACATTCCTTTTGCTACCAACCTGGCATTTTTGTTGGCATCCTCTCTTAGGGTCTTCACCGCCACTAGAATTGGTTTATCTCCACCACCTCCAAAGTCTTCCTTGAGGAACTCCTGCATGCCCTCTGCCTCACACAGATGAACCTAGAAGGGATTTAGATTTAACTGAATGTTATCTTAAACACCTACCTATACCTGTTTGCCTCTCCAAACCTGACAAAAGTGTAAAGACCAGTCTAACAGCAGCATAACAATGTCAGTTTTTATTAATCTTTCTTATATTTCTTGTCTGACAGCACTGTATACAATCACAATAACACAGAAAATCTCAGTGAGTTCCTCTCTCCACAGCAGGAATAACCTTGGGGTCAATGGCGGTAGCCTAGATAACTCATGAAGCATTAAACACAGCCACTGCTTTCCACCACTGGCTGTGGTGTTTTGCAAACTCTGTGAACTCAACAACAGCTGAATCAACAATTTCAGTGACTATAGTATGTGGGACTAAGACAATGTTTTGCCAACCTTTCAACAAGCAAAAGAGGCTCTCTTGCTCCACTACATGGACATCTCATGCAAGTGCATTGTGAGATTGTGTAAAATTGCCAAGAACTGACTTCCTTGTACTTAAAAAAGGACATTCCAAATTTTTAGTAACAAGAAATACAAAAGAGCATTTGAGACCGTTAAAACCACAAAGATCCAAAAAAAGGGGAATTTGGAGTTGGTGACACAACATAATTTATAACTGTAGTTTTTCCTTTGTTCATTAAATTTTTACTAATTTGCAAAACCAGATTTGTATATTGACAGTCCAGAAAATGACACTGAGATGGTTCACTCTGCCTCTTACCTCCCCAAACTGTCCCTCCCCCAACTTCTCCTTGAAGGTGAGCTGGTTCCTAGGGAACTCCTCCAGGGCTCCCTCTCTCCCTGGGGGAATGGTCAGGCACACAGTAGCTATGGAGTAGCTGGTGTTTCCAGTGGCCATGTTGTTCTCGCTCACTATGTTAGCTTCTGCGTAGTGTGGCACATCATCAGTGGAACTAATTTGAGGTGAGCTTGATGCTGATGTGTCTTTTTCTGTAACATATACTGTAAGTGAGGTGGACTTGGACTACTGCATACAGATGTACATACACACTGCAAGTGTTCTTTGGCCCATCCCTATTAAACCTTAGTAGGTATCATGCATTCTTATGGATTAAATTTCCCTTGTTACACATTTAGAAAACATGCTAAAGATCCATTTTCCACTTAGAACCTGGTTCTTTTATAGGGATAAGCCATAAAACTTTTTTGCACTAAGGAACACTCATCACTATGAAAAGGCATAGTACATGTAACTATTCTCTAATTTCACAAATCACTCACCAGTATTCCCTGCAGACTGGCCAAACTCTGGTAACTTCCTTATCAGGTGAGATGGCTCTTGATAATCAGATCCAAGAGGGAAGATCCTTTCATATGTAGAGCTGGACTCCACCTCACTGGACAGAGAGGAGCGACGATAGGAGAAGGCCTCCCTCTGGGATGACAAGCGGGCTGTCAACTCATCGTCAAGCATGCGACGAGATGCCTGTGGAGAGTTGACGAATCGGGGCATAAAAAGATTTAGTCTATTTAAGTCTACACTTAACTTTCCATTGTAATGTTTTAGCCGTTTTAGTACCGCAAAGTGTTTTAGTTTGGAAGAGTTTGTACTTTTATTTGCTTGCACATTCATGACTCAGAGGTCATGTCTGAACAACAGCTCTTCAGCATTGTTTGTGACTATAGTTAAAAAACAGTGTAGTGATCTTCAGGCACTTCTGAAACGACCAGGACAGAAAGCAGCTGCTGTGGTCATACCTTCTCCAACATCTTCTGCCAAACCTGACGCCACAGGATAATGATTATGATGGCCAGCAGAATGACAATGATGGCAACCAAACAGCCAATCAGAATCCTTGTGTTGCTGTCATCTACCTTATGTGTTGGATCATCTCCTAGGAGACAGAGGGATAATTAAAAGGGAATGAAAATAACCATAAATGACCAATTCCATTCAACTTTTGCCAATTATCTCACATTGTCACACAGTAATTCTGGCTAAAATCAGCTGAACTGTGACCAAAACACCCATGAGAAAATCTATCTGAATGTTTACAGTTCCAAAAAAGATACACTAGGGGGCACCATTGTATCTTTAAACATGGTGGTGTCTGGGTTGCCAAGCCAACAACATCTAGCCCTGCAGTGATGCAAAGAGAGAACTCCTCAGTACATTTTAGGTCAGGGATATGGACATTACTTACCTGGCTGAATGCCTGTTGTGTGACCTCGCTTACGAGGGACCAAAGAGGTGTTATAAACCGCTGTATCTATAAAAGTGCATTGGAGGCTATAAGTTTATTGCCAAATACTGTGAGGTGTGAAATGAAGTATTCTAAATGTGGTAAAAAAAAATAAAAGCAGAGAGTCAGAGGGTGGGGGAAAATCCATCACCACTCAAGGAAAAGGTTACCTGACTGAAAAGCAATTTCACTGAACATCATCCAGGCATCGCTAAAAGCAAAGCGACATCTAATAGCACTAGCCATGTGGTTGCCAAGGGCAACAGTGACAAAACGAGCACTAGGACTGATCTTGTCCACCCTTGGTCGGAATGATACGGGATTGGGCTCCCATTCTGACTCAGAGCGGAAGTAACATGTTGCTTGCCGGAATATTCTCACTCCCCAGGTGTACATATTGTTACAGTGGACCTGTGTGATTAAACAAGATTTCATGTGTAAAGTACAGGACACTTTATAAATATTCCTTCATAATAATAGAGAGCAATATGATTATAATCAATAGTCCAATATCCTTTTTGTCTCAGAACAAGTGAACCAACCTTCATTGAGGAGAAGTTTCTCACACGGTCAAATTCAAAGGTCATCTCCACATATCCAGTAGGGAAACTGGCATTGGTCCAGCCCACATAATCATATCCTGGCCACACACCATAAACTTGGCTCTGAGTGAAGTCATCCAGGCCCCAAGCCCCATCAGTCAGCTGACCAAGACCCTCAGTCAGACTAGAGCAAAAAAGAGAAGAAACAGTAGCCTAGTGACAGTCACCTCAGCATTTATTGTTTAAATCCTAGAATCAGTCTGCAGTCATTCAACTGAGGCCTGAATAATTTGACCTACAATAGTCTCAAATGAGAAAGTATTAAAATGGAAGTACAGTTCTGATGCTTTTAAATGGGTTAAATCTCTTTTCTACTGCCATTTTTGTCAGACTTTTTATCAGTATGTACTTTCCTTCTAAGATACACTGCAAAAGATAACTTAGACAAATGATCTGTTGATTTAATCCAGTATGTTTTCACTGATAAATCCTGTCTTTGGTGTGCAGCTCAGATGACAGAAGCAGGCTTACTCAATTAGGTGTGTGTGTGTGTGTGTGTGTGTGTGTGTGTGTGTGTGTGTGTGTGTGTGTGTGCGGGTACCATACTAAACCCAAAGGGGCTGAGGCTCACCTGTAGCCCACTGCACCATCATACACTGAGTCATTCAGGTCAACTCGCTGGCCTCTCAATGCCATCTGTTGTCCATTTGGACCACCGTAAGACACAAGGCCATCTTTTGCAAAAGGAGAGAGCTATATTGGAGAACTCTTTCAAAGGTTGGGAGATGTGACTGTACTTTACAAACTCTGTAATGTGTCAATGAATCACTCTGATAGCCTTGAAATACTGTATGTATTACTATATGTTTATTACCTCCTTTAAGAAGTTTACGTTTTAGTTAATATATTTGTCTGTAACTATTATTACAAAAAAAACAACTGGCAGGAAAAATGTAGTGAGCCAGAAGAAATAAAATTTTGGACAGGAAGGCCTGCATCCACAGCTTCAGTTGTGAGATTTGGAGGGGCTTGCAGTGAACCTCTGCTTTAAAAGTGATCCAAAAGTGGTCTTATGTAGGCAGATGCCATCTGAACAGTTGCTGTATGAGTCATGGTTATGTTTTTACTTTTTGTTCTAAAAATGCCACAAGGCTGTATGTTTTTTTTTTCTTTGAGAGAGATAGAGAGATAGAGGGTTCTCACCTAACCATTCACAGCCATACATCTCCACCCTCATGCACACAATCATAGAATGGTCTGTGACAGGCATGAAGCGGACGAAGCGAGCAATGATGGGAGGTTCCAAGTCCTTCAGCACCACATCATATGCATTTCTGTTCCCTTCGATGATCTGTCTCAAGGATACAAGGTTTGCAGTCAACTGGAATCTCCATACAACTAGTAATATACAGTGTATATATGAAATAACCACATATGGGTTAAAGCACCACACTGTACAAATAGCAAACAGCCTGAAGTCAAGAAGTCATATCAGGCTATTTGTACAAACATGTTACACTGAACAACCATCCAGTCTTAGAAATGGACATGGCAACAGAAACCGTTGATAACACTCTTTGATGAAAACCAGTTAACTTTACTGTTTTAGAGAAAGTCTGTATTTTTCACAGCAGTAGATCCAACATGATGTGTACCTGCCTCCCTTTCCGATCACGCCATGACACCCAACGGGTGCCATCTCGGCTGTATTTGATGCGGTAGCGTTGGGCAAACTCATTGCCCACGCCATCGGCATGGCGCCCCTGGGTGCCCACAAGCGTGACAAAGTGTAGCGTCCGCAGGTCGATCTGAAGAAACTCCTTCAGGGGCTCCTGCTCTCCCATCACATCTGGACACCATGCACCGTCCCCATCATCAAAGTCCAGCCTAAGGGGACATAAAACATTCTGTGTGTTCCCATGTGGGGCAATGTATGTATCCTGTGTGTGTGTGTGTGTGTGTGTGTGTGTATCTGTGAAATAGGGAGTAGATGTAAGTGGCTGCTGCATACTATGTTTATGTTCATGTTTATGGGTTTATGGTTACCTAGCAGACACTTTTATCCAAAGCGACATGCAATAAAAAATACCACATTATAAACAAAAAATAATTGGCTAAAATGAAATATATATTCTAAACATCTTACTAAAATCAAATAATACAGTGTCTATTAGTCTGACTATGGTCTTATTACTGCACAACTTACAAAGGCTAGTCATAGTAACATTTTAATATTTTCTAATACTCAGTAAATAACTACAACATCAAACTTAAACATCAATAAATACAGAAATAAAGGAAAGAAATAAATAACAAACATGGGATTTAATTTCAGTAATCGGCAAAGTCAAAGAAAATATATATTAACATACAGGAAGTGTATGAATGTGTGTGTGAATATGACCTAGTGTCCATCTAAGTATGTTTACCACTCTTCAGTACAAATGAGTATACGTGTACTTGTTTGTGTCTTTGTGAGCATGTGTGTGTGAAAGAGAAAGAGAGACAGAGACAGACAGAAAGAGAGAGAGAGTGTGTGGGTTTGTGTGTGCACACTCGCAAGTTTGTGTGCCACTGGGTGTGTACGTGCTTATCCCCCACGCATGCCCACCTGCCATATCTGGCTGCTGTAGACTCTGACCACTGGCTGGAGGCAGAGATGTCCTCATCCTGGATCTGCCCTCCGGCCATTCCCAGGGGGTAGCGGCACACACCTGCAGTCAACAGCAGCAAGCAAGTTAGACCTGACTAATGCAGCAAACAGAAAGTCCATCCCACACACACACACACACACACATATATGTATACACACACATATACACACATATATACACACACACACACACAAACACACGCACACACACACACACACACACACACACACTGAGATCATCCAGCACTCTTAGACACTGAGATCACAGGCAAACAGAGCATAGGCAGCCATTTTTAATGAGAAAACCTGAAGCTGGTTCGAGACATGTTTTGACTACTTGTTTTGAAAATAAATAACAAAATGACGATTAATGTGGTGGCTGTGTTTGGTCATTGCTTCAGAACTGAGCAAACAGTGCAGCTTTTAAGATACTTTTCCTCCCATTCTAAGAGAAGGCTCTCAGTATCATGTAATTATCTCTAACTTCCTTTTCTCTGAAGTACGTTTTTTTTTTTTTAATTCAAAGCATTGTTACTACCGGTGCACACAAACCAAAGAACCAGGCCTCACAACAAAAGGTAAGTCTATACAGCTAAGCACAACGTGTTATTGTAGGTGTTGCGGTTTAGTGAGAAGTCCATAGCTAATCAGGAAACATGGGAATTGGACACGGAGTGGCCTCTCCTGGCCAGCCCCACACCCCTCAACTAAAACAGCCTCAGTGGCCCTCAGCAGCCCACCAGGCTCCAACTAGTGAGGCCTCAGCCCCTTACTGGAACAGAGGGACCTTTATGCTGGTGCCAATGCAAGCAGGAGCAGAAGCAAGAGGCTTTGTATGCCATTTCCTTATTTTTCATTCTTTCACAGGAGGCCGGCTGTTCATGAAGGAAGATGAGAACGTGAAGAGGAAGGTGAGGAGGAGTGCTCCTGCGACTTGCACATGAGAGTGGAGTCACAGTCTCCACACAGTCTTTTTTAAGTGCCGAGTGTCTCACCACAACTTTGTGTGTGTGAATGGCAGCATTTGTCACCTTGGCAACAGCTGTCATGCTTCCTGACAACACAAAAAAGGCAAAACATGAACCTGTTCATTTAAGAAGTGGATAGTGTTTTTCTTCTTTCTTGAGAAGTCTAACCATTTCACCACTTGTTCTCCTTCTTGTACTCTCTGAGCCCCAAATACTTACAACCACATCTGATGGGTGAAGGGCTTTAAAATCAGTTCCACCATCCCCTCTGCATCCCTGTGTGTTTGATGTGTGATTGACATGCTTAGTACATCTCTCATAAGCTCTGGCAAGTGTTTAGGCTGTCATCCAATCAGAGAGGTGGTCTGATTCGCTCTGCCTGGTGGGGGCTACTGAGCAGCTCAGCAGGGAAGGGGCCTCAGGGACGGACAGCCTTGCCATGAATGGGCACCACTGTGTGCTGGACAGCAGAGAGGCCTCCGCTGGAAAAGTCCTGCAGCAGGCCATGAATGGGGCCCTTTCTGCGCACCCACGCGGCTCCTGTTGGCATTGGCAGGCACAACAGACACCAGACCCCCAGTGGTGTGCCCAGTCCACTCGCCTCGGGCCCTCTGGTCTGTAAATGACCCTCCTGTTAGCTGTCTGGCCACTGGAGCAACACGCCACTGCATCATCACAACTGAGACGAATGAGCCGTTTTCAGGAAAACCATGTCAGGAATTCCATTCCATTCCACAGACCTGTGTTCATGAGCAGCCTGCCTTAAATGTTTCAATATTAGGCTAGTAGCATGTTCAGACTATGGACTGTATGTAAAGAATGTCTGGTACTCACCTGGATTTACCTGAGGATGTGCCACATCAAACAACAGTGGTAGGACCAATAAGAGTAAAAGCAGTTCTCGAGGCGACTTCATTCCATCGACTGGATCATGATTATCCCTAAAACATCAGTTCAAACAACAGTTCAGAAGAAAACGTTTCTCTTGGGAAAAAAATCCCGCAGTTAACTAATTTAGCCAGTATAACCACATATAATATTTCCATATTAAAATGTTGACATGAAATAGGTAAATTTATAGTGTCTCACCCTTCACAGTGTATTAAACAAAGACACCAACCTCAATCAATTACCAGCTGAGTTAGAGCAGTTATATTCATAGAACAGATGTCTTGATCCATCTGAACATGAAAGGCTTTCCATGAATATTTCCATAAAACTCAAGCTGTTTTCATAGCTGGGTGCTTTTTAAAATCTAACTATGTGTAGCTCAAAGTGAAGCTGTTGGCTTGAAAAGCAACTTTGGCAAAAACAATGTTAGCAATAAAACTAAGTGTAATTTACTTGACTATATTTAAACAGAGCCTTGTTAGTGTCATGTGGCTTACTGGAGCAGGATAGAGCACAGTGGTACTCTTGTAGGCAGGTAATGATTATTAAAATAAAGTCCACTGTCTACATGGTGTTTATTTACCTTAGGGCAAACCTATAAATGTTAGTAAAGTATGCCTCCAGTGATATGCATTGGAGGGGGAGTGTTAGACTGTATATGCAGTCATTCCTGAGTGAAGGGGCAAAGCTCTCACCCCTGTGCAATATTTTACCATATTAGCTCTGAACCCCTCCCGTGAATGATGGGGAGCATACTTTGTTTTAACACGTGTAATATGTTCTAAATGCACCTCCGTACAGTCCATATTTTCCAGTCATTAGTATTAAGTTTTATACAACATTCATTTTAAACATTCATTATTGATGCAAACACTGAATTGATTGTGCTGTTACAACACATTACGACACAGGACTAAGTTTCCTCAAATTTTCATGAATTGTCTGGTGATTGAAAAAAATACATTTCAACTCAGATTTATGCACTTCAGAGAGAACTGAACTTTGTTTGTAAAATATAAACTCTAAGCCATGGATGGCATAACTGAGTGAAATGAAAATCTGTCAGTAATTCTAGTATTATATACACAGTGAAGAAGACACATGAATAAACGGTTCAAACCTACATTTCAAAGGTGGAAATCCAGACATTAGTCCAAACAGTTTTGATGATATTCCACTGTTGTGCGTCTCATTCAGACTTCTTCAGCGTGAGAGCAAGACATAGCCAGAGGCTCTTCAGCGAGTGGAGTGAAGAAAGTTTACAGTCCGAGCAAGGCGGGAGTGATGCCAACGGCCCCAGAATTCCACCTGAAACACAGAAGGTTTCAATTATGTCCCAGAGTGGCTGTTTATAGCATACGTTTAGACGGCCACAGAACTACTGAGAAAAATGAAACACACTCCAGCCACTAGTTCTATGCTGACAATCTCACTAACTCTTCCTCCAAAAGAATACTTTTTACTGCCTTCAACAAGTAGTTTTATTCCTACAGAATGACCTGTTGCATTTTATGGCTCCACTTCCCACTGTGGATTTACATTAATAGGGTACTACATTGGCCTTTAAAAATCTTATGTGACTAACTCAGTGTGGTCACATGCAAACAAATGATCAGAATTCAGTCTGATTATTCACCCTACTCCGATTAGAAATTGTCATGTAACTCTAGAAATCCAACTGAAATCAGATTTTAAGAAATGTACTGGAGTATTTGATTGGAATCTGATTATTTGTCATATAACTCATACTCAAATTATAGTTAGAGTTTATCTATGACTCTATATATACAGTCACAGCTTATGAATGGAGACGTGTTATCAAGATTCTATAGAACGCATCAATGGAATCAAAGAAATCAGATTTCTTTTAGCATGTAAACTGAAATATTTCAGAATTCTAAGTACACTGATTAATGCTTTAATTAGATTTCTCTTTGCATGTAACCACACTGACTGATGTGACACTGAATGCTATCTTCAAAACTTAAACTTATAGGTATGATACAAAATCACCATAAATCAATTCTTTTTTCTTTGTTCAAAATTCCAATGTCTACGGTGCTAAGGTAACAAGAACAGCAATAACTGTGGCTTATGATCTGTGATCCCCTCAATATTTCTGCCTCCTTACAATATTATCAGATTGACAATCTTATCACTTGTTTTGTTTTAATGGATTTGCATGTTTCTATAAAGAGCTGGGCAGACACCAAATCATATTTAGTATATTGAGCAAATAATAAAATAATCAAAGTCAATATCAAACTAAAAGATTTCAACAAAGCAAGATTTTTTTTTTTATTTAAGGTAATGTACATATCAGAAGCAATCAAGCATACCATATGGGTCAATGCAGACATATACAAACAGAGAAGGAGCAAAAGGAGTAACAGCTTTGACATGCTGTTGTCCTCTAAAAAATAAACAACAACAATAATAATAATGATAATAATAATTAAAAAATATAATAATAAAAAGCGGTGAAATTCAGTATTCACATGCATGCTACAGCAATTCTGCAGGAATTACATTGAATCATTCTCAGACAGGTAATATAAGAACATTGAAAAGGAAATGACACCAAGACAGCTCATGAACACAGACATGGGACACATAATTGGCTGGCATAAGGAGTTTATAATGTTAACATAATCATCTGAAGAATGCACTGCTATGTTCTGATGTATATTCATACAGTCAATACTTAGAAATAAAACAATCGGCTATTTTCTTATGATGTGTCAAAGTAAGAACAACGGTCTGAAGCAATCTGATTTATCATGCACTGTCTCCTCCGAGACAGAGAAAACCTGAGAGGGGAAAGCACCACAGGAATAACAGCTCGCTGAAGGCTACTGAAGGCTCACAGGTTTAGGTGAAACACACAGTCTACGTCTCAGAAAACTGTATGCTTAACTCTGGGTGCAGCACAGTGCAATGTTTTTTAGTGTTTGCTTATTTGTGGGGTTGAAATGGTTGCATTTGATTAACACTTGACACCGTAGGGAAACTGAGAATGTACACTGAGGCTAATATCTTACACATTTGGCTACATGACGTCAACTGCTGCTTTGGAATAAATAGTGCCAGAACAAATGAAATGCAACTGTATTGACCTCTCAGTGCAATTGGTGTTGCAGGCTGTCTGCGGCCTCCTTTCCACTCACACACCCCCCTTTCCAGTGGCTGATGCGACCTCCTCTCTCAGCTGGCTCAGGAGGAGCATGGATACCTCTCCTTGACCCCAGTTGTCACGCTCATCGCTCTCATCTGTGTTGAACTCGTACTCCGAGGCAATGCCAGACTCCCTGAAGCTCCGCACTTCCAGGCCAGCAAAGATGAATTCTTCCCCCTGGGGGGAACCCTCTACTGGGGAGACCTCCTCGACGTCCCCTTGGCCCGAGTCGTGGTCCTGGTCTTGGTCCTGGTCCTGGTCTATCTTGTTGTTCTGCTGGGGTGGGCCCGGGAGGAAATGGAAGTTTTGCAGCTGTATGGGACAGGCCCCCAGCAGGCTGTCTTGTGTGAGGGGAGAGGGGTAGGCTGCAGTAGTGCTCCGGGAGACAGATGGCATGTTGGGGCGGAGAGCGATCTCAAGAAGGCTATCCTGTGAGCCCACTGGGGAAAAGAGGGTGTTTTATGGGTGTTACAGAACCTTAATAATATCAGCTAGTTGTTATGCATCTAAAACTAAATAAACTATAGGGAACTACACTTGAAACTGACTTTTCATAAAGAACCATTACAAAGCTTGATTAAAGCTTGACTACAATACAGATACACAAAATTGATGTGTGTCTAAGTCAAAAATAAAATCTACTTCATGGCTGACCTAAAGGGATGCAACCCAACACAACAGCACTGCACAGTCAACCACCCTTGGTCAGATCCTCTGATGAATACCTCTAAAATAACAGGGGAGCTAGACTCAGTGCAGTGGATCAGGACCATTTTGACTGTGTAAGAGAGAGAGACAGAGAGAGAGGGAGAGGGAGAGAGAGAGAGAAAGAGAGAGAGAGAGAGAGAGAGGCAGAGGGAGATAAAGAGATAGAGAGAGAGAGGCAGAGACAGAGACAGACAGACAGAGAGAGACAGAGAGGGGGTGACAGAGAGACAGAGACAGAGACAGAGAGACTGACAGAGAGAGAAAGAGGGAGACAGACAGAAAGACAAAGAGAAACGTAGGCAAGCAGTAATGCAGTCAGACTCACAGAGTGAGCGTGTGGACACACGGAGCTCCAGCTCCTGGACGTGTTTGACCAACAGTGAGAGGTGCTGCAGAAGCTCAGCGTTCTGGAGCAGCAGCTGCTCCACCCGGCCCTGAGCCTCAGCTCTGGCCGCCACCTCCACCTGCACCTGCTGCTGAAGCAGCGCCACCTGGGAGTGTTCACACAAGACTGTTAGTCAGCAGATGGCTTTGTCCTCACGGGTGCAAGAAACCTGATGCATAGTTTAATCAGCACAAGCCGTACCACATGCAAATGTATGGGTCCTGCAACCACAAAATGCAAATTACTTCATGTAGTTTGGTACAACACAAATAATGTAAAAGCAGACACACACTCACACACACTCATACATGGTTCTCAGCTTAAGAACTTAAAACAGTATCAGGCAAGCTGTGATTTATTTTTACCTTTGGACCTCCCCCTACAGGTGCTGGCTTTTTAGAAAAATAGTAGCAACATTGTAAATACTCACCAATCCATGACATTAATGCACTCAGTACTGTAAAGGCCACTTAACTTCGCTTCATGGCCTTATTACCATTTCTGCTGTGCATTAATATCTGATATACGCACACTTAATTAATGTGCTTAGAATGCATAACTTGATGCAAACTTTTCTGGCCGTTCTGATAAAAATCTACTTGCTGTGGAACTATTCTGTGATTACTCTGCCAAAGACTGGCTACTTGAAGCAAAAATAGTTTACAAATTTCATGTTTGTTTGTTTATTTTGTACCAATTTTAAAGGTATATGTGGTAACCATTTTAGAAAAGCAAGAAGCCCCTTGAGTCCATTCTATAAAATGAATATAGTACAGCTGATGGCGGGTTTAACGGTTCTCCACTTCATGTTGTGCCTAACAACTCCCCTCATGCTGCATTCACGGTATATAACAGCCTCTCTATTAGGGCCTATATTAGTGCTGTGTGTATTCTATTCTATTCACTATTCATTCAAAGAATGGAGAACAGCAGGAGATTCTCCAATCCGTACAAATGTCTGTGTCACTGCTAGCATGCCAGTGAGTGAGAAGGTGAGGTGTCCCTGCCTGTGAGGTGGCTGCCTGAGTCTTTTGCTCCTGCTGCATCAGTTGCCTCCGTAACAGCTGAATGTGGTGCTCCACTGATAGGGCTAACTCGTCCGCTGCCAAGCCGCCCCACTGGGCCGGTTCCTCTGGGGTTTCCGTGGTGACCGCGGCATCCTGTAATAGATGCATTGTTATATGAGCACCTTCCCATTCCATGCTGACAAAGAGCTGGAACAGTTTCCACCCCCACATGAAGATAAAGAGCGCTGTGTTATTACTGCATGACATGAGGAAAAAAAGAGTCATTGTTACTTTGCTTTGTGAAATCTGAAATGGTTTGTGAGGCACAGTATGAGCATTAACTGATTTTACTTGAAAATTCTGGTCATAAATCGTTGGAAAGCATTTTTGAAGGTTGTTCCTTTCAACATCATCGTTTTGGTGCCAATACAGTAATACTACTGTAATGTTTATCAGGCCCTCCTACCCAAAGCATGATACTTTCAGATAAAGTATACTGGCCAACAACATAATATAGTTATGTATAAAACTGACATAGAGGTCAATGATGGAACCCTCCCCCGTCAAGACAAGATGCCGTCAAAGCGCAACCCCGAGTGTAACATCTCAAACATTGAAACATTCATTATAAATTCATGTTGAGCCATCTAAAAAGTCTGCTGCAATAGACTAACAGACTGTGTGTGTGGTGTGTATGTCAGGGCCTCAGTGGAAACTAGATGCTTTAAAAATGTATTTTATGAATTTAGTACTATTTTTCAGCAACTACATGCAGCATAACATACAGGTAAATTTCTATCACCTTAATATCATTTTTGTCTAGTCTGGACAAACAGCACAGTAATCAAATAATAACTGATAAATCAATACATACATACTGGGCCTCTTTTGTACCTCAGATTATCTAATACAGTTCCACAGTCTTTATCAAACTCTTCACTGCAATGTTCACATCTTGCACAGCCTTCCCAACATTTCCTGACCTACATACCATCCTGCAGCAACTGAGCACAGGAGAAAAACTGTAAAAACAAACATCTGAGGGCTAGTCCCATTATGGGATCTATTAACATCTCTCATATACATCTAGTGCGGTAGATGTGTATTGCGTATTCCTTGATTTTTTTCACTGAAAAATGCACAACTGTGTCATTTCATAATACTTGAATCATATATTTCACTGAGGTGTGGTGAAAAAAACATGATGTCATGACTTAATAGCAAGCTATCATTCATGAATTACTATGCAGTTGGATATCACAACTGCATGTGTGACACACACAAAATGTATGGTCACATTTATTGTAATTTTGTTTTGTACTGAATTTCTTGATTAAAATTTCTTAGAATATTTCTATACTTATATGTATAAGATATTTTATTAAAATATATTTTTTTATTTAAATGGTCAATTATATCTCCTTGGAAAACAATCAGCTTTCTTTAGCACAACTTTCTCTCTTTCTCGCTCTCTTTTTTTTGGTCAGTTTTACACATTACTTTAACCCGTTCTAACGCTTTGATTTAAGTGAAGTAAGTACAAATAAACCAAACAGCTTTAACTCAAAGATTAAACGTTGCCAAAGAACATGAACAGAAGCCAGGTGAAGATGGGAATGACATTATCTGGTCAGAGGAGACAAGAGGAGACTGGTTTGGCCCTTTGGGGATCCAGCATGTGGGTTACGACCAGGACCAGAAGTGCACAGCCCAGCAGTAAGGGAGGGTGGTGGCATGGGGCTGCATGAGTGGCAAACATGTTGTGCAGCTGACATTGTTCTGTCAGTCGAAAAGCTGACTGACTCCTGTAAAGTATACAAAAATTATACTCCTGTAAGTTATATGTAACTTATGCTGTTGAAGCATCTCTTCCTGTAGGATAGCTAAGTTTGAAGCTTAGTCTGATGCTGCATTGGCTCATTCAAAGCATCATGATCTGACATCTTAAAGATGAGAAGAAGACATAATGTAAAGTGGGGCTTAGAAGAATTGCAAAGTTTACATAGTGTTTGTAAAACACAACTGTCAAAGTGACCTTGGCATGGCAATTCTACACTTCTTGACCAGCGGCAAATTATATTGCATGCCAAACAGAGCTGTCAGGCTGACCTTGACATGACATGCAGGCTCAGATATGTAAACATTTCTAAACATATGTACAGATATGTAAACATTTCCCACATAGCCCACAAGTTTTGTTGTGCAGTCTTATGGAGATGTAAGAGCAGCAGTCTAAACAGACTCTTCTTCACTTGTCCAGACCGACTCTGTTGGTCAGTTAAAGAGGACACTACATATCTGTCCTGTCACAGAGGAATAAGCAGCTTTCAAATCTTGTCTCAAAGCAGATCACGTAGACTCCATGTTGGGGTTTTGTCATCCTGTGCCCGTCATGCAGACACCCTCACGACTGCTTCTGCTGGCATGTCTGTCTATGTGTGCCTATCTGGAGCAGTCACAGGAGGGGAACCACACCTTTGTGAACAAATCATTAAATCAGTCAGAGGCTCAGAGGTACTGCCAGGAACACCATGTTAGTCTGTCATAAATCCTAAACAAAGCTGACCATCAGAAAATCCTGCGCCTGAGTGTCACAATGACTGCCTAGATTGGTCTCGTTCTTGGACCTCAGAACTGGACATGGCCCACTGGCAGCAAACCTGTGTACTACAACTGGAGCCGTGATGGGGAATGTGCTGCAGTGACAACAGACGGACTTTGGGTGGATCTGCCCTGTTAGACAGCACAAGCCTTCATCTGCCAGACTCATGAAGGGCAATATAACAGCACCTCATGGGGCTGCATAAGCGGTCCGGAAGCTGGACCTGGGTGGACAACGAGGAGCGTCAAGATAGCTGGGGGGGCCTCAACTACACCAACTGGCAGACTCGACTGTTCTGTGATCTGATGGTGTCTGACGGGAGGGTGGAGGGATGATCTACGTCATAATACATAACAAACACCCATGTGTGCATGGGTGAGCATTGGAGCTGAATGCAGACCCTCACAGCTGGCATGAGGCCAAAGAGGACTGCAGGAAGAAAAACATGCATCTGGTCACCATTAGCAATGCCAGCAAGAATGCTTGTGTGCGGCACAAGTTTGATAATTCTACCAGTGAGTTTCGGATTGACCTGTCCAGCAACCCACGGATGTGTGGGTTCCAGAGGGTTCCAGACCCATATTCCAACAATGGAATGATGACGAGCCCAGCACCTACAATAACATCAATAAGGAGAGTGTAATGATGAGAGCATTATGGTATGACGTGTTGTGCTCGCGCAAAGCCCGGTTCTTCTGCTTGACGAAGGCCCAAGAGAGGCTGACGGTGGTGACACTAGCACCCTCTAGCTGGGAGAATGTTCTGCTGCACTGCCTGGGACCTGGCCAGCACCAGGAATGAGGACAATCAGGTAGTCATGGATGCCATGACAACGCATGTGTGTGTGGGGCTTCGCTTCCTGGTGAGTGAGTGGCTCTAGGTGAATGGTGTAAATCTGGTGTCCCATCACAGGGCAGCGGAGGAGGAGCAGATGTGCCCACTTCATCACTGTGGAGCACTGGATCTCCAAACAGGGTTCTGGGTGCCTTTGGGCTGTGAAGAGAAACTTGACTTTGCGTGCCAGTTGCCATAATCATTGAGGTGTCTGTATGTGTATCTGTGTTTTATTTGTGTGTGTGTGTGAATGTTCAAACTGGTGTGTTGTAGTGGTGTGCCTGAGTCAGTTATTGTGGTGAATGTTTCTCTGTGTGACTGCTGTGGAATACATAGTGTGATGATTATATGTTGTGTGCTGCTCTGGTCGGTTTGCAGAACACCACAAAAGAATAAATAACTGCACCTATTTAAAATGCTGCCATGTCAGAGCTAGAGTCAGACGTTTACTTTGATAGACAATTGATGAGTCATGTCAGGGTTTTTTCATAACCTACACCAAACCACCCTGTTGTGGACAACTGGAAGTTCATTCGGATCTGACCAAATATGCTACGAACATCAAGCCAAACTCGAGCTTCAACTGGCTATCAATATCCTTTACATTTCTTACCTCTCTCAGAGAATGACTTTAAGTGTTTAATTTTAACTGTTACCTGAACCTTTTCGGATATCGGGTTATAACGGGTTTTGGTGGTATAGTCTATACAAAGTGGCTAGTATGAAACCCAAAAATTCAAAAACAAGAGAGTGGCTAATATGACTGCACAACATCCCATATTGGTTGCACAAGTTCCTAGATGGTAATTACTCCACAACAATTACCCCACAGGATCAAGTCTATCAAGCCTATCAAGTGTGGAAAGACGTGTGTAGGCTAATCTCGAAATACAAAGTAGAATGCGCTACAGTATCCCTCTATGTGTGTGCCTGAGACAGAATGGGGAAAGAGTACATTCATTTAAATTTAGCTTTATACAAAGCCAGGTCTATCACAAAACATGATGCAAATTGCTAATGCCAATTACACCAGACTGTTAACCTCTCATCAAGAGATGAGCGCATCACCATAGTGCCATCCCAGCAACCCCCAAACAGCTTACAGTAGGCCTAATAGTAGGGCCTTCTATTAGCTGACATATGAAAGAAAATACCACTCATTGTGCATCAATTTGTTACATTTGGTAAGCTAATGGGATGGGTCCTGCATATAGGGATAAAATGTACCTCTGTTATATGTTGATATAGGAATGTTATGTAAATGTACAATGACGGTATATTAAATGCTGTTTTGGAGAAAAAGATTCATTTGGCTTGAACGTTGTAAATTTGAGTCACAATTTATTGACCATGGGAAATTGTGGGTCCCAGGGCCAGACTAATTAAGCCTGCAGCTACAGGTGTACATGTGTTTTTGTGTTTAGACTGTAGGCCTATGTAAATATTTGTGCTTGTCTTTATGTGTCTGTATGCCTCTGTGAACTGTGTGTATATTTTAGTTAGTGTTCTAATGTCTGTACCATACAGCCATATGTAAGCCTTGCTGTGTTAAGTTGGACAAAGGTACTAATCTTAGCAGTGATGAGATGTAGACCTGAATGGAATTCATATTTACACCCTTGTGTAGTTGTCTCATGCTTATTATGTTAATTAAATAAACTGCTCTACATCTGTTGGTGTAATATTTACATGGTACATGTTATCTTACATTCTGTGGCTATACTGACATGATAAAATCCTAAAAAATAACAATAATAACATTATGCCAATACAAGTTCACTGTAATGAGTACAATGCTAACAACAGTGTCAATGTGTGATGCTATATCATTACTTGTTCATTAATATGTTTTAATTGCACTTGTAAAATCACGTCACTATACTTAATAGACAAATAAATGTATAATATACATTAAAAATAGTTATAATTTTGCATAGCTAAATTCACCCTTATATTCTCTACAAGATTGCCAGCACAGCGGTCACATCAACAAACCACAATCCAAAAACAGGCTGCAGGCTAGAAAGGTCTACTTGTAATTTATATTAAACATTACAAAAATTTTAACTTCAAGTAGAAGCAAATTTATTCTGAGAAAGAATAATCCATTATAAAAACATATATTGGGGACTGTTATAGCCATGATTATGTGATTATGTGTTAGGTAAACAATTCTTTAGCTGAGCTGAATTAGATTTTAGATTTTGGCTTACATGAAATAGCTAGGTAATTCATGGAGTTTACCATTCACCCCATATGAGGTTCCAAGGGACCGTGGAATTAAAATGGTCCCATACAATCACAGCCACTTCACCATACAAATCAGGCATGGGGATCCTTTCAGTATGGTCATGCAAACACCATGAGGGTCAGTATGTAAAAGGGCTCAATTTCATTCCAACTGACTATAGAACATGATCCCAGGGAAAGCACCATTAACTGTGGAGGTCTCTGTATTTTTGTCTACAGCATTGACAACCAGTATATCTTTCCCCTTTTATATTTTACAGTATATTTGTTCAAAGATTGCATTATTACTATTACTTGAAATATAAATTAACTTTAAATTATGTTGAATAATAGGATACAATTGATGCAACAAATAGTTTTGTTTTGTTTAGGGCTCACATCTGACCTCTGTTGGTTATTTCAAGGAGCAAAAACACTGTTTTACTTGAGGAAAAAAAATTATGCTAACTTACTTTAAGAAGCAGATACAGCTATTAATTAGTTTAATCAACACATGTACACCCAAAACACAGAGACACATTTCAGTATTCCTTCACAGATGAAAACTACCTTCTTCTCCTTCTTGAGGTCCTTCACACTGTGACCAGCATCCACTGACATGCTAGCAGACACAGGATCACCTTCTTCCTCTGGTTTTCCCATCCAGGCTGAGGATGGACATGAGGAGAGAAAGTTATTTCTACACTGCAAAATGGGGCCAGGTTCAGAGGCTTTCCTCATGGCTGGCTTTTCTGCGTGATTACAGACTACTGCAGCCACATCACTATCTTTCACCTGTCACCCATGCAAACAGCTTTTGTGACAGACAGTCATTCAACTAAACACCAACTTTTTTTGACATTAATTCAATCATTATTGAGGAACGGAGGATAAGAATTACCTAATATGTCCTGCCCATCGGTGTCATCCAGACTCATCTTATGGCAGACCTCAAAAGCCTGGCCCACAGTCCGCACAATCTCCATGGCCTGACTCTGATAAGGCAGGAAATGACGATCACAGAGGATGAGGAGTGGGATGGCATGACAAATAGAACATGGTAAATACAGGTCAACAGAAACTGTAGGACATTAGAAATGATATACGATTCACCTGACAAAATATGCTGAAAGATGACGCTGTTCAGACTAGTGCTTGTGGCAGCAGCGGGGTTAAAGGAGTAGTACTTTATCAGGTTAAAACAGCCAAAAATAACAATGTCTAAAAGCACTAAGCACTGTTTTATCCAGATATCTTATATTCTAATAACCACTGCCAGGCCACCTCTCCTGCAATATCATGTTTTGCCATGTGTGGCTGCTGAATTAATTATGCAAGTGAATGCAAGGCTGCAATCAAGATGACTTGAATCTGAAATTATGATTCCATGAGGACTAAACAACACAGCAGCTTTAAAAGGTTTAACCCAATAAATCCCTTTTGGGATGAATGGGGTGTAAAAGTAGAATCCCAGATGGGTCGGTGTGTTTACGGTGTTGAAGGGAGAATCAGGTTCTAGAGAGGCGTGATGTGCATGTGACCATGCCACAATAAGAGTGCACTGTCACTGTGATGGATTGGCCCATTTCAGAGGAGATGAGGCCAAGGACATTTCTCATCTGGTTTTTCTCCCCCTTATCATGGTCTCATATTTTTCATCAGGCTCCTGGAGATATTTGACAGTATGTCTTTGGTATGCCTGGGTACCTAGCTATAGACTGTTTTTTTTTTAGTGTTCCTGGTGCACACTATTGGCTACTTTGTGTGACATCATTTAGCCTACAGATTCCTAAAAAATGCTCACACCAATAACAACTTCTGTAACTGTGGAATGGAACTTGTGGCATGATAAAGGTAGCAAGTTGAAGCAGTATGACAGCTATTGCAGAAGGCCCTCTACAGCATCAAATGAGTACCATATCAGGCCAAATTGTAATGCGCTGACTCCTATTAGTTTGTCACCTGTAATCTGAAGGTCAGGGGAGGTCACCTAAGAGTCCCATATGTCGAGTGAGAATGAAGGATTTACCCAAGAGTGGATATGCTAAAGCCTATAATTTGCCTCAAGGAAATATTAAATAAATACTAACCATTTCAAAAATACTACCCATTTCTGTGGTTGGAGGGTTCTGCAGTGGCTTATTATCAGACACACAAGAAGCTCAACATCTAGGTTTCTTTAACAGAATAAGCAGATGACCATTACACAGCAGGAGTTCAAAGTTCAGAAGACCTCCATTAGAACTGCATTACCTTTCTCTTACATTTAAAGACGTTACAACGGAACACTTTGCTCTGGCCATCTCTTGCAATATAGCTGAAGATTTTCATATCTTGAGAGTCATGAGAGACATAGAAAATCCTGAGTGAAAAGGGAAAACTCAGTGAGCACTCAATGATCTCCATGGAAACGACCAACATGATTACATCTTCACTAGTCAGAGCATCCTCACGTTGACCGCCCCCCCCCCCCCCCCCAACTTCCTCACCCACAGCGTCTTGTCCACAGCGCTCATTTGACTTAACATAAAGGTCATCCACTAGAAGAAAAATGTCAACCTGCTCATTTAATTCTGCAAGGTTTCTGAAAATCTCTTCAATGCAGTTTGTAAAGTGGCTTTTGACTGAACAGCTTTACTGTCTGACAGTGATAGTACAACAATTATGGCTACTGGCTACTTCAATATGTGTGACACACAATACATACCTATAGATAGGATCCTGGAACAGAGGTATGTGATGGCTGTCATCCCATGCCCTGTCTTTCATCTGTTTCAAACCATTCTTTGACATCAATCATCACATTAAAATAACATGGCTTGAACATTCACATTAGTGACCTCCATTAAATTATGTAGTAAATAATCTGTTTTTTGGTTTAATGTTTCTGTTAATGGTTATTTGAAAAATAAGCAATTCCATCCATTCTCAAAACAAATTTCTTACCTTTTTCTTTGCCTGTAACATAACCTTGACTCCATCTACAGCCACCATTAAACAGACTTTCTTCTTCTTTATGTTCTTTACCTTAAACTCATACTGTGAAGACAAAAACAAATCAATAGTTTGCTCATTGAGAAATGTCAGGCCTAAACAATGTTCCCAAAGCACAATATAAATTCAGGAGAGAGACCACATTAGATCAGACAGGTAAAAAGACAGAATTCATTTGCAATTGTAATATCAACACAATCTTATACATGCTAATACACTGACGGGTAACCATTAACTCAACCATTATGTTAGAGCCATGTCATCAAATATTCTTTTTGAACTATTTAAAAAGAGGGCCTACTTGATCATCCGCTATGTTTTATGTAGGCCTACTTTGTGTCAGTTCCTCCTGCTACATCAGAGATGAATAACGTCTGATCATTTTCAAACCACAGTGGATATGACTGAACATAAACACATGCTCCTGCTGCCTGTCACTGACTTGGCCCATGGCAAAATAGTACACATAAGTAAATAAGAAATTCACAGGGGAGCCAGTGAATCTTTACAAGATTTGGCAGAGGCTCACAGTCCAAAGTGGCCTCCCACACAGAGATGTTTTCCTGGCTCTTACAAGCAGAGAGAGCCCCACCAACTCTTCAGTGCATCAATTCCATCAGGCAGATTTCAGAATCTATCTGCATCTGCAAAACACTCTCATCTTTAGGCTACAAACTAGACTTGACACCTTACATTCCCAGTGTGAAAACATGATCAAATGCTACCTATCATCAGAGACAACCACTGTGCATTTTAAACACTGCAAATCCCTGGCTGAGCAAGCCACTATGTCTAATATGTTTTTGTGGGAAAGGGTATGACCCTGTTTCTCTCTCTTTGACCTCCCCTGATCTTATATCCCCTATTGTGATTGATGGCTGAACCTGTATGAAACTTTATGACTTTGTTTATGGGCTCTATAGATGAAAATCTAAAAAATCTAAACCATGTCAACAGTCTCTTACTACCCCTATTTCTGTGATGCAGGTGAGTCCCATGATGTATTTCTCAGAACTAAAATACTAAATATCGTGCTCCTGTAAACACTGAACGTGCTCTTATGAAGGCTATGATTTCAGACACTGCAATATGAAGCCAGTGACAACTAAACTAAGTTTGCTAACAAATTGCATTCCATTAGCCTCGCGTGTAAGTCAAAGATGTGCAAACCAACTTGAGCTTTTTCTGCTTATTGATGTATAAATGTACGGCTTACACGTATTCTTCTCATAGCTGCCAATATGTCCATCCGGTTGCTGGGTCTGACAACGTCCAAGCTGCCAATATACTTGAAGGAAAACGAAAAAAGACACATTAACCCACATGTCGCCAACAACAATGTCCACAGATCGAGAAAGGCTTATTTTGATTCCATGAATCCAGCATTAAAGCTACTATTTTACCTTCACTTCAAACATCACGCCTTGCTTGAACGTGTCTTCGTCGTGCATCGGAATCCTGAGGTCGTTTCCATCATCCACCAAATTGTACCTTGTTTTCTCAGGCATTGTGGACACGAAAAGTTTTGCCTGAAAGCTGAATTCTTTCAAACCCAAAGGTAGAGCAAATATCTACAAGCCACCGGCATCGTTTAGAAACAAGAAAAAGAATGATGGCATAGAGGCTGAATTATTGTTGCTTTCTCTGAAATGATCCATCTGTCTCACTCATACTCATTAATTCAACTAATTCTATTCCCAAAAGAATGCAGTGTCACCAAACAAATCCAACTGGCAGTGATTAACAGCAGAATGCTCATGGCAGAACCATAACACTGCGTCCTGGTGCATCGTTTCGTGCGTAAAGTAATATTTCAACCCTACGTTCATCTGAAAGGGATTCCACCTGTTCCTATTGGAGTATCGCGGATTTAAGGAGGGCTGATGGAGACGCACGGTCATTGTTCATGGCTGGAAGTATAAAAATCAAGGTGAGCACTGCCATCTAGAGGTGTGACACTCAATTGGCGCAACATCTCTGACACTGGTTCACATGTATAATGTAAAAGCAACCAACGTAAAACAGGAACGCTTTAGATTTTAAATCGTGGGCATTGCGTGGCATCCATGACAGTGGTAGACTGACAAATATTTTTCATTAAAAAATTCGAACAATAGGCTGAGTTCTTACTTTCAGAACCACACAATTCAGTTCTCCAACCAGCAATCATGCACAACATGAACCTACAAAACAGGCCTATTTCAGTGTCCTTTGACTGCATTTTCACTCTCCAATAGGCCCATATACAATGATGCAAAACCTATATATAATATACCTATATTTACTCACACATATAACCGGGCTATATATTGAGGAAGCCTTTTTATCTAAAACAAATAAAAGATGAAAATGGATAACTGTATCCCCATCTGCCAGCCTCAATGTGATGTGTTGCAGTGCTATGGCCGATGCTGGTTTGACATCGCTGCTACACTCTGAGCTCATCCCTCCAGCTGACACCTCGATTTTGGCAAGGTTTGACACTTTTCCTGGGGCCTTGCTTTGTAAAATGTGAAGACATAATCTGCGTCAGCGGTTTCAAAATAGTGTTGGCTTCTATAAATAGGTGCACTCTACAGCATGAGATGGTAGAAGTGCACCTTGACCCATTTCAACAATTTCATATTTTGAAATAGGTAGAGGGTGTTTGTCACCAAACATGTTGTCACTGTACTGTGCCTGCTGAAAGGTAAAGCCTTGGTTATTTCACACTGGTTTGTGTCACCCTGACTTCTGCTCAAGCACTAGAATGGCCACCTTAGGCAAGTTAACAGTAGCCCAGTCCTGAGAAATGCTCTTTCACCTGAGGATCAGGGCACAAGAGAAGAGACAAACCGCTGCTTTTTTACGAACAAATATTTTCTCGCTCGTTGGTTGGAAACCATTCTGGCATATCAAAACAACTTTATCAGCCACTTGCTGCAAGCATCACGGGAAATAGCCCTTTTGTTATGTCAGTGCTAAAATAATACTTTTGTTGTTATATACTTATTGGGCTTTAATCTCAGATAGAGAACACAGTATAAAGCACTATTAACAAAACGCTCAACTATCAGCTATCAAATAGTGATCAGCTTTTGGAATAGTCTAGAAGAGGAGATAAATTGGGACCACTGGGCTGCAGCTAACAAAAGAGAGATTGAAAGGACTGAAAGAACTCCTCATATTGCTGGCTGGACAAAGAATGCCCAGATGACTCTGAACTAGTTTGAATACAGGTCATACTTTGGTGGTTACGATCAGGTCACTGTTGGAGGGATTTTCAGCTGGATCTCTGCTGCACTGTTTTCTGGGTGCTGACACACCATGTCATTTCAATTTCAGACATAGAGTATCTTATAGTATCTTATCAATCCTGTGCCATCAGGCTTTTTCTGAAGTCCTCTAAGCAGAGGTGACAGAAAACAAACATAATATCATTATACCATCTGAAAAGTCTGGTTAGTATCCATACGGAGGTCTAGCCATGTACTGTATGTCACTGCATTGAAGTCCTAATTAATGCCTATCTACCACCCCATTCATCTATTTTATGTCTCCACAGGTTATATGGGAATTACTCAGAGTATCCTCTTGAAACCAGCCTCCATCTCTTTTCGAGGTCTGTTCATTTACTTACCTTGATGCCTCAAAAGACCTCTCAAGGCCATTCTAGGCTGTACAAGAGGATTACTGAGGGCTCCATTACAGCCATGAGAAACCAGACATCCTGCTAAGGGAGAGTACTGACAATTCCTAGCAGGTGAGAATTCAATTACCCTGCAACAGTATTGTTTGATGGACTGACATGACCACTTTCAATCCTGTCGCTGTCCTTCCACACATCACATAGTCTTGTGCCGACCTTTAAAAAGACAGAAATCATCTGAATGCATCCCACCAATTCTGACCATCATCATTCAAAATAAATTTAAAGAATGCAGTTTCGCTCAACTATCTGATTATCTCATGCTAAATACAGGAGATACTTCATCATGGAATTCTCATTTACAGATTACTCACAGATTTAAAAATTGTAAAGGGTAAGGGTAAAAATTGTAAAGAGTAAGTCTTACTGACAGATTTAGAGGAACTTTTTGGATGATCTACCCCAAATACTATTTAGATCACTGACACAATAATGATCTCTACCAGACTCTCCAACAGGTGCAATGGTTGGAAATTTTAACAACTTAATTTGAGTGTCAGTTATTGTTACACTGAGCATATTTTATTTCAGTTGTCTTTAATTAGCTTCATCCAAAGATGACATCTAGAAAGTTGCTTTTAATTAAACTAGAAATAGGTATTTCAACCTGAACAACAGTAATTTCAACAAGCTCATTAGTAATTTCGCACTAACACTCGGTTTTGCATGTTCACGTGTCAGGGTTCCAATAGTGGAGAAGTGCAAGGGTGAGCTGCAGACTTCAAATGAAGTGTTGGGATGAGGACACCTTGTGTCACATATACAGAACTATTCCAGTTATGGGGCTCATGATATAAATATATATAACGATATAAATATATATATCCTTGTTAGTTCATTGTGTTGTAGCTTGAATGTTATCCTCTTTTGTAAGTCGCTTTGGATAAAAGCGTCTGCTAAATGCCTAAATGTAAATGTAAATGTAAATAATTTTGGGGATGTGGTGTTTATACAAACTGTACTGTTCCTGATCCTGTGGATAAGAGTGAAATCCACTGTTGATAGGCCACATCGTCTCTGTACGTTACATAGGTGAAGACGCCGCATACGTACATGTAAATTTACATGAAGTGTCCCAGGTACATAGGCTTTTTCTACACTTCTCACTTCGTCATCGAGGGGTATCTTCTGAAGGGCGCTCAAAATCAAGTGCTAGGGTAATGGAGGAGAAATGGGACTAAGTCAGTTGAGTGCAGACTGTGCTAGAGAAAACCATTTCGTTCACATACTGTCTTGTGCAATTCACTAAAGCTGGAGTTGAGCCCTAAATATCTGCAACCATATGAAAAGGTTCAGTCATCCCCTTATCACCACAAGTCATTTAAATGGGCACTTCACTCTGTGCTGAATGGACTCCATACAGCACTGTGGAGGAGACCTTGGGGTGGTATGGAGACAAACAGCCTGGGAAGAGGTAATGTTCTTATGACTCATGTGGGGGCCTATTCTCTCTCTGTGTTTCTCTCTCTCTACCCCTCTTACAACAACCCACACCTCTCACTTGTGATGAGAGGCGTTGAATGGGTGATCAGTCTCCATGGAGACCTGCCCCCACTTGCTGGTGTTTCCCTTGAAAAACATCCTTAATCTCATTTAATATGCCAGAAAAAGCTGTTTGTTTCAGCAACTCACTGCTATCTTGTGTGTCTGATTTAGCCACATCTGCTTGACGTTGTTGCTGGACATGTTAGTTTCACGCTAAACACTTATAAATAATAGTAAGTGTTAATAAATAATAAGTCCAAATTAGTTAAGTTGCTCAAAAGACATTTTTTAAAAAATATGAAAAGTAGCATTTAGAAGTAATTCTTTTAATTTTTTGTTTTTTGTCATGCTCACAATAAATAATTGCTGATCAGATGAATATATATAAATATATAGGAAATAAACCTTTAAAAAACTTAATTGCAAAAGTACAACCCACAGCTTAATACAGTGTTACACTTTATTCTTCACAGACTAAATTGTCATACATTATTTCATAAAAACCTGGAAAAGCAAGATCACATCTTGAGGTACATAAATAAGATCTAAATAAATACCACATTCATCATTCAAGAACATCAATAAATAGGTGGGAAGGAGCCCAAAAGTTCAGAATAAGTAAAAATGAGGCACTGCTGCTCCATCCTCAGGTGAGCTGAGTGGTTCTCACTCTGCCCTTGTGCTCTGCAATGTCCTGTTCCAGCAGGGAACATCGTGAGCACTCCTTTTCCAGTCACTCCAGGTGCATGTGTGCTCTCTGGCCCTCCTGGAGGATCTGCAGTGATCTAACATCACCATGCTCAGCTCTTTGGGGCCGACTCTTCCTGAGATTATTAACTGGTGCCACTTGATCATTTATGGCCATGAAGCTGACCCATCCAGCGAGGTTTCCAGTTGAGTGTGGGTAGCTTTCTGCCTGAACCACACATGGATTTTTTGTGTATTTGTGTGTGCTTGTCCGACTCCAAGGGAGAAGGCTAACCGACCAGCTGGTGGCTGAGCTCCTGGCAGAGGGCTGACTTGAGGAAGCGTGGGTAGCAGTCTTTCTCCATCAGGGAGAAGATCTTGCCTCTGGCCAGGTCGAAACAGGAGCTGCTGGGGTTTTCCAGGTTCTTTACAGTGATGGTTTTAGTCTCATGGTCAAGATTGACCTGATTAAGACAGGAGAAAAAAAAACTTAATTAAAACTAATTGTCTGAAAATGCACAGGAGGCACAGCGATTTCTTTTAAAATCTTCATTCAGTCATATGGTCGTAAGTGTTTAGTGTTTCAACTTGTGTGTGCATATCAAGCCATTTTAAAAATATGATTACCTCTCTTGGGGCATCACAGACAATGAATTCATCATAAATCTTTTTAGCCTTGGGAGGCAGTTTGGAGGGAGATTGGGTGTTCATGTAGTCTTCACACGCCAGATAGAAAGCCAGGTTCTCCTCACTGAACTCAGACATCAAGAATGCCTGGAAGGCATCCAGGCTTTCTGTTAGGAGGACAGAGGTAGAGGTTATGAATTACACTTTATGTAAATGCTACCAAGTAGTATTTCAAAGAGAAAAGAAAACTTTTCTTCATGTACATTACATCTTGAGCCAGCAGCAATACTCACCTCTATCTTGTAAAAGCTCTTGAAATGACTCTTTCCATTTCAATGAAGTTACAATTCTCTGCCTGAAAGTGAATACATACTGTCAATGTGGTGTCAACAAACATACATATTTTTATACTTTTGAAGCTAGATATTAATGGTAAGAGTATTTTTTATTTCCATGAAGACAAGTTCTCTTACCTTTCCATGTGAGTTTTCTGTCCATTCAGACCTATCTGCTTTTTATGGAGAAGACTTCCCAAACGAGATTTCAGTTCCTTTGCTCTAAAGAGTCAACACAATAGGAATCTATAAGTATTGTTCTTACACCTTATGCCTTAAAAAACATTTACAGGATTTGCAAAAATGTAATAAAATAAAATAAATGTCAGTAAACACACCTCTCCAGACAAACAGATGGTAGAGATTCCAGTCCTCGGCACATTGTGTCAGAGTGAGTGCTGTGTGAGATTGTATGTGTGTGTGAGCGAGTGTGTGAGTAAGTGAGTTGACTATGCTGTTTCAGTTGCAATCTGTCTGTGAAGCCTGAGAAACTGCCTCAATTTATACTGGAGACTGGCCTGTGACATCACAACACATAGCCAATGGAATGAGGGCAGTGGGTATGAAGGAGGCGGGGGATGTCTTAAAGAGAAGTGGCTTGCTGTGATTTATCCTCAGACCACCAGTTTCAGCCCCATGGGAACATGACCCTATCAGCTTGGCTTTGGACACCCCCAAAATCAATTTTTTTTATTTCAGCTTATGATGATTTGTGAAATCCTCGGATTGTGAAAATCTGGAATGGTCCATACGTATGAGACTACAACATGGCAATGGTGTTAAGCAATAGCATGAAATGCATAGAATGTATTATAAAATGTATCAGAAAGTTTAAACCTTTCTTTATACTTGAAATGAATGTCAGCAAATCCTGATTCTTATGCTTGAATGAATAATTGAGTAGTTCTTGCATTAACACAAATCACAGAGATATAGCTGCAAGTATACGCTAACCAAATGTGACCTTTATTGAATGAACTGAGCACAACACTGCGGGTGATAAAGTGTGTTGTGGGTAAGCACTGGAATTAATGCAGAGGGAGCAGCGCAGGGAATTCCTGGGAAGAGCCTCAGGAAGCCTGCCCTTACATGACTGACCAGTTAACTATGACGATGAGGACATCATCATGCACACATGACATTGCCAGAGGTTATGATTGCTTAATGCAAACATCCTTGATCACTGACCGCTTCGACTCTCGACCGCTTTACTGTGCTTTACTCAGCGTCCCTGCCCTGTGACACCCCCATGAGATGCTAACAAAAGCTAAGTTGTCATGTGAAACAGAATTCTCATTTGGAGATTATTTTTAGAGCTCTGATAGTCATAATTTATTCTGACAAGTACTCCCATGATAGGTGGTAATGTGCAAATGTTTAGGCTAACTGATTAGGATGAGGGTGAATAGGTAACAGGAATGAAAAATGGAGCACTAATCTTTCTTAAATTAATGCACTAAATGGCAAAATCATTGGATACATTTGTCATCCTCAGCTTGTATGTGCCACTGATGGAAGACACAGGGAAACATAGCCAATGGCATCTAAGTTGACTCTGTGCCACAGTATAGAAAGATGAATTATTGATCACATGCTGTCACAATACTTTGCACTGAATATTTTTAATTGCACTGGAAGTCAGCACATGGTTACATTAAGTTATTCTGTGGTTCTAGAAAAATCAGATCCATAAATAAATCTACTTTTTTTCCCATGATAGTTTATTGTATAAGAATGTTCCCCTCAGTTCCAGTTCAGTGTTTGAAACAGCATAACCATCCAAGCCAGCTGAAACATGGCACGAACTTAACTCAGTCACCACCCATTCCACTTTGTGCAATGCAAGAGGAGATACAGCAAGTTTACTGCAGAAGATGACATGTGGCCAACAAATGATGAAGTGATGTTTTCAATCTTGTTTTTCTGTTCTTGGGGACACAGTGACTTAGGAGCATGTGTGTCACATTCCGCCGGAAGTTCCTCTTGAACTTTTCCATTCTATACACACTTACCTGAAAACATGTTTTGATGGTCACAGAAACACTCGCACAGTCACAGTGGAATGAGGAGGCAACTATTTGTCCAAAGAACAAGATAGAGACAAATCTACAGAGCCAAGTATTTATTCACTAAACAATGCCCAGCAGCATCTAAAAGCAAAGCTACAGATAGAGAAAGCGTTGAATGACTGGAAATGATTGAATCAGCTGGGGATTCATCCACCATTAGTCATCCAGTGTTCCCGTACAGGATGAAACCGTCAATACAGACCAATAACTCCCTATCTGAAAGCCCTGAAATTTATTACCATACCCAGCACTGCTGAGGTAGGCATACTCAGTGCATGGGCAGGGTGGTGCTCAGGAAGGGACATCTGTTGACTGACAGGGCAAATGTAGGTGCTATGTGTTAGCAGTGAATAGTGAACCTTCTTTTTTTAAAAAAAAAAAAAGATGAACTACTGCTTTGTATTATACTACAACATCATAGTGATACTGATAATGTAGAGCTGAATAACACAATACAGAGTATTTTTGCTTTTGCTAAGTATTCTTATGACTGAAATCTTCTTATGACCATAAATGTATTATGGGAGATGATGAGAACATTGAGCATAAGAGTAGTAATGATAGTTGGGTTGACATACATCTGAAAGGTTTCACATTCCACTCCATATTTTAAATCAATATACAGATACAACGTCATCACAAGTGTTAACTATAGGTTTCATGTTGGAAAAATGTGCAAGACTTCGAAATCATCTTGGCACAGTTTTAAGACGCTATTGACCTAGATCAAAGTATTTACCTCACTTGGAGATGATGGATAAGCCTATAATTTGCCTCTTGTTATCTCTTCAAGTCCTTTGACTATTGCCTTGCATATTACCTGTCAGTGGATTATTTCCAGAAGACCACACTGATGGAAATTTAAATGCCTATGTTATTTTGCCTACCTGGATTTGGGTCACATTCATCGCTGATGGATTTAAAAACCTAATAATCAGAAGAGCCTCATGCTGCTCTGACCCAGTTATGTTATGTCTTTGCAAAGATAATCAGTTGTAATGCATATAACTCACTGCATTGTCTGGCATATTTCCGCCGCATGGCAAGAAGCAAGAGGAACAAATATGCTTTATGTAAGCCAAGCCATGAATACATTAATGTGCTATCTCTTCAGTGTGATGAAAATTCATTTATTGGGATGAAGAAGCGTCACAACTAATCACTAAGGTACGTAACTTGCCCACTCTTTATACCAAATGACAAACTGAATTCAGCCAAAAATGTCACCAAATGTGATACATTAGCTTTCTCTTTACTGAGAGAAAACATTGTAACGCAAAATACTACTAAAGTTTTACTCTCCAACACTCCTAGAATCTGCTTGCTGTCATTTCATTTGACAGTGCAGTGTGCATCTTTTTTTTGCCTTGCATAACATCATTCAGTTCAGTGTAAACAGCTGGCTTTTGTCTGTAATTTGCCATGGTTACATTCTGTTTATGCTATTGCTGTCTTCACTCAGGGACAAAATGTTCTTGTGTTTGACTCTAATAATCAAGAAGTCATACCAACTATACTCTAGTTTTAAGATTTAGAAGACAGAAGACCATAGGGGAGGAATCAAAGGTGAGCAATCAAGACATAGTATGATTACATTATGGCTAGGCAGTATTTCTATAGATTCAATGCATCCTCTGCATCTCATTTTTCATTGTATACTTTTACTATTACATATTTATGCTACTGGAATTGTAAGCCCAATATTTTAAAATGCATTTTTGGTGTGAACTACACTTGCAACAAGGGGTGGGAATTGATAGAATTTATCAGTATCAATGTTATTATCAATTTTGCTTATCGGTCCAATTCTTTATCAATTCAATACTCATTTCATTACTTTTTAGAAGTTATTCTACACGTTATTCTACACAGATTTTCAGTATCAGCACATAGGCCTATGTTGTAGCCTATACTACTAAGGTGACCACAGCAGCTTATTAGAATGAAGAAAACCATGTTACGTTACCATGTTTTTCGATTTTAAATTTGAAAGACACACTGACAATGGTCTGGAAAACATGCAGGCACTGATGAGAGATAGAGTGAGAGAACCACAATTCTAGTGAATTGAAGCAAATGATTTGCTGTTCTACCCATGTGCAGTGTCCTGTATGCCGTGCTGCTGCAGCAAATATGAAAAGCCTGTTGTGTGTAAGCTATGATGTGACATGGCTGGTGATTGTATCCGAGGGGGAACTTTCTGGTCACTGTGGGAAAAGCCCATCCTCTTTCCAAATTTCCCCAGAGACTGGGAAAGGGATGGGAAAGAGGATGGAGTGGTGGCTGTGTAGTTCTGTCTAGACTAGCTCCTTATTGATATGCACCGGATACTGACTTGCCTCCCAAAACGCATCCAGCTAACTCTGAGTAATGGACTTCCTTAACCTCCAGTCACCAGACAGACATTTCTCATGCAAAAGTGAAAATCTGACCTGCTCATGGGACTGATGAACTACTAAAATGTCCAATCGGCCACATGCCATTAATTTCTCGGAATATTGTTGTCATTGGGCCTTTCAAATTTTCCAGATTCAGCCCATTCACAGGAAATTCACAGGCGAATAGTGTGTGTTCACCATTTTCACAACTTCCCCAAACTGGCTCTATGATGCCCCATATGCCATGTCTAATTGCCACACAAGTTGTAATGGAAGTGTTTTTTTTTATCTCTCTGCTCACATTGCTCTGCTCATCCGTCTCACATTGTCAGATTTCTATCTGGCTGTAGTTTTAGTTATTGCCTCTGCACAGAGAAATGATTAGATAATGTTTTTTGTCTTCAAGATTAATATAAAATACTTGAATAATACTTCAAAATCCATATTTTGAATAGTTATAAATAGTGCACACTCATATACCCTACTATACACCCTACATGCTTATCCACTCCTCAGACTACATAAAATGTCCCTTCAACAGCCTCTCTAATGTCTTTTGGAGGGTGAGATGGTTGGAGACAGTAGACGACAGCTTTTGGGCCCCTGTCTGGGCCATATGGCTGTAGACCAGCCATTGATGCCCATTCATATGTACTGCAGTGTTTGATGATCAGATGAAACCCGCTGTAACACAGAGCAACAGAGATGGCCAGCACAACCAGAGCAAACAGCAGGGCACATCCCAGGCTGTATTTAAAAGCAAACAGGTTGTTGTGCATATGCAGCACTACAGCTGCAATGCAATCAACATGGCCATATCTTTATTCATGTTGTGCCATCTACATTTTTCAGCTTCAGTTTACTGAATCACATGCTCCCCCATTTTCAATCCCGGCTGTCTGGTGAAGGTGGTATATAGCAGTGATATCTGCCTCGGATAATCTGAGTTCATCTCAATTACATGCCACCTGCTGCCAGGCCGGGCAATGCATTGTGAAAAAGCTTGAATAGTTCAGACATTTTGTATCTTCTGTATACTTTGCTGCTCTCTGTGTGTACTTGCTCTACCCACCCACCCCAGAGACATAGGGATATTGGTGAAAAGTTAGTGGAAAATCGAACATAATCAGATGCACATTTCAGGGAGCTCTATTGACTCTCATTATCATGCTTTATTTATTTATTTATGTTGTGACTCGATTTAATTTTTTTGTAACATGGAGACAAGGAACTACAGTAGCGCATGTGATGTCACTGGGTTGGTTGCTTCCACTCATTGATCCTTCAATTTCAATTTTTATTTTTAAAGAATGTGAAATACTGTCTGAAAATTCCACAGTTTAGGTTGGGTTGTCATTTCCCGCTCCTAGCCCCTCCCTCCCTCTCTCCAACTCACTTCCTGTCTATCTCCACTGTCCTATTACGTCTGAAAAAGCCAAACATACAGTCTTTTTAAATTAATTTTTCCTGTAGTAGATTACCTAATACACACCAGTAATAAAAACAGACTGAAAATATTTTTTTTCTTGTTAAGTTTGCTAATACGGCTTTGTAGCATTTTAATGATAACTTGATAACTCTGTTGAATGGAATCACTTGGGGCACAGTCTTTCACTTTCTCTCCCTGTTTCAGATTGTGTTATGTTGTAAGCAGAGATTGATCAATGAATAATTAATCATATCAAAAATGCATCAAAATTAGAATAAGTAAACATGTCATCTCCTCCCAGATTTATTTATTAATTCTTGCCAAGAATGATTTCAGACAACAACACATGCTCATATTAAAATGCTCATATTAATATACTAGGGGCGCATTTTAAGGATATTGTTGATATCCTTGGACATACAGATATTGGTGGTGGTGTGTCTCTTTCTGCTTCACTATACGTAAAAACTGTTTATTACAATAACTGCCTTGGTTTAGGTTGAATCTTCCTGTGCATAGCCCGTTTATACCCAGCAACAATGTATTCTCATAATAATAATAATAATAATAATAATACACTGTGATCAAATTCAAAAGTGTTGAAGATTAAAACAACTTCAGGAGATTTTCAGCGTAAAACTGCAGGGGGGGTGAAACTTGAACTTGATCAGAGAAGACCTCTCTTTGTTGAACCCAGTAATTTCTCGGGTACTAGGAAAAGCTGTGGGCAAACAGCAGGATGTTTTTATACAAAGCCTAATTGGGAACATTGTAAGAGGTGTGGGAGCTGGAGCCTGATGCCTATTTAATCTGAGATGATTGCCCCGAGCGCACTGCTGATGCACCCCTTTGAGCTCTGTAAATTACTCTTTATATGAGAAAATAGAACAGAATGTCACATAGATATGTCACGCCTAATGAAAAACAAGGGTCACCAAAACATGCCTCCTCTCTCTCCACACTCACATTTAGGGCAGATATAAGGCTCAGGACTGTTACTCACGCCACTAATAAGGGTTTTTAGTTGCTTGTTTTCCTGTACCTCCCCACTTTTCTAACCTCAATTTCCTTTACCTCTCCTGCTTTTCTTCATTCTTTAAAAAATAAGAAACACTCTCAAAATTAAGACCTGTTGAATGTGTTAGGGTTAAAACTTAACTGTGTGCAAATTAGTGCTGTCAATGTTAATGCGTTAATACATGTGAGAAATGCAAAAAATTTAACTAGTTAATTTTTTAATCTGTGTCAGGTCTGCATCAGATCTGGTCACGGCCACGCCCCCTCACTCAACCCCACAGACTCTCAATCTCTCACCCCGCCCGCAGTTACTTCCCCGTGCACGATCACCTTCCCCTGAGATCTCCTGTGTTTTGGTTTACGAATACTTCTGTGCGTTGTAGTTTTCAGTTCTCCTCCGCTATAGTAGCGGACGTGACTTTTGTTAAACTCAGTTTTGGTTTGTTCAATAAATACTCCCTGTTTAATACTGCCTCTGCCTAGTCTGTGCCTGACAATCTGCCAGCGCCCTCCTCATTTTCACACACCGCATGGGCTGTGATTGGTAGAGTTCATCCACTCACTTTGTTTTGTTGCTGGTGTTTTTCAACAGTCCACTGTTGGTAATTTTAGGATCATGCTACTGCACTGTATAGACTTTGTAAATATTTTAAATCGTTTTGAATTCAGTGGCAGGATTTCCAGATTGCACTGTACCTATCTGTCAATAATGTTTTAAATGCAGCGCCTCGTCAGCAAGCAGTAGCCTACTTAGGCAGTAATAAGAAGTTTGCTTGTTAACATAACATAAACTGTCCGCCCAGAAACCTTGTAAATAGCGCCGATATATTTTTGAAACAACAAGGTTGTAGAACTATGCCATGTCTCTTTCAACAGCAATGTTAAAAAAATTAAAGCATGTCATAGGAATTCGCTAGGCTCGACTTCGTGGTCAAAGAGTAAATAGTTCTCCTTAAAGCAATTTGGTGAATTGTACCACGGGAGGCACTCGAAACAGAACCATGACAGGAAAACGACAGGCAACGCTGTGCATTTTGCGTTGACTCAATGCTGAACCATAAATCAGCCGATAGGTTTTGACAGGCAATCCACATAAACGAGCTGCTGCAAACTACTGCCTAACTTGCGGTAAATGGAGTCTTTGGTCTCTCTTCTTTTCTAAGGTAGCCAAACGTAGTACATATACAGTATACACGTCACTATGCAGAAGTTCAATATGCGCAAGACCGGTTCAAAGACAGCTGTGTTTATCTGAAGGTTGACTAAGCATTAACGTGAGATGACTACAATAGCCATACTCTCAAATTCTTGTTAAGATTTAGAGAGCTCTGTCCGGGAATGAAAGAGTTTCTCTTTGACGTAAATACAAGGAGCATAATGGCGGTTGTAGCTGCTTCATAATGGCATTGAGAGTTGAATGAGAGTACAAGGAAATGGCCAAACCACGGTAGATTTGAAGCAAGGGGGAGCAGAACAACGCGCCTGGGATGCGAAAAAATTACGTGGTCCTGTGGTATCTGTGGCAACCACACTCTTTCACGTTGGGTGTGTGAGGAGCGCCACTTTGCTGAAGCCTGCACTAACCAGCAGCATGTGTGACATTCTTTCTTCCCCTCAAAATAAAGTAGAATTCTGGAACTTTAAATATGTGATTAACTGTGATTAATCGTGATTAACTTAAATTTTCTATTGTGATTAATCCATTTTTTTTAATCAACTGACAGCACTAGTGCAAATATGAGGTAACACTTGATACCACTATAAATTTGATTATATTCTGGCATATTTGAGATATAATGACGTTTTTTTCTTTTTCATTTTGTTTTGCAGTTTCAGCTGTTCATAATGCATCATAATGTGTATGTCCCTGCACTATCAAATGCTATGTGGTTAGACTAAACAACTACTTTTACACTGTAGATTCAGTCAAAACAATGCTGCCTAAAAATAGACTTGCTGCTTAAATGCATACCATTTTCTAATTTGTCCAGCACAAGCACTTTCATTACTGCAAGTAACTTCATGAATAGCAAGAAAGAAGCAGGTAACTGGCACAGCAGGCTTACCACACTTATTTCATGCTTTGCCAGATGGGGAGGATATTGAAAGTGAGTGGACTGAGAGCAGATGAACATGGTCCATGTATAAAATACGCAGACATCCAAACACATCTGCCATTTACAGCCAGCCAGTGATGTATGTACTTTAGAGTGTGACTTGATGATCAGTTATTTTTTCTGTGTGTTTGTGGCTAAAAGTAATTTAGCAAAATTCACGCCAATAGTGTCAAAAAGCTCAATGAAGATTTTTCACCAAAATTGGTATGGTGCTCCACAACACAATCCTGATTCACTCAACTAGGGCAGGGCGCCACCTGCTTAGGAGTAGTTCTCCATAGGGTCAAAGGAAATGTAAGTAAATCTCATAACATATTCACAAAAAGTATTAGACATGTTAGAATCTCTATGAAATCAAATTCAAATATCTTGTGCTGTCTGGTACAAAACAGATCCCAGTTTTACTGCTCTCTGATGAGAATTCATGTTGATAGTGCACACCATATTTGGCCATAACCTCAGATAAAATAAAGGTCAGACAATATTTTCATGACACGTTAGATGTGTGATAACACTAACATTTATCTCCAGGACTGTCTACAAACCGATGTAAAATAATAGTGGAGTAGCTCTTGGCGACATTGATTTTGTCAAAGTAGCTCTTGGAGGAAAATAGGTTGGAGACCCTTGCTCTATACGATGGCAAGTAGGGTATGCAAAGCTGTGAACATTAGAGCATCACCTGCTGGCAAGCCTGCACCCTTGTAAAAAGGGGGTGGGAGGTGGGGAGGGAATGGTCACAGTGTTCCTCACTACCACAGACCATACTTTCAAACCAGAACAAAGTTTAGTTTGCAATTCAGAATTTTCATTTTATGCCTTCAGAAAATGTATGTATTCTTTGTTTTTCCGTGGTTTCGGTATTGGTGTAGGAATAGTGTGTTGTATCGAGCTGGAATCCCTGATATCACTTGCTGAAAAGGCAACCCTGAACAAGCCCCATAGCACAGAGCCTTTACTTTACTTTGGACTCTGTTTTATACCTGTCTTTACCTGTTTTGTATCCGAACTGTCTTAATTTTGACTTGATGTTTTTGTTTCTAGTATTTAAGAAATTTCAATTTCTAGTATAGGTATTTAAATGCATTGCTGTTTACATTAATTGTGTATTTGTTTCCTGAATCAGAATGGAAAATGCTATTCTTGCCCTACCACTACCATTGTACTACCTTGCACTACCTACTACTTCCACTGGTAAGAGAAACTGCCACAAGCCAGATCCTATTAGATGAAAAAAAGTTTAATAATTCCTTTTTTACATTTACAAGTTTTACAAGTTAGCTCTTGTACAGTAATATGTTCGAGAGATTTAAAAATGCTTCGTGGATTGACAAGAAGCATCTAAAGGATTAATAAAAGGTGTTTTTATTAAGCCTCTTTTTCAATGTAATTAATTGCCCAAAATGGTTGTAAACACCAGATGCTGAGATTACAATAAACAGTATCTTGTATTACTTTATTTTCATATACCTAAAATGGTCTGCTTAATGGATGAGACACACAGTAGCCACAGTATCACAATCTAAATCTGTGTGAGCAACGTAATAAAGTGGAGGAAGGATCATTCCATGTCAAGTAAAAAAGAACTTTTCTCGCTATTAAACTATACATACCTTTGACAGACAAGGTGTTCAAAAGACCGAGCCAACTAGTCTAAAAAAGAACAAATCAAAGATCACAATTCAGGATGATCTTCAAAAGTTTGTCAACACAAGAGGACAGAAAACATCTAGGTCTGTCCATCTTTGATTTCCAAAAAATGTGTTTCTATTTAAATAACAAAATACTGGAAATACAATAGGATAGTTATAAACCCTTGGCATCTAAGTCCAAACACAGAAAGCTTTCCATCTTAGTGCTTTAAACAGTTACTGGCAAGGCAGAGATGGAAGAACTGGCTGTGTACAGTAGGTACAACTCACAGTATGTACAAATAAGATAAGATTTTTTGGGGGGGAGATCTTGCTAGTGTCATGCAAATAGTTAAGTTTTTGGTGCAAATTTGATTGCTTCCTACATGGAGAGAAAACACACTTATTTAATTTTGTTTTGCTTACATAGTATATTTAGCCGCATATTCATATTTAGCATACATTACCCAAATTGATGTTCTTTCAGGTTCACTCTCTCTCTCTCTCCCTCTCTCTCTCACACACACACACACACACACACGTGCTCACACACACACAGGGAACGACTCAATGCTGACAACTGAGAGCTTTCACGGCTCCTTTTTTTTACCAAGAAATGCTCTCGTATACTACACATCCCAGGTGAAAAAGAAGTGCATGTGCATGTTTATGTGCAAGTTAAGTGCACTTCTGTGTGTACTGAGTGCACTATTCTGGGGAACTTTAGTGCACTAATAGTGGGGAGAAAGTGTATTAAAAATGCCTTGCCATATTCCTTTAAGACATTAGTGGAAATTCAAGATACTTTTTGGGACACTTTAGTTGTATTGCAAACTACATTAGTATGTACTTGCAAAGTATGGAAACATTGCATTTATACTACTACAGTGTAGTTATAAAGCGTGATAGGCTCTCAAAAATATATTTAAATGCAACACAAGTGTGTTATCATTGCATTCAAAAGAATGTACAGATCTATAGGCAATCCATTTTAGTGTATTTATGTCCAGTGTATTTCTGTATGTACTACTGAGTGCACTACTTTGGAACAACTTAATAAACTAAGAATTGGTTGCAAGTGTATTAAAATTGCATTGAGTAATATACTTATCATACACTTAATGGCAACTCAATGGCAAACCACATTACTATGTACCTGCAAAGTGTGGATAACAATGTATTTGAGGTGCCATTTAAGTACACTTACAAAGTAGATTGAAACCCTCAAAAATGTAGTTTGCAACAAATGTGTTTAGTCCCTCTTCAGCACACTCAGAAAGAGTGCTTATGCCCTCAAAAATATACTTTAGTACAATGTAAGTGTGCTGTAATTACATTTGAAATTCACTAAAATCTACCAAAATGTATGTAGTAAAGAAATGTATTTATAGCACTCTGTGAGTAGACTTTCAATATATTACATGTTTCAGGCCTTTCTATTTAGGCCTTTAGTAGTTTGACTTGGCAGTGCAACTTGTGCACCAATTGATGTCCCTGGAGAAGCTCAGGATGAAGCATTTGCTCAAGGCCTCAACAGCAAGTACCAGGAACTGAACCAACAACTCTACTCAACCTCTTCCACATCTACACCTTCCTAATCCAATTTCTTAGCCAGAATAATTTCAAATATACTTAAAGTGCACGAGTCTGAAATACATTAGAGGGAAGACGTGATGTGCTTAAAGTGGGCTAAAATACATTCCACCCCAAACATCCTTTTTTATATTCTTTTCCAAAAAATATGTTTAAAGTGTATTTCAAAATAGTACATTAAAACTCTGGTTGAAATGTATTGCTTGAAAGCATATTATTGCAAAATAATAGCAAATACATTTATGGTGCATGAGTTTACCATACAATAAAGGGAAAACATTTCTCTAGCATATTCCAGAACAGTGCATTATATTAATATTTGAAATATATTAAGTTATTATATATATATATAAGTTTTTTTTTCTAAAATATGCTATGATGCCCTTAAAGTGCACAAGTCTAAAATTCATTTCATCCCAATTTTTTAAATATATTTTTCTCAAATCTGTATGTTTTATATTTTAAATAGCTAAGGGATTCCATGATCTGCTTCATTTGCATAGAGATGCAGTATGTGTATGTGTTTTATACTTCGTTCATAAATTCCTGTATCCATTTGGACAAATTTTGTACACCAGGTACCACAATCGTATTTTCAACCAAAAACCTATCGGGCTCCAGTTGTCAAATTAGAAGACACTATGTACAATCCAGTTGCGTGTAAATTCAAAGTCAATTCTCTCACAGTTTATCACAGTGACTAGTAACTAGCACCACTGGAAAGCTTAAGAGGTCATGTAATATGCGTCAGCGTTATAGCTACATCAGTCACAAAGCTCAGCGCAAGATGATCTTATGCATTTGCTATGACAGGAGATGGCACCTACTCTAGCCACCGAAGCTATAAAGAAAAAAAGTAAACTTAATTACGAAAGTAAAGCATATACACCAGTGTTTTGATAAATTGTCAAACAAAACGTGAACACAAATTCTAATTTTACTGAGGCTAGCCTACATAGGCGAACTTCAAGATGAAAAGGTAGTGTGAGGAAAGGCATTTGTGGTGTGTGAAACCTGTCAATTGTGTGTGTCTTGCTCTGGTGTCTGATTTTTTCTTTCCATATCTCAGCAATAAATCAGAAACATCAGGTTAGTTGTGGCGTCTGTCATTTACATAACACAACGCAGAGTGAACAAGGGAGAGGGGAGAGACGACCTCTGTTACACTGGTGCAAAACAGTGGTTTAATTTAACGTTTAATTTAGCGTTACTGAATTTTCTTCCATTAAGACCACTCTATGAAGAGAATTTTCTTCTGTACAGACCTATATATATATATATATATATATATATATATATATACTGATATATACTAACACTGACAGCAGTTTCATTCTACTGCAAGCATTTAATGTTGGCGAATTTCCTTCCAATAAAAATATTGTCTTATATTTGGACTAATACAGTACTTCTGGGGGTACTTTTTTGACCTGAGAGCAAACTACCCTACTAGCTGTAGTAAAATAAATTCAAACAACACATAATAGTATGGTTGCTACGAAGGATGCGCCGATCTGACTTTTTTTAGTTCCGACACCTATTCCATGCATGGGTCTTGCATATTGGCCAATACTCGATAACAATCAGATATCCCCACTGAATTAGGAGATAGGCATCATCAGTGTCGGGAAAGTTACTTTAGAAATGTAATGTGTTACAATTACAAGTTACCCTATCTAAAATGCAATAGTAATGTAACTTCCAATTACTTTTACAAAGTAATGTAACTAATTACATTTGATTATTTTTGGATTACTCTTCTACACTTTGACATTTTCTCAACCATTTCCAGTTTTTGAAACCTGACAGGGTTAACTTTATAGCATTACTCAACATTACTGTTGCGAATTAAAACATGATGGGAGAACCAATTAGACATTAGAATAGTATCAGACTTTCAGCTGTAAATGGAGGCTGTTGTGCACAAGAGAAAATGGCAAAGCAAAGCTAATATTATTAAATATATAGCCAAGGTTTCTGCAGAAGCTATTCAGATGTAACTGAAATTGTAATCTTGAATATTTCTTGAAGTAACTGTAATTTAATTACACATCTTCTGGGCAGTAGGCTAGGCTGGGGCGCTTTGCTAGGGCGGTGGTAGTATAGCGGTTAAGAAACCTGGCTAGCGTGCAAGTTGACTGAAAAGTTGTGGGTTTAAATACCAGCTGCCACCGTTGTGCCCCTGAGCAAGGCACTTAACCCTAAGTTGCTCTAGGGGAGGCTGGCCCTGAACAGTTAGTATAACAGTTAGATAGTTGACAAAATGTAAGTCGCTTTGGATAAAAGCGTCTGCTAAATGCATAAATGTAATGTAAATGTAACTATTTTCCAAACCAAAACAAATAACATAGACATAAATATGATAAATAATTAATTAGAATATAATTTAAAAATATGTTATTTAGAATTACATTTTAAGTGTCATCCCTGCCTGGGAGGTTCACATTAAGGCCCACTTGCTAGCTGTGTTGCATTTCCTCTGTGATGCTTGACCCTGACATTTGTGACGTCTTCCTGTTAAACTGCTCATCCCCATCCACAGGACCTCTGGACAGATTTTAATGGATTCCATGGAGTTTGTGGTCAGATATTTGTTGTATCTTTTCCAGGCTAATAAAAAGCATCTAACCAAAAAAGGAACCACAGGCCTCAGTTGTACTCTCTAAGGCGCAGTGGGGTGTTTTCATGGAATTTCAACTAAATGCATGAGTTTCACAAGAGCATAAGACAGCAACGCACAGGTTTCAGTTGTTTTCTAAAGTCTTCCTGACTTCCTCTATAGATACAAATTCAGATCAGTTTTAAGTAATTTTTTTTTCAAACCATGCAGGTGTACATGATGCCATATGGAACTACCTGATAATATGTAGAGGGCATTACTATTTTTGTTATCACAAAATCCAAACCCACGTCCTTGCCGTCCCAGAAAGGAAACAGTTGACGCTGGCAAACAGGCAGACTAGTGAGCCAAAGATGCATAATCTGGATTACAGAAACGCAGACATGAAAATGATCAATGACCTATGCTCCACATACAGTTTAAAGGCATACATTAAGTTGTCATTAGTGTTTTGGTTGAAGTTTGGTTGAAGTAAGAATTGCAACAGGATCTTAAAGCCACATTGTGTACTTTTTCAGGTTGTTAACAAAAAATATTTTTTTTATTCACAAATATGACCTCCTTAATTAGTAATTACCTCAATCAAAAAATCACAGTGTTCAGGTAGGTTTTGTATTCGTGTCGTTTATATATACACTGCGCTGGCGTAGCCAATGCAGATCGCCACATTTGTTGCGCTGCCATCTTCAAACTACAGGCCCTGGCAGGGGACAAATACAGCTCAGTGGCAACGCAAGCGGAAACTAGGTACAATCTCAAATAAGACTAAACACTAGAGCAACTTTTCCCAAATGAAATGAGTTACTGAGGGAGAAAGAACTTCCAATGAAATGACGAACTTGTCTGCTTTCTTCTCGAGAGGTATTTCAAACAAGCTAAAATAAGCTCTTTTCCCTAAAGCTTTGTATGCCTCCGCGTCCAATCATTCTGGAGTTATGTAAGGGATAATGTATTGTCTGCCGCTCATTACAGGAAAATATTTCCTGACAGGACGAACAGGACCCCAACGCCAAAGTCGTACAATACATTATCCTGCTTATTAGACTGCAAATTGCCAAAACAACGGCAGAAAACTTCACACAAATGTCTTTTAAATTTAATTTGTGAGCAGATAAACAAATGGTTCGCAACGCAGCCTGAACTTGAAAAATTGTTTAGAATGCAGATTGGCGTTTTTGAGTGGGGTATGAATGTATGCACAGTTTTCTGTTGTACCATAGTTTCGTAAATGAGGGCCGATATACCACCACAACCCTAGATGGGAGAAATTATTACACGTAGAGGCTTTAAACTAATTCAGAAATTGGCCTTTGACTGTGTGATTGAAGGAATCTTGCCCTACGCCTGCACAGACTTTCAAAACTCGATAGGCTGTCTTTTTCAGCAGTAGCCTGAGATCACACTAAAGTCTCTCATACTCCGCCATCAGATACGCAATGCTGATCAAACGTGAGTGTTTTAAGACATGCCAACACCTGTTACAATTGCAAAGAAAGGTTGAAAATCATGTGCAGTGGAAATTAGAGAAGCGAATCACCATGTTTGAGTGTTTCACAGTCGGGACCAAACGCTCCCCTTTGATATAAGACAAACGCATCACCGTACAGGCAAGGCTGTACCCAATCATGCAGTCAGATCTAATTGTTAATGCACATAGTTTTCTGCCTGCCTTTTCTGCTTGGATAGACCACAGCCTACTACAATGCAGTGTTTGCAATTTCATGAAAAATCATCATTTATGGTACGCTACTGTTCATTCAATTAAAATGTGACAAATTTATCCAGAACATCAATTAACTTGATCTCATGCTTTAATTTAATGATGTTACAAACCATAAATTGCTTTCCAAAGAGTCTTCATCTGCATTTTCAAGTTAAATAACTCTATATATAAGGCAAACCTTGGTCTACATTTTTTCCCTAAAATGAGTCTGGAAAAGAGGTCGTCTTATATTCAGGGTCAGTACAGCAATACAGTGTGAGATATATGAAATATGTAGCCTACAGAAGAATTTCATTTGATACGATATTTATGCATCATTTGTGGTAATTTGTGGTAAAAATGTAAAACTGAAAAGTATGATAGCACTTTGATATAATGTCCCCATATAAGGTCCCCATTCTCCACTTCATAACAAAGCAGTGGCAGTAATACAATACAGGTATAGACTATTTTGAGAATGTAGAATTTTGTTATATTACAGCAGTTTCATTGCAGTTTGAACTAGAGCAGTTGATGATATGCTGAAGCTAACTGATTTGCTGGGATCATCAGTGTGTGATTACATTTAACCACAACTTCTCTCCACTAGAGAGCGCTGTTCTCTCATACATTTGATGTGTGCAATATACACCATTGTTGATGCCTGCCAGTCTGGCCCTAGATACTGGGGTCATGTTCTGTCTTTATAGTAGGCGAGGCTGATTGATATAGGCTACAGCACATTCACTATAACTGATGTAGTTAAGTTGAAGCTAGTCAGTGGTGTGCTTCTATCCGCCTATTTGTTTAGTTTGGTAGGTTGGTAATTACGTTAGGTCTCGGTGGTGTTCTGTTGCTTTTCTTCTCTGATATTTTTGCCTTAACACAGGAATAAATGGAGATTTGGTTAAACAGCTGGAGCCCGTGCTTCACTGCAAAGGCCCATTTAGGCGATTAGGCAGGTGAGAAAATGGCTGCACAGGTGCAGTGGAATAAATCAGCTTCTTTACCCTTCACCTTGAGTTAATTTCCCATTGACCAGTCAAGCATATTGTTATTGACTACAGGGGTTTCCATTTCCCTCATGCACGATTAAGCATTTTTGTTCAATAACACCTCCCTGCCCAGGCTTCCAGGCACACAAGCCTCGCAAGCCAAACAGGTGGCGCAGGCCACCTTCTGTGCTTGACTTAGGTCGGTCTGCTTAGCTCTATACAGAGCCAATGAATGGCACACAGAGCTGGGTCTGGTCAGGCACATTGGAGGGCCCACCACATGGAGGGGGTTAATGAGTCTTCACCTTACGCCTTCCACTGATTCAGCAGGGTCATTTTGTGCACACACACGCTGCTTTGTACACACACACAAACACACACACACACACGCACACACACACACAGATCCAAAGCATGCACTTATATACCAACGCATCTAATAATGGCTTGAAATTAATCTAAATATTACACTGAATTAGAAAAGGATAAATCACATCTCAGGTATTTGCACTGTGTGCCCAGAATATCTGTTACTCTGGAGTTCCAGATAGATTCTTCAATACCTACATCTTAACCTATGTCATTGATGTTTTCTCAGAGATTGTAATATCTCTAGATTACAGTAATTTCATGTAGCAAATTGTGGACTCAACTGGCCACTAACATGAATTTAACCATGTCACCAGAAGATGGCAGCGAGAGCCTAATTGTCTCAAATCTTGACATGAAGTGGCAATACATACCTTGTGGTACTGTAAAAAGACTGAACAAACTTGCTGATCTGATGTATCCCTAAATGGATTGCTGTGAAGATGCTTGCGTTGTTATGTTTGTAAACATTAATGAACTTTGGGTTTATTTAGTTATAACATTTTAACGCACCACACACACACACACCATTGAATAAGCATGTTCATGCAACTGGAACTCACAATTGTACAAATGTGTAAACATAAATGTAAAACATAACTGGTTGTCTATTGTGGAGCTTATTTTACATGTAATTCATCTATCCCCACTGATATTTCTGATAGTTCTAAGTGAAATGGCTCCCAGGCGAACCTGAGGTTGATTTTCAGGGGCTGAGGCTGTGCTGAGGATGCTGAGGGCGGAGTTGAAACACTACAGCCAGTGCGTTGAATCAATTTTGTGTTAAGGGCCGCAGTTGAGGAGGCAATTTTGATTGCTCTGCTGCATTCTGCCAGCTTAGTGACATATTGTCCCCAATCACTGAGCACTGCACACACACACACGCACACGCACACACACACACACACACACACACACACACACACACACACACACACACCACTTACTCTCTTTTCCTTTCTCTTTTTTTCTCTTGCTTACACATGCACAGAGAAACACACACACTCAGACTTGCTCACACATACACAGACAAAAACACACACACACACACACAACCAGACAGAGGGAGAGAGAGAGAGAGAGGGAGAGAGACAATAAAACAGCAAGAGTCAGCAGCAATCACCCTTTGTCGAGGTCCATCCTTAAAAAAGTCAGTATTAAAATCTTGTTGTGAATGTTAATGGCATCCTTTGTGTGCCCTGTGGCAACTGCACCACAGGATATCCGCTTGAGAGGAAAAACAGTGAGCTCAGAACCAAACTACGCGAATGATTTATTTTTTCTGTCTACATTTCATTTCGAGAGGCAGTTGGCGGCATGCACTGCATGGATACGTAGATCGCCCTGAGGCCAAGTGTGTACTTGGTATGCATCATTCGGCACAGTGAGAATCTAAAATGGCTTATTACATGGCAGGGTAAGCCACCTGTTTCCAGGTGCACAAATGCATTCAAATTGCCTTGCCGTGCACATTTCCCCAGTGTGTTCAACACGAGGGCAAGTACCAGATTGAAACTTGGGTCTCACACCTGCCTCATGTCTAGCCTTGAACGCGAGCTTGTATTAATGACTGCGAAGGGTTTGAACAAATGTCAGCATTTTCATATAGACTTGACCCAAGTTGAAAGAATTTTGGCCAAAACAAACAAAAAACAAACAAAATACATTTAGTTTAGAGTCTTGTAGGTTGACCAGAGTGTAAACCCGGGTGGATTTCACTGACTGTCCACCTGTTTTTGTAAGTCTTTGCCCAAATGATAGACTGAGTGGCTGTAGATGATGGCTCAGGAGTAGTTTGTCTGAAAATGACAACTGCAAACTGCACAACCCTCAAATCTAAGGGGGATATGAAAGCAGCAGTGCAGTAATTTTCTCTCATTCTCTCTGTCCCTGTTCTTCTCCCTCTCTCTCTCTGTCTCTCAGCTCTTTCAAAAATGACTGTCTTAGACCTACTGTGCTCTCTGAGCTAAAGAGACCCCTCCGCATAGCCAGTGTTGGCACACACACTTGGAAGTGCCTGTGCCTGAACACTCAAAAAGGAAACAAATGATAGCACACCCAAATGCATGACCAAATGGTGCAGTGAGGATGCTGTGTCATTGTTTGTTAAATGAGAATTCTGGTGCCAATACTAACCGAATAGGGCACAGTAACTTTCAGTTTAATTTTCCTATTCCCTGTTTGGTTAACATTAGATGCTGGTTCGTTATTCAGTCTATGTTGTATCAAATGTTGTATTTCTAGACAGCAGTCGGTGGCCTCAAACAACATACCATAACCATACAATATACACCATTCTAAAATGAGACTATTGCACACAATGGTACACCAGAGGGAAAATTGATTTTTATTATAACGTAGGAAAGACAATCACACTAGCGCTTAAAATTTGGTAACAGGTAGCGGCAATCACCACCGTAGCTAAGCTGGCCTCTGTATCATTCTCCTCTGATGTGACTTTCTCCTTTCTCTCTCTGTGGGACAGCCTGAGGCTGCCATCTAATTCCACCTCGGTTCTGCTCAACACTCCCGCCTTGTCGTAACTTGCTTAAGACTATTGCCATGAGCTTAATCCTTGTGGGAGTTACATGGAGTGTCAATAAAGTTCCTTATTAATGAGTCCTTATCTTGGAACGGAAAAATAAGGACCTATAAACACAAATTCACAAGAAAGGCTGTTATGTGATTGCTGTTGGGTTATTGGTTGCAGTGGAAAAAAACTGTGAATCAGAAATAAGAGGCTTTTAGCTGAGCAAACTTACCTCACGAAAATGATCCTCTCTGTGGAAATGACTGTTATCAAGAGACTTTTCCATTTAATTTGTGACCTTTCGATGAGGGTTATATTTTCCACATGAGACCAGCAGTATGATTTAACAGCCCACTTGACCATCTGTATGTTATGGTGACACACACCAGATCTTCAGCACTCCTGAGCTCCAGGGAGAAAATCTCTTCACGGTCAGAATGGCGATTAGGCCATAATTGCAGGTTCCATAAATTAACTGACATGAATGCCTGAAAACGAAATGGCAGAAAGTTGGCCTCAGAGAACAGGACATGAAATGCTAATATATTCAGTCTACTCACAGACATGGATGTTGTGTGTTTAGTCAGGCTTTATAAACTCAAGTTAGACTATGTAAGGGATAATGAACGACATATAAAATAATGCCCGTTCAAGGTGGTAATGAGGCCACAAAGGGCATTACCCTTCGAAGGGAACTATTTTATGATATGCGCACACCGTGGAGTTCATTTTCCCTCTTATACCACTATTGCCACATCTGTGCTATGTGTTTTTTCTAACAATTTACACGTTTTGATAGCTAAAAAACTAAAACTATTTCTTTCTGCCACATATTGTCTCAATAAGAACTTACCAGAATAAACTGCCATTACTAGTTCTAAATGGACAGTTGTTGTGGCCAAAAGTGGGTCATCACATCCAAAGATTCTATCCCCTCTTGGCTTTTGTAAAATCACTGTCTCTAATACTCTCAAATGCTGTGTGACAGAGATAAAAACCATCTCGGTCACAAGTTGCATTGTTGCTGTATTGTGAACATCAGTCAGGCTGCTAAACTGTAACCCTGTGTTCATGTTAACAGTTAATTTAAGCTTCACAAGGAGTTTGGTGAATTATTGGTGTAATACAGCCAGGAAAGTAAAATGACTTCATAGGTGCACGGTTATCACGAAATAATGTGCAGTCTAAATAGTGCATCACAGTAGGAAATTTGATCAAGCAGTGGTACAGAGGATAATTTACTGGAAATAAGTCTGTATGTTTTACAGTTAACCTAAGGCTGGTCAAACTAAGGCCCCGGGGCCAATTACAGCCCTACAGCCCATTAGTCTATTCTTATATATTCATCGCACATCATACTTTCAATACTGATGTGATATTTTTGTCAATGATATAATTAAACAGTGTAGCATTAGTAATTAGTCAGTTAGTAATGTGCACAGTTAGATGTAATGTATGTCAGATGTATGTTTCTCATAGGCATGATATTTCTGACAGCAAAAAACAAACTAAAATTAAATAAATAGTCAAAGGTACTGTTTTGGACAGTGTAGTTCTGTCTCTTAACATTTTCTGCTGTGTTCTACAACTATCTATAACCTCAACATCAAAGAGCCTGATAAATCTATTACAATTAATGCAAGTATTTAAAACTCAGAAATATGCAAATAGTTTCTTTCAAAGTAATTATGGCAGAGCTTCAAAGATGTCAAACAGGGCATGTTTTTGTCATAGTTATGGTTACTTTATTGTCATTGGAATGAACCATTACCCAGTAGCAAAAAAATACACCCAGACAAAAATAACTCACAACTGTTTAGCCATATAAAATTAGCATATGGTATCATGGTGCTTAAGGGGCAGTTATTAAAAAGGAAGGCAGATTAATTGCACAGTCATTTAAAATATGCCTTGTGTGTCTCTCCCAGAATGCACCTCAGAGGGGTGGTGAGCTGGTGATAACTCTTAAGGGGTTTATGAGCACGAAGTGAAATCGAGGTCGTAAATGCATGGCTTGTGTAATTCAATGAGGCGTTTGGGGTGTGGGAAGCAAGAGGACTAAGGGCACACAAAGTCGCCTGACAGCCAGGTGGGGAAGTGTCACCTTTAGTATGGACAGTTTGTCATGATTCCTGTTGAGCACCATGCCACTGTGGGAAGATGCCTCGTGGGTGATGATGACAGCGGAAGCCGGACATTATTCTGTCTGTAAGGTACCTTCTGAGGGCCCCAAAAAAACTTGCCACAATACATCTTTGACAGTAATGCAGGCTAATGCTCTCCCCATGGCCAAGATGTCCCCAGGCCACAGTCCTCCCCTGAAAGCAACTGAACATTGCTCTGTAAGCGTCAGCACTGCTGCAACTCACCACTTTAAAACTTTGTGCCCAACTTGGCCTGACACTCTCTTGGTCAGCCATGTGCAGTCTCACTGGCTGTGCAGCCTACACCAAATGTGCTGAGGAAATGACTATGTACAGTATGGGCAAGATCTCCAGATGAGCTGACTACTGCAAATACATCATGAACACAGCCACACAAAAACATACACATTTGCACACACTAAAGGGCTGTCTTTAAAACAAGTCATTTGAAATGACAAACATGTTTGTTGCTGTTGCTGCTGCCGCTGTTAGTGCTTACACAAAACACGTTATGCACATAACCTTCAGAAAGATCAAGGGAGGTCAACTGAATATGTCTGAGCCCTTTTGAGACATGGTTTTCACCATGAAGTAGAAGAGGAGAGAATATCTGCAAATGTCTGTTGCTCAGTGTGGACATATGTGGTCATAAATGCAATATGACATGGTATATTGTGACAGAAGATTCCACCACACATGTATTTATTAAGTGCATAGAATACATTTCAACTTTATTCCAACATAGTAAACCTTTGAAACTTTCTCTCAATGAACGGCTATCGCATTATGCGAAAGTCTTGCTACAATGTTCAGTGTGTGCTGATACTACGTTTATGTGATGTAAGCATGCCTATCAAATGTCAGTCTCCATAAACTATCCCAAATACTTTCCAGACCTATCGTAAAAAAAACACAACAGACATACATTGTGCATTTCAATTAATGCAGAAGCAAAAATAATTTGTTAATGAATATGGAAATTGTAAATTGTACTTTGTAATTGTAAAAATAACTACAGATAATAATCGTAGCAATTATTAATCTTTTTAGTTGATAGATGAAAGGTAACGAAAGGTGGATGACTGAAATATGGTATGTCACATAAGAACCCTTCAAAGCATTGAGTGGCTCTCCAGCTCTAGATCTTCCACCTAATATATAGTGAAAAACAATTAATGGGCTAAGAGCCTCGGTTTCATCCTTGGTTTTGAAGTGGTTTGTGTGTAACAGGCTGAGTATCTGCCAGCCCACTGCAGATTTGTCTTCATTTGTCCATCAGATTCCCTAGAGGATCCTAACAGTGGTATTAGAGAGCACTGCTAAATAGAGATGACTGTGAGATGACTGCACTCAACTGGGGAGAGGAGTATCAGGCCCAGACATGGAGGGGATCTCGGGAGATGGGGAGGCGGGGGATGTGGATGCTGATGGGTGCGAGCAGAGTGGAGGGTTCTAGGGTGGGTGTAGGTGGATAGAACTGTGGAGGGGGGCACCTGAATTGAGAATAATGAGTCCAGAATGGAGCCGAGACATCTCTTTCATCTTCAGCTAGGATACAACTGCTCTTTCATCATCATCATCTCCAAAGCCAGGGAAAGCTTACACACCATAGACAGGCTCTGCAGCAAAGAAGAAAGGGCACTTCTTTCCCCTCCCCCAGCACTTGAAGGATGTGCCACAAAAATATTTCTTTTTGAATTTCATTTCGGTCTATAAGTGTGCTTCTCGTGTCATTATTTTCCCTCCCTCTCCTTGAGATATGAACCACCTCGCTGTGGCGACTTACAGTAGAGTACCTCTGCTCTGGAAGATATTTATTGTGAAACACAGGCCATTGCTCTTGCCTCTGAATTCATAAATGCATTAACAGTGAAAAGCAAGGCGGTCTGCATGATGGATGTAGTCATTAGGATAACCAAGGGCATTTCACTGTGGGCTGTTAAGAGGCCCGTTTTATCTGAATGCAAACAGCCTAGCAAGATGCAGAGGAGCTGACAGGTGATAGTGCTACTCTGAGAAACATACTCACCCCGCGGGGCAACCAACTGAACCACGCAATCGTAAAACGCCACTGAATCCCGGATGCAGCCGCTCACTGCACTACCTGTGCGAGAGTGTCTGGAGTTCAGTTAGAAGGTGGGCGAATAAATTCAATTAAATGGTGCAGAAAGGAGGCGAGAGAATATCAGGCAATTTTGAAACAATTTTCGTCCGCTCAACACAGTGCCACACGTGGAGCTGCACTTCCTGGTGACGGAAGCCAACCAAACACAGTGAGGAGGTCGCAAAGGGGGGAAGTGAAATTTTGGACATGCTTGCCATCCAATTTCCCCTTCCCTCACTTGTCTCACCTGTCAATTAGCAGCCTGCTCCCACGGAGCTCCCTACTGATGACGCTTCAGTTAGATTCAGTGATTGAACATGACAGACACTCTTACAGATGGCTGAACACATGGAAATCTTCCATAGCAGTAATGGTTAATAATAATCACAGATCCTTTCTCTCATTTCTCAAAGACATGGCAGCCCTTCACAGGCAGCTCTGCGATATGGACAGGCCAGAATCTCTCCAGTCCCGTTTCTATTTAGTCTCTGAAGCTGTAAGCACAGCAGGGTATCCACACCTCCAACACTTGAAATTATGTCTGTTTTTACAGTAATGGGATTTATTTAACTCTCCCCACCCTGTATATGTTGCTGTGTAGCAGTTCTCTGCTATTTTAATGTGTGTGTAGCCCCTCCCATCTCTCAATTTCTTTTAGCTAGATAACACATCACCTTAGTGTGGAAGGCTTTTGCTACACTGATAGTCCCGGAAGAGAGAAAAAAACTGCTGATGTGGACATTGCTTCATGTGTTTCTTGGCTCTCTTAATTGCAAAGCTGTCCCCAGCTGTGTGATTATGTGCAGGTTTTGCCGATATTTGATTTATGTTACGTGGTGAAGTGTTATTTCTTTTAATGAGTTTCTCATAAAGCGCTGGCTCCCTAAGGCCTCTGCAGAGGAGCAATCATGCCCGCTGCAGGCATCTCCCCGTGGTGACCTATTTACAACAGCAGCCACTTACTGCTAGATCATTGTTGGTGATAATTTGCAATGTTTGTAGGAACATTGCAAATTCATCCATTATAGACAAGACAACATCATTTTCATTGTGTGTGTTATGGGATAGCAGGAGGGTTATACTTGCCAAGATTTCAAAATTGATTATGTACTACCAGACGTATTGTGGCGTTGAGCTTTCGGTCAGAATTATTATATTATATATTGTACAATGCATTATAGGGAAAAGGCACAGAATAATCACACCGTCCATGATTGGAGTGAGCCTTTTGGTCCGACAAAATGCTGATGGAGGGCACAGTGGCAGCAATGACAGACTGAGTAATTAATACACGACCAAGACTTCTGATCTGATTAGGTGTTTGATATGGATTATCCTGAACTTGAAAAGTCCTGGTATGTTCAGCCAGTTGCGGTTATTACTGTTTGCTTGTGATAGAAAAACAAAAGATGTTACAGCGCAAGATCCATTTACAACTCCTTGAGGAACAGTTGTTAGTGGAACGCCTCAGGCTTTGTATCAGGGAGTGCTTGAAGTTTTTCTCTTGCCAGGAAGGGTACAGGTGTACAGTCAGTATTCATTCTCAATGGAGAATGTCTTTAAAGGAACAGTCAGCAGTTGTGAAAAATAGTTTAGTACCTAAAATAATGCCATTTATGTGCAGGGCTTGAGAATTGCTTTGCCTTTGCCTTTGTCTGTGGTATATGCTGTTACTTTGAAGTGTCTTAAAAAGAAAGGAGTTATAAGACATACATAAAAAGCAACAGAGTCTGTGAAGCACAAAATAAATTTAATTTGATAATTGAAATGTTACATTCATAGGGTTCCAAGTCTGGAAATAAATTCTCTGACAATAAAAGTCTTCTCACTGTACCTTTAAAGCCACACATCAAATCTCTGTACTCACCCTTATTATCACTAAGAAAACATTTCACAAGGAAACCAACTTCTGACTAGAGATGGTTGTCAATTTATAAATTCTTCTGGTCTTAAAAGTGTTCTAAGCAGAACCTTCCTTCCTGTGTAAACACTGTTACTCTAATCTTTTTGAGATGCACTTTTTTGAAAACTGACTTGCAAACTAGTGTATGGCACATATGATCTCCAGAAGGTGTGCGAGAACAGAAACCTTGTGCACGGTGTGGCCGGCCCCAGGGGTGTGAAGGAAGGGGAGGATTCTCGTCAGTTAACGGCCCTGTCAAGTGATGATTGCACTTCAAGGACTCCCACAACCCCTCAGATGTCTGTCAGAAGTTTCCCCTCAGCTCTCATGATTAGTGTGTGCATGTGTTTGTTAAGAGTGAGTGTATCAAGAGATGGCTGCTGAGAGTGAGCAAGGGAGTAGTCAGTGCTGCATCAGGACTGTGTGTGTGTGTGTGTGTGTGTGTGTGTGTGTGTGTGTGTATGTATGTGTGTTTGCTAGCTCATTTGTGACAGTTGCTTTTCACACATCTTTGCTACTGTGTAATGCTGGCATAACTTCACTGGGCCCTGTGTAGTGTATACTTTTCACCATGAGGGGCTGCAATGTAGGAGAAGACCAAACAGAACACAACATATGCAGCAGGATGTCTCTGCATCACACAGCCATTGATCTCTAATGCTTTTTAGGGCTTTCATGTCTCTACGTTTCATTATAGCAGAGCTATAGCGCTACTCCCCTGAGGCACATTCATCCAGCAGAAACACAGAGGAAGTCCAAAGAATGCATCTACGCTTTACATCGCTGTCTGCTTCACATAAGACTAGCAATGATGCAAGTTAAGAATAGAAATGTCTGTTGTTCAGCCACCTTTCTGGTAACTGTGGTAGTGTCACAAATGGACACATAATTTTAGTCCAACGGATTCATTTTCGTGCATTTCTTTCTGGAAGTGAACCACTTACCACTTAACGTCACTTCTGACATTCAGTGACATCTTCTGTCAAATTCTTGCTGCTTTCCTGTAGTTATATTACAGGGTTAAAGGAAATTACCATGACATTTAGTGAGTGTGTTTGCCATGTCAGTTCACTATTGCTATCTATTTGACACATTTTGTGCTATTTAAAGTATAATATTGGTGTGTTGATTTTCAATGTCTTAGAAATGTACACATTCACAATCATTACACTAAGGTGGCAGAAAAACAAAACCTTTGAAAACTTGCAAAGGCTCTGCATTGGTTTGTGATTTTATTACTACCTGAAATGAGCATTATTTTTTGCCACCTGAATGCAGCGTTGAAGTGTCTCCCATTATGCCTTACAAATCCATATAGAAGGACAGAACAAAAATGCAAAGGTGATATGCGAGATGGTGCTGAGGATAAATAATGAAATAATTTAACAGCCTATATGTTTGGCCACAAAGAGTATAGCGGATAGGAGAGCATGCACAGATTTTTTTTTTTTTACACAAACAACATTTTGTTGCCGCTATAATTACAGCTAATTACGTGTGTTTGTATCATGTGGCATTTGAGCACAGGAAAACATGTTTATGATCAAGCATGCCACCCCAATTTTCGCAGTGGTGTTGTAAAAGTCAGAGCGCTGATAGCTCTAGAACTCTCTGCACCTGCTAATTAGAATGCATGGGAAATCAAAATATGTTATTTATCATTCATTAGAGTGCTTCTGCTCCTGAAACTGCAGGCTGTGTAAAGATAATGATGGAGGTAACTCCGCTAGCTCATTACACTTCCTTTATACCGCTCTCAGTCATGGTTTTTGATGTGGTGCTCTCAAGGGACATGTGTAATTACACTTCTTTGCAGTGAGGTGACCAGCTTGTTAAATATTAGTTCACATCCTACTACGTGTGCCCTTCCTCCATGGACTCAGGCTATTTCAGCTCAGAGGGTGTAGTAACCACTCACAAAATATCAAACTAATGCTGGCTGAAAAACTAAAACTGTCACCTTGTGGCTTTTCACCGGCTGTCAATATGGATGTCGAATGGGGTGTCAGTTCCTGTGGGTGCAACAGCAGGCATCCCAATACTTTCGTCTACAATCAGCAGTACATTGCATTTGATTCCAGTTTTTTACCAAGTCATAAACACTTTTACTGCTATGAAGAGGACCAATATGAAAAACTAAATATTCTGTTATATTCAAATAAGGTATTGTTGTCCTACGTTTGATAAAATGGTGGCAACCCCTGTATGAGGTGTTATTAAATTCAATGCAGCCTAGTCTCCGGTTCTGTCTCACAGTCTCACTGAACAACAACCATTGCTGCTCATAGATGAATGCAGTAGCATTGCCAAACACTGATTGCATGTGATGAAAACCTCATACCATGATCTTACAGGAAGTCCCAAGACCATCACAGAAGTGAAGTTTGAGAAACATCCCATCGTTATTCTAACTTGTACAGCCCTGCTGTCGCTATACCTCCATCTTATTCTATTAGTATATAGGCCTACCTTATTCAGACCCTGAGAGATTCATGCAGTCTTTGCAGTGAAACAGCTTTCGCTCCACACTTGTTTTTGAATTCTCTCCAAATTCACTGAATGGTACACCATATGTTCTGCAGTCTGACATCAGAGTATTGGGAGCTTCATCCCAGTGTGAGCAAGGAAGACCATGCATCAGCCAGTTCAGAATTCCCTATCTTATCTCCTGCACCCATAGATAAGTTTTCAGCTGAAGACCCAGAAAGAACAAAGCTCTCTCGTCTCTAGTGTGCATTAAAACGAAGGGGAGTGGAATGGAGTGAATAGACTTTGTAATGCAAATGTAAACCACAGCTTAACCGCCACACTCCCACACCGTGGCGCATTCTGTTGCTCCTCACAGGATCCGCACTTCTCCCAGTCCCTATGGCTTGCCAGGTAGGCGGAGAGTCTTAAACTAACTCCAGCACTATGGGATACGCATCTGAGATAATGGGCTTTGATAGGCTCGCCTGTCTTTGATGCTGTGCTTGTCTCTCTCCCTCTCACACTCATCCATCACCGTAAGTGTGAGCGACGGCTGCGAGATGGAGGGGGGTCACTCTCACTTCTCATCGTCACTTGCAACGAGCGTTGGTTTCCTCTGCGGGCAGAATAGGGCTTCTCACCTTTGCAGTCTTCAAAGAAGGCAATGTAGGCAAACCACACGTCTCCAAGTCAAAAATAGGAGAACTGACACATGCATGTTTGGATAAGTTGAGTTGTTTCAATTCATGCAATTAGCCAGGGCCTCCTGTGCTGACAGCTTGGAAGAGAAATATTAAAATAAATTGAATGAATTAGAATAAACAATTTAACTTAATACCTTACACAAGATGAGAAATGAATTGTGACACCTTCAAAAGCATTCACCATGCCTCATTTAGTCTATTAAACATACAAGAAACCTATCTAAAAGTACAAGCTTGTATTGTACAGAATGTATTATTATAGAACACAGAGGCAATTCTGCAATTTTGACCTTGCATTTCTTAGAGAAGGATCCCTAATGCATGATGGATTATTCATGGCCTTTGGACATAACAATGCCCAATGAATGTTTTAGCTACTGTAAAGCTGGGCACATCAGAGCCAATCATGAGGAGACATTTCTAGATGTGATGGGTAGTTCTCAGTGTTTCTCCGACCTTTCTGTCAGGTCTGTCTATTGTTATAGATAACAAAAGGCCAAGGGTTGGTATGAAATGATAAGGATCAACGGTTGGCTGCATGGCTGCCCACATACATCTCATCACAGGACATGTAGATCTTTACCTGGAGAAATGTAAAATGAATATGCCTTTCCTTTCCCAAAAGCTCTTCACTTGAGAGCTTACAGTTAAAGCTGACGTACTTTAAAATGATCTGCTACCAATGGATTCCTGATATAACTGTACATTATTAGAATTTGCAGATTCTGTGTCAAGATACTGAGATGCAATTTCATGTCGCATGCATGCTACAGAGTAACATTACAAATTCCTGAGGGTCCTATTGTGTGCTCTGTGCAAACAAAATAAATATTTCCAATCAATGCTATATTCATTACTGACAATTTGCCTAGAATACAAGGGCAAATAAGTATTTATGACTGTCAGTTCTAATACAAAATGAATGAAAAGCAATTAGTTGGTTACATTGACTGTCCTTTCACAACAGAGACCAATATAATCCAGTGTACATACATGGACTATAGAATGACCTATCCATGCATGATGCTGCATGTACAATTGTTTCAGTTAAAATGTGCTGAATGCTAACCCTGACACATAGTCTAACTCAGGATCCTTCAGTCCAAAGGCCCTGCATTATTACAGTCTCAGTAGAATGGCACATCGATAAGGAGAAATATTATAGAGCATGTACCGATCCTTTTTAAGCCACTCCTTTGTACTCTTTATTTAATTCTGCTGTGGCATCATTATGCCATATAGTCACAACAAATAACAAATATAAACTGCATTAACAGTACAGCAATTAATATCAAACACCAACAATTAATCTGTAAAAGATATCTGAAGTACAATTCTGGTTGAATAAAAAAAGGTAACACTTCCTCTGAATTTCCTTTTCATAATGCATTGTTAAAACATAATCTAATGTATAATATGCTCATTGTGTATTATAATGTCCATTATAGTCTTGCAACTAGGGCATTAAACTTATAAAACCGCTAAAACTAGCATTGTTATAAAGTATAGCAACCCATGAAAAGTACAAAGCATATATACAAAACAATGATGTACACATATGTACATGTATGTACTCTCTGTATGAAAAGTGCAATGTAGTATATGGAAAGACACATTTATTATATATTTAAGATATTACATGTGAATTTAACATATGATTATGCACTTAGTTTTATAGTAAGATATTATTAATACAAGTACTAATTTAAAATTCAATTATGTCCAGAAAAAAGACTAAATGTCATAATGTGCTATCATTCTGTACTTAAGTTCCTAGCAGTGAACACAATTCCCTGATTGCAATTTGCCACAGTGCCACTTGAACATTTTCAATGACTTGTACATGTATGTGATAACGTTTCCTGAAAATTACAAAGGAGTGCAGCCTGAAGCTGGTTTGCACGGACTCTGATGGCATGGTAACCTTACAGCAACACACAGCAGGGGCGCCGCCAGGGGGGGAAAAGTTAGGATGATTCCAAGGGCCTGGCACTGATAGGGGGCCTAACATTTTAATATTATAATCAATGTTTGGGAAGCCCAAAATAATTTCCTGTCATAGGGCCCAAAATTTCTAGCAGCGTTGCTGACACACAGCATAGGAATTTTTTGCTGTCATTGCGGTCATGTATTAGGAGAGGTTGATCATGACCAAAGGGCTATCATGAACAGGAGGCATGGTTGTGCCTTTCTTCAAATAGCCACTAAAACATAGGCGAATTAGAACAAAGCCTACATGTGATGTCAAATAGCACAAAGCAATTGTAGTTCAATTGTGGTTGCCAAAGAGGGCACCATTTAGCTTCAAGAACCATTTCTAAAATTGAATTTGAGCTTATTTCTGATAAATTCAAGTTGAATTTATTCTATTTTATGATAAGAGAACAACATACAATACTTCATTCATCCATTCTATGTCAACTTTAACTAATCCTACATTTGACCCTTTGAAATATTTTAGGAAACGTATTCATGGCTCCATTTTAAAACGCTAATTGTTTAACCTAGGATGATGCTCATTTATATTTTCTTGATGATTTTGCCTTTGTTTAACTAGGATTAGATTGACAATTTGCCCCTCCACTTGACCAGAACATAGCTGCAATTCACCAGAGCCATTTGGGTTCTCATGAATCATTAACTGCCTGCCAAAAGTGAGGAAGCAAACCCTTTTTTTTTTACCAGTTTTGAGTTTTGTTTTTACCATAATTATTGTAAACATGTCCTGTAGCCATACTGGACATTTCCCACTCCATTATAAACATAATAATTATAAACATAATGCAGTGGGAAATAATTGATTCTGTGTGAGAGCATCCTATTAAATGTAAATCACATCACTTGACCTAATCCTATGAGCCTAAAATCTATAAAATCTTGTGAGATCATAAAAAACTGTGATGCCCCTTGCAAGCATATGGTACAACATAGATATGCATACAATGTATGATGAAGAGGGTATTCACAGGAAGTGCTTCCAAAATAAAAGCTGCAACACTGGCAAAAAAATATGCTGGACCTGCCTCCTAACTACATAGCTTGGTGGGTTCATACTCCATAGAGTATGGTTGCTTGGCACTGAACGTCTGTAGCGCTGTGAGTATCCGCACCACCTCTGAGCTGGATAGCTTTAAGCGGTGGCGGAGCAGACACGAGAACAGGTCCAGAGGCTGAGGTCCTGGCGGGGACAGCTTATTGACCCGGTGCCTGATCTCCATCAGCTGCAGCAATGCAGTGTCTCGTGACCCCTGGGTGTATGGGTAGTCCAGCTGAAGAATCAGGTCTTGGATTGCTTCAGGGTCAAAGTGCATGCTGTAGCCAAATAGCTGCATGCTGTTGATTTTCATGTAGCCCAGGTTTTGGGAAGGGTCAGTGACCTCCAGCGGCTCTAGGTACACAGAGCCGTTCCCCTGAGGTGAGTCAGCACGGATTTTGCTCCTCAGGTAAAAGTGCACTGTCTCAAAGAAGCTCTTCCATCTGTTGCCCAATGTCAAAGTCCAGTTGTAGCAGTAGAGAGGAATATCAAGCTTAGTCTTCTCCCAGTCAGGGTAGCCATGCTGGTTGATGGGCATGGTCCAGCTCTCTGAATGGCTGCCCCCAAAGGGGTTGACATAGACTGCCAGCACGGGCTCCAGGGTGCTGTTCTTGGTGTGGCATATCTGGAGCGAGAGGCCAAGCAGCATGTGGATGCGATTGGACTTGAACTTGTTGCTCTTCAACGTCAGCAGCATCCTCTTCCTCCACGATGGGTCGAACCAGGCATTAAGGCGCACGTCATTACTGACGAAGATGCCATGCAGGGAGATGCGCCCATCCCGCCGCTGCAGCAGGTACCGCAGCTCCCCGTCCTGCAGGTCCGTCTCGAAGCCGAGGTAGTGGTCCGTGGAGTCAGGAACCGCATGCCGGCACATGCCGTGACTGAGGGCATACCCGGGGTTGCAGCTGGCACAGCGTGTGCGGTTCTCTACAGAACATGAAACACAGCGAGGCCCACCACCCACCATACATGGGATGAGGCCCTGGCAGGAGCGATGCTCATATGGACAGGTGCAGCTGTGGGTGTCCTCCGAAAACTGTCCAATAAGATTGTTCTCACTGCAGTAGAGGATTGAGAGGACATAGTTGAGCCAGTAGGCAAGGGACCTAGGATAGGGGAAGAAAGGATAGAAAAAGACAGGGCTTTAGACTTGCCAGATGGGCCTAAGGAACAACAGGCAGTCAATCAAACCTAACAATAACAGAAATGTCATAGTTTTAGCGGTGCTGCCCCATAAAAGGAACTAATAGGTGTAATAAAAACAGAAGTGGGGCATGAACAAATGGCATGTGTTTGGGAAAACAGCATTACGGAAAGTTCTTCACTGCGTTAGGTGAAACAAAGTGTGACAATAAAATGTACACTTTTGTTGTGAACAATCCAGTGAGGCCACCAGAGACAGAAGCAATGATAGCCAAAGGTGTATTTCCTCATTATGAGAACAGGCATCGTTTTTTCTTTTCTTCTCTCTCTTGAAACCATTAACTAAGAATGATCCACAAGTGAGTACCACAGGGTGCAATTTCACGCTTGAAAAAACAAAAAAAAAAAAAGCTGTGCCTCACTTACTCTGTCAGCATTTCTTGCAGCACTCTACAATGCCATATTAACACCCCCCCTCCAAAAAAAGAGTGCACTCTAGCATTGTAAATCCCCTACAAAACCACCACAACAACAACTACTACAACAACAAAAAAAAAACACTTGCATAAATATAATAGAAAACAAAGCCTGAGAATTGTGCGTTAATGAGCCTCCAAAAATGTACTGCACCTATCCCTCTGCAGAACTATTTTGGGTTGTGTGTTGCATCTCTTGCTGAGGGTGAAGAGCTTGTTAATGGTTCTCCGGGCCTTGGCGAGGAGCTGGCTGGTACTCGTCTCTAGCTGACGATATCGCTGCTGCAGAGTGGCGTCGTTCTTCCAGAAGTGCAGGATGGCAGATGAGTTCAAGGCATAATGTGTCGGAAGCTGACCCACAAAGCTCTGGAACTCTTCTAAGTAAGTAGATCACAATGAATTATTAAAATTCACATTATTGTGTCGATTATTCATCTGTGAAATTATATTAAGTTTTTGAACTTCTGAGACAGTTCGCTGTACATGACTGGCCTCAACATCTGTATGTTTATCTAGCAGCACAGTTGAATGACACTTTTCTGAAATTAAATGTGAGTTATTATTAGTTTTATGCAAGTTTTGGTAGCCAGAGGTGACAGTGACATATCTCCACAACTTTCCACAGTAGTTTCAACCACTCCCAATCGGAATTCTTAGCAGTAGAGAAGTACTTTCAAACTGAACAAGGACAAAGAATCAAAAAAGCACCTGACTCCTCAAATTCTTGGTTCGCCACCCTCCAGACCTCTTTGACGCGCTGTAGGTTGGCTTCCAGAGAGTGCAACTCTTGCTGAGGGCAGTTGCATTGTGGGAAGCTGGGGTGACACTGGCACCAGCAGTCATTTTGTCGGCAAACAAACTGGCCCTCTGCATTGCAGCCGATGTAGCCCAGGGCAGCCTGGATAAAACTGTTTCTTAAGTAGGCAGGCAGAATAACCTGAAGCCCTGAGAATGAGTGAGAGGATGGCAGAGAGAGAAGTAAACAATCCCTCTGGGCTGTGCCTACAGGGGATTATTACTGCCAGGTGCTAAAACACTTTCAATTAACAATCAGGGTAATCATGAGACAAATGACTTCTCAAGTCACAGGAGTGATTTATTCAAACTCATTAATTACTTTATCCATTACAGAGAGAGAAAGAGAAATAAAAAAGAGAAGAGAGAGTGGTGCTTCTTCAGCGGCATTGCTCTTTTGTTAAATTGTGTGTGGTACCATGAAAACAGCGCAAGTTTAGGGACTGAAGCTATTTGTTAAATAATCAGGTGTGCTACTTGATGATGCATAAGAATTAATGAGCATTTCACCTTGCAAATGGACTTTGTTTTCGGGGCTGTGCACTAGTACAGAGCTGACAGAATCAAGGTTGTCATAGTTACTGCATCCAAGGGGGCCTGTCCTTGTTTCAGACACCTGCAAACAAAAGAGAGAATGGCAATGGGAATTGCACTTTTAATGAGCTTTAAAAACATGTTGATTTGTGGATAGATGTGAAAGAGAAATAATTACCTCCTCCATGGAGTTTATGTTTTTGGTTTGTTTGATGGATGCAGAAATGTACCAGCTTGAGCATCATAAGTCTTGCATAATAATCAGGAAGATACAGCATTGCTCACATTAAGTCTGAACTGGACTGGATCAACATATTTCACTTCAGTTAGTGTTGTAACATACATTTTATCATGTGTCCACCTCTATCACCTCTCACAGTCTATCAAGTCACCTCCTCATTTAAACAAGCTTGTTTACTCCCATGAGTGAGAAAGAATGAAAAAGAGTACCATCTCTCTCTCTCCTATGTGTGTAAGTATGTGTGTGTGTTTTCACTGTGTTACTGTCTGTGGGGACTTGCAATCCTCTTTGTACCCACTGTGAAACAACACACAATTGTGTTTTTATATGCAAAGGCTGTCAACACTCATCACTCCTTCTTTCAAAAAGCAATCAAACAGAGTTTAAAAATCCAAACAATCATTTCAAGGACAACAAGAAATGGAGAGAAATCAGGCGAAAGAGTGAAAGAAAAGTCAGGGACAGCAGAGAGACAGTAAAAAAAAAGTTAAGAGAGAGAGAGAGAGAAAGAGAGAGAGAAGAAAAGACAGAATTGCAACTCCATTACACCCTCAGCAGGCTGTTGTGTTCCTGATGCTCCTGCTAATGCAGCTGCAGCATGATTCATTAAAGTCAGCCTTCTCTGCAGGCCCCAGTGCACCACTTCTTAACAAACACTGAGTGCATAGAGGACTAATAAACAGTCAAAAAGCATCTACAGCCATATCTATATATATATATACATCCATATCTATATTTATAGATATATACATCTACATCCATATCTATATGCTGTGGAATGCAGTGGGTGTACTGATGAAAGCAGTATTGTACCTCTGTGTGGACTATCAGTATTGTTTGGCTTATGTACCCCTTATATGTAATATGTGTTGTGCCTTGCATTGATTGATCTCTAGTGTTAGTGCAGTGTTCTGACATCCATAAATGTAATGATCCCTGTGATCTCACAGACTGATAAACTACATTGTGATACAGAAAAAGGCCAACAAAAGAAAAATGCTTGACTTGTCTGATTGTCTTGTCTTCAATATTTATGATGTTTTTATGTTGCCTCAACATCAGCATCAGAAAACTGAACTCTTGAAAAATGATCTGGTCTGTGTCCTTACTAAGATCCTCTCACAAAGGCTGTTATTAGGGGTGGGATAACATAGGTCTACAAAGTTTCCCTCATTCTAATAAGCTGTTATGGTCACCTTAGTAGTATAGCTACATTATAGAATATATTAAAATTTGATAAAAATTGGACCGATAAGCAGAATCGACAATGGCATTGATCTTGATAAAATCCTATCAGTTCCCACCCCTAGCTGTTATGCAAAACATGCCCGTGTTTCATTAAAGGCTAGCCAAGGCTAGCCAAGCTCAGCCTCAAGTCTTCTAAACTTTACCCATATATCAGTTCTTCTCCACTTAGAAGTAAGCAGAGCAGAGGTATGATATTTCTTCACAAAACCCCCAGACACTACAGAGATATAACAGAAAAAAAAATCAGTGACTGAGTAATCAGTCATGTTGTCCTTCTTGACCATTTTTTTTAGATTACACCAATAAGAATCTGAAGTGCTTGCTACACAGAAACCACAGTTCTGATAGTGAATAGAGCTGAAACTGAATGTCTGCACTGTAAAATGTCACACTGTGGTTGACATGTTCCTTCTTGGGCGTGCACCGCAGTCTCCTGCTGTCATGTTTAATTTGAATGCAATTGGGTGGCAGCATTTGAGTGATGAAATGGCAGGTGGTGGGCTTTGGCTCACCGCATCCCTGCACCTCAGATTCTTCATTAATTGAAGACAGTCACTAAGACCAAATGCCATACCAGGCCAGTGTTTCGAGCTTTGTTACCGATTCTGTCTCTAAGCAAAGGCCCTCGTGGGAAAAGCAGCCATGTCTTGCTCTCAGTATATCGTTTCTCCGTTTGGCACCCTGCAGTCCCAAAATCGCTAGAGCCACTGACTCTAAAAAAAAACAACCACTCTCCCCCATATTGTCTAAATTGTTTAGTGAGAAGTGGCGAATGGTTTATCTGAAATCATTTGATACAGAACAGACAGACTATTAGTGCAGCTCCATTACTCCCTGCATAACTGGCAGCTGAGGACTGAATGCTCTCTTCCTGTTTGATCCAGCAAGAACAGAAGAAGTAGGAGAGAAAATAAGCGACTACCTACAGCTAATATACTGCGCTAACCACTGCACAAGGCAAACTCAGCTCAGAATACCTTGACTTAGACCATCTGCCATTATAATGAAGATCAATCTGTACAAACAGGCACTGCATACACCCCCTTCATAGATCCTAATTAAAAGTCTAATTGTATAACTTCAATCTAATCTCTCATTCCAGCAGCTCATCCATTTGTCTTAAGATGTGCTCAAGACAAGAGTCTACTTTTAGCATTACTTTAACCTGCAGATAAATCATCCAAGTCTCCTCTTGAAAATACAGATCTGAAAGAACTAACAAATGGAATTAGCTAAGGCAGGATGGAGTTGAATATGGTTGGAATCAAGCCTAAAATTTACCATCCTCCCTAAGGTAGCTGATTCTCCCTGTCATCTGAACAGCATCTTGTCCTAGTATCATTCCAATCTCCATGCACTAATTATGATAAAAGATTTTTTTTGTCCCTTGAAATAAGAGTGTGAGGTGTCTAAACAGGCAATCATAGCTGTCATTCAAATCAACAAGCAACAAATCTTGTTTAGCAAAATAGTCTTTTGTGATGACCTGCTTCAAATAAACTGATTTCACTGCATGGTTTGTTGTTGATTCATCACCATATATGTAAATGGGTGGTGGTAGCGTAGGGTGGTGGTAGTGTAATGGTTAAGTGGCCTGGAAATTGTGGGTTTGAATCTCGGTTGCCACCATTGTGCCCTTGAGCAATGCATTTAACCCTAAGTTGCTCTAGGGAAGAAGTTGCCATAAAGTAGCCATGAAGTTAATAGTTGATAAGTCGCTTTGGATAAAAGTGCCTACTGAATGCATAAATGTACATGTAAAAGGGGCTTTAGAACAGGAACTGCATTTCTTAAGCAAAGGGAGGTAAATTAGATGTAAGAAGGCTAAAGACCTTAATAACTTAAAGCAAGGCCCAGCCAATCACTCCTAGTGCTTTTCAAACTTTTTCTGTCATTCTCGACCTTAGAGGGTGGGGAATTTTCAAGCCCCACCTGTCCTGCATCACCCAAGCAAAATTAATAAGACATTAAAACATTAGTTTTGCACACTGAATCCATGCTACATTTTCCTCCACTTCCCTGGAGTTGATATGCTTGTTTCAATTTTCATGTAGGCCTAGGACTGACTTTGCTGAGCATATGTTCTTTATATGTCCATAAATAAAGTCTTATATATATACAAAAAATAGATTGGTATAAAAAGAAATTGACCCCACCTGTCATGTCATTGTTCCCTACCAGTGGAGCCCACGCCACACTTTGAGGACCAAGACCCTACTCTAACTATGTGTGAAGTAGCCCTGCTGCATTCAGATGAATGGGTATTTTAGATCAATGGTCCTCTTGAAACAACAGTAACAGAAAAACCCAGTAAGCACAATCAGGAGGCTTTGTTCCTGGCTGGCACCAGCCTTGGCACTGGTCAGGTCTGCTCTGTTTCCTTTTAAGTGGTGATAACATTCAAGACAGATCAATAAACCGCCAAACAACCTAACACAAAAGAAAAATTGCAGCACTTCACAAAGAGAGATGTCCAACAAAGACAAAGACATTGCCAGGAGGACTTTGTTAAAAGGTATCCAGCAAATGGCAACCACAAGAGATCCCTTACACATATCGAGTGTCAAAATATGTTAAAACTGTACACTAATTGTAAAGTGTTTTTTGCCAAACTCTTTTTTTCCCCAAAAATGAATGTTTAGATATCAAACTTTGTCCGACTATATCTACACAATCTCCACATAAACACAAGAGCTAAAAATGAGCATGATTCAGGCCCAGCAAAACTGTGGACTAATGGGAAATGGGGAAGTCTCATATTAGCTGTAACACAGGCATGTGACATAAGGTGGACTTCAACTGGAAGTAAGATTTTCATGATACATCATGTGACACACATACAGCATCTTTCATCTGTCTGATTAACTGATCCTTAAGGTGGCAAGCTAGCTATGATAGCTGTCCAACTAGATGCTACAAAGGCAAATACACGCATCAAAAGACTTGTTTTTCTCAAATTTTCAAATACCATTTTGATTTCCATAATAATGAAGGCAACAAAAGGCTCATTTCACATAAGGAAGAAAAATAATACAGCTCCACTTCTCTGTGTCTTCCTCCTGTTACCAATAAACCACTTCTCTGCTGTATTTCTGTGCATGTCTGCCTTACCTTGATGGCAGACGAGGCAATCTGAAGATGGTGCAGCTTGCGCAGTGTGCTCTCTCTGTCAATGAAGTAGGAGGCAGCCAGCTGGTGGAAGGCCTCCAGGGTCAGCGCCGTGGTGCTGTTCAGATCAATCCCAACCTCTGGGCCCCTGCTAAACTTCCTCTGGTCCACAAAAATGGTCAAAGACTCCTCTCCTGGCAGGCCATCGAAGAGGAGGGCATTTAATGCTTTGGATTTATCGCTTCAACACAAGCCTTTATTCAAACTGACTTGGGGTGCAGGTAAATGATTACTGACATTGTGTTGCCACTTCTGTGCCCCTAGGAAATTAAACCATTGATGTTGGCATCTCAGGCACTCTTCTCTACCAGTGGCACCACAGAAGTTCCTTTAAAGGATCTATTCACAGTGGATCTGAACTGAGGCTGAATGGGAAAGATTATTCATTTGACTCTACAGGTTACAATATGAATCTTAACCATATATAAAGTATATCAAGTGTTACTTAAAGCACTTCACCTAAACAGGAATGGCCCAAGTCAGCAAAGGGCTCATCTGAAAAAGTCAGCAAGGTGTTCACTTTAAAAGAACACTCGCTTCACTTTAAGATGGGTCCATCTGACTCTGACACGCTTAGAATAGAATAGGATGTGCTATGCACACGTGCAACACCTATGGTCTGTTGCATTCCCTTCAAAACAGACATAGTAGAATGACATATCTTCTATATATGACTGTCTGTACCTCCCAAAGTGGCTGAGAGCAGGAAATGCGTCCCATATTTCTTGATGATGTTGTCTGTTATCTTCTGCAAGCTGGGCCTCCGCCCCAGCAGCCTGATGTTATGAATAAACTCGGGGTCAAGAGGGGCAGCCACTCCAGTGCTCTCCTGCCTCTCCAAGGCCAAGCTGTTGACCCTCCATCTCCCAAATTCCCTGTGAAGCAAGGTAAGTGTTAAACGCAGCAGCCTCTGCATCAGTTGGGGGCAGGGAAAACCAGGACAATATGCAATCTGGTGAAATGCAGAAATGTAATCAGCGATATGCAAATCAGATTTACCCCCCACCCCCAAATAGTCCACACAGCTTCCAAAAACCATTGTGCTTATTCCTTTTCCACACAATTTATCTTCACGGCCATGGTAAAGCCAGCACAGTGGGAGTGACTTGATTGAGCTGGGGCTTGAGGAATCTCTGAGCAGACCAACAGAAGTAAACTTACCAGTCCACAGAGACTTCTATCCTAAGCAGTACAGCATGTGGTAGGATATCAAAAATGTTTGAAACTTTATTTCATTCTAGCAAGTTTAAGTCTTTTATAATGAGATATTTGAGAGACTCTGCTGCCCACCTTTTCCCCTGTGTTTCCTAAAAAAACAGATAGCTGTTTGGACGGACGTGGGATGGTCGTAGGAGATGGAGCTTCAAGCGATCAAAACTGCAGTGAGATTAGTCTGACTCCTGCTGACATTTAGCGGAAAGATCACCTTATTGAATAACTAGTCTCTCGTTATACTGACAGTAATAGTCCAGACCCTGCTATGCACTCAATATGTCTGATTACACGTGCCAAGACCTACACATGCCCATACATGCATACAAACAAACCAGAAGTTGCAAGCTGCACTTTGATTTCATTACCCAGAGAAAGAACACACACACACACAAACACGCACACGTGTAAATGCACTCGCATGCATGCGCCTGTACGCACACACACACACGCGCACACGCACATTCACACACAAACACAGAATACAACATCTGAGGATGAACTGCAGAGCAAGTCATCTCAAGTCTCCTCTCTATCCAGGCTGACAGTCTCCTTGTGCCCCAAGGCCGAGTATTTTCTCCTCAGTGCTTTAGTGATCCTCCTCTCTCTCACTCCCTGTTTACAGAGAATGCCAATTGAAAGTGTGTTAGGTTAATGTGGGGCTTAATCTACATCATTCATACATAATGGAACATGCCTTGTAGTCCCAAGATACTCTCTAGGTGATTAGTAGCAAGTTTTCACTGAATTTTACAATTGAGTTTAATTTGCTTATTTTATCAAAATGACATATGCAAAAAATGCTCTTTGAAGCACCCTGTGTAGAAATATTGGGAAACGGACAGGCTGCTTGCTCTGAACATCCTAAACTCTGCAGGTTTTCCAAGCATTTGCTAAAATCATATGTCCTAGTGGAACATTAAAGCAATTTTTTCTGTTGTTTACTGTGATGCCAAGACAGTAGGAAAAGAAGAGGATGCAAAGGCACTGTACTTTTTATTGTAGATCGAAGCTACAACAATTCGCCCAGTTTATTTCTGGGGGAGTAGAGGGCAATCATTTCAGTGTCTCTGAAACATAAAAAAGCCAACAAATGATCCACCCATGGACTGTTGGATGGAGTGTATCATTACAGCCAATCAGCCTAACGAGGCCTGAGATGAGTGGCGCTTGATGGGCACTCCACATGCACAGAGGGCCATCCACCAGCCTCTTCCCCACGAGGGAGCACGCGGTGACAGAGGGACGCTCAGCTGGAGAGGCCTTTGGCAGCCACCAGTGGGGACCTGGGGCTACGTCTAATCAAAAGGCAAAAGCAGGGACTGCCGGCAGTGGAGATGTGGTCCAGGAAGGGGTAGGCGCTAGTGGCGCAGGGGCCAACACTCTAATCAGCGCTGCTACATATTGCTGCTCATAGAATGCATGACGCCACTTCTGAGAGTGCTTGAGACAGATGCTGTTAAATCCTTATGGCCCACAGTTCTTACATACATTATGCATTCTTGCCCTCTTTTTAAGACAATAATAAATGCTCCAAGACAGAAATATGCGATGTCTTATGATCACTGTTTCACCTCAGCAAACTTGGAAAAGATCACAAATGAAAAATCACAGACTGATTGAATAATGTCAGAAGTGTTAAATGTTGGGTACTATAATTATAACTTGCTTACTTTCTAATATGATAATTTACTTATCATTATTACAGTGTTTAGGCCTGTCCTTAACTGTCAGTGATTCCTTATTTGTTGTAACATCATCATCATCACAGTCAACATCTGTGGGCAAAAACACTGAGTAAACTCTACATTCTCTATACTCTGTTGACCTGCTATTTAAATGAACTTTAATCAAGTCATATGAAACTGATCAACTTTGAACATGTGCAACATGATCAGAAGGAACAGCGGTGTATTCTGGAATTGACCCAAATAAAATATATTGGCCTACTGGCTATTTTATTTCCTTGTAAAATTCTGATTCTTTTGTGCGAATCAGGCCAAGGTGACGGGATACTTTTTAAAGTCACCTAACACAATCACACTGTGATGCAAATTATTATGTTGCTATTTAATTAAATACTCAACGACAGTGCATTTTGAATACAACTTGGATGGCATTCTGAATTTAAAGGATAGTCTAACACCAAACCATTTTGATGTTTCTCCATTCAGGGTAACCCTGATATGACGGATGCATGTAACGCATTTACTGACACAGTCATACTCCTACCATGCACCTTGAATATCAAATATGAAAGTTCAACTTCAAAGGAAATGCTGAGCAGCAACATTTTGCTATATTAAGGCAGAGAGAGTCATTGCACAGATGGACAGTATTCTGTGGGTATTTCTGGGGATGTTCTTGTTCATGAGGGGGACATCAGCTATTTTACTGGGTTTGACCCAAAGCATGGATTTCCTTGTATATGTATCATGAATGTAAAAATAATTTTTATCTGCTGAGAGATGCCGAGGAGATGTCATTAATCTGTCTTAAAATTGTGTTTTTGCTTGCATTGAGTTGTTGATCAGTGTGAAATGATTAGGGCTTGCCAGTTTAATTATCAGAATCATCAGATAGTTCTGAGAGAATTTGTTGCTTGCACCACAAGAGACTGGGAACAAATTCTTTGCTAAATGCAAAGACGATCAGCATTTATGAGCCCATATCTTTTTCATTATTTTAAACATCTCTTATTCATTCTACATGATTAAAAACATCCTGCTCTACGTAGGCTAATCATTTGCATGGGCAGAACACAATGAATTGATTATGATAGAGTAAACTAATAAGGTTAAGTCATAGCCAGCATTTTCAACACGACCACAGGTGCATTTTAGATATCAGTCTTGCATCTCACCTGTAAATCTTATATCTCGTTGTAAAGCCGTTTTCGTAACGTTCCGTGAACTCAGTGAACTCCTGTGCGCGGTGAAACGGTCCTTTATCAGACAGGAGCCAGCTCAGGGGGTCAGCAGCATTAACGGAGGCGGCCGCGGTGGCTATAGCCCAGCAGCAGCGTAGGGTGAGTATCATACCCTCCCATCGGCGCATCTGATCAGCCGGTCTAAGACCAACACTTCGACCGAGCATTCTTCTCCCAAGGAATCTTCATTCTTTCAAATCTGTCGTTTTACCCTGTTGTAAGTGAATACACTGTGAGCCATATCGATTTCATCATCAATTATATGAACATAGATTGATGAATTCTATAAACTTAGGCAATAACCTTTCCTTGGCTATATTCCTTGTGACAACTTTAAAGTTCAACAGTAATGAGTTTCTCAGGTTCCCACCGTGAGAGAAGTAATCATGTACCCTATAAGCATAACCCTATAAGGGGGGGGGGGCGTCGTCGTCAACGATCAAGTAGTCATGGCTTTATGTCCGTTTTACTGTCAGCGAAGTATACATTGCTGACGTAGGCTTTCAGTGGACTAGGATGAGGCTGCTTGACACGAGAATCCTCTGTAATCATGTACCCTATAAGCAGTATGCTACTGCCAGATTTGATATGATGAAATATAAAACAAACCCTTGCTATGTTTACGTGTAACGTAAGTATTAGTATTTACCAGAGAAGACAGCAGTGTAACTTCCACAAAAGGGATAGCATCCATGTACAGAGGTGAGGGACCGTGCAGGGCAGATTTTTTTTTCGTCACAGTCTAGGCGCCTTTCGAAGTTGGAAGAACGGTCTCCAAGAACTACGAAATTACGCGACCAAAACTGACCGAGCACAACGAAGTTTTATGCTTAGATGGCAAGCAGTAATCCCTTTAATAAAATCGAAGGTATGTAGTCCATGGATCATTTCGAGAAAGTGTTAACACCATATGTATTCCAACAGCCGGAGAGAGGGTCCGACACTCCACTTCTCTCGGTTGGTCTTCAGCGATAGTCTACCGATTTATTCATGTTCATCGCGCCCTCCCCTCCCTTATTGGTTGTGTGCATTTGGGGGGGGGGCGTCGTCGTCAACGATCAAGTAGTCATGGGCTTTATGTCCGTTTTTACTGTCAGCGAAGTATACATTGCTGACGTAGGCTTTCAGTGTGACTAGGATGAGGCTGCTTGACACGAGAATCCTCTGTGTTTAATTTGTTGCATTGTCGGAACTTCAGCAATGGCCAGTGTGTTATATTTTCATAATCTCACTGGAAGCAAAGGCGAGTCTAACATGCAAGATAGTTCAACTTGTGGCAAGCTCAGTTAATGAATCTTTGATAGGTTATAGGCTGTCATCGCACACACACACACACACATTTCTAGACAGAAATTTCACAGCTAGAATACCTAGGCATGCATGATGGTTTGTGTGGTCATATCGTTATGATGATGAAAAATGAAAAACTTGCTTATACTGAGATAAAATAAGTCAATTATTTAAACAGAATTTTTTGATGTGTAAATTCAACATGTCAAGCGGGTGAAAGAGAGAGACATTTTTCATCCATGTTTTGAATTGGAGCAAAAAAAAGAAATAGTTGTCATGATTGCTGTCTGAGGATGATATCTAATGATATGGAAGTCTGTGAACCTTTGCTTTTGCAGCTAAAGAAATGCATTAAATATTCCATTTCTCTGCACCATAATTTGTGCACAGAGAAGGCAAGGGAAAGGGAAGGAGGCGAAGTGAGTTTCCCTCAGGGATAAAGTCTGTTAGTCTCTTGTACTCTTCGTCTTTGTTGTCTGCATAGACAGTAATTGAAATGTTCCTAAACCTGCTTTTTCTCCCCATCTCTCTCTCTCTTGCACATTCATGCATGCACACACAAACACAGTCCCGATTTTTTCTTTCTTCTATTTCTTTCTTCCTTCTTGTCTTTATGTTATCTCACAATTTCTGTGTCTCTCTGTCTATCCATTACACTTCTTCCCCCTACCTTCATCATATCTCTCTGTTGTCTTCTCTGGGCCGAGACCTCAGGGATGTGGTCAATGTTGATTATGTATGAGCTAATCGTGTCCAGTAACTCTATGAGTGCATGAATTAATCAAAAAGAAAAAGAGATAGAGTCTGCTCACATAGCAGGAAGACTGATGGCGTTTGGCATGACATCCTTGTGTTAGCAATATGCTGACCAAGTGATCAGGGAAAAAACTCTGCTTTTCTTTACCCATGTAAAATTTCTTCAGCATCACGCTGTTGCAATGTGCTCTGAGTGGTATGAAATATCTACTTCACTGGCTTGAAGTCTTTATTCAGTGCATTGTGTCTTTGAAATATTTTAGAGCTACCATTTAAAGATGGATTACACATTAAATGCCATAACAAGTTCTTTGTAATAAATCAATTGAAGTAGCAGATGCTTTTCAAACCAAGAAACAACAGCAAAGGCTTAATACAGAGTCGGCAAGACCTTGTGGGCTTTGTCAGAACACCATGTCCACTGTTATTTTCTGCAACATTTCCAAGTGTGCCTCCTCAATATTCTAAACAGAGTCGGCGTGGCCTAGAACCAAAGAGAGAGTGGGGCAGATGTGCTCCCAAAAGGGCGAGAGACTCCCTCCTTGGCAACACGTCCTGTTTGTTCACCACATGTGCTGTTCAGCTGGTCTTGTTCCATCCTGTTGAGATGTTTAAGTTGCTCACTTGTGTAAATATCATAATTCATCACTGCACATCACACAGGCATGTGTATAAGGATGTGTTAATATCATACCTCATCACTGCACATTACACAGGTATGTGTATAAGGATGTGCTAATCTCATACCTCATCACTGCACATTACACAGGCATGCGTGTAAGGATGATGGCTGAAAAGCATCTGGTATCAAACACTTGGGAAAAATGTAAAGGTATTTCTATGCATTGTAATCTGCAACAAAATTGCTATTTGCACTCCACATTCATAGATTCTACAATGACATTTGTATTTGTATGATGAGAGCATGAACCCTAACTAACCCTCTCCTCACTTTTACTTGCACACTCTGTGCCTCTCACTGTCTGCTAGTTCCTCAGCTGAAATGTTGAGGGTAACTGCTCCCTAATTTCAGAGAATAAGGAATTCTTAAAGTTGCAAGAACAAATAAAAGTGTGCAAAATAAATGCCCATTGAGCATAAATATGAGAGAGCCAGTTTATCATGCTTTGTTTTGTTCTGCCACATTCTTTGATTATCCTCTGCCTTTCAACAAATTAAACCCCGCACAACATGCTGGGAAGAGATATTGATTTGCTTACTCAGCCTCTGTTTGGATGTTGAGACACTAACAGTGAAAAAGCAAGGAGAGAAAGACTGCTGGAGGGGACAAATATTGGTAAAACGGAGGGCATTCTTTTGGAGGACTACCACTGCAGTCCATGCCATTAAACTGGGAACATTGATTATTTTATCCACTTACAGGAAGCAGTCTATAATGTAAATGTGAATTTGCAGTTTCAAAAATTTCCTACTGGCATATGATCCTTTTAGTTGGATCTCATGATTAGTTTTGATCTTTTGATTAGTCAGTGCTATGAATGTGGAATGTAAAGGATTCCAGAAGACTACAGCATACTCCAAATGTGGTCCAGAAAGGTGAAGTTAAGTTCAAAGTGTAAATAGAACAGTTGCAGAGTCATTGTTATCAGTGTTCAGTCAGATCATTTGGACACAGCAGAAAAAGACTTCTGATTCAGTTGCCCAATTAAAAGGCAAACCAGGCAACACTTTTAGGGTCATTTACCAGCTTTGTCACTTTGATGGTTAAATGGCTCATTATAGGGTGAATGAAGGCTCTCTCAACTGCCTCCACCTATTTTCTGCTGTTATTACACTTGTGTTCTGCTTAAACGGAACACCAATGGTTTTAATACTGTGCTGTCATTGTGGGGCAGTAAGAGATTCACATGGTTCTAACTGTTCCCATCTGGTGAACAGCTCACACCTGCCCAGCTTTGGCTGTGAGAGACCAGTAGGTGTGTATTGTGGAATCTAAACCTGAAAGTGATCTAATTGGCGGCAAATAGCTTGAGGTCAGCATGTGCAGTGTGTGGCAAAGTCAGGGCCCAGGCCACGGAACTCTCCCTAAATTGGCTGAGGAAGTGAGGCCCTGCAGCTCACTCTCCAGTATGTGTGAGGCCTCAGAAGACGGCCTGAAGCCAGGGAGTGATGAGAACACTGCTACAGGCTCTCTGTGTTTAAATGAGCACCCATGTGACATGATGCAAACTCCATGGGTCTGATGGACATCAAGAGCCGCATGACAGTGACAGCAACAAACTGGGTGGTGTTTCCAAGTGCATCAGGATATAAATGGCATTTGAAAAGCACTGTTGAAAGCGAAGGTGGAAAAAGTGAACAGGTGTTTACTTTAAAGAGCTGTGTCGGTAAAGCAAGAGTAGATACCTCGGTTTGGTGTACGATAGCCCCGAGAGCATGTTTTAACATCCACCTTTCTTCCATGGCTTTAATAACTTTTCAAAAGGCTCAGATCTTAAGTTCTACCGCATAGAAAGAAAGTCTGATAATATATGAAGCGTTTTAAGTCCATTTTCAGAAATATGCAAAAATAAAACTGTTTTTATAATCATTTCTCTATTGATTGATATTGTCGAATAAAAACATTTCAAGCTAATAGTCCCTGAGCCAAGGGCCCCAAAGTGGGGTTTTCATTAGCAGTTGGGGAATTCTCACAACAGTTTTCTGAAAACTATGTATCTCTGGACTATATTTCTACATGACAGCAAGTTGGATTTGGCAGCCTTGTGATTTTGCAGCCTCATATGTTCTAGTACATTTCCCACCATTGAATTCCTATTCATTTTCAGTCCACTCCACAGTGTTTGTGCAATATCTCCTAAATATATTGAAAGATCTTTACCAAACTTGGAAAATGTAATCATCACAAAGGCCAGATGGGGTATTAAGTATTCAAGATCATAAGGTCAAATGTCAAGTTCCAGTGGGATCATACATAAAATATTGCAACAATATTTCAACACACTGAAGACCTTTTTTCAAGCCTAAAACAGAAAATCACTGCAAGGGATAGATGACCTCAATAGGTGATCATTGATACAAGGTCAACGGTCAAGATTGCATGGGGTTTTGCACAAAATATTGTTCAACCATATTGTTCTGCCGTGCTATTTCTGCCATTTTGGCTCACTCCTCAAGGCATATTATATATATCTAACCTTTGTTAATAAAACAAATGAATTATGAGCATACTTAGCACCAGTTAGCCTATATCTTTTCTTAAGTACATTTCTGGGGCTTTGTCATCTTTGACTTCTACATGACATACCTTTAAAAACCATATTAGCCTAGCCTTATTTAGCACCACTCAGCCTAGGCCTGTATCTATTTTTGAAGTACTTTTTTTTGGTTTTCTCATGAGTTCTACAGCAGAAAATACCTCTAGAAACCAATTTCAAAGGAATTCTGAATGTTTGAAGTCGGACGAAATGGTCACATTCAGCCATTTCACATTCGAATATTTAAGTTTTAATCTATTCCAACATACTTTCTTGACAGGCAGTATGAAGACAAAAAAGGACAGTTTTTTCTAGCCTATGACCTGTCCTATATCCAGTAAAGGACTACAGAGAGATCATGGTGCAAAACAACAGGAAGATGGACATGTCAACACTACTGTTGCATCACATCTAAAGACTATGGTTATAGAAAATATAGTCCAAACTATTACTGTACACTCTGTCTATGACAAAATAAATTAATAAATTAACAACTCATGTTATGTCACACCTAGAAGATACACTCCAAATGCATTAATCATACACTAGGTTAACCTAATTCCAGTACAGGACTGGACACACTTTATAGTGTAACAAAGTATGGAGGAGGTTGGGATGTCACAACTCATGTTACATCAAATATTGGTATATGCTATAGGAAAATGTATTTTTAGGTGGATAGATTGGCATTCCTTTAAAGTTACCAAAATGTATCCATACACTAAATTCTGTGTACTGTGTACAGGTTGTGGTGTAAAAAGTATGAAGGAAGGTGATCTGTATCATAATTTGTGTCAAATCAAATTTGACTTTTGTAGTGATTAACTGTGTCAGGTTTATCGAGGTACTTCAAAGTGTTCTGGAGATTCACACAAATAACAGGAAATGACTGAAAAAAATCCCAATTTCTCCATTAATTTCAATAATGGACCTTAAGAGGCTGTGAAATCTCAAAGTTGCCAAATCCAACTTGCTGTCATGTAAAAATATACTCCAGAGAGCTTTCAAAAAATTGGACTTGGACCAACAGTAGAGTTTATCAAAATTATATAAATTCATTTTGCATCTGAACTTGCATCTGAACTCTTCATATTTTTGATTTTAGATAATGGGTGAGTTTACATGCACCACTTTAATTTGATTATTGGCCAAATCTGATTCAAAATACCTCATGTAGCCACCTCACTTGATCGGATTGAATTTTGAGTGGGTTTACATGCACAGTTTTTTCCCTATCAGATTGAATTTAGTCTGATTAATATTCCACCTGAACCATTCAATCCACATTTATATGTCTCAGAGCATTTATAGGTCTTAAAGCATTTTTCAAAGCTCCAACTTTCGCCTTTGATATGTGCAATGGTTTCCCACATTGTCATTTTGTTTACATCCATCTAGCATCCCTTAGCCTGCTGTCAGTCGAAGATCAAAAGATGCTCATAAAACAACTTTGTAACAAATAAACTTGTTTAACTTTAAATACATGGTCTGTATTATATCCTATTACTATTATGAGACAGCAGCTTGCATTGTTATCACAATTACAGTTTCAACCTTTTATACCCTCAAGATCACCCTTTTGGATAGCTATCATAAAATTACCATTTTTCACCCTTTTGGATAGCTATCATAAAATTACCATTTTTCACCCTTTTGGATAGCTATCATAAAATTACCATTTTTAACCCTTTTGGATAGCTATCGTAAAATTACCATTTTTAACCCTTTTGGATAGCTATCGTAGAATTACCATTTTTAACCCTTTTGGATAGTTATCGTAGAATTACCATTTTTCACCCCTTTCAATGAAAGGTTCTAAATCAAATGTAAAATTTTATGTGTTTATGTGTCATTTAGATTTGGTTTAACATCCACACATTTTTTGATATGGGAAGAGTGTATAGTGAAAGGCGGAGAACGTTCATCTCCACCGATAACGTCCTACCATATTTCTTTGTTTACATTCACTGCGCACAAAACTAGCTCCTATGCTACGGAGAGATTGATTAATTATCACTCGCTGAATCAAACTCGGTCTCTCTCTCTCTCTCACACACACACACACACACACACACACACACACACACAGACACACACTTCATCTTTCATTCAATAGGTGGGTGACCATTGCGGATTGAACGCTCTGTGTGTGAACATTCTTATGCTTAAGACATGTGCATTTGGTATTTTTCCAGTAAAAACTTATTAAGTGCAACTAGCTTAATTTCACAGCTTTTTGATACTTCTGTCTGAAATACACCCAGGCTCAGTTTTTGATGTGTTCTATGTTTACTAAGTTTAAGTAAAGGTTAAATATGTCATACCTCACTTGTCCTTGAGATATGCAAAATCAGGTAAACACATAGGCCTATTTGTTTATAGAATATCCTTGCTTTAAAAAGTAAGGAATGCAATTTAATTATCAACCCATAAATCAAAATTTCATGTTGTATTCTGTTATGGGACAGCAGTGTTCTAACCTGCATCTGAGAGCTTATAAATATTATTCCATCAGCTTCTCCGTTAGTCAAGCATACCATAAGTGGAATGGCAGAGTCTGAGAGTTTCTCTACTTTCCTATTTGTCTATATGTTGTTATGATGAAAAGACTGATAAAAAATTGTGACAAACATTACTGACACCACAAGCAATGTTTTACTATAGAAGTGCAAGGGAAACATCATCATCTCTGTTGTGGCTAGAGGGGGTTGTAAAATGTATATAACTGCCTGTGTGCTTTGATGCGAAATCAGAAACAATGAGACATTGTTTCTGATTGTCTCGCTCTCTCCCCCCAGTTTCTTTGCTCACGGCCATTGTGACTCATTATATCGTGTCGCTCTCCTCTTTGACACTGTAACCTGTGAAGTTCCTGTGGTCCTCATTAACCTTGGCTGGGATGTGCTTGCCTGATCTTATCTGCCTTTGCCTGTCATTTGAAATGAGAGTAGATATGACTATTTTCCCCTGCTCTTATTTCAGGAACTATAATGACACATTTTTTCCTTCTTTCTTTTACATGTATCCAATTTTTGACTATGATCAAATGGTTTAGAGATCACAGATATTGTAAAAACAAAATACATACAGAAGAGTGCCTTCATAGTAATTCTTTTGATACAGTGTAGTTTTTTGTCCTGTTGGTTTGATGCACCAAGTCATTTTCTCTCTCTCTCTTTCTCTCTCGCTCTCTCTCTCTCTACCACACACACACACAATAACACATCAAATATACCCTCAAGATCACCTTCAAATTCATTTATGTGCTCACTGGAAAACTAACCTATAACATTAAGACACTTCCATTTTTGCTCTTACAATATTATCCCTTGTGTTATAAATCAAGATATTTTTTGAAACAATGGTTTGTATTTATATAAGTATATGCATTGAATGCCAGTTGACTCGTGAATTAGTAGTCTTAAAATGCCACTGGCCACCCAGTGGACCAATCTGACAGAGGTTCTGTGTGGATTTTTGAACTGATGTATTTTTCATACTGCCTGGCCACAAAGGACTTAACACAGTCACTCACAGGGCCAGAGATGCTGGGCCCTGTGGCAAGAAAGCACCCAATGGGAATTCATAATCAAGCTCAGTTATGGTCTGAAAATGAAATTTAGAGTATTTAGGAGAAGTACAGTCATGATTCATTTAGGACCGATGTCCATATAGCACCCTTTTCTAGCAGAAAAATGTTGGCTTGTCCAGCCTTTTCTCAAAAAGACGTTCTGTTTGTTTCTATGACAACTAGTTTGACAGCATTATGACTGGGGTAGTTAGCTTGCTGACAGACACCTTCCAAATTACAACACACATACCCTTATGTTAAAACAACGAGGTTTTTAGGTTGTGTAGACACAACTTCTTGCTAACTTTGTAAAAACAATTGGGGGAAAAGGCCAAACTAAAGATATTTCTGCCATATTTGGATCCACCATTACTGTCCTTTTTTCAGCTATGATAGATTAGCAGTAGTCCATTGTGACATTGAAGCGCCTTTCTGAAAAGCTGAAATATTTTCAACTTCGATGCACCAGAACAACAACAAAAGGCCACACAAAAGCAGCCGCCAGAGGCGCTGGTTGCTGTGCTTTTTATAGGTGGTCGCAAGATGCTCTCTCCGCATAGGAAACAATTGAAAAAAGCCGATGGTGCTCTATACTATATGGACATCAGCCCTTAGGGTGGTTCTCCAAAGCCTCTGGTCTAAGATTCAAAGAATGGTTTAATGTCCAATTTTCAGCTGGTAATTGGTCATGAAAAAAGAGAAATATAATTCATGTGCTTTCCTGGTCTTATTTTCCATTGCCTGCCATTTGAAATGAGAGTAGATATGATATTTTCCCCTGATATCATTTGCTGTGATTTCTTCTTTGGTTTACAGGCCCACATATAAAGCTCTGCTCATTTGCTTGACAGAGCACTTGTTGACTTATAACATTTTCCCCTGACAATTCAACCTGCTCAGTCTTCATTTTTGGGCGTGTCCTGACACACAATAGAGCCAGCTTCTGAATAACCTTAGCTTTAGATGCTGATGTGTACAGGGATGTATTGATGGTTATCAGGTTGTGGTTATACGTCCATCCTCACCACCCAATAGTTCCCTCTCCCATCATCTCCAGTTGTGCTTACATAACACCGCAGACCTAATAGAGCACATAATCCAAAAGTAGTTTAACAAGCAATCTTATACAGCATGGCTTTATGTGAAACCCAAAATGCTTGTTACACCTCACAGCATGCCAAAACACAGTCTCTAAAATGGAGGCAGTCTCATGGTTTTGGAGCGGAGGAATGGGTCTGGTCGGCTCTGAGGCATATCGATCCCTGCACTGAACAGCAGGCATTTGGGTAGCGTGCTGGTATGGGCTGACATCTTCAGCTACTCTGAGTGCATCGGTTTGCTCTGGTCAGCCATACCTTCGTAGGTCAGAGAGATTAAAGCAGCCTTTCCTTTCTCCGGGTGGGAGTACTAAAATGGTCTTTGGTGAAGCCAGGAGGACTGTGAGAGATCTCAGTCCAGAGTGTGGAGGACGGACATTGATTGCACTGAGTGAACCACATCTTAGTCAAGCAGACTTTCCTTTTCATTAGTCACAACATTGCGGATGTACTTTTCAACTTTTAAAATTTTATACAGTAGATATACAGTACAGCTATAGTAACATTTTTGAAAAACTGCTGGCTATTGATGCTATCTTAACATGATTTTACTGTACCCCAAATATGGAAGTGGATTTAGAGCAACAGCAACACTTTGCCATTAGTTGTTTTATCTCCTCTGAAATAAATACACTGTATCAGTTAATTGATTTCTTAACTGTCCAGATTGCAAAATGCATTTCTGCTGAATTTCGCTGCAGAGAACAAGCAATGAGTGTACTTTTGTAATCAGAGAGAATTTGCATTTCTCTGTTAACCCCAATGAAAATGAATGCACATTTACTGCAGTCACTTAACAGACTAACAGAAGGGTTTCCCAATGCAGTGCTGCAACACAGACTAATCTCTTTTTAAAGGATTTTCAGTGCAGGTTTATTGTTTAGCCTAGTCCCTCAGGGTTAGTGAGAAAAACCTGCTCTCGTTTTCAATACAATCTCCTCTTCGGTCTGGCTCACTGCCGAGATTTTAGCCTAATGAGGCCAAGCTTTCCTGCCACAGAACTGGTAGGATTTTCCCCATTTGTCTATCAGTAATTGAAGGAACATTTCCTGTCTGCTGATTATCCGGTCATCCTGTTGACAAAGCAGAGCTTTGATGCAGTTTCACAGCATGTCAGATGTTCAGTGACCCATTGAAATAAGATAATCATGGAGCCTACTGTATGTGCATATAATGTGCAGATTTTTAATTGATTGGTGAAACAGTAGCTGGCTTCTCACACATTTACGTAAAGTTAATTTCATAGCAAAATGAGGTCAGTCCATGAAACACACAATAACTTTGGTTAATAATTTCTAAATCATTCATGAGCAAGGTTTCAGGATTTATTCTGCTATCACTATTTGCAGGGCAATGTTATTGATCATTGCTCTAACAGAGCATATTGAATTTTCTGAACTCAACCTAAACTAATACCTTTCAGGGCAGCTCACTGTAATAACAACAATATCAACAGTACACATAGACACACCCAGATTATGTGCCCTGTAATGCAAAATATTAATCAGACATTCACAGTCACCATAAACCCCTTTCAATGGGATCATGATAAGCAGGTAAACAAAAACATCCTCCTGCTCAGATAATTGAGATTGAGTAAAAACCGCTAGATAAAGGTTCTGTGGATTAAATAGTAAAATAAGAGTCTCTGTCCTATCTCAGTGTGATCAGGCTGTCATGAGCCCCTGTGTGCTAAGTTTTATCTCCAGTTCTCTTACTGTGCTAAGAAGATGCCTGGGGGCAAGAGACTGGAACGGAGTTACAATGATGAGGATTACATAAATTTACCCCACGGGAATGGCTGATCACTTTATCTTGTTGTGTTTTACTGGAAAGTGGTGACTTGGCTAACTCTTATCATGCTGAAAAGGCTGGAGGCAGGCAAACGCATGCCAAAGAAACTGTCTTCCTCCTTATAATCCAGCACTGCCCAAGACCACAGAAAAAATCAGCTGGAAATGCAAAGGTGCCACTGTGCTAGGAGCTGCAGATAATTGAGTATGAGAGCAGTATTGTCACTCGATATGAGTGCCTTCGTTGGCACAACATTCATCTTGGCTTTTTAAGGTCTCCTTTGTTCCCTATATGCTGAGGGGGTGATTTCCTTTAAACCCCCTCCTAGCTCGACTTTGCCCTGGCTGGAGGCACACTTAAGACCCTGGCCTGCTATAAGGCATGTATCCAGCTGCGTTCTCTTTGAACATCATACCCTTTTTAAAGTCTGTCATCACTCCTCAGGAGAAGCTCGTTACAGACAGATTATTCTGTCTGCCACAAAGTTCTTGGGTTAATTCCATGGTGACCTTGTGAATTACTAGATAACAATAGAAGCAGCAACATGGTCAGCAACTCCGTCAGTGGGAAACACAGTGGGAAATGCCTCATTATCGACACTTTATAAAGACATTGCCATTAGTGGAACTAGTCATCAGATTTTTCACAGTTTGTAAAGTGAAAATGAGCATTTTTCACACATGAAGTATTTCTAAACCACCTCATGGACTCAGAGGTGTGGGGCAGCTCTTCAAACTTACTTGGCATAATTTCAAGTTTTAGTCCCATGATGGTTTACAAATGTCAGAAGAGTATTGTTGTTTTATTTGACAAATGGGGGGGGGGAGTCTTTCACTTGAACATTTTCGATAAGGAGAAATCCAAACATCCAAATTTATTTTAGAGGGAAACTCTTTGCCAGCCCTCTGATGTTTGGAATCTAATCAGTTGAAAGTGCTCCAAACTTTAGGCAGGATTTGTAGCAATAACACAAGTAGAGCAGGAAAACTAATTTGATTGGGGACCTAAATTTATTACTCTGTTAAAACCAAAAGTCTACTAAGTCTTTTTTATTTTCCCAAAGCACAAATGCTGTTTATGGAACATCTTTGTCTTTGTTCTTACAAACACCGTGGGCACCATTTCAAAACAATCTACTTATAACGGATGTTGCCTTTTAAAAACCTCTTGGAACATAAGACAGGCCGATATATTCTTAGTCAGTGGCCTAAAAAGCCATATAAAGCTCTGTCAGCTGACACGCAATATCTGATGTGATATTTAATCAGATTGTTATATATTGCCACATTAGAGCGCACATTATTGTTATTGTCTTGTTTTAACCACAAACTTCTGTTTCCAAACTTTCATCCAAATGAATGAACACTTAAGTCATTCTCAACTTGTATTATAACAAAACACTCGATCATGGCTTGTGGCATTACCCGATATGTGTAAGCATACATCAGATCAGCATCACACCTGCTATATAGTCATATAGAATAAATCCAATCTCGTCAATTTTCATAATCTCTGATCTTCTACTCTCAGCATAGACCGAACCCACAGAGCTCTGTCATCTTCTCCAGGGACTCTCCTCCTGTTTTTCTTTGCCAGTGTCTTAATGAGGGAGGAAAGCCACCCCCTCATCTCGTCCACCTCCTTTGGAGCCCTCCTGAGTTGTGGCTTGCTTTACACCCTCCATGTGCCCACCATCTTAATCAAATGCTCCACTAAATGTGCTTACAGTAGGTAAACACAGGAAGCAATAGAGCTGCCTGACTGCCTCCCAACATTTCATCCATCCTCCATTCTCTACACACTAGAGAGAGCCAAGAAAGAAAAACAGCAAAATAAAAAGGGAGGTACTGTATTGTAACCCTTATCCACATATATCTAAACCTTCAAACTGGACATCTTGACCTCCATCCTGGTACAGTTCATCCTCCTATTTTTTCGTCTGACCCAGAGGGGACAGAAGGAAAGAGACAGACAAAACATGTAGACTAAAAAAATCCCCCTGTGGGTTTGGAGTGAACCCTTGACCTTCCCTCTGTCCTGGATCTTTGCCCGTATATGCGCTGGGGTCCACTTCAGCCTGACAGCACCAACCAGGGGGTCACACAGAGGGCATGCCACCACCCTGATTTTTGAGCTGAGACAGTGGCGTGGTGGAGCATCTCCGCTCCACCGAGGCGCCGTGGCATGGTGCCTGCCAGCCTCTCACTGGCACAGCGCTTCCAGGAGAGCCACCTCTTAAGGCCAGCGAGCAAGTCTGGGCAGCAGCAGTGCATTTCATGTGCAAATTACCAGTAGAGCTCTGAGGGGGGTCTATTCAGATGAAGGTTTTTTTTTAAGATTATTATTGGAGTAGAAACAGCATTGCCAGCGGGGAAAAAAAAATTGTCCATCATGGAAATAAAACTGCTCTTTCATGCAGCTTGCTGTTTAGAATTTTAAATTTAATATATCTTTTGGCTTTCAGACAGCATGTGTTTCAGCATTTGCTATCGGAAAGGAAAAGCATTTTTGACACAGTTACTCAGACAAAGCATTTACATTAAGTTATTCTTGACCCTTTTAACAGTGTTTCCTCTGAATATTCTGAATGACTTTGTTATACGTATGGTTGTATATCACAAACATCAAGTCCATTTTACCCTCATGCCTCCACGAGTTCAGATGAGGTTTGAAAGAATTTATCATCACTAAGAAAAACAACAACAATAACAACAACAGCAAATGCATGCACATATTTCACTGCCATCTGCTCAGTGAGAACTTGCTGGCAAGTATAAGGGGCCTGGTCTTCTTACCTACATAAACGGCTTCTTGACTTATTTCCTGGGAGAGACATAGAATGAATGAAATTACATTTGGCTCACGCAGTGGCACCTGATCGACACTTGGCAATAAACACGCCCGGGTCTCAAAGTTCTCTGAGAGGAGTAATGTGGTGGTCAAGATTGTTCTGAAAAGAGAGACTGCACTGCCTACAGACAGGAAGCTGCTCCACACTTAAGATGAAGTTTAACATTAAAAGCCATATTTTCTCACTTTTTGTGTGTGTGTATATGTGTGTGTGTGTGTGTGTGTGTGTGTGTGTGTTGGGAGGGGGCAGTGTAAGACCATTCCATGCATCTGTTTATGTGTTTGTGTGTGTTTGTTTTCACTTCTAGGGGATTACTGGAAAGCAATCTAGTCCATCAGCACATCTAGGTTGTACTGTATGTGTGATGTGAAACGTGTGCAGCTGAATAAGCGAAGAGTGGGAGGAGATGGTTTAGTCGGTAGAGGGGAGGCAGTCACAGATGATGCCAAATAGGTCTCTCCACAGAAATGAAGCTGTGCACTCAGCCACAGAACAGTCTGAAGTTAGAAACACAAATATTTAGAGAAAGTCTCTGTAATTGGCACACAATTCACCTGAATCTTTGCCTCGCTTCATAATTTTTAATATTGAAAAATAAATATCTTAATCAAATGATAAAAAACAGGAATAGATTAAATGGGTCCTTGAAAAAATGTGAATCAGAGGCTCAAGCAGCCACCCACAAGGAAATCCAATGACCTACTTTTCACCAAATTTCTCACTGCTGGACCAGGATCCTGCTAAATAATGATGTTGGTGATTGATGTACCTATCTGTCACAGGAACTCTCAAATAGGCCATTACACATTCGCCCTTCATTTGTCAAGTACTTGAAGTCACAGAGGGTTAGGTGAAGCACGGAGTGGATTCAATTCCTGTCATATCACAAGGAAATGCCTGCCCCCAGAGGCTGTTTTCCCAGAAGATCATTTACAGCCAGACATTTCCCAGAGCCTGTCAGTGGCAATGTTTGATTTATTTGCAAAAGAGATCTATCATAAAAACTGATTTCCATTTTGAAAGAAAACGGAAAAACATTCAAATATTGTTGCATATGGGGAGTATACACATATGCACAAACAAAAGCAAACAGATACACATTGACACATTGCACACACACACACACACACACACACACACACACTCACACTCACACACACACTGAATAGAAGCACATGGGCCTCAATTGGAAAGACTACCATTAGCATGGTGTCATAATAAATGTGAGAAGTAGCAAGCTCTCTGACCTCTTTCAGTGATCATAATTGGCCATCTGCTAAAAGCAGAAATATATGCTCGACCCACCCCCTGAAGGCAGTGATTTCACACACGCAGATGTGTTTTTACTGAAAAGTGCATTGTCAGTGCATATGAGGTATGAATGCACTATAGCAATGAGATAACAATTATTTATCCAAATATTGCGAACATTGTCAGTCTGTAAATTAGAGTCTCAAATGATCTGTAGATCATATGCATTACTTCACATGGATATGTGGCAGTGCTGAATAGTTGAATCACACCATACTATCTCAGGAATGATGTCCTAGGAAATGCCACGTTTGACACATGCAGCCTACATGTCCTACCCCTCCACCCTACACAGTTCCACTGTAGCTCGTAAAGTGACAATGAGCAGTGATGATTTCTCCTCCATAAAAGCCGGCTCTCTTGCCAGCACGCGACCTGCCTTTATGAGCCCTGTAAAAACTGCCATCTGTCACTGAGGACACACTTCGGGGTATGAAATAAGCAGCTTCAGAGATGACAGCTTGTTTCAGGGTGTCTCAGAGACACCTGCCCATCCCTTGCTGCCCAGTGTGGTTTACGAGGACGTCTGTCAGATGCATCTTAAATACATTTATGTGTGTGTTGTGTTCATTCATATACATGCTCGGCTTGAGGTCATGTTCGTGTAGAATAACAGATGAATTCTGAAAGCAAAAAAAAGTTACTATTATTTTTTCTTCTTTCTCTGCCCCTGAGGAGAGCCTCGGAGGGAAAGTGTCTATTTTTCGCTCAGGTGTGGAGGACTGCGGTGGCAGTCTTCCCACTTCCTGCCAATCAGCGAGAGTACAGCAGCTCACCTTGAGTGTGCGACTGGATTGATCTGCCTTCGGGGCATGTCCACACCGTGAGCCGCATGAGCCTTCCCCACGCAGAACACACCAAGGTCATGTCGGATCTGTCACTCCTCACACTGGCAGACTGTCCAGATGGTTGGTCCTTAGGAAGATGGAAAAAAAGAGACAAGCAGTGGTCATGTCATTCTGTGTCCTAATGGATATTAATTCAATTCCTCACGGCTGCATTAGCCTTTCTGCCTTGGCTTTTCATTAGGTTAAAGTGGAGAATATTTGGTAATCTACATCAAAGCAAACAGTGTTTGCCATGTGCACTTAGTGGATCAGGCGATATGCAGAGCAAAATCATGTACATGTCTTCACAGATTTTACTAGACACTTTAAAGCAGATACTACAATGTGTTTTTAGCTAAGCCCAAGAGAAGACATCTCTTAGCCAAATGTTTATATTTTGAGGAGATTTTCTCCCCCCCTCCCCCAAAAGCAGAGTCCCCAGCTTTCAGCTCATGGAATTTTCCTCCCTGAGGGTCAAGTCTTACAGAGAAGCAGACAACTGAAGCCCTCAGAGGCACTAGTTATCATTAATGATACCCACCAGCTGTGACCACCAAATCTGCAACAACAGATAATTTCTTAGAGCCCTTTTCAAACCTGAATGCATATATATATATCTTTGCAAACTTCTCCATCAGTGTCCTTAAAGTACACTTACTTCCTTCTGGTGTGGCTGCATAATTCTATCTATTATTCAGACAGAGTGTGATTTCCGTTCCCTAAACATTCTCCTCAGAATGTAATAATATTTGAAGCTTGTGACCACTGAGACATGTGTCTCCTGTATTGCATAGTTCCAGGGTACAAACTCAGACCAACATTACAGAGACTTTTGGGGGGGCTATACTGTATGTAGCTGTGACATTGGCTATCGAAACTACTGTGTTTCAAAGTCATTGCGCAAGAAAAGAGACAGCAGAGCACATAAGGGAGTGACAAAATGGTCTGTTTGGTCATGTGGTCACATCCTCTGCCACCTGGAGAAATGTCACAGTTGGCCAGGAGTCAGGGCTGTTGAAGGAGGAAGGGGAGGGGGCATGTCATACTGATGGCTCATGGCCGAACCCCAGCGCACAAATCTCAGCCAGAACGACTCGATCACAGCTGCTGTGTGCATATGAGAAACAAAAACCCCTGACTTTGGACGTCAATCCCAGAATTCCCCACAGGTGAACTTTAAGTACACATCATTACACCTGTTCTTGGGTCTGAGATGCAGATGCAAGCTCTAACTTAAAGCGACTGCTATTAAGGCCACTCCATACCAAAGTTTCACAAAGAGATGAGCTGCAATGTAAGCTTCACACCAGCGCAACAACTCACAACACGACCACTGTTTCCATAACAACACCTTTACACCACTAGCCAGGTGAATGTGCTAACTCACAGTTTACTGTCTATGCTAACTGTAAAAATAGGTATAGCCAATATGACTGAGCAAAAAGCAGTCTGCTGGACTGACTGAGTGACAACACATCATAAATGCTATGAGGTAATAGTGTTCTCAAACATTTTACATTAAACATTTTGCCACAGCTTGCACTGGCATGCAGTATTTCATTCACATCGCTACAATTCCTCTCTGCAATGGTCTTGTCTACCCATAAATCTTTGATGTGAACTGGCCTTAAAAGAGACACATTTGAGATGACTTCACACTGAAATATAATATGTCTTATACAGAAGTACAAGCTTGACTATAGCAATGTATATTCTTGTAATTAGGTAAGACATGTAAACTCCAACACACTGTCCATTACACAAGCAAGCTATGTTTCGGTCAACAGATCATCCAGTAATTCTGTTGACCGAAATCTTAAATAACCGGATTGAAGTACATTCCACAAACACTTGATGAGAAAGGGGTTTTCTCCAGAGGCCCTTGGGAACCAAACAGTTCAGAGGCCCTATTATTATGGCCTGACGTCAGAGAGGTGATAGGGGGTCAAATGGTTTTGTGCAGAGTTGGGAGAGTTGTGTGGGGGTGGGGTACAGGGGGTTGTAAGACATGGCTGTGGTTTAGAGAAGTGATTTCTCAGTGATGTGTGAACATGGAGAGAGGGGTTAGAAGGTAGATTGGGGTTGTAAAGGTCAGATGTGTGGTTATTTAGGCTTTATAGCTTTGCTAGATCTCTCCAGGGTCAGACATTCCATGATTTCATGCTGCTCCACAGAGCTGAGGTAGTAAACAGTAGTGTGGGAGGTCTCCCAATGCTTCCCATACAAACCAATATCAAATATTTACATGAGTCACCCTTCATATGACTTTACCAGTCCAATTTTACAAGTTGGGCCAATACTCTCTGAGCCCTCTATCCCAAAGGAATTTCTGCACAAAAATGAACATAAAACAGAATGAGAGTATCGAAAACAATATAATTTCACAATGATCTTCAAAATATCTCCCTTTTGGGACATGTGGCTCATGTCGTGGGCCTCACTTATGCTATCACCTCAGGCATTCAACACAAAGACGGTGCTGTTCACTCACTGTAGGGGCATAACTGTAGAGCAATAAACGTGAGCCAATAAAGCCATGTAATTCCAGTGGAAGTCACCATCTTATCACAGACACGCAAGTATGCAATTCCCATAGCACACATATAGTAAGCAGCTGTTCCAATGTGGGCTTAGAGAAATCTCCATCCCAGTGGTGATCGGTATTCCTTTCATATTGTTGAATCAATTTTCATATGAACAACACCAGAAAATATGTCTGACCAGTGAAATTTTTGTTGTGACCCTTTGTTCTCTGTCAAGTGTTTGTATCTGTGATAATATATTGCAGTGTGGGGATTTCAGACTCACTGTATTATGATGAATTTCCTAAAAACACCAGAAGATACGAAAGGGGATCAAAAGAGATTTCTGATTTAGCTTCATAAACATTTAGACAGCAGAAGGGGCATTAAAAATTTCTGGGACTTTTCTGGGCAGACAGATCAAATTCAAGAATAATCTTGGATTTTGGGGGGGATCAAAATTTCAGGGGTTGTCCTAGATTTTTTGTATTATTATAAATATTTTCTTGTTTTGAGGATTGGAAATGATTTGTTATGATTACGACCGCAAGCATTCTAAGAAAAATGAACCCACATAAAGTAGGCCGTGCATACTGTATTATTCCTGCCGAGTAGTCCCTGATTAAATTCAGAAGGCGACAAACACTTTCCTGTTATTGCCATTGTTCAGTGCTGAAAGGATTTCTTGCTTTTCTTTAGTGGCTTAAGGCAGAAAAGACAAACAAAGGCCTCCTGCACATGGGTGAGTGACTCTGTCAACAAAAAAAAAAAAAAAGAGGAAGACAGAGGCACTTTGCGGCCGGACAAGAGCATATGGCTCCAAGTCTGTGAGGAAGGCCGCATAGGCATGTGTGCGATGCCATGAGGAACCATGAGCTTTGGTCACTGACTCAGCTGCCCAGAGAAAAGGAAATGCACCAAGTTCAGCTGTCACAGAAAAGCTCACAGTCTGCGCGTCAGCCATCACAGCCTGCCTTTGTGTGCCCCTCTGCTCTCATTTGCTTGGCTGCCCTGATGTCAGATGATGAAATCATTCTGTAACCTCCATGAGGGCTGTTTTTAGACCCCTATTTATGTGGCGCTTAGCATTCTCAATTGTTCCTGGCAAAACCACAACATTTAGAAATCACACTCACTCTTAAAATACATATGCACTATGCATATATATATATATATATATATATATATATATATATTTATATATATACACACACATTTATAATGCTCTCAATGAACAACGCTGTTACTGCTTCAGTGAAATGCTACCTCCATTAAAACTGTGATGTTTTAAAAGAACACATTCTGAAAACAGTCATTCATAATGTCACATAGCTGAGGCTACAGGGCAATACTTTATGCCTGGATCCTTGATAGAGGCACTGACATTAGTACTTTGTGAAGCAAACTCTCCAGGAACATCTTAAGGAGGAGGGATACAAATGGTCCACCGCCACAAAATGGCTGCCTTCCAAATGAGCCTGCGTGCTAATGGATTGATAATTAATGGTTGTGAGTATGTGTGTATGTGTGGCTGCATTGGGCCGATACAGTGGTAAGACACTGTCTTTGAGCGTGTGTGGGGTTTTTAGATGAAGGCCAGTGAAACCAACAGCAGGATGGAAGATGCTTTTACACGCTAGTGGCTGTCCACTGAGACCCAAGGCTGTCCACTGAGATCCCAAGTGTATCTTATCGGCTCAGACAGAGTGATATCAGACTAAAAGACTGAGGTTGGACATAATTAACTGATTTAATGACATGTGATACAGTGGGTCATTAATTTTTAATTTAATACGCCCAATTTTGCAGCAGTATGACAGTGACATTTCTCTTCCCATATATTAGATTAAATGATAAAATCTTAACCGATGTATGATATGAAATAAAACAAGAGTACATTCCTATTATTACCAGTAATTTAAACTTAAAATTAGGTTGACTGAGAAAGAGAGAGAATGGCAATACACACATAAAAATAAATACAAAATGCTACTTAATTGTACTCCAGTTAATGGCATCATCCATTTCTTTCAATCACTTCTTCAACTGTTAGAGTTTAACCATAATATTCAACATCCTGTATGTAATTGTTCATACACTATGACCTTTTAACGGTCTGACTGTTCTAAAGTCATTGAAGTGGAGTTTGATTGAATCTGCAATTCAACTTAAAAGTCTTAGCAGTCTTCTATCTCAATGCAACATGTGATGTCTGCAAGGAGGGCCTCCTTGAAAAGAGGTAAAAGGAGTTGGAAATACAGAGAATGCTGCTCTAAACCACTTGTGTCTCTCTGTCAGCACTGACTCAAACATCTGTATCTTTACTGAAGTTCCACCAAGTCTTGGAAAGGTTTTCACAATAATGATTATTAAAGGGTCAAGTTGCCTATGAATTGTGAAGTCTGTTGTAGTCATAGCAGAAAGCAGAGAGTACAGAATATGAGACAAAGCTCACAAAATGCCCTACTGAAAACAGTCAGATGCACAGCAACCACAAAAGACATGCTTCTTGCAACACCAACAACACCAAAACAGCAACTCTAAAAACATTCTATCTGTGCACGTTTGTCAGTTCTGAGACAATTCAATGTCATGAACCTTCATTCTTAATCTTGTAGAATGGTGAGGTTACATTGATGCAATACAATACAATGTTTTATGAATGCTCATGTTCTCATCCCAATATGGCTTAGTTTATAATCCTTTTGTCCTTCATTGTGTATTCACGTCACTGAGCAGCCTAAGCTCTACATATAAACTCCAAATTTTGAGTCACCACAGGGTGATGTCCTGCACCTCCCCCCCTTAAGATTTTGACAGATGACATCACTTGTCTTGATTCACTCTCAATTTTTGCATCAATACAGGCAATCAGGACATCATCTTTCTAATACACTACATTTCTGTCACTTCCATTTAAGTTGAGAAGCACTGACTCTGTTGTATGGTAAAGTATATTGTCCTTTTATCAATTGCCTTCCTTTTAGGCAGCCAAAACAAATGTGATCATTATTTTCTCTGAGTGCATTTCAAAACACACACACACACACACACACACAGCATTCACCATTTTGGACCATGTTGGTCCAATCTGTGGCACAGAAGCTTCCTACTGCAAGTTACTTGTTACTCTGTTATTCTGTCGGTCTCCTACCATGTTTGGATGAGTAGGGGGTCTTGCATTAGCACAGTCAAGCCACACTTTCAATTATGAACGTTTGACAGACAAGGTTTCATTATCCTTTCTCCCTGAGTAGGCTATGTTTAGGTCTAAACTTTGTGTGATGCTGTCTTACCACTAATAATAACCCATTACTTTGCAGTGCCTTCAGTAGATGATTTAGGTTACTGCATGACTATTAGCTGTAGTGTGGAGGTACACACAATTCCTCATGAATAGACAGTTGCTTATTCAGTGATGTTTAATGTTACAATAGTCAGTGTTGAGTAATGTTGTAAGGTAAACTGCCAAGTTTCAAAATTTAAAAGTGGTTGATGATTGAGAATATTTGTCCGAAAGTAATCCAGAAGTAATCAAATATAATTATATATAATTAGCTACATTACTTTGTTAAAGTTAGGGAAATAGTTAAATTTTAAATACATCAGTTACATTTTAAATAGGGTAACTTACAACTATAAAAATTACATTTCCAAAGTAACATTCACAACACTGCCTATCAAAATAAGCAGAAGAACATAATCTGAATTCAGGTACAATTAAGTAGCCTGATCCATCAAGAAATTACAGCAAATTTCTGCATAGCCTATTCTCCTCCAATACAAATCAAGCCAAAACATTCAAGACATTTAGTTAAAGAGCAAAATAGACCTACTGCAGGAAAGGAAGGGCAGGCCCTGATGAATATTCTGTAAATAATAAGAAATAAATTAATGCAGCATAGGTAAAGAAAATATTTATGTGAATCAATCCATAGCCCTGTTGTTCGAGTTCATCGAGTGCTGTATGTAAAAAAAAAAAAGAACCACAGAATTTGATGCATTTGATGATGTAAATGTATCAAATTTTCTTGTTCTTTTTCCAGCTGACAGCACTCGGTGACCTCAAACAACAGGGATATGGACTGATTCACACTGGATTTCTCCTAAGAAATATGCCGTCTTATCTCTAAGGTCTGATACAATGCACAGCAGCTACATGATTAAGCAGAGGCAAGTTGTATGAGGGCTCATACATTTATGAGAAGGATTATTAGAGACGTTTCTGCCTTAGTCCACAATGGATGCAGTGTCATAGTTATTATTACCTACCTACCAATAACTTGTCATGTTCCAACCAGAGGGGAGAGTTTAGAGTGTTGTTGCTAACATTCATCACAATCTTGGTCATTATACTGTTACACCCAACAGTATAACTACCAAAACTGCAATGGAAATTAACAGCTATGCTTTAGAAACTCACCGCAGAGAGTCAGACAGAGTCAGCAGGCAGGCAGCATTTGTGTTTGCAGGCTATGTCAGATATTAATGGTGTGCACAGAAACAGAAATACAGCCTTACCCTAGACACTTCAAGCAAACTAAGCAGACAGTTGGACCTAAAAGACAATGGTTTGCCTGACATGAGAGATTAGCCTGTAGTTCGTCACAATATTTGGGTTAATATACTGACTGATGACTCCATACTAGTTTCACTGGCACTGTGAAGCTACACTCTATACCACTGCTGTCATGTGAGTCAAAGATGCAAAGAAAGAGGCAAAGAGAGTTATTGCCAGGTTCCATGGTATCTTCCCAGTAAATCATTTGCAAGCTGGTGAGACCATCATATATCTCCCTTGTTTCTATGTTTTTAAATGAATATTTCATGAATTGTGCATAAATATTTCAAAATGAGTAACGTGTTTACGAGTAAAATCTATTCAAATTAATGAGCGACATTTTGTCTCATTTGTAGTTCGATGATCCATGGTTTAGGCCTCAAGTTTTAATGATGAGACTGCAGCTAAAAAAATGCCTTCAGTGTTATTATGTTTCCATTTATTATACACATGGCATCAAATATCTATGAGGAAGGGAGATGAGGAAGAAGTTGGCCAAGAGTATCTATGACTGTAAAATAGGTGCAGTATAGAACTGTGTTGAAGCAGCTTATCTGAATATTATGGTATGTGAGTGTATTTTTTGTGCCTTTTAGAGATCCAACCCTTGGCGTGCATAACAACTTACATAACAACCATTCTCCATAGCTGCACCCCCATAATCCAGTAGAGTTGATCTGTAATCAATGACACAAAAAAGCAAGCAATTGCTTCAACATTCACTCTGATTGTAACGTTAATGTCTTTATCACAGCCTTTGCTTCCATGTTCCTCTTGCATCTACGTTAAATGCCATTAATGGACCCAAGCAATCAATGAGATCCTTTTTGTAGAAGTACACGTCCATGATTGAACACATTGTTCTCCCACAGAAGATGAAATTGAAGGGCTGAAGGGAAGACAGGTAGATGCAATCAAAAATGGCAGGCTTAGTGAAGTGTATTAATGTGAAGCTATTATCAAAAGAACACTGACAAAGCCTGGCATTTCAGAGAAGCAGTTTCAAGAAGCTTTTTTAGTTTCCAACAGAAATGTCAAGTGCATCTTTAAGGCTGCTGAAAAAACAGCTGACACACAAGGAACACGCTTTGACACAAGTCCTTTAAAATGCCAGTTGCACCAATACAGTGATTCTCAAACTTTTTCTGTCATTCCCCTCTATGGAAGGAAGAGAATATTCGTGCCCCACCTGCCACCCAGCATGAAAAAATGGCAGCATAATAGGTCCAATTTTACATCTGATAGTTTGGTGTATATAAGTCTTGATTTATGATTCTCTTTCATAATGAAGCATTTATGGGCCCTAGTGAAATACTGTGCTGAAACCACAATTCTGCATGTGTGCTGGCTATATGAGAACAACAAAATCTTTTCATATGGAAAGAAAATAAATTAAATTGAATTAAATTTTGGGGTGGGGGTTGGAGACGGCTATGGCCATCGGTCTCAAGGGTTAGTGTAATGTCTAGCACTTGTCTTGTGTTCATGCCCCACAGTTTGAGAAACGCTGCACTAATATAACCTACACTTCTAGCAAAATAGGCTATAGAATATGCCAGAGAAAAGAAAAATATAGCTTACAGCTAAAACACGCATTTTAGACTTACCATTAACACTACCCACTGAAGACAATGTATACTTGTAATAAGGTATGTTTGATAGTCCTGATAGAGAGATTGTCAGTCCTGTTTTTGTTGTGTTGTGGAAGAAAGAAGAAGCTTAAGAAGGTGTTGTGTCATTATATCCACTCACCTCCAGGCCAAGTATCAGGATTGTATCTTCATTTGAAGGGAATATCTGATGACTCTGCTTTTTGACCACATCTTAGCTAAACAGCTTTTGAGAACAAACTTTTTTCTTACGGTTCCAACCCCAATTGGTAACACTTTACTTTACGGGTCCCTTCATAACACATTCATCGAAGCTGTCATAAACTACACATAACGCATTCATAACTGTTCATGAGACATGACTCAACATTCATACCAAACCTTTCATGAATGTGGAAGACAGAACGATGACAACTTTAAAAAATTAAAAAATTAAAAAATTAAAAAATTAAAGTACAATCGCAAAGCAGCATTGCCGTTTTTGTTCCAAACCAGTCATAAATGCTTTATGTGCAATTTATGACAGCTGCTATGGATATGTTATGAAGGGACCAGTCAAGTAAAGTGTTACCCACCAATTCAACACTTATTCAAAAACAAAAGAGGTCAGTAAGTGCTGGTAAGCCAACGTTGACCCTCATCTGATGGACATCGAATGCGGATGTTCCTTCCAATGGAACAGGCACAGTACTGTTATCTAAACTGTTAATGAAAAAACATAGAGAGGGGTGTCAGACATCTCTTTTACCACATGTTTAATGAAAAATGCAAAAGTTCTATTCATTTCATAGTTACGAATGACTACTTTCTTCATTTCTTAAACTCATTTCCCCCCTAGTTTCAGATTTGAATTATGCTCACATCCTGCAGACTGTCTAAATGTACTGCTGGCAGATTATAAGAGGCATTGTTGAGTGTTGACACTGCCTCGATGCAATCTAAGTGGGTTAATTAGGGTAGGAGGCCCACCCCCTTGGGCATCTTTGGAAATATGGTCTGATCTCTGTCTGAGGTTAGAAGAGAGTTTGAAGTTGCATGGTTTGAGGGATAGCTTGAAGAGAAACTTCAAAAGTTTGGTTAATGGAAAATGCTGCACGTGCTGCTGAGAAGAAGCCGAGACTCGTTTATCTGCCTCCCCGACTGCAAGATTCAGAGATTGTGGCAGCACTGTAACATTACATAACTGCAGCTGCCTGATAACGTCATGTGAACACACACCTGATAATTAATGTACATCATCACTGATTGCCTGATTGTTAATTTGGGCTAAATAATTTGGTGTAAAGTACTGGTGGTTCAATCCTCATTTAATAAATAATACTTTATTAATTGTAAACTCTAAGACTAAATATGAGCATGAGAATCCTTCCATGACACTTATGTTTTCAGCGAGCATGTTAGTAGGACTTCTAAACTTACTAACTAAGCTACAGAACTACTAAACAACTGAACTACTCTAGAATTCAAAGAAGCAAGGCTAATCAGTTTCCCAAGTAATATCGTTAGAGGTTGTTAATGTTAAATTATTTTAGCTCTCTGCTTTTATTGTGATAAGAGAAAGGAAATAACTTGGCTCAAATCTGGATCCCTGTGGGCACCTGCCAGTTTATTGTCCTTGTAGCCAGCTGCGCTATAACACCCCCTAGGTCAATGATGTTAGACCCATGGTACTGCAACAACTGAAAATTCTCGGAACAGAAGCATTTGTCAAAATTTTAAACCTAACCATTGTATTTCATCATAAACAATCAAAAAACAAGGCTTTAAGTGTAAAAAAAAGAACCTGTCCTTTAATTCCCAAGTGGGACAATGAAGTAGAAAGTTAACTTACCGGTCTATATCAGTGATCTTTTGAATGGTAACTATAATAACCTTAGTAAATAGTGAGCAACATAGTGAATCAAGCACAGATTTGTCAGTAACCAAAGAAAATAGTACACCAAGTGAACAGGCTTGTCACGAAAGGGGATACAGATACGGCCTGAAATGACACCCAAATCTCGCATTTAGGTTTGCCCATAACAAGGCCAAACAACCACAGTAACAAAGACTCCTACAATAGGCTTGATATTTGAATCCAGGACAGTCGTTCACCAACCAGCAATCCTATCACTGCTCCACAACAACTTGTTATTGTGGGAAGCTGGCTGAACAAAATGTCTTGAAGGACAAGTTCACTTTTTTACACTTAAAGCCCTGTTTTCTTCCGCTCAATTTCTTTTTGCTCCATGAATGCATCAGGGAGCCAGGCGTAAGCTTTGGTTTGCACTGTCTCTGAGCTGGGACAGGCCAGTTAGAGGGAGTGCTGAAAGCGATAACGTTGAATTCAAACCGTGCGTTCCAGCGCGTTGCATGCGCCATGAACAAACAGTAGCGATTGGTTGAAGCAAAAAGTATCTGCTTGCCATGGAGCGAATACATGCCAATTGATAGGTTTCACACACTTTGCACAAAGTGAAGTGATGTGAAAGCAGAGGATGCATCAGGCTACTGTTTCCTGACAGTTTATGATGAAATACAATGATTAAGATTTAAATTGAGGGCAAAGGGTAAAGGGACAGGGAGGCACTAGTGGGTACTCTGTCCATGCAGTGTTTACCAATGTACCAATGTCTCATTCACTCCCTCCTGGAGCTGTCAGTGAGCTATTAGTTTAAGAAGTGTGTCTGTGCCAGTCACTGAAGTGACACTCAGGGAACATGACACAGGATAGTGAAACCCCTTCTGGTTGCTATTTTCTTATGTGCTGAGAGACCAGTCTTCTGTTGCCAGTGAATGAATGCTTTCAGGGTTTTTGGTAATACCTGGAGAGTGCCAACAGAATTTCATACAGTGTCACATTTCAGCCACCTCAATGAAGAGTTCAAAGAGAAAAGGTGAGAGCATCAATACATTAGACATACTGAATGAGAAAAGCAGTCAGATTGTACAATGTTTTCATTCACTTAAATGCACCACACAGAAACTGAAATTAAATCCCACATGGATTTAATCTATTCAAAGACAATGTAGAAAATCAGGTATGTGCATTTGCATAAAACCAAGACAAAGGGTACATTGTTGGGTTGCAGATTTTACTATACAGACATGACAAACATTCATTACTGCATTTTGACACACACTCCCTGCATGACTAATTCAGTAGAATTAAAGCAGAACTTCATTACAAAGCTCCTGGCTGGGCTGTGTAATAAGCTTTAGCACGTCTGCAATATGCATGTGCTAATTGCCCTATTATCAAAGATTAGGTGTTAAATAATTAATGTGTTCATTATGGTGTGCAATGTGTTGCCACTGTAGGCAGGAGGCATAGATCACAGTGTTGCATGAGCAGTTGAATTATGAGATGAATGGATGCATACTTGACAATGACAGCCATTCAAGTACCTTGGTGAGATATGATGTATTCAGATTTGATGTGTTCAAAACTACTGAAACCACAGGACATTTTAAATAAGGTGAGGGGTACATCTTAGAGTGTGGAAGTAAGTATGGTAGTATGGAAGATAAGGTTAGAATAACTTATAGATGGCTTCTTCAAAAACAGGCACAGGGCATTGCCAAGCACTGCAATACACGGTAGGAATTATTATAAGAAATTATAATCCGCAGAACACTAGCTTTGTTTTTTTTTCTTCAGTGATTCATTGGCAACTCCTAGCACCCTTTATAATACTGTTGTTGTAATGAATATTTGAGAGTATTGTGCTGTGCTGTGCTGTGCTGTACTTTATGCTATCAAGCAGAACAAAGCAACTTTACAGAGCTTACTGGCAGAGTAGTCCTTAGTAATAATTGGTAAGTGGAAATGTCGCCCTATTTCTCTTATAGCAGTTTTTAAAAAGTAGGCTATTGGTGAAATCTTAGCGCCTTGAGATAATTTGAGTCTTTGCCAAGTGCTTTTTAATGCCTTTGATGTGAATTGTTTGATGTGTATTACATGCAGGGAAAAAAAGATATTTCTCCCATATTTCCCATACTTTTGACCCTGTGAAAATTACAGTGTTGCGCGTGTGGCCCTTTTTAGTCAACATCTTTGATGCAAATAGATGTATTGATGGCTGTCCCACAGTTGCTATTGACCACATTTACTGCCTTTAAACAAAACATGCTATGTATGTCCATCACAAATCCATACGAGAAATTTGTTTTGAAAATATAAGCAAGATGCAGTAACTATCTATTGTAGATGTGTAATGATGACTTATCACAAAATTACTACTTACTACTTAGTTTGATCAAGTTGTACTTTAATTTTTTTTTTAATCTAAATGATCCAAACGAAAGAATGTTGTGAGAGAATCAGGGGTAAAAATTAGTGCATTTCCTGAAAGCCCTGCTGGCATACATCCCTCCTCCATCAGAAGAATGCGCTTTGATTATGGCTCCTCTTTTCTGATGTTAGTAATGAGGATGGAGGTCAGTGTTTTATGTAGACATAGAAAGCTCTCAGGTTTATTTACACACTTTGCCAAGATGAGAATTTGTTTTAATTTCACTGAAAATTGGTAGATTTAGAGGTCTTAGTTCTCAGAACAGCTTTAAAAGTACAAGGTTATGACAAGGGATCCATCATTGCACAGAATCATTTTATGTTGAAAAAGAAGCGCACTGTTCATGAAGGTTTGAAAAACATGAAGTTTGCATAACAGTATAACCATTTATTAGCATAATTGTATGACCTTTGGTGCACTTGTATTGAAACTGGGTGCATGATTTAATCTCAATACTGTTCTTGATTTTTAATATCATTAGGGCAGTGAGGGTCTTTTATGGCTAGAACATGCTTATAAAACAAGCAAATGATCGTTTAACGCACCATGCTGATTTTTTGGTCAATGTGGCTCCATTTTATATTCTCAGTATGGAAAAGTGATATTATTGCAGTTATTCACTGGTATGAGAGAGAAAGACCTTACAGTATGTTTCAGTTATGTTGAACACTGTGTGACTACACCTTGATAAGCTCAGTCTGCGTACAACATTACAACATTACTCATCAGTTGATTGAAACCAAGAAAATCTGTTGTACCAATATGTCTTGACTGGCAGAAACTGCCTTGTTGTGACCTGGTTTCTTTGCATATTAATTTGTTTCTCAGCTTAGACTCCTGACAAGGGAGATTTCAAAGATAACGGTCTCATTATTATACCAAAATGATTACCCAAATAGGTTTCAAAGACCATGTTTCCCAAAGAGTTGGGTCTAATGAGTCTTTCTCACTCTCTCAGTGAAAAACATGCACACACTTGAGAGGCAGTCGAAGTTGACAAAAATGCACAGAGATGATTGCCCCATTTTATACTCTCCTTTCCCATTTATAGAGACATAGCCATAAAACACCAACGCTCCCATGGACACTGAATAAAAAAATCATCACAGACTTAAGACATGAATCTCTCTCTCCTACACAATACATCTGGTATGCAAATTCATCCCTTATTGTGCTAAGGGACTCCTTAAACCCATATGTTAATGCTTAGCTCTTCTATGTGCTTAGAGGAGGAAAGCACTGATAGCACCTGGTTTGGACAGTGCTGCGATTCCACGTGATTTTGAGCTTTTAACAGCCCTCATATATCAAACCACATAAGCCACAGAACATCACTGGGGAGCAATTATATCTGTTTGTAAAAATCACAGCACTCCTGGCACTCCCCCTTGCATTCAGTCCACTGGTGCAGTTTGAAGTGCACAGCATTTGTATGCTTTACCATGTTTTCACAGAGATGTAACGGGAACTTCAAATGGAGCAAAAGATGAACAAGGATGAACTCTGAGGACATGTTTCTTGAAAAAACAGTCATGCTTTTCTGAGTACAAAAGGAGGTAAAGTGAGAGAAATGTGCATCAAAATGGAGGCCTTTCCACTGAGTCCCGGGAGAAGCTCCTGCACAGACAGGAATCAGTCAGCTGAAACTGATCTCCACATCATCTCTGGCATCCATTTTGAAGAGGTGTCGTCCTCGCCTGCTTTCCACCGCCATCCCCCTCCCCAGCCACTGAAGCGCAGCGGAACTGCTGTCACAGTTAGAACCAGACGTTTCATTCCACTCCGTTAAAAAAAGGTGTGAAACATTGAGTAATTCTGCTTCTCAAAAATGACCCTGTCATTTCTGTGTGACAAGACATGACAAATGAGCGTTTTGGGTGCTCGCTGGCCTGCAGGGTTTGACTTCCTGTGGGCAGTGAACCTGTCCAGAGTGATAGAGCTGAAATGTGCAGCCAAGTCTGTCACTCTGAGGGCCCATATCCCTGCCCGATCATCTGCCTCTGTGAGTGAAAACAAGCTTGTTTGTCTCGGTGCTTAGTCAAAGAGGAGGCCTGTTGACATTGTGTTAATCAGCAGTGCAGACCCGCTGAGTGACACGTGTGGCAATGGGAAAAAAAAGACTGAAATGAGACTGAAAGAAACCTGTGTCAAAATTTGCATACATGACATCTATCCAACACAACACACAAGCCATTGTACCACTGGACATGACATTGTATGGCTTCAAATGACCATCATTAATTATTTGACAAGGTCACAGATAATGATGTATATATAGACAGAATATCTTTCTGTATGTATCACAGTGTGGGTTTTTTTAGATAATGCTTTTTACATTTCACAGTGGTGTTTTGAATACTTGATGTGTTTTGAATTCACAGAATTATGCACTTGATGGTGACTAGAAAACTAAAGTCTATGCTGCCCAAGTGCAGTCTGCTCCATTTCCATTCTGCCCTGGAAGATATGGGGCTCTATTTTCACGATCATATGCGCATTGTCTAAAGTCTGTTGCGCAAGTTGCTTTGGGGGTGTGCCCAACACAATTTGGTATTTTGCCGGCGGGAAAAGCGAACATTGCGCCAGGCACATGGTTCAAAAGGGTTGGTCTTAAAGTACTTTATTAGTCATGGGTGTGTTTTGGGCGTAACATACAATTAACCAATCAGGATTTATACTCTCATTCCCTTTAAAAGCCAGCGGCGCATTTTCCATGGTGTGTTACGATGGCGAATTTACCCGGAAGACAGGAGCGTTTTTTGATGAAGGAGACCGATCTGCTAGTGCGTGAGGTAAAAGCGCGTGAACAGGTTATCTTCGGGGATGGAAAGAATCCCCCCAAGCCTCCACAGGTCAAGGAAGTATAGGAGGAAATATCCTCAGTTGTGTCCTCCGCCTTTGGCAAAAAAAGAACATCCGAACAGTGCCGAAAGCGGTACAATGATGTTAGAAGACGGGGGACACAAAAGCTTTCAACGCAAATTAATAAATATTGTGATATATGTGATGTACATTTATATTTCATATTTCCAGGGACTGGATTTTTTTCTCCACATGAAAAACTTTTGTATAAACCCTGCTGCGCTCCCCTGCTGATGAGAGAAGCAGGGTGTGCGCGCATTGTGCATGCTTTCATATGCCAAAGCGCTGTGCGCCCCTAAAATAGCTTTTCAGCAATGCGCAACTGACGACAGACCAGGGTTTTGTTGGTCACTGGCGGATTTAATTTTTGAATTCCTTATAATAGCATCTGGCACGCTTTGCGCCAGACCACACCTCTTCTTTTCGCCAACACACCCATGACTGCGCAGTGTCATCTGCTATCTAGACAACGTGATTTTTTGCCAGAAAAAATGAACGATGCGCTGGCACAGAATAGTAATGACACTATGCGCATGTCGCAAATGCACAGTGCGCCGCGGCATGATAGGGCCCATGAGGTCAGTGTTCATTTTCCTCACAACATGGCATCATATACCACTGTGCAACTTCTTGAACAGAAAAGAGCCCAACCACCAGATATCTCTACAGGGATTATGTTTTTAAATTTGCCACAGTGAGGTGTGGTTGTTGGTGTGGTTGTTCTTGTTAAATCAATGCTATTGAAAATAAATAAATAAATAACAGAATGTAATATTTTGCAAATCTTGAAAAATCCTAATCCTTCAGTTGGAAACAGATATAATGACTCCTGAATTTGTGAAAAATTATGCTCATGTTGAATTTGATGCCAGCAATACATCTCAAAACAGTTGGGACAAGGTCAGCAAAAAGATTGTGTGAGAACATACAAGAAGAACCATTTAACCACTAATTAACCCTTGTATTGTCTTCAAATTTTTCAGGTTTTGTAGTGTTTGGGTCAAATTGACCGGGTGATTATTTTGGCACCTAAAAAACAATAGAAATGTTCAAATTTACATACCGGTAAAACCAATTCAATATATATTGTCTTTACACTGATCCAAACAAATTCAGATAAAATCATTAGTGTTTACTGTTCTTTGCAAGATGACATTTAACAATGTGTGTATCGGGCGTTTTTTGAGGGGAAAAGTAACATTTCAATAAAAATCCACAAAAATCATATTTATCTTGGAAAATGAACTTGAAAATGTACACGATGATAGCTCTGCGATAGCACAGATGAACCCACTGTGACTATGGGGTTCCTTCAGCTTTCTCTAATTTGTTTCTGGGTAGCTACATTTCTGTGTTTCAATATGTATTCATGTCAATTTGACCGGGGTCACTCCTTCTACTGATACTGGTACAGCCAGGCATTGACTCATATCCACAGCCTCCTCCAGTGACGTATGTCGCGCCACCTAGCGCAGCATCGGCCCAGCCAGCTCCGGCTTTTCACTGATGACGACCCTTGCCAGTTTGCTCCTCTGAAGTTGGCATTGGACAGTCTCCTGCCTGCTGACCCCACTGAGCACTTCAAATATCAGATCCTAGTGGATCACCTTAAGCTAGAAGATGCTCTGCTCAGAGCAGACTCATATAGTAATAGCAGGTATCTTTACACCAAAACCATGGCCTCACTCACTGAGCTGTATGGACAAGCCCACGAGCTGGCTCTCCAATGAGAGCCACCAGTTAAGAGTGGAGACATCAGAGGGTTCCGTCTGTTCGCTTTGAAAGTAAGGGCCCTTGTGGGGATGTTAGATCAACTGGGAAGAGAGGCACAGAGATGGAGTGCGGGTCACATGTGACACACCTCCTGTCAAAGTTGCCATATGACCTGCGTGCCCAGACCAAAAGGTTTGCCAACCCACTACGAGTCCCCACGCTATGGGACTTTGCAGAATGGCAGGAGTACGAAATCCGAGTGCAGGAGGATGAGATCACTAGTTGCTCCAGATCATCATTGATGAACCAGCCGACAATTGAAATAACCCCAGAGCAAAGCACAATACAGCCATGCACTCCAGCACCATCCTGCCAAACAAGCGGAACCATCCAAACCAGCTTCATCCCCACCGCAGAAGGCAGAGAAACTGAAGAAGTAGTGTCCATTCTGTGACAATGTGCAGCACTATTTCAATCAGTGTTCTGCCTTCAAACTGTTGTCCACAGTACAGAGAGTGGACTGCATTAAAGCTGGAACCCGATGTTGGAGGTGTGGATGGGACCACCTGGCAGCAAAGTGTTATCTGAAGGCCAGCTGCCAGAAGTGCAGCCAGGAGGAGTGGATGTGTACTACTAAAGGTGGTGAAGGTGTGCCTCCATCACAATGGGAAAATGATGGAGATGTATGCTATTCTGGACGATGGTTCAGAGCGCACCATCATTCCAGCGCTGTACTCCCCCAGCAGCTGGCCTCCAGGGACAGAGAGAAGACCGGCCTTCCGAACCATCCACCAAGACATCAGAGCAGTGCCTGGGAGGTCAGTCTCCTTCTCTGTGTCATCAGTCAGTCAACCACAGACACGTTAGTCTACTTACCTTGGCTCCAGAGTGCGACACAGAGGACGAGCTGATCCGAGTGGGAGGGCGGCTCCACAGATGTATCTTGGACGAAGAGACCCTGCATCCAGTCGTACTGGACCCTCATCATGCCATCACCAAGCTCATCATCCAGGACTCTGACAGTCGGCTCTTGCACCCAGGACCTGAAAGAGTGTATGCTGAGGTACGCAGGCGGTTCTGGATACTGCGTGGGAGATCAGCTGTCAGAAAGCACCAACACAGCTGCCCTGAGTGCCAGAAATGACGTGGCACCCCAGTGACCCCCAGAATGGCTGACTTGCCACCATCCAGCTTTCGTCTTCACCACCCAGCCTTCTATTCCACTGGGGTGGATTATTTCAGGCCATACTTCATTAAGATAGGCCGACACACAGAGAAACAATGGGGTTATCATCTTCAAATGCCTAACTACTAATGGAGTGCATCTCAGAGTCACAGAATGCATCTGGATCTAGCACCCTCTCAAGCTAAGCTGTAACTCGGTTACTCACTCGGCATGTCTGTTACACGGCCACATGGGGCTTTGTGTGTTTTAAAGAGACAGACTCCGTGTGCTTAAGGTGGTACAGTGGCAAGTGCAGTCTAAAAGGGAAAGTGCCCTATTTCAGTCTACCTCTGACATGTTAATATAGCACAATATCATTGTCACATTTGTTTATTGTCTTATGTAATAATTGGATATGTCCTGTTTATTTCTGTTTATAGAAACCACGGGTTTATATTTTAAGTACAGAGTGATCAGTCTACGGAATGAGTTGCATGTTCATTAGAGTGTGTGAATAAACATTTGGAGTGTGACGACATCTTGTTCTTGTTGGACAACCTGAGGCAATTGTTGCCAAACTAAATCAGCCCTAGTGTACACCAGTCTCGTGTTGGATCATCTCAACGCCCTCTTTAACAGGTTGACTTACTCAAGATGATCATATTAAGAAATCCACACATGTATATGTGCAGTTTTGTGTAAGAAAGTGAAATAGGGAATTAGGGGTGACTCCTATCTGCATGTTTGTATATATATATATATATACAGTATATGAAAATCGGTTATTTTGCTGGGCTAAAACAACAATAAAACTATAAAACAATTGTGTACTATTCTCTACTAAAAGTTGACGTGATTTGCAAACAGTTCAATTCTGTTTTTGTTTACATTTTACACTGCATCCCAGCTTTTTTGGGAACAAAGTTGGACTAATTATCGCCACATTAAGTTCTCTTAATAACAACATACAATGAAACTGTGATCTTTTGATCACAAGAGGCTTTATTTACATATTTTCTGTCTTTTGGGTCTTTTTCTTGGGTAACACCCCATTAACTAGCTGATGAGCACAGCAAATGTCTCTGATAGTTACACATGCACTAAACGTGTCAGTCCAGCTTTATGATACCATGCATTTAAAATACCATCAAGTCTGGAATTAAATAACTTATAGCATTTTGGTCTTGAGGGAGGGCAAAAGACAGAATTCTCTGTCACAGAGAAAATGTCTATTGATTACAGAGCTAGTTGAGGCCCATTTAAATGTGGGAATCCATCAGTATTGGCACATGTATTTGATGGCCTTAGAGCCCTCTGGAGTGTTCACGCAGGGCTGTGACTGAACAAAGCATCTGGGTCTCATTAGATGAGAGCAGTCAGGTGTATGGGGACTAAAGGACGGGGCTGTGCCTAAGCCACCAACTGCTTACCAACTCACGCTACTTCGCAAAGTAACTTAAACTCACATTTACATTTACATTCAGACATCATCTGATGTGTGCCAAAAGATAAATTAAGGTTGTTTGTGGCCATTTAGGATTGTTCTCTGTTGTCTAATGGCTGCCGAATTTGCCAAGACTGAATTACATTTCTGTAAGAAGGTATTGCGTATCATAAGATCAGCCAGTTTGAAGAATTGCAAATGAATGCAGTGAATAATGGGTAGCAAGCTATAAGTAAGCCAGAAATTCTGATGTTAAAACAACTTTTCAGCTGGCTGGTCCACTTTGAATAATATTCTGACAGTCTAATCTATTGCTTTAGCCATTACACCAGAGGGTGCTCATGTCCACGTTTATACTCTATAATGTGCCGGCCCATTCAGATGCAGGTCTCTTCACAGATATCTGTCAATGTGGACATCTATACTTTCCACTGAGTCCCATTACATGAAGATAAAAGAACACAGAACAAAGAACATACTTTATTTCAAATGCTAATTTGAAGAACATCTTATAATATTTGTAAATATTTGTGATTTTTTTTTGTTTTTGCTAAGAGCTGAATGAACATATTTGTTTTCTGTTATGCTTATTTTTCTATACTTTATTGATTTATGAATGACTAAAAGCATGAATATAATATCATCAGGTGTTCCCCTGACCATGAGATATTTGAGAGTAGTTATGATACATGCATAGGCTGTGCTACAACACATACACACCAGAATCAGTTGCATAGTAGCTAGTTTTGAACACATAATACATAGTAGAACCACACATGCCATTTGAATGATAACTGAATGTAGTCTGTAGTTGCTATTACTTCCTCTGTTTGTCTTTATTCTAAAATTCTTGTAAGCCAGTTTACATATAGATAATTCAAATCCCCCTAGTCTGTGGTTAGCGTTCAGGCCTGTTTGACTTGCGGTTCTTCACAGGAAGTAGACTCCTGAGAACGGCAGCCATTTTGGTGTTTTCTGTTGTGCTGCATCCAGACAGCTGTCTGCTGCCTCACAGACGAGAAACTCATTCTTTACAGGAACCCGAGCGCTTTCTGGTAAAAACAGTGGCACAACTAAGGGAGGTGGGGTGGGGTCTGAGCATGCATCTTTGATGATGCTGACATCATGCTCTTTGTACCACCACTGTGATAACTACTATTATTATGATAAACATGACAATAAATACAAGAGCTCAAATGAATGCACAAAAAAACTGCTTCAATTTCAGCCACGTTGTCATTTTCTTTTTTTTTTTTGTCTAACTCTGTGCCATTCTCAGAAGCCTGGCTGTCTTGTCAGCCAGAAAGCACCATTGCTGCACTCAGAAAGAGAATGGCTAATACAGAAATTGTGATGAAAAGGGCCCGAAGAGCAGAAGAGTTTGCGGTGGGGGGAGGGGGGGTCAGCAGGGGGTCTGGTCTCATGCCGGCGTGCCATTGAGCATCCTGACGCCCCTGTGAAGATGGAAGCTGTCAGTCGGACGTGTTCTGACATACCCAGGGCCACCCCCTACCTCTAACAGGGTCCCCTCCCCCCTCCCCCCATACTGCACTGCCTGCCCCCATCTCATTTCCAGCCAGCGTCGGAACATCCGAGGATGAAAGTGTGCCTCTGAGGAGCTCCGGGTTTCTCATCAACCAGGAGGAGGAGAAGGATCCAGGTGGCAGGAACGCTAGTGCTGATGTGCACAAGGTTTGGTTTTGGACAAAAGAGCTTACACAAACATAAAGCACAGACATTATTCAATTTTGTTTCATTTGATGTTTTATTTATTTATTTATTTATTTTTGCACCCCATGCTGATGCTCGTTCACTCGTATTTCCCCCCTATGCCTGCACTGCAAACCAAATAATATGAATATTTTAAAATGGATCTTTGAGATCTGAGCCACATAAGAGAGTAGTTGGCATGCTCCAATCTACAGTTTGTGCACTGTTTATGTGCAAAAGAGCATGTCGACTCTAACTTACAAGGCATCTAGCCTCTTCTGTTTTGTGTGTTTGGTCGTGTCTCAGCCACTAACTGCACACATAAGGTGACCTTCACAGAGAAAAGGTTTTGCCTTAGCCCTGTCTGCTCCCTGAATTTCTCTTCTAGCTGCAGTTTACAGTGGTGTTGGTCTCAACCTAACCCCTAACAGATATCTTTTTATAGATATGTAAAGAGCTGTGTCTGCTGTTTATCTTCTCAAAGGCACATTATAGGGTAGTTTCAATACCTTATTTGCATGAATGCCCTTTTCAGATGATTTTGTGTATCAGTATGAAGTGGCAGTGCTATGAGCACATTAGAGGCAAAGGTCCTATGGTCATGATAAACTACAGGAACTGTAGTTTATCAGCATTTCTAACTGCCGCAAGGTACAGTCTCTCAGACGACTACTGAACTCTGCATTTCTACTGGTCTCCTCCTTAAATAATGTCATTAGGTCACTTTCAGAGCAAAGCGTGTTTAGTGTAGGTCAAAAGTGTTTGTTACAGAGTTCAAGTGCTAGAATTAAAAGTACTATTCATTTTCTCTATTAAGAATTTGAAGCCATACTATCATAGCAATCCCAGACAGACATACAAACCAGTGACGGCAGGATAAAGCTAATGTGTAGGAAGCCATTCTTAAACTTTGTTTTAAGAAAAATGTGTTTCATTAGTGATTTCACAGAGAAACACTTTCCAACTCATCATGTGTAAATACAGTGTATATACTTAGAGTAGAGATCTCCATTACCATGAGAAAGGCATTCCCACCTCTTTAGCATGCATATGACTGCTGGAATAAGATAGTGACTGAGACAGTGTACAGCAGTGTGGGGCCATTCAGTATAGAAGTGTTTTTCTCACAATGGCACAATGGAAACAGTAAGACATTGGTCATTTTGTTGCCGTACATGCATGAGGGAGCATGGCAAACAACCATTATTCTGTCATTTGCAGTGGTTGATGGGTTGAGTTCTTTCATTCGAAAACAAAATATCTACGCAGTCTTGTACCTTTGCCCTTTTTTCTTTTTCTGTTTCTTTCTTTATTTGTTTGTTTGTTTGTTTTTGTTGAGTCTAGGCTCAAAACTCTTAAAAAACAGGCCTTTTGAGATGTCAGTGTAGAAAATGAGTGGAAAATGTACTTGTGGAGCCTGAGCTGCCGCAGAGGTGGAGAGTTACTGTTGAGCTCTATTGTGAGTGAAAAGCACATTCACTGTGACTCTCATAAAGGGAGCCCAAACGGTCAATATTAGAAACACCATGAAAGTTAATCTTGGCCCAAATAGTAACTCTGGCCACACAAAGGTCTAAAATTACCTTATGGCCTGTAGGAACGAAGAATATATTTTTGTGACTGATATTAGAATTTGGGTTTGGTGTTAAGCTTCAGATCATTATAAGACACTTAACCATATTATTTAAGACCAGTAGTTTTTTTTCTTGAGCATTTATTGTACTAACAGGGCTTTTAAAATTATGCCACATGTAGCTTCACGAGGTAACAACTACATCACTTGTAAACCTAAAATACCCTCAAATAATCAGAGTGGCTCATTGGTTAATGATATTATATTACTGAAAGATGAAACACATATGATCCTATCCCATTCCCACAATGTCTTTCTAATGCATCTTACTTTTACTGTTCGGTGGAATATATTCAAGTCAACTTTTAGACCAGCATTTGTGCCTCCATTATTGTCTAAAATGACAGTAATTTCAAGGCCCTTTGTGAATCACAGGGTCACATTCTCATATTTGTCTAACATTGAAGTATAGCTTTCTGAAAGCAAGTGTATAACTAGATTTTTGAACTGGGCCAGTTTCCTGTGTTTATATCCTCAAATGCTGCCAATAGGTGCTTGGGAATATTGTGTTGTACATATTATATTATGTGCTTATGCAGCCTACACCCACTCTTCTGAATGAAATATCTTAGGAACACCTTGAGGGAAGTAAAAAATTTAGTAGTCTTCACTTGAACTCAGTGATTAACTGAATACAGTGTCTGTGTATGCAGCCATACACTGGATTCGACAGTCTTCAACATAGAACTACAGGTTGTAGTGCAAGAATGTATGCAGGAAGATCAGACATCTAGTGCAAGTCTGATCTCCTGTCTTCTAAATCTAAATCTAGATGACACTGAGGTAATTATCTTAAGTCCAAATGGGAAAGCACCACTGGGAGACCATTCATATCTTCACATTATTTCTAGCAAACAATCTGTGATATCCATCAGGTAATTAACACTATAAAGACTCACATGTGGCGGAGCTGGAGGCCCTCTCTCAGTTTTGCATGTCCTGCGTCATGTGAACTTGAAAAGAGGAATGTGATCAAGTCTGCCAAATTCCTGGCCAGTTTGGTTTAATCTTAAAAGCCACTCGGTTATTTTCAGAGGTTGTTCCCATGATGTTTGCATTTTTTATCGTTCTGTTGGCATGCAGGACAGCTTTTAATCCTTTGGCAAAATATGTGCCAAAGATTGCTGTTTGACATTCCTATCAGGTTAAATTGCAAAGTTAGAGGCAAACATTTTGGGGGATACTGTGTGAATGATATGGAAACAAATACAATATTATATGGGAGATCATTTTACTGGGCTTTTTTTGGCTTTCTGTAAACAATATTGTTTTTTGATTTATTGTTATGATGAACTGCAATTTAACTGAAGGTATTCATGGTACTAAGTACTGCTCATAACAAGGTGACCCAACAATGACAAAAAACTAGGAAAAGTGCATGTCACTGTATATGACAAGCATTATTTTTTTAAAAGGATCTTCTAGGCCAATCAATGCCTCCACTGAGACAGACATCAGGCACTAAGGTAGAGTTCTCCTTTCCCCAAAATATCTTGAAACATTGTGGTCTTAAAGTGACACCATGAGACTTATTTTTTCCAAATATCACTAAATGTCTCTTGTGCAGGACAGTGCTGGATGTACTGAAGCAAATTAAGTTCAAAATGGTCATTTTCATATAGCTAAGCTGAGGCAGATGTGGTTCATAATCACAATGAAATTATGAAAAGAAGGGCAAATCTTTAGCAAGTGGCATTCATTCATTACAGTTTCAGATAAACAATTATGAAGAAAAGATTTTTTTTTTGCTCAAGAAGACTTCCAAACTTCCATCAGATATAACCCTGGCCTGTGGGTACACTGTCAGACCACAGAGATTCCTCCATCGTTAAGGCAGACACATCTTCTCTTAGGGATTCTGCCACTGTCGCAGTTGTTGTTTAGACAAAGATATCACATTTGTCTTTGTCGGCCTGAGATTTCTCCAATTCCCTGCTGTCATTTGCTGTGTCACAGTGTGTCTGTCCATCACCATTACAGCCCCGGTACCGTGGAAACAGGCACGTCAGGTCTCTCTGGATGCAGCCCTCTATTTATTCCATTTGACTTCACTGTCTCTGCTGTGTCCAGCTGGTGACTAGATTGTCACAGAATTACAGTGGTAGTCTAAAATAGGCCCTAACATTCTAGCAAAATCCTCTTCAGATAAAACAAGGTACACTATGACTTTGAAAATACAACATGAGCATCAAGTAGCATAGATGAGTTGATATAAATGGAAAATATGAGACTCCATTGCATGAAGTGGATGGACTGGTGTACTAAAAGACAGCTTTATGTCTGATTCCTCTGATCGCCATTCACCTTGCTTGGACTGGTTGAGGGTAGTCTAACCATACAAGCGAATAAGAAAGCACCCCACATCAGCTTTTAGGATGGCAAGCTCAGCTGGTAACTGGGGTGGAAATTCTGGGGAGTGCAGAGTGTTCGGTAAGCATAAGGTAATTTCCCACTACCGGAAGCTGCGAGAGAGGTAGAGGAAATGTACTGTTTACAAACTTTAAAACGAAATACGCCGATACGATAAAGTGCTTAAATAGCTAATGTGCCTTTCTGAAGGTTTAGTTGCATGACTGACAGGGTAAGAGGAAGAGCATGGAGACTTTGCTTGTTCTATTTCCTCACTTCAACTTTTCAGCCCCCGAGAAGGAAGCATATTTCAACATGTTCGACCCAGGAGATGACAATGCCCTTTTGAGGGACAGCAATTTAAGGTATGTTTTAATGACAGCGCTGTCTGAAATTTGATATGCATTCCAGAAATTATATGTTTACACATCTGTTTACTATATTCCAATTCATAAAATTAGTGAAACTCACTAACATATCAAATGAAGACATCTTCAACTTCCTTAATTTTGGATTGCTCAATGATCTCAGCTTCTTTGTGTGGTGAAAGTAAAATGTGCATGTTTTATAACTGTTTAATGCACAAAACATACACAACATGCATTAGGAGTTTGGTGAAGATTCAGCAAGATGGATTTGTTGATGTAGGTACGAAAGATAAAAGAATTTCTAATCTAAAACCTAGCTCCACTCGAAAACCTAGCTTATCATGCAGACGGTAAGCTACTCATGTCAATGTGTCTATACCCAACATCTGATAAGCAGCACTCTTTAGGGAGCACAGTTTAAGGGAAAACTGGTCTACACATAGCTTGACGCAGTACCGACTAAATGTTACAGAAAATGCTGAGGCAAACGTTCGAAAGACTACTGTATGATGAAAGACACTGTGCCTGGGTGAAACTGTTGATGTCGTCAAAAATTAAGCCCACAGATAAGCCCATGGATACAAATTAAAAATATTAAACACAAAAAATTATTCTCCAGCTATAATTCTCCCCATTTTGACTTATTGGTGGCGTTATGTAGATTCAAGTGATTTTTTTTAAACACAAGTAGAGCAAAAATAGCAGACTTCTCCTTTTTCTCAAAGTTCCCTTTGTCTACCCTTGGTCATATGCTTTGTCTCCAACAAGCACACTCAGGCAGAAATAGTGGTCTTTACAAAAAACTTTATTTTAGTCCTTTCTCATCAAATAGTGGGAGATTATTTGAGAAAGGTTTGCAGTACTGATTATATTTTACTCAATGTATTCTTCAGTAGGAAAACTCCAATTAAAGGTCACTTTCCCCCTTCTCAGATTTAAGGACAAAGATCGAAAAAGCAGATTCAGTCTACTTCTAGCCAAGTCTGGCTCTCATGAAAATGTCAGCCCAGAGAAGAAGTCAACCACAAAGGTTAACAGGTGAGGTCTCACTCTCGCGACTGACTGCTGGATGCTAATGCTATAGGTTGCTACATTAGCTACACTTGCTACATGCACATTAACTCATTAATGACCAACAACTACAAATAGTACCTCAGGGAAAAAGCCCCACAGCTTTGTCTCTGTATGGGGTAGAAACATGAAATTTGGTATGAGACCTATTGGGGTAAGTGTCTACACATGTCAAAACTGACAATAGAGATTGCTCATATTTATCATGCTGTAATTGGTACACACAGTTATATTTTTTGAAGAAAATGTAAACAAGCATAAAAATAAATTAAATATTAAAAAAATAAATTATTAGACACTAGATCTTCAAGTGGCATACATATCCTTAATGTACAACTATTCCTGAATCCAGCAGTAGCAAGCACTTGATCAAACCTTGTACTTTCTGAGATACAGCTCATTTTCTTAAGATGGAATATTTAGTTGTTGGACACAAGGGATATCTAAGTATTCTTAAAAACAGTGGTAGAAATACAAGTTGTGTTGATCACATGGTCAAAATTTTTGAATGCAGTTATGGCCCACATAGACTAATGTAAGAATTACAAAAAAGTTTCCTGAATTTGGTTTTAGCGAGACGTGATGAGAAATGTAGCTCAATCAGTGCACATCTAATGAGAAAAATATCTATTACATAATTTCTCACCCCAGATCAAAATTTGTAAAGCTTTATATGTCATTTCCCCTTTCACAAACAGTCATAGGGGATGAGGAGCCACATTTGGGGTGAAAATGTGAGATTTGAGTTTGTTTTGGAGTTTCCAAAACAAACACTATATACATACCTGTCCACAGAACAGCTGTTTATAATATTTTGCTGTTGTGGATAGCTTTGTCTTTCTATGTGAAAAGGAGGATGAATCAAAGTGTGAGAGATAGCTAGTGTGAAAAATAAGTATTCAAAATGAATGCTTTATTTATAAACAAAAAAAAACCCTATGGAAAATCACATAGGAAAATTCCATAGGGAATGGTTCTAATTTCTATTTAAAGGCAATATCACACCAAGAAAAACATGCAATTGTGATTACTCTGTTACTAACACATCTCTTACAGTCTAGCCCATATGTATATCAAATATAATGAAGATCTGACATTTTAACCTGTGTTATAGACACATAGAAAATAGAGAGCCAATAACACCATGTGACCAACAACTAAAAATAGCTCCTTAAGAAAAACCTTTGCTGTAACCACATACTTTGATAGATTTGAAAAGTTCCAACTAATTTGTGCTCAGCTCAGCTTGTAGTTTAAGTGGTATAAAGGAATTTTTGCAATTCCACTATGGTCATTAAAGACTCAGGCTCTTGGCCCTGCAAAGCACAATGAGACTATTTCAATTGTACTTCCGTGCAATGCACTTTGAACTGAATATGATTATAATTAATATAGTTTTATCATTATGTTCAGTTTCCCTCTTCTCTTATTCATTAAAACACCGCAGTGCCTCCCTGTCATTCAGGTTACATGGCAGTAATATCAGAAGGTGTTTGTGATGTACAAGCTTTTATCATACCATGTCATGAGTGGGCTTCAAATTTTTCAGTCAGCCTTAAAACCGTGAAAATGGGCCTAATATTGATAGATATATTGTCTCATCATCAGTGAAGTGTGATTACAACAATATAAAAGTACATTTTGAGCCCTGAGACCAACTTTGCACTCATGAATTTTAATGAAAGTAATCAAATCTGTTTGTCTTCAAAGTATATCTCCAGACACTGCATTAAAATGGAGTGATTCCTTTGAAGACCTGCTCAATGACTCAGGTAAGCACCTTTGCACCTTGCAAAAACTGCTGGACCCTGGTTTATTGAAGACTGTTGCTTAGTGACCACATGTCTAATCATATGTTGCATTGTATACTCTCTAGAGACCTGAAAAAGCTGTTTTAAACTGACAGTAATGGTGCTAAATAGTAACGCTTACATCATTGGTTTCTGGTGTCAGTGTCAGTTTCCCTATCAAACACTGACATACACATTCACATACACACATGCACATACACACACACACACACACACGCACACACACACACACACACGCACATACACACACGCACACAGATGCATGTACATCCTTAATGTATGGATGTCATGTATTGTATGTCAAAATTGATCTCACCCTATCACACATGTTGCCTTACCCTCATGATAATGACCTGAATACAGTCTTATGCAGATCTATTAATTACTATTGCAGCTCGCAATTATATGGTATCAAATAACATCTTTGACTGTATGTTTACCACTAAATTGAACAAGTTACAACAGAACTAATTTGTCTGGATGCATTGGATCACTATGTTGCCTCTCTCCAGATGGTGTTAAGACGTTCACACAGTTCCTTCGCACAGAGTTCAGTGAGGAGAATATTGAGTTCTGGATTGCCTGTGAGGACTACAAGACAACTGAATCAAACACCAAACTGCTCTCCAAAGCCAAACAGATCTATGCTGTGTTCATAGAAAATGACTCTCCCAAGGAGGTAACAGGCACTTTCTAGCACCTTCTCTTCATTGCAACACATTGTTGTAACAGTTATGCAGTGAGGTTCAGGACACACCAAGCATTTTGCTCATCTTGCCATTCCTATGATGGCACTGTATACTGAATGTTAGTATCTCCGATGCATTCATAAAGGGATTTTACATTAAAATGCATGTCTGCTTACTCATGGATCAAAGTAGGTAAACCGCTTGAGAAAATTAAAAAGGATTTTTTTCTTTTTAATTGAAATCCAAATGTGAAATGTGTGTTACTTTTCTCATCGCAGCAGAGCCCCCGAGTGGTGGGGGAGATGACCGTTTGTGAAGCGTGTGGTTTTCCTGTCAGAATGTGGCAGCTCTATTTGCTAAGCTCACACTCCCTCACCCACACACTCAGCAAGAGAAGACTCTTGTTTCTGTGCATGAACCACACACGTGTAGTATGAAAGCGATTAGAGCTCAAATTGTGATGAAAACTTGAACTGCTGAGAAAGGAACCAATTGACATGTGGTGGAGATGGAGAGAGACGTCAAATTTTAGGGGGGGGGGGGGGGGGGCATCAGGGGTCAGACCATCAGGGGGGAAGTAGGGCTCCAAGTTGAATTGAGCAATAAAAGGCCAAAGGTCACAAACACCATGTGTGGGTGGTCTCCTCCTCACTGTCAGTCACCTGTTTGTCGTTCAGATTAACATTGACCACTCGACCAGAGTTGCCATCCAGAAGGCCATCGCTCAACCCACCCCCAGCTGTTTCAACATGGCACAGCACAAAATCTATGCACTCATGAAGAAAGACTGCTACCCTCGATTCCTCAAATCAGACATCTACCTGAGCCTGACCAGGAGAAAAGCTCCAGGTGCTATGACAAGGAGGCGGTCCCGGTCCTTCGTCTTCAACGACCGTGACGAACCTGCATCAGGCTCAGACTCATGGCTATAGTGATTCATCATGGATCTTAGATGCTGTGTTGAGTATGTCAATATAGATAATTACATTTTCTACCATTGTACCTGAATACTAAATACTAACATGATGAATTAATCTCATTTTAATAATATGTCCACGTTGACAAATCAGGTTATTTAATATATTTTTTCTATCTTAATCTATTGTTGTACTTGTAAAGTGTACATATAATTTTGCTACGATTAAATATGTAATAAAGACTGCTATAAACAAGTACTGATGCATTACTGTGTATGTACATGAGCCTCTTTGTTAGATATCAGGAACATAAAGTGACAGTTTAAGCATATCCTGTATAAGGGTCTGTGACTTCTTTGGAATATCTAATTTCTCTTGGCAAACTCAGAACATTGATAGGCATGACTTGCTGGGTACCAGAGACTATCATGCTCTCACCTGATGATATTTTACCTTGTTGGATGAGATTTGTAGTGCATATCAATTATGCATGCTCATAGATGGCATTGAAATGCACTTTTTTCCCCCTCATTTAAAATGTAATGGCATCACAGACTGAATAACAAAGATGGAATTAGTTCACTGCAGAATGATAAATCTATCATCCGTAGTTATTATTTTGCTGCTCCGACAGGAGTTAAAGCCCAGAACAAATCCATATTTTATGGCTGAGCTCTGTTACTCCTGCAAACTTCCCAGCCCACACAAATAAATGACTACTGCCAACATTATAGAGATTGATTTTGTCATCATTTGTGTGCATTTACATGCATTCAGGATCAGACAGTTATACCCATCATTACCATTACACAGTATAAGATTAAGGCCTACTCCAGCATACTTTAACAAGTTTGCACCAGAAATGAGCAATTTCCTCTGAAACACAGACTCAATTAAAACACAATATTGAGCTACTCACATAGCATCTTATTTTGGCTTCTCTTTTTCAAAGAGACAAAGTTTTTGGAATGGTGGAATAGCCTGAAATGAATTAATGCAATCACATTCAAGAGCGCCAAACACATTATGTGCTGGGGCTGAAATCTGACCAGAGTCATACAGGTGAACGTCTATGAGGATTTGTTGTGGTTTAGATGTGAAATATTCATTCCCCCACCATCACCCTTTGAAGCTCCTGAATCCAATGCTGTGTACAAGACATAGTCTATGTGTTCATCAGGGCTCTGGATAAGATGTCCATTTCAGCCTTAATCTCACGACAGAAGCACAGCTCCCCCCACTGGTTAACAGAGTGCAACAAAGGCTATTTCCATGGCAGCCAATGAAAATATAATGTAAACACAGGGAAAGCAGTTTCAGCAGTAACATGACAGCCAGTTTTTCTAGGCCTCATCCAGAACCAACCAAGCAGTTTGAACAAAATGAATGCCAGTAAGGATTCCAAATTCTTTCAGTTCAAGCAATTTGCCACAAGGCGATTTATCAGCTTATAAACATTTAAATAGCATGAACATTTAAATATTCTGTAGAATAAACCTCCCAATGATCAATTCTGGCGAGACACTTGACAACAACAAGGACACAACAATGCGAGAACAAACCACAAACTAGATCACTCGTGATGGCAGAGCCACATCCGAGAGAAAACCACATCAACTAGTCTCTTAAACAAATAAATAGTCTACATCATTTCTCGGATGAATGAAAAGGGAGTGTTTGTACTGATTACAGGGGATGCCAATGCTAACGCCAAGCCCATCTGGTTTGGAAATCAAATGATCTGGCTTGTTCCATCATTTTGGATGCAAACTGGGCAAGCCTTAGTATTTCCCATCACCTGTTGCAATTTACATACCCAGCAACTGGGAGAATAGGGTCCATCAAGGTCAGTGTGGGGGTGAGCTACAAGAGGCACTTCTGCTGAAATTCCTCCTTCTTTATGCAGCATGCAATAACTTCATATAAATGTGATCATATTTATTTTTAATGAAGGATATTGCAGCACACAACCCACTGTTGTCCAGCAGCAATCCATGTGGAGTGCCCGCGTGCAGTGTAGCTCAGTGCATAGCATATGCAGTAGTAATGAACTCTGCCTGCTTTGAGCAGCCAGTGATGAGGCAAATAGGGGAGAGAGCTGCAAGAATTGCTTACGCTGAATTTTCCTGACATGAAATATTCATTCTATTCTCACTGGCATGGCGAGTTTCAAACCCCCGCATTTGTGCAGAGGAAACACTTGGTTCATATGTTCATACATTATACACATTCGCTCTCTGATGAATTCCACAGCTTGTCAAAGACAATTCTACAGCAGGAGAGAAAGAGTCAGTCAGGCTGACTGATGATGTCAGATCTTGCTTAATCAACAGAACTTTGTGCTGTGCAGTGGCCTCACGCTCACTTCTTCCTGTTTGCAGTCCTCTATCACACCATCATACACACACGCAGGACATCTCTCTAAAGCGAATGGGCAAACAGCAGAGCAACTTCATAGAACATAGATAAAATGGACTGTGGTGTTGGCCTGTGACACGATTACCTCTCAGCTATAAAAGGTCTTTCTTAAATACCAGCTCTTTGTCTATGGCTATATGCAATACTAAGTATGCTAGACTTTCACGATACCACCTTAAATATATATTTAGCAGTACTAAATATAGATTCTACAGATTCAGATGGCAATACAATACAGATTCTATGGCCAAAAGTCACTTTTTAAACTCCATAACCAACCACAGCTTAAGCAGATAATGGGGTGCAAATTCCAAACTATAATCCAGAGCAGAGATATCACTACTGATGTAAATTGCATGAGAGGACAATCAGAAGAGTGGGCCCTAATATTATCTCACTGCTCCCATCCTACAACATTTTCTAATCCTATTTCAGTCCTGTAATGTACGTGCATACACTGCTGTGCTGCACTACTAGAAAGGCAGTTCTATTTCCATTCTGAGCATAAATGCATCAGATACAATGAATGATGATTATTATCTGATTGAGGCGGATTTCAAGGAGACATACAGATGCATATAGATCCATGTTTGATTCAGATTCATTCATGGATTATAAGATCTAAAAAATGGCCAGAATCATAACACAATTTCTCTTGTCCTAATACTACTCAGGCAGAAAAATGCAGACTTAAACAGCCAGTGCTAGACATCTGACTGCCTGATTTGACATCTAGGCCTTCTTAACTCATAAATGGAATGTCTGACTGATCAAGATCTTCAAGTGAAATCACCAACCCCATTGAAATCACTGCATCAGACTGGGTCTCCCTGAAGGTTGGGCAGATGTGTGTTGCACTCCAAAAACAGTGCTTTGCATGCTGATTTTCATGTGTTCCATTATTGGAAAGAGAGGTGCAGACCCACCACAATACCAATCACAGTCAACAGTTCACACTTACTGGACCAGGCAGACACCAGTGGAGGCCATGGCCATAAAGTGAGTCTCTTTTTGCATCTAATTTATTAACAAGGGTTTGATTAATTATCATGTCTATGCAGGTAATGACCTCTAGCAAGGACGCTTAAAATTATTTGAAGTGGGGGATTTCAATGAAGTTGCTGAAAATACTTTTGAAAGGCATGGATCTTCACTTTTGTTCACTATTGCAAGTAAGTGGCAATAAATGTACAGAGCACCTAAAGTAAATACTGAATTCAGAAGTTCCTGTCTTAGTTTCTTATGCAGCAGGGATCAGATGTTTTCTCTGATGCATACGGACACATTTTTTTCAAATAATGAATTAGAAGTGAGAGCAAGGCTCTCTCATGCTTTGGCTGAGCTCCTGAGATATAGCATACTGTCTTGAAAACTGTGTAATGATGTGAAAATCATATTGTCCACATACCGCATCAGTGAAAGGTCTCAATGTTATTTTCAAGGGCAGATTTTGTTGCTTTTCTAAAGACCCACTAGTGGATGCTGATACTTGGAGTGAATCGATAGACAAACTATTGGCCTGCAAAGGTAAGATGACATTACCTTATATTTAAAAAGTATGTATAAAATCACTGTTTAAACTCAATAAACAGCATTATCTTGCAATGCAGTTTTTATTATTGTATCCAGTGTTGTTAACCTTTTAGCAAATATGTAAGACTTTGGCTTTTTTGTAAAAATAAAGGACAGAATAATGTCATTATATGGTAGTGGTGGCCAAACTTTTCTGTTTGTGGGCTACATACTGAAAAATCTGAGCTGCCATGGACCAATACAAAATTAAGATCACAAGTTTTTTACCAGTTACAAGTGAAAGAGCGACTGCATTTTGGATCAGAAAACTGCCATGCCATCCAAAGTGTTCTAAATAATTCTAGTGCTTAGTAATACCATTGACAAAGATGTTACACTAACTACAGCCATCTTTTTTGAGCAAATCATCTTTTCAATGGAAAATGTGATTGTATCCATGCCAATATTGTTGCAAATTATTCTGACAGTGCTGAAACAGATTGTGTAAGAGATTAATGTAACAATATGTCACATAGCATTTTATTTTTAGACTTTGTGGCGGGACACATGAAGGAGGATGGGCCACAATTGGCCACCCCTGTTATATGGGGTAATGACACACTGGTAGCACAATATTGGTTACATTTTTTTTATTATAGACAATGGAGAGAAGGTTTCACCTGGTGAATAAACTTTGTCACAAGTCACAAAGTAAAAAAAAAAGTGGAGACCAGACTCAAAGGCTTATGGATTTTGTATTAAAAGAGTCTCAGGACTAAATGAAAAAACAAAGGGTTGAATTTTTTTAATGTGCAGACTTGCTGAAGCAGTACTGCAAATATTGACTGTTCAGATAAAAGTGTGTATTTGAGTGGGAATGGGAGAAGAATAAACTGCTCATGTAATGTATAGTAGTCGACTGATTAGAAGATTCAGAAGATTCTCCACAGCCTGTGTTGGGTGTGTCCGTCTGCTACAGCACATTTACATAAAAATGCAAAAATGAGTGACAGCATATTCATCACTCAGGTGTCCCCTCTTGATTGTATATTTCATATACCTTTGAATGAGTATGCTTGCCAATTGAGAACCAACAACATATTAGCTTGAAAAATATCTGAATGGCAGCATCTGTGTCTACAACTGATTATAAATGATAAAAAGTTCCACAAACCTCAGTTGATGTCTCTGGGTCATTCACCTGTAGCTGGTCAGGTAGCTTTCCAGGATTTCCTGAAGACAGAGTACAGCGAGGAGAACATCCTGTTCTGGCTGGCCTGTGAGGAGTACAAGAAGATCAAGAACACTCCAGAGATGATCACCTCTGCAAACCGAATATACACAGAGTTTGTGCAGGTGGAAGCACCCAAACAGGTACTGAAATGAAGGTTGCTGCTTTTACAATCATTTAAAACAAGACTGTTTAAAAAGAACTGACTGAGGAGATCATGATGTCTGTAAAAATTTGGTACAGAGTACTTCCATCTTCCCAGTACCTGAGACCTCCAGCTGTTGCCCATTTTAAAGTAACAATGTCTTCATTTGTATTTGCAGATCAACATTGACTGTACCACCAGAGCAAATATAACCAAGAACATCTGCCAGCCCACCCTAAACTCATTTGATACTGCACAAAGGCTAATATATAGTCTTATGGCTAGAGACTGTTACCCAAGGTTCTTAAAATCTGAAGTCTACCAAGGCATTCTGAGAAATGGAGCCAAAGGCTGACTGTAACAAAACATAGGACATGTGGGGTATAAAAGCTGTGTAAATAGATTTATGTAAACATCAAGCGTCTACTAATATCTAATGCAGCATTTCTAAATGCATTTCAAATCTCTTTTCAATTGCTGAGCCAGCCTCTATCTGTTCTGGTTGGTCAGTTTGAATCATAATTTATTTAAGGAACCTACAGAGGGACAGATACTGTAGATAGTGAATAACTTCACAATGTATGCTAATTAGATTGTTGTCTTAGAGCTGAAAGTGGTTGACTGTGCCAGATAACAGAATGCCTTAAACAGTCTTCTACAGCTGGACATGTGAGATTGTAAAGGATTAAAATAATAATGAACTAGATTAAGTTGTTTTATTTCCAAAATATATTTGTATACTTTTTACACTGTTTACTATGATCTGATTATTTTGTATATGGTATTAGTGATTAAAAACAATAGAAATGCTGCTGACTGGTGTATTTGCATGCAGAAAGCACAATAATAAAGGCTGTATGGCTGAAGGCTGTATGAGCTGTATGGCTCATTAGAGATCTTTCAACAGCATCAGACACCCTTTTGATTTCCAGCAGGTCTATTCTTCCTGTACTTTGTGCTATATGAAATATATAGTAGCTTTTACAGCAGTTGCAGCTGCATCTACTGTGACCTGGAGAATTCCAACCTTCTTGATTTTGTATTCGTAGGCACGGAGCACGAGTGGTCATTACAATATTTTTTTCTTTCAGTATTGAAAGAATGTTTTACAAAATATGATTTTAATTAACTCCTGTCCTTGTTTCAATTGTTTAGTTCCCCTTTCATTGGCAGGCACTAGGCCAGCACATTCAAATTCAGTAGGATAGGCTATGTACATATTAAAAGTTGCCCTTGATCATTAAGACAGTAGCAAATCAATGCTTACCAAAAGACAGACAACAAGCACAAAGCAATGTTTCGAAAATCAAGTCGTAAAAACGAATGCTACAGTCTGTCTCTTTGAATCTAGTTTAATCCTGAAAATTCCCCTATAACATAAACATATCATTTGTGTTTTAACAATATTTTGCAACTGACTTTTTGCTTAGATGGAATATCAAATTTCAGCCACACTTTCAAGCCTTACTGGGCATGGTTTGCTGTGAAGCTGCCAAGGCCCTGAGAATAAATTGTGAAAATAATAAAAAACAAACAAGCAAGTACAATTTAAGAAGGGGCATGATTTAGTAAAAATTAATGTGGTGTCTCGAGTGTCATGCATTTTCGCATGGATTACTAGCATATACTACACAAATGTGCATGTTTTTTGTTTTTTCTTTTTGTAATTCCCTTTGTAATGTCCAGCAGCTCTTGAAGTAAAGCAGGACCACCTCGTGGTGTCCGGAATGTGCAAAGCAGCCAAAGGAACCAAAATGAAAAGGCTCTATGTGTGCATGAAAGCACTAAATGATGTAATAGTGGGAGAAAGGTGGGGAAAATACAGTGTCGACCAGAGAATGCATTGCTTCTGAAAAGTGAAATCTAGACCTTGTGAGTCTGTGTGCACAAAGTCAGCACATAGACCAGCTCACAAGTCAAGTCAACTGGCACATGAGGGCTGGTTGCATCACCATATCCATCCAGTAGTAAAACTCTGTTATGGTATGGTATGGTATGATAAAACTACATATTACACTAACACTGCAGTGATCCCAAAACATGGACTTTTATTGTAGGCCTAAAGCCTTTTCTCCTATTCTAAGATGCTTTTAAGACACAGTGTTCCAGGGGTGAGGGAGTAAAAACAGGTAGGCCTGTATGTTTGGGCTTTTTTTTAAATAGCACAGCGAAGAGGAAGAGGAGGCAGATGGGAGAGAGTTGGTGTGGGATTTGGAAATGGCTATGGGTTGACTCAAAACCCGAGTCCTTAGGGGCACTTGGACATAAATGTGGAATGAATGCTGCAGCTACCCACAAGAGTTAATATCTTACATGGCTTTTTTGTGGGCTACATGTTGTCTGCTCATGTGCTGCTTCTTAAATACAAAATACTTAGCAACACCAAATATTAATAAATTTTTATTCATACACACACAGGACACATAATGCAATCTGTCTGAGACATAAACACATACTAAAGACAATGTATTAGCCTTTAGGTTGTACATTAAGAGAACAGCTATAGGGCATTTGACAGGGGGAATCTATGGTCTATCTATCTATCTACTCAAAAGGTCTCTGAGTGAATTAAAATTGATAATTAGTTGACTGCAAAGGATGTGAAAACTGTGCCACTATCAAGGCAGGTAATTAGGCTAACTCCCTTTAATGTTAGAAAGCTAATCATAACGGATAAATTAGGGACTAAGGATAAAAAAGGATAAGTCAATCAGACAGTAAAACTAATGCTAGTTAACATTTAGACCTAAATATTGAGTGAGCAACACAATAATTAACATAGTCTGTTGATTGACCACATCAGTCTCTCCTGCTTCAGATGTAACTAGAGCATCATGTAGTCCAGGGGTCGGCAACCTTTTCTCTGTAAAGGGCCATTTTCGGTCAGAAATAGGATGTAGTGACATGTCTGGGGCTGCAAAAAATAAGAAATTAAAAAATAAAAAACTTTAATGCTTGCATTGAGGCCAACTCAATTTCCTAATCCTCTGAATATTCAGTTACATGAACTTGTACAGTATATTAAAATATGGTAGCCAAAGTCTGTGATATAAAATAAAAGTAACTTTTTTTATTTTGTTGGCTGCTATATAGGCTATTCAACATTACATGGAACTTAAGGAGGAAAAAACAGGTTTTAAAGCTGAAATAGAATTTAGCAAGGGTCTGCAGTTTTAGTCACTTCAGTTTGTGCAAATGAAATTAACATCAGCACACCATAAAATAGAAAGTAATTTGCTCAGAGTTCAGATTTGAAATGATAACTTTGGGAGATTTTACAGCAATTAAAGTTTGAACTATGTCATGTCCTCCATGCTGATGTTTGTCATGAAACTTGCACGCTTCAGATGCGAGTTCGCACTTTATGTGTGGTTATGCACGAGAAAATCTATCTTTCTGGTTTAGATATCCAAATATCTCATTAGTCAGCTACATCGGTTAATTCCATCTCAAGGTTAGGTTTAACAGTGATGTTTCAATAGCCAGGGGATTGAAAGGGACAGAGAGTGTATTTTTTTTTCACTTTCCAAACTCGTTGAATCTCCACAACCATTTCTTGTGCTCCGATGACAATATTTGATAAGCCTCTTCTTCTGTCCTCTGAACTCTATCAGAGAGGGTAAGAAGGAAAGTTAACATCTTTGGTCAGAGTAGCTTATCTTGTGTTCAAAACGCATACTGGCTAGTCCAGCGTACTGTTGTTTTTGGCAGCCTGTTTTAATTTTAGTTTTAGTCTAGTCTTTGCACCAAGCTGTCATTTTAGTTTTTATTAGTTTTAGTCATGTTCATACCCCTTTTTGTCTAGTCAAGTTTTAGTCGACTAAGAGTCTGACCATTTTAGTCTTATTTTAGTCAGAGTTATCCATGAGCATTTTTGTCTAGTTTTAGTCGATGAAAACTGATGACATCTTAGTCTATGTATGCTAATTAGATTGTTGTCTTAGAGCTGAAAGTGGTTGACTGTGCCAGATAACAGAATGCCTTAAACAGTCTTCTACTGAAAGGAAAGGTATTTCTTGAACAGCTGGACATGTGAGATTGTAAAGGATTAAAATAATAATGAACTAGATTAAGTTGTTTTAAAAATCAATAGAAATGCTGCTGACTGGTGTATTTGCATGCAGAGAGCCCAATAATATAGGCTGTATGGCTGAAGGCTGTATGAGCTGTATGGCTCATTAGAGATCTTTCAACAGCATCAGACACCCTTTTGATTTCCACCAGGTCAATTAAACCTGTACTTTGTGCTATATGAAATATATAGTAACTTTTACAGCAGTTGCAGCTGCATTTACTGTGACCTGGAGAATTCCAACCTTCTTGATTTTGTATTAGTAGGCACGGAGCACGAGTGGTCATTACAAGATTTTTTTCTTTCAGTATTGAAAGAATGTTTTACAAAATATGATTTTAATTAACTCCTGTCCTTGTTTCAATTGTTTAGTTCCCCTTTCATTCACAGGCACTAGGCCAGCACATTCAAATTCAGTAGGATAGGCCATGTACATATTAAAAGTTGCTCTTGATCATTAAGACAGTAGCAAATCAATGCTTACCAAAAGACAGACAAGCACAAAGCAATGTTTCGAAAATCAAGTCGTAAAAACGAATGCTACAGTCTGTCTCTTTGAATCTAGTTTGATCCTGAAAATTCCCCTATAACATACACATATCATTTGTGTTTTAACAATATTTTGCAACTGACTTTTTGCTCAGATGGAATATCAAATTTCATTTTATTTTCGTCTAGTTTTAGTCGATGAAAACTGATGACATTTTAGTCTAGTTTTAGTCAATGAAAATTGTATTTTTGTCACTTTTTAGTAATACAATTCTATTTAACCCAGTGAATATAGTACGAGTACCTAACAGTACAGAGAAAACCAACATACGCTTTTAGTCAAAGCCATTTCACAATGTAAAAAAAGGTTCTTATTATTACATTTTTGTTACCTTATAGACTCAAAAATGCTGTACATTCATTCCAGCAAAAAACAGTCTATCTGGGTATGCGCGTAACGAGATGTTTTTTTTTTTTTTTAAGTATGTACAACATTTTTTAAAATACATGGCTACCAGTGCAACCAGCCTCAAACACCATCCCTTGAATCAGTAGCTTAGTCGTCCTAATGAAAGCTTGGAAGCATAGATCGCCACGATTCATTCAAGACCACTCTAGTGCTAACAAATTGTTCTCTGTTTGCTACCTATCTAAAGCAGGTTATAGCTTGTTAAACTGCATTCATACCTTCAAATTTTCAGAATTTATCCACCAACGCCATCTTATCAGAAAAAGATCGCTAAGTATCCATGCTTAAGGAATGTCCTTTCTCCAACGTCTCTAGCCCCACGACGTAACGTGATTGTCTGTCAGACATTAGCTTTAGAAGTTAACACATAGCCTGTGTTGCACTACGTCGTGTGGCTAGATATATTTCGTTTTGGAGAAATAATATTCCATACGCATGGACACCCGGGGGTCTTTACAAGAAATCCTGTCTGATTAAGATGGCATAGATAAAGAGGAGACTAGCAATGTATAGCTAACAAGCTAGACGAGTAGCAAATAGGCAGTGTGTAAAGCTAATGTCTAAATCTAGCCAAAACCTTCTGTTAGCATGTAGAGTAGACATATTTTATTAATCCCGAAGACAATTAATTTTGTGAAACATTAAGCACAACCTCATGAGCTGGCATACGCTTTCATAGTTTAGAGAGCAATATGTTCGTGTCTTGACTTACCTGAATGTCATTGTGGCATGCCTTCAAATGTCGTTTTAAATATGTAGTGTTTTTTCCAGCGATTTTGTGGCCGCAGTTCTTTCCGTCTTTTTGTACTACACATTCAGTCTTATTCTCCACTACAATGTAATCAAAGTGTTGCCAAATGTCGTCTCTTTTCTTCCGTCCAAGGATCCCAGGCTGGCTGGCCATATCCTTACGTTTGGGTAATAGCATATATAATGGCGCGAGGGGGTTCAGTCACCTATCTGCAGTCCGGAACTAAGTCACAAAAAACACAAATAGGCCTACTGCAAAAAATAATAACGTTTTCGTCAACGAAAATGAAGAAGCATTTTAGCATAGTTTTTATTTTGTAAGCAACATTTAGTCTCGTTTTTATTCGTCATCTATGTTGCATTATATATTTAGTTACAGTTATCGTCGCAAGACCAGCATCTCGTCTCGTCTCGTTTTCGTCACATTATAAAGGTTCGTTGACGACAATATTTAGTCATCATTTTCGTTGACGACAACAACACTAGTCCAGCGGCAGTGTGCCCGTTTTCCAGAAGGTTTGTGATAAACAAATGTAGATGTTATTATGCCGATGATGTGCAACTCTAGCCAATTTGGGTCTTCCAGCACTGGAAGGTTTTAGCCTTTGCCTTCTATAAATGTGTTCATGTGTTCTACACAAGCGGTGAGCTGTTGCAACACTTCTATATCACCACTGTGCAGGAGATTCAATTATGTGGTGCCATGATGTAATCTGCTCCACACTTCATGTTGACAAAGTCAAAATCATTTTATGTCATGTACAGGCGACATATCTTTACAACTTGATGGCTACCATTAGCCTACAACAGGGATAGGAAAATAAAAACCCATAAAATATTTTTTTCGGCTTACTGTTCTTTAATTTTCTTTCCAAGGCAAAGGGCCGCATGGAGGGCGCTAAAGGGCCACATGCAGCCTGAGGGCCTCAAATTGCCAATCCCTGATATAGTCTGATCCTTTCCTCAGAGTACGTCTATGAATTGTAGCACTCCTAATTTTAGCATTTAGCATTTTTAACATTCAAGACCTGAATTGCTGACAGACTGCAACAGCATATGAACTAAAGCACTCCTGGTCAACACATCTTGTCACTACTGATCATTTTAATAATAATTTAATAACAATCAACAAGTTATACATAAAATAATTAGGCCTACAAGGTACATGTATTGACACACATGTATTGACACAAATATAACATTCAATATTTCTGACCATAAAACCAGAGTGCTAACTGTGCAGTATCGTGGTCATCTTGAAGGTTAGACTAGGCTTAGTAATCAGCTCAACACTAGGTGGCAACAATTTCCAACTATCTAGCTTTGAGACCTAGACTATTTAGAGAAGCCAGTGCTTTGCAAGTATTATATAACAACAACAGCTGAGGCACATGCAAACTAGGGGAAAAAAAGATTTTAAAGGAAGTCAGCTGCACTATTCATTTACACATTCAATACATTTATGTGTCTTTAATGGCTGAAAAAAATACACACACACTATGCAAAATCACAAGCACATGACATGAAAGTGTTGACACTTCAAGTTCAATCTTGAGGAGCTGGAGAGATACCAAAAAGCTCATTTAAGTGGCATTCATATTTGAATAGCTTTTTAGATTTCTCCATTACACATTTGTATCACAAAACACTGTTCAGATCATATGTTCAGGTTAAAATATTTTCTTTGTTGATAGACTAGCAGAGTTACCAGACTACCTTTAGAGCAGACCTGCATAACTAGTCTGTTTCCTCTCACGATATTTGTCAGCAGATTAGTTTGAACAGTACAGACAAACAAGCTGAGCAGGCCTAAAATAGAATGGCATCACTGGCTTCAGTTCATCACAACCTGGTATGAATGGCTTTGTGACTTGTTTGTGCGATATGACTAGGTTAGGGAATGCACTGTGAACCACAACTTCCCTTTCCTCTTGTATTCTGCTCATATTCAGCATTTATAATAAATGAAGGCAGCACAAATGTATAACCACCTCAAGCTGAATTCAAGATCATCACAGTAGAAAGGGAGAATTTGTGGGGATAACTTTTTATTTTAAAGCAGTTAAGCATTAAGGGGGTGGGGGCGTGTAATATTCAGAACAAAAAGTCACAAATTTGAAAGAAAAAAGAAAGAAAGAAAAGAAAGAAAAAAAGCATGGATATTTCTGAAAAATAGCCTATTAGAAGTGCCTATCATCAAATATGGATGCTGTGGTTTAGTAAATTTAAACCATAGATAGGCTACTCTATTACAGGGGTGATTATATTGATGGTTTCAGATGTTTGGTTTATGGCTGAGGCCCACATGACAAACAATTTCAATGTAGCAGGCTAAAACCTACCCAATGCATTACATGATTTAGCCCTCTGATCTGGTGTGTACAACTGTAGCCAGCCGGTCAATATCTGTGGTGTGTGTGTGCGGGACAGTGTGCATGCACCAAAAATAGCCAAGCATCAGCGGATCCTGGTGAACATAGTCACATCACCCAGAATCTCATTAAACAGGTCCAGTCCAGGCAGTCTTTTCAACAGCTGAATAGGATGATGACGTGATATATGACAGTAGCCTAGTAAACCGACAAGTTCTTCCAGTGTTGCAACGTGAGGCAATACTTTATAAAGTTGCGAATTTGCAAGAAATAAACTTGAATATCGCATTTATATATACAGTATTTGCAGTACACTATGCGGCCCTGATAGGCTACACCATCTTAGAATGAAGATACTGAATAGAATGATGATACTGAAACGGAGAAAATTTAGTTGTGACTTGAGACTGATGACACAGAGGCTGTTACAGAGGATCCCACAATGCCTAACCAATGCAAAATAATTAATTAAGTCCATTGACTGCAGTTGTGGATAGGACCTGTTTCATGCTAATTATAAGCCATAGAGCTTAGCAGATCTTTAAACTCAGTGAATCTGAATTCGGACAGGCCATCAGTGAAACATTCAGATTTGGACCCAGCATAGTCAAACCCCAAGGTGTAAGTAATTAACCTCACATCTTGAATGAATTGTTCGGGACAAATGCATTGCATTGCCATCACCAACACAGACAATGAACTTCAGCAGTTTAATTAAGGGTTAATTTTAATGAATTAAATAAAATAATTAATTAGAAAATGTGGTTAATTTCAATTTCAAATGAATGACCATAATGACCATGACAAAACTACTCATGGAACTACAACATGACATGTCGTACAAAACCTGAGACCATTTTCAAGGAAAGTACATTTTTTTTCTGTACTCTTGGGAGCATCTTGCTACATAAAGCACTATGAGCTGGTTCAATGTGACATCTATAACAGGCTACAGTTGATGTTATGTGTAATGGATAATTGTGTCCTGGGCTCCACACAAGGAAATATATATAGACTATAGGCTATAGACTGATTCCCTATAGAAGATACCCTGTGCCCTTGTTTGTGATGCCTTCAGATCTGGAAATCATGGGCTCCTGTGTCCAGTATCCAATTCAGAGGAAAGAGAGCTAAATAAAGGGAGAGAATAGTAAAGTAGTGAGCTATGTGTCCAAAATATATCTGTCAAAGAGCAACCAACACCAAACTCCCTTGGGGTATAGAAAGAACATTAATTATGCAGGGAGTTTTAGCTAAAGGAGCAAGATGGGCTTCAGTAGATTCATGCACAGCAGATGTCATGTTTGTTTTAATACTGCCCTTTGTCAAAAAGCTGTTTAGTTCTTCATTTCATCATCCATACAAATACAGCCCCTGGCAGCTTCAGCTGCACTGAAAACCCTGCAGCACAGAACCACAGATCTCTGACCCTGTAACATCCACATTCCATACTGCTTTCATTCAGCTGATGCTCGAGAGAGATCCAACACCCTGATCAAAGCCAGTTGCATGATATCTGCATGTGGCCTCTGTTTCACAGTCTCCAGACTCACAGCCTGGCCTGAGACAGTGAGAGGCAGCAAATAGAGAAGTGAGAATGTGGTGAGAGAGGCTCTGGGTTTATACAGTAAATGGGACAAAATGTTCTGCACACATATCTGTTCCTTCTTTCATGATTTGTTCTGGTACTTGCCATTGCACATGATGCTACTTCTTATAGAATTAGAGACATGCTAATACTATGCTTTATACTATGCTTTATCTCCTCAATCTTCTCAATATAAGATCAACATCTTTCAAATGCATAATGCTATGGTTCCCAAGACAGACATATTGTATGTGGGATCTGCAAAATTTCTTGTTGCCATTTCCAAGTTAGATGGTGCACATGATGTGAGAACAGTATAGGTTTACACACAGTCAACAGAAAACTTTCCATCGGTACATTTGTGAAATGGGGTCTTGAACAGAGATGTCATAGTCCAACTTTTATCTCATCAAAATAGACAAAGCCTTGCCTCATTCAACAGATGAATATGTAAAATCAGCATTTGCTTATCACACACAAAACTTTCCAGGCATATTTGCATCAAAGGCCAAAACTGTAAACACATCATGATAGAGGGAGGCTTGGAGTCAGGACACTTTGCGCCAGTTTCTACGAGCATGCACGTCAGTCACTGATGACTTCCTCTTTCTTTGTGGTTTTGGTGACAGAGAAGCAGTGACGCCTAATCCAGGTCATACCAACGGTTTGTCTGCAAAGCCCATATAAAACCCCCTCCTGGGGAATAAACAGTTGAACACAGACTGTACATGTGCTAGAAGCCCAAAACCAAAGCCTGCATAAAATGCCCTGGTTGATAGTCTCTTCGAACGGACAGGATAACAGTAGGATCATGAAAAGAAATCAGCCGTGGGGAAAAAATAAGTAAGTTCTTTTCCCAGATGGGGAGCCTGCTGTTACTCAGTGTTCATTGAATAGCGTTTTTGAATTATTCCTTTGCTAATGTTTATGTCTTTCTCCTCAGAAATAAGGACACAAAGAAACAACTAAACTGCAGAGAAAAGTGAGTACACTTACACACTGCACTCATGCACATTATCCTGCTGCTGATCTGGTGTAAGAACATCAAGGCTCTGCCTTTAACATGTATATAATTACCTTCAAAGGCTTCATCCAGGTGAAACTCTACTCTGGTCCCAGTCCCTTGAGAATCTGCTGAAATCTAAATGTATGTACTTTAACCTATTCCCTATTTTGCTTACATTATTCTAATAATAACACAAAACCAAAGCATTTCTGATTGTAATGAAGTGGATATAAAGAAACCGGGTAAAGTGCACGGACATAAAGCACTATAGAAAAGTTTAGAACACCTGCATCTAATTTTGTTTGTTCTGTTCTATTTTGGGTTGTCAGATGGAATGGCAGCATTTCAGGCCTTCCTAAAGTCAGAGTTCAGCTATGAGAATATAGAGTTTTGGTTGATCTGTGAGGAATACAAGAAAATCAGGACCTCATCCAGACTCACATCAAAGGCAAAGAAGATATTTGAGCGTTACATCGAAGCTAACGCTCCCAAAGAGGTACTGCTACAAAAGAGTTTATCCATACATTTATACAATATGCCATGTCGATTATTTCTGTCAATTCTTAACCCAGCAGAGCAGTACAGTAACTAAACTTACTTTATATTTCTCCAGATTAACATTGACCACCAGACCAGAGATCTCATCAGGGAGAATGTGAGGACACCCAACATAACTTGTTTCGATGAAGCCCAGAGGATTGTGTACAGCCTCATGGAGAAAGACTCCTATCCTCGATTTCTGCGTTCTGACCTTTACAACTCTCTCATTGCCTCAGCCTGAGGTCTGATGAAGCTGAGGAAACATGTCCTGGCTCAGGTAAACTGGACCATGGCTGCTACAGAACCCTATCTGGATTTGCCAGCGACATGAAAGATGCCAAAAATGGAGGATTGTATTTTTCATTTTCCCTTTGCTGTTGAAGATGGAAAAGGCTGTAGGATGGATTTACAGTCATGTGGGAACTGCTACTGGATACGCTTCTACCTGGCTATCTACTGATCTGCCTGCAGAAGGCTACATCACAGCTATGCTGTATGAATCGGATGTGTGCATGTGCTTCGCTCAGAGCTGACTCAGATAACATACAGCAGAGTTTGCAGAGTGGCTGTAGGCGCCTGGGACTTTGTGTGCAAAATCTTAGGGGAACTTCAAACAGGATACTGTGTCAGTTTCACAGATAAACAAAAGGTCTCTTGCTCTCCCATGACCTAGTCAGATTGCAGAACATGTTTGGCTTAGCATCACAGTTTGGGGGTTCTTGTCATTTTGAGATTGATAACTCCATTATGCAAAATAAAATATGAGATGACATTACCATACAAATTTGTGATGGGATCTAGGAAAACCCTTCATATGTCATGCTAGCACATTTTCCGGAAAGAGTGAAAATGTATTGAATGGCAATATTTTGGTTAATTTGGGTTTTCATTAAATTGTTATTCTGTAACTTCCTGTCTGTGATCTCTGAAAATATCTCACCAAAATGTGTTTCATGTGTTAAAAAATTGAGTGTTTATTGGTGTGATTCTATTCAGAACGCCAGTCTTTAAACCTATTTTTCTCTTCAGGTAATCATAACATTTGATACAGACAAGCTATGAAAATAATGAAACAGATTTGAAAAGAGTCTGAAATAGGGTTTCAGGTGGTATCAGTATCTCAGAAAGGTCAAATTTCACCATGTGAAGGGTTTTCCCAGATCCCAACACATATTTTAGCACTGTACATATATATATATATATATTTTTTTTTTTTTTACCAACACCAACAATATTTATTTATATTTGTACATGGATTTTATGTGAATGTGCAAAATTTTAACTTAAGGCTTCACTGTATAAGCAGTACAGATAAAATTAATAAAACTTAAACATTTATGTTTGTTGAGTATGGTGTTGCCAGAAGTTTCATTTTCTGTTCATTTCCATTACATAGTAAATGGCATTGCCATGTGATGAGTGACACTAAAACATTTCCCCAGTACCTGTTCTGGCATCTCCTGTACTTCCCATTTCAGTGATACAGTACCTATACAGAAGAGCCTGTAAGGGAGAAATAAGACTAATTGTAAATATGTAATGAGGTCAACTGACTTACAACATAGAGATTCCTCTCAGGGAAAGTTTTTTGCTGCATATTTTGGCCCAGCAAAATGCATAACCAGCACAATGTAATTGCATTACTCCAGGTCAGAGATCACTGTGCACAGGGCATGGAACTGGTATGAATGGAGGACATGCCAAAAAAAAAGCAAAAAAGTAGCAACATGATCAAATCTACATCACACATGTGATGAAACAGTTTTTACTTCTGTAAACAACAGTAGACATGCAATGCTTGTTCACAGTTTGAAAGACTGCCTCAATGGCCATTTGCAGTTGCAGAGTGTTTAGGATGACTGGATGAAATTTCTACAGCCCTGTCCTATTAACAGGTCACTGATATATTTTTTTCAATTTTGATGACAGGACATTTAATTAACTGATTGTGATTAGGCAAAAGTAATTCAGCAAAAATGGTTTCAGAAAATAATTTTATATACCCTATCATTAAAAGTTGCTTTGCAGTCCACATCTCATTATACTAGTATAAGAGAGTAAAATTTGTGATGAGGCCACTATCAGGTCAAACCACAGGCAGGTGAGAACGAAATATATCATGAGAGATATATATCAACTCAGAGTTAGTTCCCCTTTCTCAGATGCAGTGCAATACATTCCCAACATTTTTTGTGGAACATGTGACCATGGCTTTCTATTTTTATCTTATGTGGTACAATATTTACAGAGAACCTGTCCTTAACAACAACAGTGATAAGGAAGTAGACAAAATCATCCCTAACTGATCATCATATTGCAATGATCAACATTATTTTACTATGGCTGAACAGACCATCCCTAAAAACGTCTCTTTAGGCTTTGAGGTATTATGTGGGATGAAACTTCCAAGAGTTTCAAAAAGCATATGAAACATATGACAGTGTTTGCTATAAAAAGTTTACATGTCTACTATTACATGTTTATTGACAGCCCTAATAGGTCAGTGACGAAAGTACTGTGTATGACGCATTGAGTAAAGTGTTGTGTGTTCTTCACTAACACCACCACATCAACTAAGTCTAAAAATAGCATAACACTGGTTAGACTACGCAAGGCTATATTCAACAGACCATAAAGGCACTCCATTGTATTGTGAATGGTATGACTCTAATCTCTATTGAGACATGATTTTGTCACACAACATTTCTGTGCTCAAAGCAGCCATTAACTTCCTCTTGTGAGAGATCAGGTTTCTCGGGATAAAGAGGATGGACTCCAATATCATACCAAAGACAAACATTCACTCCACTCACTACACACTACTCTTGAGATGCTGTGATTTTGTGAAAGGATTTAAAAATGGACCATGTAAATTTTGAAGACGATAACCCTTCGGCATTTCATCCAGGCTATGAACAAATCATGTAAGAGCTATTTTCTTTTTTATAAACATTTGTTTGTACTTCATTTATCATGATCAGATGTTTGACAAACTGTAAACTGTATGTTCTATATGTCAGACACAAATCATGGAAACCCAGAATTCATATCCATCTACAAGGTCTTAGCAAAACTGCAACGCAAAAGAAATCCAGAGGGTATGCACTGCAAATCGTAACTTATTACAGTAATTAAACTTGATCACTTTGTTTAACCTTTCTGTGTACTCTATACTCCTTTCACTTAATTTGTCTAATCTTAAACAGGCTAACGGCTGCTAATGTAGACCACTGGACTGAATCTTTTGACAGCCTTTTGTCTGACCTGAGTAAGGACAAAAAGTCTAAAACATCAATATCCACACCTAATATTACCTGAGATGATTTTGTCTTAGTGAATAATTTACACAGATGTTCTCCATTTGTAGATGGGCAACTTGCATTCAAAAAGTTTCTAAAGTCAGAGTTCAGTGAAGAGAATATAGAGTTTTGGCTTGCCTGTGAAGAATTTAAAGAAGAAAACAAAACAAAACAAACACTGGCTTCTGCAGCTGTTGACATTTATGAGCAATTCATCAAAACTAACGCCCCAAAACAGGTATGTAACAAGAGTGCAAGAACAATCAAATTTCTATATATAAAAAATAAACAAACGCAAGTCTATGATGGGAAAAACAACTCTATACTGTGATAACTCCAAGCCTAATCATTTTCAATGTAACCTAATGTCATTTAAGTTTAAAAGAGCATATCTTTTAAAGTAAGGATCATATCTGCAGTGCAACATTATATTATCTTGAATCAAGAAACAAGACAGGGCACAAATAAACATGAAACAAGCTCAGGTAATCACCCCATATACCTATTCTTTGAAGCTGACGAGTGCTAATGATAGGTATATAAATAAAAGCATTTGGTACAACGAAGACTGATTTTGCAAATAAAATCACCAGTTAGCGCTGGCTGCCTTTCACTATTTTAAGTTGTACCAAATTCTGTCCTTCTCATACCTACCAACAGCACTTGGCAAAATGAAACAACAGGGCAACAGGTTGATTCACTCCGGATAATCCCTTTTCAGTTTTTTTCAATCACTAACAAGCATTAACCTATACTTAAATACTTAAGTCAATATACTTTGAAAATACTTTATCAAAAGTCTAAACACAGCAGAATATCTACATCACACAATTAGCCAAACAGTTAGCACAATTACCCAACATCAAAAGCATATTTTGTTAACAAAACACAGACAGTCTGGCTCAGAATCAAATAATTCTACCAAACACTAGCATGTGTTCTCTTTACACAGTGAACATGTAGTCAGTCAGTGAATACTGACTTTCAAAATACTAACAAGTGATGGCATTTCTGTAACTACATTCATTTTCATGTATTTCAAATCCATAACTTCATGGACTACATTGACTTCAAAACCCTGGTTCCATTTACTTACAGTAACCACCAGTTATATTTGTGTGAGTGTTTACTTGATGTGTGCAATTTCTAAAATGAGACATTTTACATCACTTAATGAATGATGTTAATGAGTTATTCCCAGCTGCTAAGATGCTTTTACCCAATCTGTAATCACTTTTCAAAACTCCAAATACAACAAAACATCAGTCTGTTGTCAACACCTTTCAACCTATCCAATCGCAAATGAAATTGGAGATGTTTTTTCTATTTTTTCTTTACTGTTTTTTTCCTTCAATTATCTATTTAGTGTTCATTCAGGAATTATAACCTATGTAACTGTTGTACTGTTGTAATCGCTGACCTAAGGTTTTGTACTGCATTTAAAGTTTTGGACATTAATGTCTGGCACGCTCTGTGTAAGCATTTCCAAGCAAGACATAAAAGATACATCATTTTGGTGTTGGGGTAATCCTGTATGTAAAGATTGTAAGATTGTGATATGTAAACATTGTAGAAATGCATTCATTGACTGCATATAGTGTGAAAAGCGCACAAAATGTGTCAACGGTATGGCCAGGACAGGCCGATGGTGTGCATATTGTATTTAGAGTTTTGAAAATGAAGCTGATGATCAGACAAAAGCTACTAGAACTAAGTTAGGCCATGGCCAAAATAGGGTCATTGTGCACACCCCATGAAACATGACCCAACTGGCCAGAGCTTTCAAAAAAAAACAAAAAAACAACAAAAAAATGGAGTTCACTATGACCTTATTTGGCCAGTGGCCTAAAAGTTAAAGTGTCAAATGTTAAAGATAATCTGCAAAAGGCTGCTGGTTTTGAGTTCAAAAGCCAATCAAATGATGCCCCTTGGATACACAGTGTACAGTGTACATGTTGTGTACGGTGCGGTGGGTGGGCAATTTGTTTGCACTTTAAACCTAACAGCACCTTGAACTCATGCTCTCTCTCTTGTTTGCATAATTCTAAAACACATGTTCCCATTTGACAGAATATATGCTAATGTGGTCTTAAAATGACTATTCTAAAGACTTATAAAGGCTTACAATATGGTCATACACCTTCAAACTTGAAAAATGAAAAAATCACCAAATTTGTTAGGTTTAACTTTGTTTTAACTTTTAATAGAATGCATGTCTTTTTTTGATGCAGCCTACCACTTGGGAACTATAGTCTAAGATTCAACACACAAGCAACCTAATAATAACCTGATAATAACATAACCTAATAACCTAATAATACACTGTTTTCATTTCAGATTAACTTGGACTCTCACACAAAAAAGTGCATCGCACAGAGCCTCCACCATCCTACAATGTCCTGTTATGTTGAGGCACAGAGGAAAATATATCACCTAATGAAGAATGATGTTTACCCTCGCTTCATCCAGTCAGACTTTTACAATGACCTACGTACTGTAGCCTCCACAGGAGCCAAAAAGAATCGCAGGAGAATTCTGCGTTAACCCAGAAGCAGTGTACTACAGAAGTGTCTAGTGCTACAAAAAATAAAGGGGACACACTTCCCAGTGCCATTAGTCATTCATTCAGCCTACAATATCAAAAACATCAGACATCCCAGCATCACTGTGTTGTATGTCATGCTTCTGTTGATCCTAGGACTAGATTCATAAAGTGGATAGAATAATCGGCTGACTCACAGTAGACCTGTGTACACATCTTGTAGGCCTGTGTACACATCTTGTTCATGTTGGTCATCAGCGTTGTTTTTTTGTTGTTGTTATTATTGTTGTTTTAATGCAATGTGCTGAAGGAATCTGCTTTATTGATAACGTGTTTGATTTATAGTTCTTATGACACCTATTCTGTCTTGCTTGACTGTATATTCAATGGAGCTGTGATGTATATTTATAAGGAAAAAAATACAATGTTTTTATGCATGTGACCCGCAGACTACTAGCCTGGAAATCGAGACGTACCAAAACACACTACATAACTCTCTCGCAAGAGGCAAGTTTGGTTGACAGCTAAAACCTGGAACAGTTGAGCCATCTAGTGGCCCTCTTGATGGTTTTATCTCACTGTAGGCTACACCAGTTCATGCATCCTGCATTATGTTTCCCAGTGTTGAACCAAACAAGATGTGAGAGCAGAGGTCAGGTCCCCTCACCAAGAAATCATAATGCTAAGTGAAACTAAAATGGTAGGCGGTCCCATCCTTTCTGGGTACGTGAAAGCAAAATGCCTTGTTTTAATTTGCCAAAGTACGATTCAATATTACTCCACCATTAGCCACAACTTATATACACCATCACAAACACTTGACGCGTGGAAGATGAGCTAAAACGACTAGGGGACAAACAAGCGACGAGATGCTGAGATTTTGATAAAGACAGAAATAAAGATTTTGACATGTAGCTAATATTACCAGCAAATCACTGGACCTGGCGGGAGCATTCATGAATTACAACGCCCACCTATCCCACGTTATCTAAAAAATTAGCCTACTTCTCGAGATCAGCGATGAGGACATTTGCTGACATTTTGACATCTTTCCTGGCATTGTTGCGACCAATGTTCATAAACTAAGTCGGACTAACGTTAGGCTTAGGCTACTTGCCCTCCTTACCACCACTTTTTGACCACACACATAATAAATGAATACATGAATTCAACGAACGGGATGGCGTTGCCCGAAAAATTAGCCTACTATTATTTTATTTGGATCCACATACACAAAGCATCTAGCCTTTGGTCCATAGCCCTGGTCACCCTGTGGTCAAAGGCGAAAACACAGCTGGCTCTCCCTGTCTATGGTCTCTCCCTGTCTATGGTCTCTCCCAGCAACCACTTCGGCCTCATCTTTCATGTCACGGTCCGACGGATCCTGGGGAGGGCCTTTTCGACGTGAATGACGCTGCGGCTAACTGAATATTTGAATCAGTCCATACCAGCTGAAATTTACGCTTTCTGGTAAGTACTACAATATTTACTACAACGAAAGAAATTGCAACTTTACAATACAATGATTTTATCGTAACGTTAGTGATCGACTTTCAGTCCTTGCCTATCCAGCTAACGTTACAGCATCCTCGACTGCAAGGACTGTCTGACTCAACCAGTCTACGGGACAAGCATTCACACACGCTAGCGAGCTAGCTTACAGCTAACAGTGTCGACGGGCTGCAGAGATGGGGAAATCTGTGTAATACAAACTAGTACTTGTACATATTATGTAATAAATAAATCTTATGTTGGGGAAGAATGTTCTTTTCATGGTTGAAATTTGCCCTGAGCATTAACGTGACTGATTCGAAATGAACTTGTCAGTACGTAAAACAAAAGTTATGCTGAACTGAACTGAGGATGGGAGTTGCTTCATCCCAAGTCGTGTAACGTTAGTATCTAGTTAGCTGGTGTACTTATCCGGCCCCTTCCAAAGTATCAAGCTAAGATTTGGGCATGTCGGGGGACCGTAACTTTAGCTAAGATGATGTGATATTAATTATCATGTTAATTATTGATACAGCACATTCAGCTGAAGAAAGCATCTAATTCCTTTAGCGCATAGCAATCAGAATAATGCCTGTCAGGTCAGACGGAGTTTAATGCTAACGGTAGCCACGATAGTTCTCCTAGGCGGACAACAGCTGACAGCAACCTGTGAACAAAATTACAACTTGGTCAGCATCCACCGCTACCCCAGAAGATAACGCTGGATGTATGCTTAATGTTAAAGTAGCGATTTGTCTTCATTCTGAATTCCATGTTATTATCTGTGAAGCTGTTCAACGTTAGTGTGACCAGTAAAGAAAATGCCAGTTTCAGGCCCCTGTGACAACCACAACAAATATGACCTGATGCCACCTATTCATACAGACAATTTTGCCATGTTGGTTCTGCAGGGAGCAGAATCATGGATTCAGCTGAGTGCAGCACGGAAGGCCAGCCTGGGGATGGGGAAACCTTACAGAACTCCGTCGATGACCACCGTGTAGATGCAACAAACCTCTGTCGTCTTCGCCGGTTTCTGTGTTACGGGTCGGAAGGACCTACTTATAACACTAAGGAGCCATCACTTGGTATAGAGAATTCGTTGACCTTGCTCCAGCTCTTGGAGAATGGCAAAGGTTGCGATGTGGTGGAGGAAATACGCCGTTTTGGACAGGACGGACGAGCTGTCCGCTCAAACCCCGCACTGTTTGCTTTGGCTGTCTGTTCACAGCATTTGGATGCAAAGACGAAGCAGGTGGCATTTCGGGCCTTGAAGGACCTGTGTCACGTCCCAAGCCACCTTTTCGCGTTCATTCAGTTTAAAAAGGAACTGAAGGACGGAATGAAGTGTGGAATGTGGGGTCGCGGCTTGCGGAAAGCTGTGGCAGATTGGTACAATAGCCAGGACCCCATGGCTCTTGCTCAGGCTGTGACCAAATGCAAACACAGAGCGGGGTGGTCACACCAGGATCTTCTTAGACTATCACATATGAAGCCAGCCAATGAAGGTGAGTAGATGGACAAGGGATTGTTTAATGAAAAAATATCTTGACTTAAATTTTATTGACTTCTTAGGAATCATACACTCATGTACACAATACACACATATGTGAAATGACCTTCTTACCAACACTATCATACTCTAAGCCAACTTATGCAAATAGGCCTATGGTGTGAGGTAAATGCTTTTTGTAATCAAATTCTCAAATCCTACATTTTAAGTGTGAATAACATTGTGTTTTACAGCTATTGCACTGATTAACAAGTACATAACTAAAGGATGGAAAGAGGTTCAGGTGGCATATGCTGACAAAGAAAACTCTGAGAATGTTGTCAAAGTCCTGACATACCTAGAGGCAGTGGAGAAAGCCAAGCACTCAACTGACGAATTGGAGGTGATCCATCTAATTGAGGAGCACAGACTGGAGAGGGAGCAAATTCTCACAAATCATCTGAAGTCCAAAGAGGTCTGCCAATTGAATGATCTATGGCTGATCTGTGTGTTTGGCTGTGTATGGCTGTTTCAGTGTGGAACTGAAGTGTAGGCTAGTTTCTTGGACAGGCTCCTCGGCAATTTAAATTGTGTGTGGTATAAATGGTACACGGTGAACGTAGCTATTATTAGCCCACCATAAATTTCCATGTCTCCATAGGTCCCATCATTTCTTGTACCACTTTTAAGTGGCATAATAACAATTACATTTGCATGTATAACAGGTTATCTATATTGATATATTCTCTCAGTTGTACTTGACAAATATACTGTCTTGCTTGGTTGTAGGTATGGAAAGCTTTGTTGAAAGACATGCCACTGGTTGCACTATTCCGGCATTTGGGCAAAATGACGGCAGACAAGGTTTTTGCCCCAGGAAGCACTGAGGTCACAGCTGTTTGTGAGAGGATTCAGAATGAGACCGCTCTGAAAAAGGTACCTGCTCCAAAATTATCATCTAGATTTTTTTTGTGTGTATTGTCTAAATTTCATTCCATGTATTTATCTTCCACAAATGGACCCAAAATGCAGTGCTATAGACACAAGACAAAATTCAGATTTATCTGACAAAGGACTGACCTTCCTGTTCACTTTGTAACTGAGCCTGTCTTTTTCATTTCAAAGTCAAAGTTGCATCCGTTCAGCATCTTGCTGGCAACAGAAAACTACAAGCGAGGTCACGGCAACAGAAGTAAGCTGAAGTGGGAGCCAGATGTACACATCATTCGAGCTTTGGACTTTGCCTTTTATCAGTGTTTTCAGGTCAGCTTGGTTTCTTAAACATAAACACAGCTCTGCAATTCACAAGTGTTGAAATGAAGATGGCATCATTTAAGCCACAAATAATATTCGTGTCAGTCTTTGAGTAGCAGATGTAGGTTTAGACTATGTTGTGAAATCTCAGTTTTTCTGCTGCACATTCACAGTGACTGACTAACCTTATATTATATGACGGTGGCTGATACCATTAGGATGTGTGGAGGGACGGACACCATATGGGGTTGTTTGTCAGTTTGGATAAGTGGATTTGCATTTTACATGTGATGATAATCCTCTTTCCATCTAGTTAAATAGTATGACACTTACCAAGTAGAAATACATTGACATTCATTGTCATATGATAATACACCCTAAAGTCAAGGCACATAATGATCAAGTTTATATGTTCTATATATTCCTGTAAGATGCATGTTTTAAACATTACGGCTTCAGCTGAATCCCAACAATACAATATATGCATAGCAATTAGACCTGTTTCCACTAAAATACCTTGTTCCCCTGCTATGGAACATGTAGCTGTTGTCAGCTAAGTATTCCTGTTTGCGTAAATGTCTCCTTTTGTCAACCCCTCCCCTACTACCACTTACATGCAGAATGTGGAGGCCACAGGTAAGAGGTTTGTGATCAGTGTGGACGTGAGTGCATCACTGAGCAGCACCACCCTGGGGAGCTCCGTCAGCGCAGCCACGACAGCTGCCGTCATGAGCATGGTGAGTATTCACAAGGTCTGGCGTCTCCTAGCGACCCATGGCTCTAGTATACATTTTTCAGATGCCTAGATAATGCTATCACTGGCTGTGAATGCTTGTCGAGTGTGGAGAAGAATTTTAGCAATGTTTTTCAAATGCTTTTCCTGTCTCCAAGGTTAAGGTTACAGACATATAATGGCTTGAGAATGTGCTTTCTTAACAAAGCAGCTGCTGTCGGACTTGAATGTAATTAAAAAACAGAGTTGCTCAGATGTTTTGTCAGTCTTGAGAGGATGGCCCTTGATAATTAGGGATCGTGATGCAAGTGACACCTCACTTTTCTAGGTCATCACACGGACAGAGAAGAATGCTCAGGTTTTGGTGTTCTCTGAGGGTAATGTCACCCCAGTCACTCTCACTGCTGAGATGTCTCTTATGCAAGTTACAGCAGAACTTGTGAAGGTAAAAAAGTGTTTAAAAGATGTGTTCCAAGTACATTTCTGCACTTTAGAAAAGTTGATTTTATGAAGGGTAATTATAGAGGACAGTAAAATTTTTAACTTGCTTTGGTGCTGGCAAGCATATAAAGCATTAGTGTAGCAGTGTAGTGTGCCACTGACAGAATTGTGTTTGGTGTTCAGATCCCTGATGGCAGCACAGATTGTGCACTGCCCATCCTTTGGGCCTCAGAAAATGAGAGGCCAGTGGACATCTTCCTTATCTTTACCAACAATGAGACCTGGTTTGGAAAGGCCAATCCTGCAGACGCTCTGAAGATGTACAGACAGGTAAATGTCTGTATCATAGAATTTGCTCAAGTAGTCATTTGCCATAGAGAGCTTGGAATGGCAAGACTTAAACAAATTTATTGATGGGTGCTGATAACATTCCTATTTCACCACACACCTGTCCAGTCTGTCTAGATATTTTCTAAACACACAAACACACACACACACACACACACACACACATACACACACACATTTCTGGTCCAGTAGCCAGAGAGGAAATATATTCTAGTTCACTATTGACTGAACTATTTTTGTCATTTTCAGAAAATGAGCATCAATTCAAAGTTTATTGTGTGTGGAATGACAACCACGGGTCTCTCTGTGGCTGACCCAGACGACCGGGGTATGCTGGACATCTGTGGTTTTGACTCCAGGGCCGTGGATGTCATCCGTAACTTTATTCTGGATCTCATATGAGAAGATGGTTGTTTGGACATGAATATGACACTGAGAACAAACTCCTGCAGAGAAAGGAACTCAAAGTGAACTGTTGTTACTCTGGACTGATGAGTCCAACAAAGCACAACCTCTATGGATTAAGCAAAGCAACTTTTCCCATTGACATATCTTGCTTGTCAAAAAATTTAATTTTATTTAGGTCATATTTTGTCATCCAGCAGGCTGGATGAGTTTTCAGCACATATTTTTAAAAAATGTTTTACATCAAAGATGTGAATTTCAGAAGTTGATGCAGTATACCACACAGTCCTACATTTTTATATTTTCATTCCTTTAATGAGGTAACACAAGGTTGGAAGACTGCATGGTAGTGTGGCATGATATTGGATGTTTAAATTATAATTTTGGGATTTTCCAATCTGAGCCCCATTGTAAGATGTCTTTAGGGTCAAAATAACAAAAATTAGTAGCCCGTAGAGGTACCTAAGTAAGCTAGCGACATTAGCTGGTTAAGTGCCTACAGTGGGTGTAATAGCCAATATCAACTTCATATGGAGTTATCATGCTACCTTTCATACATCAAGAACATAGTTTCTTTACCTTCATGGAGTAACCAGGTACAAGTGTACTGTATCGCTGTAGGGATCCTGTCTATGATTTGAAAAAAAAAAAAATGTAGGGATCCTGTCCATTTTGGCTGAGATTCATGAACACACGTTGAGTCTTGTCAAGAGTAATCAGTTTAGTGGTAGCCTAGGAACCAGCCCCACATCAATCAAGATTGAGGTCAACAAATGATTGACCTCCCATATAGAGCTGTGTTACCAATATAAAAGTTTTAATTAAATTGAGGGATTAAAATCTTACTAAAGTAATGCAAATGTTGTAGTTGGTTGTGAATCATGTAAATGATGGCAGACAGGAAATTGTGATGGTTCCTGAGGTTTCTGGTGATTTGGAAATGGGCATCATGGCTAGACCAAACATTAGTCTTGATTGATGTGGGTCTGATTCCCAGGTTAGTATAGTGTGATTGCTGATCCCATGCTGTTTGTGTTCCTAATGAAAATACTTGCACATCTAACAGTACGGCACAAGGTTTTCTCCAAACACTGACCTTTAATCATTTTGTTTTTTTGCCTATAGTCTAAAAAAGTGTTGGTGTCTGTTGACCCCTGGTTTTAGTGAATACAGTACATGTAATGTAATGCATTGTATTTGTAATTGAACAAGAGTGAGTTCTTGAGGTAATAGCCTGATAACATGTTTACTGTTTCTTTTAGACCCCAAAACTGTCAGCAGCTTTTACACTTTCACTTTAACATATCAAGTTGAACTATACAGAGAAAGTAGTTCAAAAATAAGCATATGGTGCACTTACCCATGTATTGGTTTCATCAAATGACAAGCAAATCAGTGTTGTATTCCTCCAAGTACAATGAGAACATGCAGAGAAAGTAGCAGAATCTTTTGTAGCTGACCTTTTGACTTAAAATAAACTTATTTTGCAAGTCATAGGATATTTGCTTAGAAATGCTCTTGTATTCTTAGCCGTTCCTGTATTTCACCTGCAGTTTCTTCATTGCTGTATTGTGCTTCTGATGGTCACAATCAAGCTCATGTTTGTCTGTTGACACTAACGCTGCTAGAAAAGCTAATTCTGTAATAGAATTATGAAAACATACTAATTGTAGTGTTACAAGGATAACTAACTAATTTAAACTATGGTCTTAGGAACTCACTACTTTTTTGTTGTAACATAAACCTGAATGTACCTTTGTAATATTTGTGTTACTCCTTAGAATTAATACACGCTGCTTTATATATCTTTAAATATTGAACAAATAAATGTTGTTTATACTAAACATGTCTGCTGTTACTGTACTTATTTTTTTACTTACTTTTGAGAAACACAACTGCAATAGCCAGCCCTGTAGTTTACCCAGGAGTCATATATTTTTATGGGCTGCATTCTTGCATTCAAAACATCTATTCAGTCACTATGACTATGACAAAGAATATTTTTGTTTGTTTGAGTAGATGTTCAGAATGCAGGTGGGCGGTCTATTGCAATACAACCATTGGGTATGGTGTTCACTGAATTGTTTGGAAGAGTTCAGAGAAAGGCAACGATGAGAGTCAGAATACATAGGCACTCAGAGCTATGGAACTAGGCAGTGTGCTATTGCCAAGGAATAACAATGCGCAGGTGCGTGATGTGTTCCACTCTTAATTAAATCGTAATTAAACTCAGTAGATTACTAATAGCTCCTTTAAGTTTTGCCTAAAACCTAAAAGCTCAATTTTAGAGGGTTAACAGTCAGCGACATTCTCTCCATCAGATACTATTGAATACTACTTGAAGTTTCTAGCAACAAAAGTGACCCATGGGCATGTACCGATTTATCTCCCTCTTACAACGTAAGTTACAGCGTAAAATAATCTCACGGTCATTCCCTATTTTTTGAGGATGTGTTCCTTCATCCAAGTAAACCATGACCGTTCACCTAGGTTCGATATCTAGGGTGACCACCGGCCAGACCAAGAACTAACCGCGGAGCACGCATTCAGTACCGTTACTTATAAACATTGTTTGCTGTTGCGTGAAACAAATGTCAAACTCCTAAAAAAGGGATGAAACCCATCCAATATTTGAATGAGATATCGGTTCCGATATGGAAATAATACTTCGATCGGGTATCGGAAAAATTAGCTTGACTCATATTCTGTCTGATCCTCTTTGGCCATACGACTAACCTGCTACAACTATAGGGCTACAACCCTATACAGTGCTTAATACAGTGTTGTATGGAAAAATGACACCTTTACAAGCATATGTCAGGGAAAGTATTTATTTTCCCTCAAAGCCAAGTACTTAAGTTACACAAGTATATGTTTGTCATGGAATTTACATCTTTATATTTACTAATAAAATGTGCATATTTCCGACACAAATTTTTAAAATTAAGTCTAATGCAGCTTCAATGTTGCATGGTATGAAGAAACAGAAATTGCAGAAAGTTGTATATATCTGTTGGCTAAATAAGCACCAAATTTGATCACAAAATTAGATCGGACCCTTTGGACGTGATGGAGATTCGGAGGTCCGTAAGGTCACAAGGGTCACTTAGGATGTAGCGCATGCGTCTCACATACAAAACAATCAAAAGTGAAGTATGTATGAAATGTACCTACAATGCTGCAGTTTTGGCCATCTCTCCCCTCATATTTCCATCAAATATCCACAAATGCTTATTTCTAGTTCTTCGCCTGTATCGCTAGGCTGGTAGAAACATGAATGGGAGTGTATTGCCACCTACTGTCGCAGAGTCAAACGCACTTCGTCAAATAATTTTTCTCCCGTGCATCACTCGGATGCTCTGGTTAAATCATTAGCTCGGTTATTGCTAATAGCTCGATTTAGATGTGCATGTACACGTACTGAGGGACTGGAGTGGTTCTACTAACAAAGTGATTTCCCATAATTACAATTAGTAATCTAATTTCATAGCCTAAAATACCCTAGTATCACAGGCCAAATTAATTAATCTTTTTTGGCCTGTATAGGGCCCTGTTTAAAATAAGTGTAAACTCTAACTTTTAACTATAGCCTTAACAACTGGGCAAAATCTGTGTGTCTTGTACCATAAACACTACATAGGTGGATCACCTTAGTAGCTCAAAATGATAGCTCTAGCTCATACACAAGACACATTTTACATCGCTTGCCTGTCTGCTTTTTTCTCTGCAATTGTTTAGCAACAGTGCTCAGATGTCATGTTCGTCAGATAGGCTTATCTGCGTGAAGACAAACAATGACAGAACTGGAAAGAAGGGTCAACTAAAACCGTACTACACCTTGGACTCAGTTCTTTTCTTGCTCAACAGTGTTCTTCTTCCTCATCCCACCTCTTTCTAAAAGGCAGCTTTAAGTTCTAGTTCATTTCGATTGAATTCTCAGTCTGTGGCTAGGTCTGTGGATGGAGTCACACATAATTTGGATTGCAGTGACAGTGACAGAATTTTGTGATATTCAGTACCCCTTTTAAATGCTGTACACAGGCAGAAAACATACCTGCAGTCAGAAGACCTGATCAAAAACACTTAATTATACTGATGCAGATACTGCTGTGGCTAGACATGGTCTGTGAATGGTCACCTCCAGGATGAAGAGTGTAGGCTGCATGGACAATACCGCTGTACTGCTGGAAAAGATTGTTTTGCAAAGGTATAAAGCCTATTTTTAATGTAATGGGGGAATTGAGAAATAAAAATGGTCTTATATGGTTATAATACATTGTTTTTGTTATTTGTGGTGTAATGTTTGTTGTTTATTTGTTTCAGATGGAGTAATCTGATGGTAACCCGTCTTTGGAGTAGTTTTGTTACCCTCACACTTAATGCACGCTGCTTTTTACAACTTAAAACTGAATGTTAAGGAAGATATTAATGTTGCTCACACTGGTGGGGCAGAAAATGGTTATTCATGTTGAAATTCTTTGTAACACCAGCCAAGTTACTGTTATTCACTTGTTAATCCCCAAACTTGATAAATGTTGTTTGGAATGTAATGGGCTATTCTTTCTGCAAGAGTAAAGCTTTTTTGAGATTGTCTTCATCTGTGTTCTTACTTTTAAGAACACAATGACAAATGATGTGACATGTTTTATGTGAACAGCTATACTATAGGCTATATGTGTGTGTGTGTGTGTGTGTGTGTGTGTGTGTGTGTGTGTGTGTGTGTGTGTGTGCTGTATGTTTGCTTATTTGTTATTTTTAGGCCAACAAAAATGTTAGGCTCAGATGAGATACAATCACAGTGATGTTTATGTAGGATTGTGGTTGACACACTGCGATAAAGGCTCTGTTGACATTATGGTGCATTTGGTGTTTCATGCTTCTGTGCCCATGTTCCTGACCATATATCCCACCCCCGAGAGTGCAGCGGGGAAAAGCGGAAGAAATCGAAAGAAATGCAAAAGCTCACAATCTACAGAAATGTGACCAAAACAAAGGACCATCTTTTTGCCTGAAAGAAAACACGTCGTCGGAATGACACACACATAGTATGTGTGTAAGTAAGTAAGTAAATAGTAAGACATTTGGCTAAGATAAAGACTCATTGCGTTGTTGAAATGATAAATGATTAATATCGATATTTGTCGTTGTCGATAAATGTATTATTTCGTGCTGAAAAAAGAAATTCAGGCAACCTTCGGGACAGCCCTGTACTGAAAAAGAACGGGGACTTGTTTTCAAGACCCCGCACTCTCAAGCAAGAGAAGTGAAGATGGCGGACGTTTTGAGTGTTCTTCGTCAATACAACATCCAGAAAAAGGAAATCGTTGCTAAAGGGGATGAAGTTATTTTCGGAGAGTTTTCGTGGCCAAAAAATGTGAAGACAAACTATGTTATTTGGGGGTACGTCATCTTTTATCGCATCTCGTTATTTCTTTTAGCCATCATTTGCTTCACTGGCTTAAGGCAGATGGCAGGGGTCGCTAACGTTAGCTATGCTACAACTACACAAACTTTTCACCTGCATGGTGGGGGAAGTGGTTGTACCTAGATGTCATAGTAGACATGCCAAACTTATTAGAGTGGAGCAACATGTTTTTTTATTTGTCCTTGTCTTCACACATGACGTTATATTTTTTTTGCTTAGACTGTTTGTGCAAGACAAGAAGTGCTGCCTAGATTACTTAAACTGGGAAAGCTAACATTAGCTGCGTAATGTTAGTAGGAGGAAAATATATTTGTAAGGAATCATTGGTTGCCTGATGTGATGGAAATCTTGCTTCCATGTAGTTTTTCATACATAGTCTTTGATCTGTGATGTTACATATGCGAATGCAACTTAAATGATATTGTTTGTGTGGTTAAGGTAGGAACGCGTTACTTTTAGCATACATTTATCTAACGTTAAGGATCAAGTGCCTCATGTAACATGTCTATCTCAAAGCACATTTTACACCACAAACTGCTTGTCGTAGATCAGCTAACTAATTACATGGGACGTCGCAAAGAAGGTAATCAATAATACCAAAGTAGTAGGTGTCTTGCTGATAATTGGCGGAAGTAGCTGAAGTGAGCAAAGGTGGATATGGAATGCGGTTTCTTGCACATGGAGATGAATTGTTATTAATTGCGTGAAAAAGTAAACTGAATTTGTTACTCTGATCTCGGTGGAAATGATCAGTCAGTTTGCTCAATTGTATTATAGCTATCAGACGTTGAGAATGATGTGATATGATCTAGGCCTGTCAGTCGACAAGCCTTTGTGCAGAAATATTTTAGTCATCAGTATTGTATTTTCTGAAATATCTCTTAAACAATTCCAGAACTGGGAAGGAGGGCCAGCCCAAAGAGTACTACACCTTGGACTCAATTCTCTTCCTGCTCAACAATGTGCATCTTCCCCACCCGTCCTATGTCCGCAGGGCAGCTGTAAGTTCTGTTGATTTTTATTTTTTCCTCTTGGCTGCTGTAGGTTAGAGTCTTCCAGTGTGATTGGTCTATGTCATTTGAAGTTGTGAAGGTGTCACTCTGGTTCACAGTTTGTTATTTCCAGACGCTAACATAATTTTTTCTATACAGACTGAGAACATACCTGTGGTCAGAAGACCTGATCGTAAAGACTTGCTCTCGTATCTCAATGGAGAAAGTTGTAAGTAAATGCAGCGCACCCATGCTTGCTGATCTAATGGCTTTCATTGCTTTAGGATTCTCTACATTTCACTTTGTATCTCCTTCCTTACAGCTACTTCAGCAAGTATTGACAGAAGTGCACCTATTGAAATTGGGTTGCAGAGACCAACACAAGGTTTGTTTATTGAAATGTTCACCCTTTGGTCTGACTCTGATTTTTAATTGTGCTCTCTCTTAACTTGGGCCCTAAACACTACACTCCTAATTCTTCACTTTACGTTTTGGTTAGCTGATGTATTTCTAATTTATTTTTGTAAGCCTGACTTTTTTGTGTCACTGTTTGGATTGTTTATATGTTTGATTTGGTTATTGCTGATCGAGAATGTACAGATTGTGTAGAAACTAATTTAGCACCCTCTCCTTCATGAATAGTTAAAAGGGCAGCAGATGAGGTTTCATCAGAGGCGAAAAAGCCACGCATTGAGGTAACCAAACAATGTTTGCTAGTGTGAAGAACTTCTCTCGATACCCTATACAGAATGCACTATTGCATGCGTGTGCTCTGGTCTGACACATCTGATTCATTTGGTTTGACTCCTAGGATGAAGAGCGTGTGCGTCTCGACAAGGAGCGTCTGGCAGCACGTCTGGAAGGTCACAAGGAGGGAATTGTACAGACTGACCAGATTAGGTATGCTTAACTTCTGCCTCTCCCTCTTCCTCCCTCTTCTGAAAGCTGTCTCACTCTATAGCAAATCCTGAATCCTGAAATGGTTAAAGCCTGTTATGTCGAATCTACTGCTCAGCTTTTCTAAAGTGGCATACACTGTGTGTTACTTATGTTATCTGTGCACGTACAGCAGTGTAACTCTGGACTTAAAGGGATAATTTAGAATGAATAAATCCAAAGCCCTGTTGTTTAAGATCACTGAGTGCTGTCTATAGGAAAAAGAACCAGGAAAGTTGGTATGAGGATTATTCATTTGACAGTCAGAAAGGAGTCACAAGAAATCATTTAAAATCGTATGAAATTCTACACAACAAAGACAGAATAACGAATCAATAACTAAAGTTACCTGGACGAGGTATAGCGAAATGAAACTCAAAGTGAGTTTCTGTGCCCCATTTAGTCAGTGTTGGCACATGATTCACAATTTTTTAAGTTGTATCAAATTTTCACATTCCATTTCCTATCGACAGCACTTGGTGACCTCAAACATTAGGGCTATGGATTGATTCACACCAGAATTTTACCTTTAACTGCTTTAGGGTTAATTTCTCAGCATTTGCTAGCTAAGTTAGTAACTTTGGTGGCATTGACTATGCAGTTGTGACTCGTGTGTCTGAAGTGAGGAAAAGACTGTAATGTGCACTTAAAGTAGACTACAGAAGTGATCATTTCCAAACTAAATAATTACAAATGATGAGGGATTTGAACCCGTTCTGCACAGGCTGCTTTTCTCACATCAAGGAACTTGCATGCCTCAACAATGCCTTAGCCACAGCTCTGATGTATGAGGGCTTGTGTGTACCATGTTGGCGTGTGGTGTGTACCGGTGCTGTTTATTGATACCGTTTTTTATACTCGTACTCTTTACTTTTATGGATGCTTCACTCCCTAGTAAAGAATGAGGATGTGATAGACCAAGACATATATATATATATACATATATATATAATATATATATATATATATATATAAAATATATACACTGTATAAAGCCTACAGCTTAATCATGAAATCACAAGAAAAAAGTAAATCTAAAAAATGAATAACTATTACCGTTTATGTCAAAATTTACAGAAGTACAGAATATGGTGCTGCATGAATAGTGCATAGGCCTATTTGTATTTCAGATTTTGATTCTATACTAGGCCTATATTCTTTATAAAATAATATGAGGATACACCTCAGTCAGTTAATGGGTGTATCAGCAAAAGATAAGGAGAAATAGCCTAATACACTATATCATATCGTTGATCCCTGAGGGAAATCCCTTCTTCTATCTGCAGTTAGTGGTTGCACACAGTGCACAGCAAGAAGTCAACACACAACCCCGGAATCTGATAGCTAGTAGTACCCAAAACTGTTCTTTCCAAACAATCTTTCAATATATTTAATTTTCATGCTCACTTAATAGTGAATTTTTAGGTATAAATATTTGTATCAGCAAGTACACAAATGTTAATAATTGCTCTGTTTGAAGAAATAGTATAGTTGTATCCCTAGCTTTGGTGCTCATATATCATATAGTGTCATATAGTAAGTTGGGCTCTGAACTGGACATAATGCAGGAGAGCTGTGGTGATTGACTTGATATTTATTTTATGCAGAAAAATAAATTATTTTTATTTTTTTTATTATATTTGTCTGTTACATGAACAGAAAGGTTGTTAAAACCTTATGTTGACATGTAATTGCATGGAAAGGTATGGTGATGTTATATTACTCACTTTTATATGGTTTAATATCCCTCTAAAACCTCAACAGGTCGCTCTCAGAGGCCATGTCTGTGGAAAAGATCGCTGCCATCAAGGCCAAAATCATGGCTAAGAAACGTGCGACTATCAAAACAGACTTGGACGATGACATCACCCTCAAGCAGAGGAGCTTTGTGGATGCTGAAGTTGACGTGACCAGAGATATTGTGAGCCGAGAGCGAGTGTGGAGGACCCGCACCACCATTCTGCAAAGCAGTGGAAAGGTAAAAATTGCCCTCAGACATTCGATTTTCTTTGATTACTGACCATGGTGAGCTTGATAACAGCTGATTCCATTGCTTGCAAGTTCAACTGTTGTTTACTATAGTTGTTAAGTTACCAGTCAAAAAAGCATTGATATGAAACAGTGATTAAACATTTTTTACCAGATCTACGTCATAGGTGTCCTTTTATCTGGGAATAACGGTCACCCTGTCAGCCAATCACAAAACAATATTTAATTTTTCTGGCTGATAAAACCTTTTGCGACCAAGGGAGGTATTTTTCTCCCTCAAACTGCCCATATTGTTTTAAACCACTGCTCATCTAGGTGCATGCGCTGACCAAAATTGCTGTTATTATTATTTTTTTGGCAACTAATGGTAAAACTAAATATCCACTGGCACAATTTTTATGTTTTCATGTTACAGTAAACAAGCTTTGGTAACACTTTAGAATAGGGTACACATATTCAACATTAATTAGCAGCTTATTACCATGCATGTTAGTAACATACTAGCCAATTATTAGTCATTACAAATTACTTATTAATACCTTATACTACATGAGTTATAGTAGACCATTAACTAGATTTTTTTCCAGTATAAACTGCTAATTACTGCTTATTCATTTTAAGTAAGCTTGTTGTATATGAATTATGATCTCAGTATGCTTTGCTCAGTAAGGGACTTATAAGGTGGTAATAGAACAGGAGCAGTTATTCTCAGGAACAGTTATTCTCAATCAAAAAGAATTATGAATGGACCATCTTTTCTAGAACATCATTGAAGGAGAATAACTGTTCCTGTTGTACTACAGGTCACACACTAACCAGTGCATATTAAGATCACAATTCATATTCAACAAATGGCTTACTTTATGAATAAGCAATTAGGACTTTATATTGGAGAAATTCTATGTTAATGGTTTACTATGAAACAAGAGAGTAACCCTGCCAATGCCATGATTAGTCAATTAGTCTGATGGGTAGAATACCGAAAATCTGTACTCAAGTACAAGTACAATTACTTCTTTCAAATACAACTTGGAGTAATAATCCCCTTTTGAGAAACATATGAAGTAAGAGTAAAAAAGTAAATTGCGAATAAGTTGCTCAAATACAAATTACTTTACATTTTAAAATACTGCAGGTAAAGGTAATGGTGAAAAAAACAAGACATTCTAAAATGCTGAAGGTGAAAAAGCTCAGCGTAGCCTGATGTCCCAAAATGGCGACCAGTCAACACCACATTTCTTATGGACATCACTAGTCATGCCTTCTTTCACATCTCCAAATATCACCAGACATATAACCAAAAGCAATATTTCGAGGGACAGACCTATCTACATTAAGAGTGTTCCACCCCATAGGCACTCATTATAAAGAAAAGGCTTAACATGACTGTCCTAAAATCAATAGCCTAATCACCAAGCCTCTTATAGACAGGTCTTGCCAGGGGCACTAACAGTACATTGCAAAAAATGAAAAATATTGGTAATTGCTTTGGGACTTTAAGCCACATTAGACTTTTCGTCATATGGAAACACTGTAGATATGGGGGTTTGGTTGTGATTTTTGGAGAGCTGAAGGAGGGCATGGCTAGTGATGAGAAACTGGGTGGTGATTGATCACTGTTTAGGACATAAAGTCACGTCAAGCTTTTTCTCTGATGGATGCTGTAGAGAGGAAAATGCACAACACAACTTTGACACATGCAAATGCAAGACTTGTATACACATGGATCTGGATTTGTCATCATTGATTTTAATATTTGATTGCAGTTTTCGTAGGTCATATTTCAATTCAGTTCCACAATGCTAGGGTGATATTTATTGCAACTATATCTGAAGCTGTTTTCTTTTTGTTGTAAACCTGAAATTTGCTGGACATATTTGGCGCTAGTGTTCTTCTGTCAGTGGCACCTTTTAGTGGTACTGATCTTTGACTCTAAAGATTGTTCAATGCTAAAAGCAAGGGGAAGTGTCGTCTTTGGATCGGATTACATTTAAATTTCGTGGGTTGCCAAATACATTTTTTTAGAAAACAATAAGGCCACACAGGTTTGAAAAATAAGTCTTATTTATGATTACTATATAATGCCACAGTTGAGAGACCCCCACTGGTGTTTGATTTTGCTGCTTTCAAGGGTAAGAGTAAAATTGTGGTGAAGAAAAAAAGAATATGAAGAGTACTCGTTATACAAAAATACTCTTGCTCATACTATATCACTGGTCAATTAACAAAATTGATTATCAGCCAAATGATAGTTTTATGCATTGGAATTTCACAACCAGTGCATCTGTAATTAACATGCATATTTGCAGAAATTGCCTGTCACTTGTAGTTTTTGAATGTTTGCCTGCAGATGGCAGTGTTGCCATATCTTAAGTACTAGAAGATTCCAGTTAAGTTTTTTTTTGTAATCTGAGTGCTTTACAGTCCTGTACTGGGTTAGGTGCCCAGGTACCTGCACAGTAGTTGCGGGTGGGTTTGAATGTTCTAGAATTTTGAGGGCAGGCAATTATTTACATACAGGTGTGTAGCAGGTGAATCAAAACAGTATTGCAGCCTGTGAAAATCACATATAAGTGAAGTATCTCTGTAGCCTTTGTAAAGAGCATGAAAACACCTTCCCAAACCAGCCATTGACCCCATGGAGTGTAGCCTTCTCTCAATCCCCTCTTTGAGCGCTGCCAGTGAGAAAGATTTTCCTTCCGCTGGATTTGTTATCCAAGAACGCAGGTAGCAGCTCAGACCTGGGAATTTTGATAGCATACTGTTCCTGCACAGTATCTTTAGTTAGGTTATTTTTTGGCAGACAATCTGTTGATAGGCAATCTGATTTTATTTTGTGTTCCGTCAATCCAGGCTATTGTGCTATTTAGGGCTCTGATAGAGCTCATGAAAATGCGGCAAATTAATGTTTATTATATTAAAATCCATTTGTCTGGTTAATACAAAATGTGCAACAAAAATGCAGGGGCTGCATGTTTTGTTTGTGTAGCCATCCATTGACTATTCAGTCGGCAAAGTTCACATTCTTTAAGAGCATGCAGGCCCTTCATGCAGTACTCGAGACGTTGAGAGGTGCATGACAAAAAAATAAAGCGCTTCAGTTGGAATACTTTTAATTTGTGTATGATTAATCAAGGGCACGGGCGGGTAACGGGTTGAATGTTAATGGGCCTGGGTGGCTGCGGATTTAACAGGGGTGAACAGGTGAGTGTGGTGCTGTACTGTGTGAGTGCGGGTCTCCAAAAGTGGGCCTTTGCAGGACGCTGGTGCTTTGATTACTCTATGGTTTCTTCCTCTGATTCTTGTATCTGCTTGTGTTAATTAAACTTTAAATGCCAGCAGGTCTCCTGTACATGACTAAAAATGCTGATCATCCTTATTGTCTCAGTTTTGACCATGATCTGAGGTGTACGTTGAATGACTGACCATGGCAAGCAAGTTTGTGTATGGCACAGGCGTAAGACTTTTTACTGTGCCGCTTTTGTCTTTGGCATGATTCTAGAACTTCTCCAAGAGCATCTTTGCAATCCTGCAGTCAGTTAAAGCCAGGGAGGAAGGCCGAGCCCCCGAACAGAGGCCAGCACAGAACCCCACGCAGGTGGTAAGGGCAGACGGACAACTCTCACACACTTACACACACACACACGCACACACACACACAGATAAAATGGACCAAAACGACATCAAATTAGAGCACTGCCATGCTACAATCAGACCATGTATCAAGTAAATGAAGCATGAAATGAACTGTGAGTCTTCCCATGAAGGTGGTTATTTTAACCCATTGATTGGTAAAACTGCTTTTAGCTTGATGTTGGACATGGGAGTAATAGAACAGGTTAGCAGGGACTGGTTTTTATAATTATAGATTTTTTTACATAGCAATTACTATGCTTTGTCTGGTGTTTATTTCACTAGTGGTTCAACTGCATTATGTAGGCAGGAATGAAGGAAACCCAGAAGGTTTGTCTAGTTTTCTGTGTGCTCATGCGGACAGCATAATGAATTATTTTGTCAAACATGCAGTTGAGAATGTTGGGAAAACACCTTTCAGTGGCAGATTGGCAGTGCCGATGCTTTTGTTCTGCTATGTGACTGGTTATTTGTAACATAATGTAAGAGTATTTTCATGAATGTGTATTTCTAAAAGAAATCGATTGAGCTTGAATTTGTTCTTTGTGTGTTTCCTTTCCCTCCTCCAGGACCCCTCTGTCAGAAACAAGCAGCCAGTCCCAGCTGCCTACAACAGATACGATCAGGAAAGGTTCAAAGGGAAAGAGGGTGAGTGTGGCATCTGCTGCATCTTCTCATTTGAATTCTGTGTGTGGTTTCGACACAAGAAGCCTCTGATGCGTGATATTACAGTTAACAGGCCAATGACACGCAGTCCTCAAACTTAGTGAGACTGGAAATGAAATTAACTCAGAATGGTGGTGAAGTAAATGTGAGGCGCTGTTCATTTAGTGGGCGTTTGTACAGTGGGCTCTATGGGAATCAACCCAGTGACTGTGCAGTTGATAGCACCCAAGGGACACGCTTAAGAGGGGTGAGCTTCAGCCAGTTAGTATCGACTATTTTGGGGCGTAGAGGTTTGTTTTTTCCATTGGCTGCCTTCATTTGTGGAGTGTGGCCAGCAAGTGTAGGGTTTTTGCTAATTGTTTGTTGATTGGCTGTGTGCCTTTTACCGTACGGGCAATTGGTCCTTTATAAATTTGGTTCCACAACCAAATGTAGAAAAGAAGTATAAAACTGGCTACATGTTTTTTCCTTTTTCTGGGTTTGCATATAGAAAGATTGCAGTCATTGTTATCCCCCCCCCCCCCCATTAATGGGTGTGCTATTCTACACCTTTTCAGTTGTTTTGTAGTTACATGAGTAGTTACGTGACAACTCTGGAACTTGGCAAGAGACTAACTGGCAAGCAACTTGAACTCTATAGACACCTACCAACAACACTAGTCGGTCTGACCTGTCTGGTCAACATGTAAAATTTGGTCAGGCAATGACACACAAGTCTCCTGATGTGGCCACTGAAGACTTGATTGAGTCACAACCCAAGAATCACAGAGTCTCCTCTGTCTCAAGCAGGACTCTGGGGCTAATTTTGTGACAGATCACAGCTCTCTGTTGCATATGTCCTGAGCGAAAAAAGGATGCAGAGACACATGCATGAATGGCATCATCTGTTCCAACATGAAGTTAGCCTATTTATTTTGCTCCCAAGAGGGTATCAGTGGGATTTAGTTTGATATTTGAATTCCCCGCATCACCGAAAATGGATAACAAATTCCTCTGCTTTCTTAACCAAAGAAACATTTCTGTTCTTTGCAGGGTTACGCTGTTGTGTTTCATGTTTCATTTTGATTGCCAAAGGTTTCTCTCGTCTCAATTAATTAATTGAACAAAGAATTAATTAAGTAAACAAACAATTAATCTTTGGCAGAAACCGAGGGCTTCAAGATCGACACCATGGGAACCTATCACGGCATGACCTTAAAGTCTGTGACGGTAAGTTCTCTATTTTGTTCTGCATGGGTTAGTTTCTGCAAGAAATAGACTAGTCTGCTTTTATGAACAGTAGATCATCTTGATGAGTCCTTGACGAGAAGGATGGTGTAGGCCATAGATAATATAGCGTTGCTCTTGCAATTACACAGTGGAACACTGTCAGGTTTGCAGCATCAAAGCAGGCATTATCAGGGTCATTGACCATCTTTCACAGGTTTACTGTTTTCACTCTCCAGCCTGTGGCATTCTAGACGGTAACCCGAAACAGTCTAATATATTGTTTTACTGTTGGTGAGAGAGAAGGGACCTTGGATGATCCTCTCTCTGCTTAAATTTGTTATGACTGCTATGTCAATTATTTTGTCACAGTTCCCCTTCAGAACCCTATTTGACGTCTTGTCATCTCTGATAGCAGGTACTTATGTTTTGTTTGTGTAGACAATGTTTCTATCTTTTGCTTTGACATTTTTCTTGACTTGTGTATGTGCATAAATCTCTAGTTACCCTGGCTGAAAGCGTGTTGTGTTCAGATGGACCCACGCAGTGTGGGAGCCTGAGATCAGGAAGGGCATTAGGAGTATTGTTTGAAATATCCAACGAAGGGCTGGTGGTAGAGCTGAGAGTAATCTGGATCAAGGACAGGAGTTCTTTAGAGATTCATTTTGACTAGTTTCTCCTCAGTGAGCCTCAGAGTATGTGATTACTTCAGCCTTGGAACATCAGCAGGGAGTTGATGAAGCTTCCCTGGGAGTGACCTTGTGAAACAAGAATGGGGAGGGGTTACTTATAACAAGTGACAAGGATGGATGAGTTTGAGCTTTAATTAGTGGAATGGTTATTGATTTAGACACAGTTTCATTTAGGAATTTCTTATGGTTTAGAGTTCATAAATCAAGGACTTTGATTGTTTTTGCCAGTCAACATAGACATTGATCTTTAAAAGTGCTTTAATATATCAGTATGTTTTAGACAAGATGTGTAGCCATCTTTTCAAGTGTACCATTCCAAACATACCGTTATTGTAACACAGCTCAGCTCCGAAATGCTTGGTGTTGAAGTATTCATGTACCCTCTCCCCTTGCTTTTCTTGTCTGTGAGCCTTTGCAAAAATGTAATTAAAATGTCACTGGGCCTGGGAAGTATTTGACTTGAGTGCTGAATTTTTTTAAAAAGGAAAAGTCAGTGATCCCTAAGCAATTGGTAAATGCTAAACAGTTTTTAAATGCTCAGTTAACATCTCCTCCTGATTGCACTAGTTCTCTGTTGTCTGAAAACACAGGAAGACATAGTCTATTTTTATGCCTTCGCTTCATGAGCTGGAAACAGAGGGGTGGGGGGTGTCTGTTCCTATTCTGATAGGACAGTAGAGAGGGACAGGAAATGAGTGGGAGAGAGAGATGGGGAAGGATCAAGAAATTATCTCGGTCGTACTCGAACCTGGGTCCCTGAGTTTATGGTATGACGCCTTAGCCCACTGAGACACAGCGCTCCCAAGAAATGTAAACAGAAACATTAATGTCACAACTAATGCCACATCCAGTATCACTAACTGCATCTTAAAAGAAAAGATGTGGAGCTTTATCTTTTTTTAGAGCCATTATTTGTTTGCCATTGAAATTGATTTACACACCAAATTAAATGTTCCAAATTCAAACTGGCGTAACATTCAGCTTCTCAGTTACTTAACACTCACAAGATTAACAGCAAAGTTATCAGTATCTCAAGACTGGACACTCTTATCACATGCACATCAAGAGCTGGCAGGTGGACACAAACCCTTGCCCCCTTCTTGCTGTTTTAAGCATGTGTTTCCTTATCCAGATCCAGATGATCATGTTGGAGTTCTGAGATATGGTGACTACCTTGTCTAGAATTTTGAAGTAAATTGGAGCAGTAGATATGATCCAATTATGTGGTAAGACACACGGAAACACTATTATGTGGTAAGACACACGGAAACACTATTATGTGGTAAGACACGGACACATGCAGAGAGACACAGACAGACAGAGTTAAAATACACTCAAGCGTGCCCATGCCTATTGCAGAGACATGTTCTCTGTTGCCACATTTGAGTTGGGAAATAAAGTGAAATCAATCTGACAAGGTCTTGTTTTGCCCATATTTATTGTCACTCTTATAGTAATATATGTACATTGAAATTTGTACTTTGGACCACAGAAACTTAACCGATTGGCAAAAATAGTCAACAGATAATGTCTAAAGCCATCTTGTGCTTTTAACTCTCCCTTTGTGACGCCTTACTGTATGTCCATAGTGTTTGTCTCTCAATAATTAACCAAGAACTTGGCCCCAGTGCAGTTTTCTTTGGCGAAACCTCCCGCCCCTGTCTTTGTCTTTGGGCGTGTTTATGCAGGCATTGTGCTTGTTGCTCTGCAGGTGGTGCCAATACTTGAGCAGTTCGTTGGGGTGAAACTGGTGGGAGGTGATTAGATGGCTATATTTGCAGCTGCTGTAAGAAACACGCCAGTGGTTAAACAGAAACTCGTTTGGCGGGGGCGTTGGATCAATCCGCAACTTGGCCAAACAGATGCCCACATAGACATCCTCCAGGTGGAGCCTCCGTATACTCAATGAGGCCCTGTAAATCTTGGCTGCCATGTCTCCTGAGAACACATACCCTGTTCCAGAGCAGAAAGTTGGGTAGCGCTCGCTTGGGTAGAGCTCTGGTGGCATATACCACTTGCTGTTTTTGTTGCGGTTTGGCGCATATCCTCGCATGAGGTACCCAGTGAAGTATCTCCTCCTTGGCTGTGTGCCGGGCCGGAGTAGCTTCTGAATGAGGTACTCTGTGTTGACAAACATGTCACTGTCTGTCTTCATGACGTAGTTCACCCTGGGACAGTAAGTGGCCACCCAGTGCATTCCCATCAGAGTCTTAACTGTTAGGTTGTAGTAAGTGTCCAGATACTCCTGCTGGATGATGTCATGGTACACCTGGCTCTCTGCACTTAAGGAACGGTGAAGCTCCTCACCCTCTGCCCTGCTGCTGGTGTTCCGTATTCCCAGCAGGAAAAGCCTCACCATTCCCTGGCCTTCAGCCACGCTCTCGTTCCCCCATGTTTGCCGGATAGCATCCCGGGCCTCCCTCTGCCCTGGTTCGGTGGCGACCAGCAGCACCAGGAAGGGTGTGCGGTCTCGGCATTTGTTGGGCTCATTCAAGATGTACTCATAGGGCTCGAGGAACAGAGTAGAGCTGGCCGCCCTCATCTCCTCACTGAGGCTGCTGTTGGCACCCAGCGAGTTCTCCAGGTTCACCACAGGCTTGAGGTTTGCGTTGGCTGGCGGAGCCGGGGAATCCCTCCATGCTGTGCTGACACGGGGCAGGGAGGTGTGGTTCCGGCCCTGGCCGTGGGTGGCCTCCGCTTTGGGCTGCCCCAGGCCACGAGCAGAAGCAGCATTGGCGGCGGCGCTCTGGCTCTCCCTCTTGCTGGAGCGGCCGGGCCGCCAGTCCTGGTGTCCGAGGATCAAGACCAAGCCTACAAGGCAGAGCAGGGAGAGGAGCACGGCAATGTGTGTGCAGCAGTGCCGTCGTCTCCACTGCATCGTTGTTGCCAAGCGCCTCTGGCACACATCAATGCCAGTCACATCCAGTCGAGTTTCGGCCACCTGTGCATGATGAGCAGTGCCACTTGCCTGGAGGAAGCTCCCTAGGGCTTCCACGAGAGGGTTGACCTGCTGCTCATGGTGATGTTGGTTGGGTGACGTACTACTGGTCTGATGCTGCCCTGCAGCGAGGAGTCATGCTTGTCTGTTGAAAGGTTAACAAGAAGGTGGGATCAGCAAGGTTTAATCTTTAAGCTCAGTTTTTAACAGTGGTCTGATTTAAACTGCAAAAGCCTGCTTTCTTTCATTGTTTTTGGCCATGCTGTACATAAATAAGGGCACAGCAGCCATGTAATGTTCTCATCACCCCTTTCATTATCCAATTGAGCATACCACAGTTGAGGCTTGTGTAGGAAAAATTGTAATATCCTAGAAATTAATATTAATGTGATACAAATGTATGGCATGTGTGATACAAAGGTATCCCATGTGTAGCCTGAGTCTAAAGGATTAAGACAACAAACCAAAGCAGATTAGGGTTAGGAACGGGGGAAACAGAGGGTGATGATGAAAACCAAATAAACATCTATCTTCACCAGGACAGGGAATAGATATCTATCTTCACCAGGACAGGGAACCTAAACAAGCTAAAACAAACGGAGGACGAGAAGTCAAATGTCATTGTGAGGGCAGGGAGGTCTGTCATTTGGTTTACATCTGATGTCTGCTCTGGGGGGTATAAAAGGGAATCCTAGTCTCCAGGAAGACTATACTCCAGGTTACTATACATTCCTTGTGTAGGTTTGCGTGGGTAACTTGTCTCCAGCGTTGTGATTAAAGATTAAAGTGATCCACCAAGTTGCCTGCCTAGTATTTTTTGACCACACTTTAGGAAAGGCATTTTTGGACAGGCTCTTATACCTAGGCATTGTAACATTCTGATGCAAATTAATAATTAGTTACTGTTTAAATGGTCTAACTATGTAAATCGGTGTTATATATGGAGGCAGGCTGAAGAACACTGCATTGTACCTCATGAGGTACCTAATGAGTTCAATGTGCTATGACATAGAATTATGTTCTCCAGTGTCTGCTGTTTGGTGACAGATGTTTTGTGCTTACTGTCTATCTGTGATGGCCTTTTAGATATCACCCCATAATCCGTAGCATAAAAAAGGAAATCTAATTGAGGCTTTGATGGCCCAAAGAGAGAAGGCTAACTGAGGCAAGCTGAGGTTTCTAATGCAGTCGTCTCTATGAATCAAAAGCTGTTATTGTGTCAGATCAAACTCTCTGTGTTAATGCCTTAAAATGTAATGCTTGTAAACAGCTCCTAAAGCTTAGTATGGTCAAGTAGTAAAGCAGATTTTGCATTGTGTTCACCATGGCAACACTGACTCCGTGTCAAATGAGCACATCATTGGATTTAGCTTTTATTTTTTCTGCAGTCGGAGATAATACCAGTATACCATATACCAATAGTGCTGCCATGGAAACAGCTTTCCTTAACCCTAGTTTTCAGTCTAAGATCTGGATCAGATCCCTTAACTGTTTCCTGTCGTTGCCAGATATAGGCAAGAGGCCAATTGCATCAGGTAGAGGCAGGTCAGTGGTGCTGAAGTACAGTTTATGAGAGCATGAGAGCAATGGGTCCAAGCATGAATGGTAAAACACAGTTTTCTATTGATGTTGGTAGATGCCAAGTACTTGCTCAGGCTATTTACATTCAGAGAGATACTGAATCCAAGCATATTAAATAAACAGTTGTCCATTGGGAAGCATACAGGTATTGAACAAACGTTCCTTGACTCGTGTGCCTTGACTTCTTTACTTCTCATCCTTGAGCTGGTCTCCAGGACTGATGTACCTTTTTTCTCTGCTGGTCTCATTTGCCCGTCTCCCTTTCCCAGTGAGTGTGAGTTCCTCTCATATGTTGTAGAAAAACACTGGCCTCTGAGAGGTCCAGCAGACAAAGGGCTGTTTGTGGCCACATACACAGACACACACTCTCGGCAAAGGCAGCAGAACACTCAATGCTTTCCCCCAGTAAGGGGGGGGGTCACAGGATATGAGCAGAAATGCCTTCTCTCTCACACGTAGAGTCTACTGCCATACACCTGACTAACACCAAAAATGAACACTCTAGACTTGGAGCCATGTCACATCTTTGTGGTGATATTTAGCAACAAATCTGTATATTTAGCAATATATGTAATTTCCATGTGGATGTATGCATGCCTCAACACCTTCACACATGTTAGAATTAAAAAGGTAGGCGTAGTGTGCATCGTGCGTGACGCACAGAAAGAGTCCATTGCACTATTATTCATTAATATGTGGTCGTGTTGAACGTTACCTTTCTCACTCGTCTGGGTTGTGCAGAGGCGGCGGCTGCTGCTGCTGCTTCTTCTGCTGCTTGCTTCTCGTGACACAGTTGGCACCTTCACCCCACGGTTATCGACATGCACTCCTGCCAGCTGCAATAGTAGTCCGTCATTCTGTCGTCACCCCTTGTTTTTCGCATCGTTAAGCTTCCTGTTTTTTTTCCCCCCCAAATTCCTTGTCCTCTCTCTGTCTTCAGCTGTCATTCGTTAGTGGAAAGCTGTCTTTGTGTCTCGCTCATCTCTGTGCTTTTCGATGCTCTGTTCGTCTTTATAAGCCTCCTCTGGTCTGTCACGCAAGGGTGTCTCGCGTGGATGCAGAGGGTACTTTGATCCTTATTCAGTCCCCCCCCCATTCATAATCCATGCCCCTGGGTCTGGCCGTTCTCAGGCAGGCAAACGGACGGACGGACGGACGGATGCACAGCGTCGAACAGAGCAACGAGTACTGCTCTGAGTGAATGGCTCCTTTTCTGATTTTCTGACGTTGCTAGGCAGGATGATCCTCCCCCTTGCTTGACCACGTCTCTCTCTCTCGCTCTCTCTCACACTCACTCTCACCCACAAACCACACCACACCACCTCTTTTCCTAGTACGTTATGTAGTACATTTCTCTCTCTCTCTCTCTCCTGTTCTTTCTTTCTCTTGTGCTCTTATTCACATTTAGTCACTATTGAGTAATGAGTTATTCTCATTACACCTCCTCTCTCTCTCTTTCCCAAAATACATATCTGTATTCCTCATGGGTTATTCTCACGCATGTTCCCTGTTTAGCAGCTCTATATATAAATTGGCTCCTGCACTCTTGATCTAGGTGGTATGTGTTTAGCTGTATTTTCTAGCCTCTACTCTGAAGGGAGAGGATGCTGGGGCTTTGGCTGAGTGTGACTACAGCCATGGAACTAGCGTTCTCTGCTGCACCGTTGGCGTGCTGTGTCCCTTTCCCTTCCCCCACATGAGTCTTTTGTGTTGGTTCCCACCCCATCCTGAGCGGTAAAGGAAAAGGGGTGTGAGTCGCTCCCTGCCTTTGTGGGAGGCCAGTGAGAATGGGGTGGGAAGGATGAAGGGGTGAAAAGGGCAACGCAGCTGCCTTGCAGATTTTCCAGAATTTTGACATTTAGGCAGTAAAGCTGTGTTTCACTTTTGTTTTGTTGCTCTGTGTGTGTGTGTGTGTGTGTGTGTGTGTGTGTGGTGTGTGTGTGTGTGTGTTGTGTGTGTGTGTGTGTGTGTGGTGTGTGTGTGTGTGTGTGTGATGCTTGTGGGTGGGAAGCACTGTCAAAATTCCAAGACACTGAAAAAGAACAAGAACTAATCATGTGTGTTTTGGCTTAATTTGGGGGCTTCAGAAGCACAATGGGAGCATGTTGGTTTATCAGAATCATGCAACTCTTTTCACCTGGTGATGGATCATTTCTTCTGATGGGATGGAATTGCTGATGTTGGGTGGAGGGGTCAGCAGTCAGTCTCAGTGGTGGAGCTGCAGTGATCTGCTGGCGTTAGAGGAGCAGGCCGGTGCTCAGTCAGACGGAGACTTTCAAATGATTTAAGCTCCTCAATTAGAACTAATGATGCTGAGTGTTTGTGGGGAGCGCAGGCATGGCAGGGTGCTGTGTTGAGCAGTCCGATGGGAGATAGGGAGACTACGCAAGTCTGACGAGCTCCTCTACAGCTAAATGTTAACGTGACCTTATTTGTCTGATTGTTCTCTTGTTTTTTTCTTCTCTCTTCTTTCCTTCCCTCTGTCTCTCTTCCTCCCCTTTTCTCCCTCTCCTTCAGGAGGGGGCATCAGCACGGAAGGCCCAAACTCCTGCCTTGCAGCCTGTGCCCCGACCAGGTAAGCATGGAGTGAAGGGACAGAATGGTGGATTATTATGTCAAGCCATGTTGCATGTTGTACAGGAAACTGACTGTGTAATGTGTATGCCACACTGTAAAAAATAAAAAGTTAGGCTAACTAAAAAATATAACGCAACCAGCTGCGAAGCATTTTTAAGTTTACTCAACTTTAGGCCACTGTAGTAGTAGTAGTAGGGTCAGTAAAACTACAGTGGCCTAAAGTTGAATAAACTTTAAAATGCTTTGCAGCTGGTTGCATTATATTTTTTAGTTAGCCTAACTTTTTATTTTTTACAGTGCAACAAGCCATTGGTATATCATGTTTCTGCAGGCAAGCATATTATAAAACTTAAAAATTCAACATTGCCTCGTAGCTTGAAAAGGCCACCTCCATTTACCACATACTGTTCATAAAAGGTCGATGAGATGAAGGACTTGAACGCCCTTTTGGAGGGAAATGCTAAGCACACTGGAGTATTTCGTGTAGATGTGGGGCACTAAATAGGCAGACCTTGATTCATCTCATGATGCATTTCCTATTCCAGCTATAGCGCCTATAGCAGCATGACAACAGTACAGTCACTGCTTTAGTCAGGTATCGTTAACTTTTAGACCGATTGTCAGAGGTATAGGTTTGTACCAAAAGAGCCAAGTTCATCATGAATGATGAACCCTGCTAGAGATTTTCTGGAGAGGGAATTCATTCTCTGAATATCTGAGAAGTGATACAGAGTAAAAAGAAGCCAGAGAAATCCAAATGCTAACATGGTCAGTGCTGCAATATCCAATTCGATCCAATAACATCTGATGTACAGTTGAATAGTCATCACCTTGAACTCACGATTGCCTGTTGGATTGTTGTGGCAGAATATTAATCATCATAAGATATGCCTTACTGTTGTCCATTTGAATGACCGTTTCCTCTCCTTATCCCCTAGCATGGGATGTTCCTGGTGTGCGTGTGGCTTTAAAGAGTCCCTATGCAACAATTCTAGCTTAATTCACCATAATTTAACAGGTTAAGAGTCATTGTAGTGGTTCTGTAACACTTTTTTGGTCGATTGGTGGCTGTTTTGACTTTAGTGCATGTAAGCAGCCAAGTCTCACAGGAATCTCAGGTTCCGCAAAATAACAAATTGCCAGCTAGCTATAAACCCAAAGTAGCAAAGGGGACACATTCATCATGGAATAGCCATAGGGAAAGAAACGGAGAAAAACGATGTCATAGGAACAGAGAAAGAGGAAATGGCTGTGTTGTAAAATATTTACTCCAAAGTTATAAGGGGAGCTCTGTAGAGAAAAATGTAAGTACAAACCTGGCATAGACTGAGAAAACAGTAAAGCAATGGCCAATCCTGCAGGGAGGCTTTAACATTATTACATATTGCAAGGGTGCATTGACAGGTTACTATCAGTTGTGGCAATGTCTTTTCAAGCATACACCCTTTAGCCTCTTGGTTGGCCCTGTCAAGTGTTTTCAGTCTTAATGTTTTTATCTCTTCACACATTTCCCACCCTCTGTTAGGCAAACTCATCTGTCTATCTGTCTCCCTGTCAAGGAAGTGGAGACTGTGCTGTGTTTATACCACACCAAGGAATGCCTAGAGAACGTAGATACGGTGGTTCAGAAGGTTGGGTGAAGTCAGATGTTTCATACCAGCTGTGTCGTTGCCAAAGGGCAGGAGTCATTGAGCATAGAGGCTGACATGAATTGCTTTGTGTCGTAGCTCACTGCGATGTCTAAGAGCAAGAGCCTTGTCCACCACACACTTGTCCTGTTTGTGAAATTCTATCCGAGGTAGCAAACACACACACACACACACACACACACACACACACACTACGATGGAGAAGTATACACACATAAACCTCTTTCTGCACATGCATTTAAGCTGCCCAACACTTACACACACACACAGTCCCCCATGATGGGCAGGTGGTGTGTGAGTGCAGTACTGCATGGCATGAGGGATGAGCATGCTGGCTGTGTGTGGCAGCTCTCCAGTGCCTCTCTGATTTAGATTAATGGATTGATGCGTCGTTATGAACTCCTCTAGCACAAGAAGGACCTTCAGCATGGTTAGGGGGGCATCATAGAACCCCAGGCCTGTACATCATGGATCAGAGCCTTCAAACAAAACATTGCAGTTTCATTAGTCTGTTCCTCATTGTTGAGATGTTTGGGGCTTGTGTCAGTTACACCTTGGGGTAGCTTTTTGCAGGTACTTCAGTTTTTGCTGTCACTTCCTTTCTCTCTAGTTTCCCAAGCAAGGCCCCCACCAAACCAGAAGAAAGGTAAGAAATAGTGTATCTGTCTTGGCTTATTATTAATATAATTTAATGTACTATAATATAGTATTATATATGATATGACATGAATTGATATGATATATGCTGTGATATGCTTTTGTGCATTTCCAGGTTCAAGAACCCCTATAATAATCATCCCAGCTGCCACAACGTCCCTAATCACCATGCTCAACGCTAAGGACCTTCTGCAGGACCTCAAGTAAGTTTCAGCGCTCTGCAGCAACTTTTGTCTGTCTGCTTGAAAGAACAAATCCCTCATTTTTTTTCCCCTTTCCTTGACAGCCTTTTGTGCTGTGAGTAATAACAAGCTCAAACCAACAGAGCCTCAGTTCCTGTGAATAAAATAGTAGCGTTCACAAAGCAGGACTGAAAGTGAGAGTGCACGTTTCACAGTGCACTGCCGGCCCATTGCTTGCTGTTTTTGTAGGCAGGAAGGGGTGGGGTATTGTGTTAGACCACACTCACACCCACACCCTCACACATTTTGTTTTTTGACTGCGCTAATAGTGTGTGTACACACACACACACACACACACACACACACACACACACACACACACACACACACACACACACACACACACACACCAGAAGTATAATTGCTGTTTTGCAGTTTAATTGGAACCATAAATCACCCCAAGTCACTCGATGGCAGCTCAGCCAGGGTGGGGGAGGTGAAGCTCCAGATATCACCGCTGCCTAGAGGGCACCAGCCAGTGCTAAACTGCTCTGGCACACTCACTCATGAGTAGCTGAAGTACACTTGCTGATGGGCTCCTTACCTCCCATGCTGATGTTGGAAAACATCTGCGGAAACAGACAAATAGTACAAATAGTCCCAGAGTTCCCCTCCGTTATTTGTCCTCCTGTAGAAAACAGTCACCAGCTTTCAAGCAAAGATAAAAATGAATGTATTAATCCTGAATGATGTGTGAGTGTGGAAGGTGGCCATTCCTGTTGTGTCAGCTGTTTTGACTGAAAAATAACACTGGAGAGACAGAAAGCAGCCGAGCTGATGGATTCAGGATTTGTATTGTGAATTCAAATCTGTTACAGTGAAAGAATCCACTACATTCACACACGTGCACAGCCACACACACACACACACACACACACACACACACACACACACACACACACACACACACAAACGCGTTCCTGTCAGTGTCCACTGACTGTCATGTTTGGTCCATCCCAAGTTATGTCAGTTTTGCCATGTTGCATTGCTTAGTATCTGTAAGCCTTGAACCTTTGGTAATGCGGCTAGGCAGCTGCAGATGCTGGATATTTAGCTGCTGAATGAACCTGCAGTCAGAAAGTCAAGGCCTGGTGCTGTAGCCACAATGTAGGAGAGGAAGACAAGCCAGAATAACCTTCCCACAATATGCAAGGCATTTATTTCTACTGTTTCAGCTGTGTTTAGCTGCAGCTGCTGCTGGTATTTTTAACAATAGTCTATGCCACAGCTCTGTTGAACGAGTTTATTTATGCAGTACATTTAATACACAGACAGTCAGATAGTTCAGTGTATAGTCACGTCTTGAAGGCTGTTCAATCTCAATCAATTCTGAGAATAAAGGTGTGTTTAAAATCATCATTTTTGCAGCCTTTTTGCAGTTGTACTTGGAGTGGTAGGACATCAGAGCAACATTTTTTTCCACCTCAAATTGGTTTTAATGGTTATTTGTTAGAGTAATTATTTGTTAATAAGGAGAAATGGGATTGCAAAGCTTGGAGATTAGTCCAAATATTTCTGTATTTCAGTGGTGGATTTTTAAATGTTTGACTAATTTGATCAAATATGTGGTGCTGCTTTGTCAGCTTTGTTGCTAAGGCCTGTTGCTAAGGCTCGCGCTCTGCCTGTCTCTCTGAGGTTTGTGACGTCCGAGGAGAAGAAGAAGCAGGGCATCCAGCGTGACAATGAGGTGCTGCTCCAGAGACGGAAAGATCAGATCCAGCCTGGCGGCACCACGCTCAGCGTCACAGTTCCCTACAGAGTCATCGACCAGCCACTCAAGCTCGCGCCACAAGACTGGTATCTTCATCTTGCGTGTTTATTTGTTTTAGTGTTTGTCACAAAAAAAAAGATTTGTTTGGGTAAAAGATGGTTTTTACATTTTTTTTTTTTTTTTTTTTTTTTTTTTTTTGCTGCCTTCTCAAACCGTGAAGCCTGTGAAACGTACAGCCATTGCTAGGCCCATATGACTATTTCACGTTGGTGGAGTTTCCTACTATTCTTGAACATTGTTAAGGCTCACATGGTTCCTCTGTGTCGGTCTGAGCTACCTTTTACCTTGTTTTAAAAGAGGACTCTGCTTCTCCTCCATCTGCCCAGGGACCGAGTGGTGGCTGTGTTCGTGCAGGGCCCAGCTTGGCAGTTCAAAGGCTGGCCTTGGCTTCTCCCTGATGGGTCCCCAGTCGATATCTTCGCCAAAAGTGAGTGTTGCCAAGCCATTGGGATTTTTTTTTTTGACCATGAAATCCAGGGAAGTATAATGTAGAGTGAATCTATATAGATAGCAGGACCTAAAGCCCACTTTAGGTTTCTTATTTTTACACTCAGTTCTGAATGACTTGTTCAGCATTTAATGTGCAGAGCACTGGCAGTAATGCTTCTGTGGAGTCACAGTGGCGTTGCAGGGGCACTGTGTACACCTGGTGATTTATACAATTGTTCCATATTGTAAAATGGTAAAATATAGCGATATGGACGACATTATATATGGGTTAGATTGCTTTCACTGGGGCAAGAGTGCAGGGAATTCGAGATCCCATTAAAGATATTTCATGACCTATCCCATACAGTAGGGTCAGGCAAACACTTAACCACCTAACCATTTTAGACCATATGAGTTAGTTCAGGCGTGATGATAGGTGGGATGGGGGCATTGTCTTGACCTCTGTGCCTGCATGCTCATTAAGTTCACAGTCCCCTGACATCTGCCCTTTTGTAAAGTCAGTAGCCCAGAGATGCTATCAGAGGCCTGCCTTCAGTGTTCACACGTCCCCCTCTTGTCAGTGCCGCAGTGGTGATGTGGAATTGGACATGCGCATGTAGTCCCTCAGTTGAAAATGGAGAATGTATAAGCCATCTAAACACAGTTGAGTCAGTCTAGAGCATTTTGTTCAGTCTTATCAACATGAGCTGAGCTGTTATTTTTCTGTTTTACTGAATGCACAGTCTGTCTTGCTTAATTGTGCTATCATATCCAAACATTTATTGTGCTTTGAGATGGAAAAGCCCCCCCCCCCCCCCCCCAACTTAAATGGCTGCATTATGAGCCAGGAAGTTATTACAGTGGATTAATTTTTAATCATATTAGGCCGTAATTGATAGTTTTTCATTTTGCTTTGTGGTAGAGCACTAATTGTTGTCCCCAGAATTAAGATGACGCAGACAAGGAACATTTATTATATTAGCCAGAGTATGTCTGATGGTGCACATAATTGATAAGCATTATGAAAATTATACACTAATAGCATCAGTGCAGTAATTATGAGTTTGTACTTCGGCGAAGATGGCAAGCAATCCATGATGGGATCAGTCCCAAAGAAAAGGTCCTCACTTTCCCCGTTTGACTCTCCTGTTGTAAGTGTGCAAGCAGACTTAGCCTCAGAAACCAGAGTTACTTATTACATTATCAAGAAAAATCTTAAATCTTAAAAACTTCTTCACACCTTGATCACAGCTAATTAATGAAATGCTTTGCCAAAAAAAATAGCAAAAATAAAAGGTGTCAGCCACCTGTGGACCAGGAAGAGCTGTAAAAACCCAATCCAATCATTTGAAACATTCTGCATCTAACAGCAATAGGTCTAACGCAGTCTCTCTCAAAATGAAAACAAGCAATGTGTATTCTGGTGTGGGAAGTCGAAAGGAAGGCTGTATGTCCATTTTGATTTAGTATTTTCAAAATGAAACTTGCTTGTATCATTTTTTTCAAGGATTTTATACTGTTCCTTCAGTGTCCAGTGAACCTTATTGTTGACCAATGAAGTCTTTTGTTTTGGTCAAGTCAGGCCTGAACCCAGCTGTGTCTTCTCTTGCAGTCCGAGCCTTCCACCTGAAGTACGATGAGGCACGGACGGATCCCAACGTGCAGAAGTGGGATGTAACTGTGTTGGAGCTGAGCCACCACAAGCGCCATTTGGACAGACCCGTCTTCCTTCGCTTCTGGGAGACACTGGACAGGTTAGCCATTTCAGTGGTCCATGCTTTTGCTCACAGGCCGTGTCTTTCTCTCTCTCTTTTTCTCTTTCTCTCTCTCTTGTGTAATTGTGTACATGCAGCTTTGCATAGCTTTGTAAAATCCAGCATGCGCACAATTGCCCATTAGAATCTTGTACATATAGTAAACACCTACCCAGGACAGAAATGTGAATGGCTCGGGGAATGGCGGGGGATGGTTGGGTAAGTATCCTGTCCTGGACACTCTGGTTGTGGAGCTGCTCCCTCTCATAGGTCCAACCGATTTCACCCATTAGTTCCACCGCCTGCCTCACCAGTCGCACTAATTAACCATTCCAGATGGAGGAGACAAAACGATATGGAGGATCACACACCACTGCGTCTGCACTGTGTGTGTGTGTGTGTGTGTGTGTGTGTCTCCCATACCGATGCAACTGAGACCTTTTGCTGAGTCACTCTGAGTTGGTGTGGCATGTTCCTCCGAGCGGCGTTATTTTGCTTGAATGGCGCTGAATTTTGGCTGGCTCTAATTGTTTTTATTTGGGGTCCAGCCCGCAGGCAGAGTCCTATCAGTGTGAGGCAGGGCAGGTTAGCCAAGAGAGGCAGGACATTTCTTTAGCTGGGCTCTTTGGGTAGACATGGCTGTGCTCACAGAATTATGGGAACTTTGTTTCTTTATCTATTTTTAAGCAATGCTTTAAATACCTCAAGCTGCTGACTGCAGTCATTTTTATGCAGCAGGTCATTATCCAAAAAAAAAATGCTCTAAATTATAATTAGGTGCTATGCATCACCTGGGAGGAATTTATAAGAGATATCAGTCCTTGTTTATAAGAGATATCAGTCCTTGTTTATTAGAGATATCAGTCCTTGTTTATAAGAGATATCAGTCCTTATTTATAAGAGATATCAGTCCTTGTTTATAAGAGATATCAGTCCTTGTTTGGAACCGGCATGTGTCATTCTTTTGCTGTCTCTTTTTTGGTGCACAGGTATATGGTCAAGCACAAGGCCCATCTGCGGTTCTGAGAAGGAGCCCTTGACTACTGTGTGGAGGCCCTGCCCTAGGCCTCTGGTCTTGCCCCGCGACGCCCCCTACAGACAGTCCTCCCCAACAACCCAGGCCCCTTGAGCAGCACTTTGGAACCCGGCCTGCTTTTCCACTGATGTGGCAGCATGACCATGGGTCGGCCCAGCCCAGTGCTGTTGCTGCAGCTGCTGCTGTTGTTGCTGCTGTGGCCACGTCTCTCTGAACTCCCGGGGTTTTAGGGAAATTTCGGGAGGTGGATTAAGAGGGAGTGATGAAGTCTTGCTTCCTCTTCTGCCAGATTATCATCATTTTTTTGTGTTTTTTTTTTTTTATCTCTCTTTTTATTTCCAGCCACTAAGCGTCTAGACAATGACACAATGCTTGATGTCGGGGGACACAATATAACGTATAATGGAAAACCTCTATTTCCATGTCATGGTTTCACTTTGCAAGTTTAGCGGAAATGGTATAAGCAAGGACACTGACAGTGGCCATGTTGTTTCAAACAAAAGCAGAAAAGAAGTTGACATTACAAATCTTTGAGACTGTCAGAGCTCTGCCCTGTTTCTTCTTTCCCTGTTTCTTTGAGGGACTTTTCTTTGGTTGTTACCCAGTTTGTATATTTCAGAGTTGCAGCTCTTAGACAGCATTAACACAGCAGATGGAAATGTAAATATTAAATGCAGTTGAACTCTCTTGTGTTTGTCCCTGGCCTTCTGGTGATCGGGTGGGGGAGGGGGAGCGGATGGCTCCAGAAAGGGGGGAAGTGAAAAGGGCTTTCACCTCTTTTCCTCTCTTGTGTCCTTCTGCAGGGATAGTCACTTATATCATGCTACCACTTTGATTTGAACCCTATGTTAAAGATGACCTCTGCAAGAAAAAGAAAGAACAAAAAAAATGTAAATGCTGTATGATAGTGTAGCAAACTGTTACAAATACAGCACAATTAGTAGACTGTGAAGACAGTTTAAATAACTATAAGAAGTCTTTTTTTGGTATACCTGATCACACCTATCTGTAAACTTTTATTTCCTTTGATGTGGAATCACTGCTGCAATAAATAAGGAATGCATCTCTGGACTACTTTGATTATTACGTCCATGGCTCTTCATGGCATCAAGAGCTCATTTCTACCTTAGGTTCAGTGATGCAGTGATTGAGGGGCGTCTGTTGTTTTAATGTTCACAGTGTATGTGGATAATAAAGCTCAATGTCAGCTACTTTTATGTGCACTTGTGGTGTTTTATGCGTCTTGTGGTATCTTTCATCCCAGGGCTGCCCTAACCAGGAATGCCTATTTGAGCACAGAGGGTCTGATTGTCTCACAAACACCAGAGTGTGACTGGCCATTAAAGAATGTTTTCGAAACATCCACTGGCCTGGGCGCTCTTTGTCCTTTTGAACTCAGCTGAGCGTTCCACGGGGGTTGGTTTCACCCACCAGTGGACTAGACAGACAGGCTTCTTTGATAAGAAGGCTATTGTGAAGAGCGGTGGCCATTTTGTAAACCCAAGGGGAAAGGTCTCCTGCTATCTGTGTGGCGAAGAGACTGATGCATCTGATCTGTGAACACAGAGACAGATGCAGGTACAAACTGATGTGATAAAAAGTATCTGATTTTGCTGGCTTGAAAGAAACAGCTGACATGACAATCAGGACGGACATCAGCAACTGAAGAAATCATTGGACAGTAAGCTATGCACAAGAAACCCAACCCCTCATAGTCTACTGATTGTTATCCAAGAGTGCTTTTTTTGGAGTAGCTTTTGAAAGGTTTGTGATTTCCTTAATATATGAGGAGGTTGAATCATTTTAGCAACACAGTGCATTATACATATTACTTTGTATTGCCAGGAATTTTTTTTTTTTTTGCTGAGATGTTCTTTGATGTATTTGTACTAATTGTACCCTAAAGCAGGTTATATGGTCTTCAGTCCAGAGACAAAATGGCACTATTTTAAAGAATGAAGAAATAAAGTTAAGTAGAACTGTTGTTCATGCTTCTAAAAAATAAGCAGTGTTTTCTGCTTCCACCAACCTACGTGACTTTGTGCCACTACAGCAACCCCTCATAATACTCAGCTTTGGGCAAGAACATTCATCTTTGTGCAGCATTCATATTTCTTTACAGTATTTCTAATATCAAATCTGAAGTACAGTCAGCGCTGGAGTTAAAATAAAATAAATAATAAAAGCATGTTTGAAATGGATTTGCTGTATGAGACAGCCAGGGTAATCCATCAGTCCTCACTGCAACAAATAAGCATCCAACACAGCGCACCTTTCCTCTGCATGTGTACAATGTCAGGGACAAACACACACAGAGAGAGTCAAATTGGCCTTATAGTCACTGTAATCTACATGTTGATCACTAGGGACAAAGGAAAATATAAACTCACACGCTTAAAATATAAAGCACACAATAGGCTTATGCCCAATCTGTCATGTAGATTTGATACATGAAAGGCATTTACATTAACATAGCAGGAGAGGTTCACAAAACACAACAGACTTTGATGTCTTCAAAAATAATTTGCCTTCTGTCGGGACCCAGCAGCTTTTGAAGTTTTGTTTCAGTATCAACAGCAGTACTATAATCAACCAGACCACAGGTATCGGCTTGGACTGGAGGGCTTAGCCCTTGCACAAGTCAATATCTTCAGGGACAATCAGGTTTATTTTTTTCATACAGCTAGTTCCATCCTTCCTATTTGCTCTTTTGGTACTCTGAATAAATGACAGCCTGACTGCACAATTCTGTAATCATCTAGAGTGTGACAAGACTTGATCATGTAGGGACTGTTACCATTTCCAACTGAGCTTGTAGAATTGGAGCACAGCATTTTCACAGTATTTTCACATCCTGTTCCTGTCCTCTCCACAGCAGGTTAAATTGAAAGGTGCTGTGCATTCAGGATATTTAGCAGGATCAACAGGAAAGGAATTAGCTTTGTGCCACCACACCCAAATGAATACTCTACTCAGTCTGAAGTCACATGATGATTGGCAAAATCCTGTTGTGCATCCTCAAAGGGTTGTGCTGAGTCTATCTCGATTCTGTTCACTGTGTGCAAGGGGCTAATAAACAGCTCATGCTGCAGTATATTTACCATGCGGTTTTATTATGTAATACTGTGATACTCTAGTGTAGTGGTTCTCAACAGGTGGGGCGCGACCCCCTGGGGGATCCCGGAGACTCTCCCGGGAGGGCGCGAATAGACAAAAAAAATCCGAGGCTCATTTGCTATTAGTAGATGCAAGGAGATGCAACTCATTCGCCCATGTCAAAATGCAGGTGTTTGGACTATTATAACACACAAACAAATCAATGGTTTCGTAAAATCTAGCATACCGTACGTAGTATTTTGACCGACGCGAACATGACGCAACGGCACATACTACCGGGCCCCCAACTGCAATGAACCAGTTTTGGGGGGGCCCAGCTTGCAAAAGGCTCTAGTGTATATTCCTCATTCATCAACAATGCCAAACTGGATCACTAAAGCAACAGAATAAGACTACAGGATGACTGTATAACATGCATCTTGTTTGGTCAGAAGGCAAGCATTAAAACTGTTCAGCATGTCGTGTTTCCATACCACCTGCTGACAAACAAGAAAATCATGGTCAAAATATAGGTAGGGGTCGACCAATATGCATTTTTTTGGAGGGGTGATACCGATATCGATATCTAATGGCTCTGGATGGACGATGACCGATATTTGGCCAATATTGTACACCTACTCAGCTGTGTGACTTGTCTGGTAATTCACAAATTTACATAAAAGGACTCATGTTTTCAAATTCCATGAAAAGCAATAGAGCACCATTGAGTTACTTGCTCATTCTTAATGTTAAAATTTGAAAAAGAACAATCAAGAGATATGGAAAAATACACGATTTTATGCGAGGGACTAAAATGCTTCTACATTAACCAACATCAGCTCCTCTCGTCTTCATGATGGGTAGTTAACAAGCTACAGTATATTGACATGCTACATGACAGAATGCCTGATTTGCTGCAATGACCTGATTTGCTGCAAAAGTAGGCCTAGTTCAAAGTACAAATTTCCGTCACATGGCATTGAAATAATTCACGCTACATGAAATCTGTCCGTGTATCAGTTAGTGATTTTTGGTAAACAGCACTATGAACTATGTGTTTCTGATGGTCTTCAAAGGCGACGTCGTTCCAGTAGCCTATAGACAACTTCGTGTGGGCTGATCAAATGTCGTGTTTCTACACTAAATATAGGCAACGTGAATCGACGGTGGTGAAAGAATTTTAAATAATGCAGGCAGCAGAGAGCTCTGCTGCGCACTACACGAATGGAAGACAGCTGTAGGAAGAAAAACGACTTTCGTTTGAACAACAATCTGTCTACAATCTGTTAAATGAAAGGAAAGTCGTTGTCGCATACTGTGCGTGACAGGTTACAGATATTTGAGAGAGAGCACCCAAAAAGTGTAATAGTAACACGACAAGGTTCCTAAACTGAAAATGAAATGTAGGCTGCTCCCTTCCTTAAATTAAATATTCAGCAATACAGCAAAGGAATTTAAAGTCCATGCACATGTGATGTAGGCCTACGGTATATGAAACGTTAAAGTAAACTGGTCGCTACACAGTGTATTTGCCGAAATTAGACTGTTACATTGGCGACGTTGGCTACGTCAACCTCCAGCAGACCTATATCTGAGCTACACATATATATATATATATATATATATATATATATATATATATTTTTTTTTTTTTTTTTTTTTTTTTTTTTTTTTTTTTGCCTTGCTCCAGGAGCCACCATAGACGCGAGTTAAAGTGGTTAAGTACAATTAAGTACAATGATTCTGAAGTACTCTATATGGTTGTATGTTTAATTTAAGTGAAATCAGACTGACATTAAGTGCATTTAAACAAATATCAGCTAAAACCGATATGAGGGAGGCTGATATTGCTATAGGCAGATACAGTGAAAATGGTCCAAAAATGGCCAATATATCGACCAAACCGATATATATCGGTCGACCTCTAATAGTGAGGTGATCAGACGACCTCAATTTTCGGGGACAGTCCCTGGTTTTGGTGGTCTGTCCCTGGTAAAATACAAGAAAACCTATTTTGTCCCCAATTTTTGAAGCTAAAACATTACTCATTTTAATGATATTGACTGTATAAATAGGAATGTCCCCACTTCCCAAGGAGAATTTAGGGATATGTCCCTGATTTTCATCTCAGAGGTCTGGTCACCTTACAATATAGGTCTCTACAACATCGATGCAACAAATGTTGCAGAGCAAAATCCTGAAAAGCTGCTTTTGCCTGTATGCATGTTGTCAGTGCTATCACTGCGGCTCAGTGCAATAACTGCACAGATGAGAACATTACTATGATCTTCTTTGGGACAAACAGATTCCTGACTGCATGATGGTGAAATTGTTCTTGTAAAAATACAGTAGTTACCATTAGAGGTGTCTAAGAACTCAAAGATGAAGTGATTCAATAAAGGTCAAGGTTCAAGATCACTAGGATCACATGTATGTCCCATTCTTGTGAACACAAAACCTAAAGAATGAATTGAGGTACATCAAATCTTCATATTTCATTTGAATAATACTAGACTAAACTCTAACATGACCTCATTTGATTTTTGAGTGAGTTCATATGAGTTCATGAAAGTTGGTAGCCCTATGACCCATTAATAGCCTTGACTTTTCTCATTCTGTTTGGGCTACTCTGTTTACAACAATTTTCGCATCTATATGTGAGGCAACATTCTCTGTAACCAGCATTTCTTTAAAGATATAGCCTGGTTCTCACCAATACTGATCTGCTATGCACCTCAGTCTGGCCAATTTCATGTCATCTCAAACGTCCAGATCCAGATTCCAGATTATTGAATTCCAGATAGATCAATAATGCCTCTGGAGGCATTGGATATGCCTACAACCAATCAGACCCATGATTGCCAAGAAAAGAGAGTGGGATGCATCACAATTTGTTAAAATTGTGATGCATTAACATATGTTAAGCCCATCTCCATCATGCTTTTGCCAGTTTTTGATTGGTTCCCTATCTCAGGTGAACGGGAAGAAATGGAGGTAGGCCTCTTGGCCAGACTGAGATGCATAGCAGATCATTATGTGTGAGAACCAGGCTAACTTAACAATACATTCCTTTCAGTTAGAGCTCAAAGCAATAAGTCCCCTGGCAGAGGAAGAGTGTGTTTCAGTGCTTGAGACATGACTCCCTCAGGTAAGTGGAACGTGCTCCTCACTTCCATCTGCCTGTTTCTTACTTTCAGACCAATGTGTTTGTTTACCATCTATGTCCCTGGGAAACATTCCCTGGGTCACAATTAGTAGTGTCATTTGCATATTTAAGTGTCTCCTTCGTGCTGAGGTCTGCCAGCAGACACACTAATGAGTCTGCTCGACATTACAAAGGGCTGCTGTGCATAAATAGGGAAAAATGCTCAGGAGACCACTGATAGGCTAGCGCAGTATAGTGGCGGCAGCAGCAGCAGCAGCAGGAGGGTGGGGATTGGGGAAGGCCATGGCACAACCGGCATACCTGCAGAGGAGCTGTCAATGCGGCATACAGACCTTTCCATGTTGGGACTCTCAGCAGCAAGATGAGGATGTTTGCAGGTCATTCAGCTAATTATTTGTAAGTCAAGCTGTTTCTTTGAACAGATGGTGTTTCTTCTCCCCATATTGATATAGAGGTGTCCCTCACACACAGACAGACTCAGGTCTGTCTGGACTGCTTCCTGTGTGGGTCTGACAAGAAAAGAGTGAGGAATTGTGTGTGTAGAGTGGTGAGCCACAGACACGTCACATTTAAAGGTCATGGTAATTCAGTTTTCCACGGCAGGAGATTTTTGTTTGTTTGTTTTATGTCAGCGGTTCAGCTGATAGAAAAGATGCAAATAGGTCAGCCCTCTTTATAATCTAGTCAGCAAAAATTGTTCATGGTTGATTATACTCTGCCTCTGCTTTTTCTGATGCTTGCTTCCAAATTAGATTAGATTAGATTAGATTCAACTTTATTGTCATTACTCATGTATAAATACAGGTAACGAAATGCAGTTTGGCATCTAATCAGAAGTGCAAAGAGCAGCAAGTGCAGTATATACAGTATATGAAGTATGTACAGAGAGCAAATTATATACAGATAAGAGTAGTAATAATAAATAGGCAGAAGAGCAATATACATGTAAGGTGAAGAGATAAGGTTAACATACAGATGTGCTATATAGATTCAATATAAAGGGCAATATACAGATGTGCTATACAAATAGTTTTGTACAGATGTATTTATACAGATGTTCTATAGAGACAGTTATGTACAAATGTATTAAGTATATACAGATGTACAGATGTGCAGTTCAAGGGCTATAGCAGCAGAGTGCAGTGTGAGGTTCAGTGGGGGACAGAGTTCAGTAGTGTGACGGCTGTGGGAAAGAAGCTGTTCCTGAACCTGGTGGTTTTAGTCTAGAGGCTCCTGTAGCGCCTTCTGGAGGGGAGGAGTGGGAACAGTTTGTTGGCAGGATAAGAGGTGTCCTTCAGAATGCTGCGTGCCCGTCGCAGACATCTTATCTTGTGGACATCCTCAATGGCAGGAAGTGGAATTCCTGTGATTCTCTGAGCAGTTTTCACCACTCGCTGCAGAGCCTTGTGACCAGCGACAGAGCAATTTCCATACCAAACTGTCACACTGTTAGTCAGGATGCTCTTGATCGCACAGTGGTAGAAATTGCTCAGGATGCCAGTGGACAGGTGGTTTTTCTATAGTGTCCTTAGGAAGAAGAGGCGCTGGTGGGCCTTCTTGACCAGGCTTGAGGTGTTGGTCAACCAGGACAGGTTCTCGAAGATGTGGGTCTCCAGGAATTTGAAGCTGGAAACACGTTCCACAGCCATACCATTGATGTGGATGGGGTCGTGGGTGTTTCCCTTCTCTTTCCTGAAGTCCATGATGAGTTCCTTGGTCTTGCTGGTGTTCAAGAGCAGGTTGTTATCAGCACACCATGCAGCCAGGTGCTTACCCTAGGATAGCACACAGCCTTGTGGTACACCGGTGCTCAGTGACAGGGTGGTGAACCGGTTCTGGCCTGACCTAACAAACTGGGGTCTGTTGGTCAGGAAGTCCATGATCCAGTTGCAGGTGGGGTTGCTGATTCCAAGGTCGACAAGTTTGGCAATTAACTTGGAGGGGATGACTGTGTTGAATGCTGAGCTGAAGTCAACAAACAGCATTCCTGCATATGCATTCTTGTTGTCCAAGTGTGAGAGCACACTTGGACAACACGCTGTGGATATCGCATCTTCTGTGCTTCTTTTGCTTCTGTAGGCAAATTGGTGAGGGTTCAGTGTGGGCAGCAAGCATTTCTTGAGGTGTGCCAGGACCAGTCGTTCAAGGCACTTCATCACTTTGGGCGTGAGTGCTACAGGGTGGTAGTCATTCAAACACGTAGGCACTGGCACTATGGAGGTGGTCTTGCAGCATGCTGGTACTGCTGCCTGGGCCAGGGACCTGTTGAAGATGTCTGTGAAGACCCCTGCAAGCTGCCCAGCACAGGCTCTCAGCACGCGTCCAGGAATGCCGTCAGGTCCAGCGGCCTTACAGGCGTTGTTGATGCTCAGTGTGTTGTGGACATCTGTGACAGTGAGTGTGAGAGTCACACTCGTCAGGGGGTCGTCAGGGGGGAGGGTGGTGGCAGTCTTATCCTTGTTGTCCTTGTCAAAGCGAGCATAAAAGTCATTTAGCTCGTTGAGGAAGGACAGATCCATGGCTGTCTGTGTGGAGTTGCTGGGCTTGTAGTCAGATATGGCCTGAATGCCCTGCCACATGCGTCGGGGGTCAGAGGTTGTGAAGTGTTCCTCCACCTTCAGCTTGTAGCTGTGCTTGGCCTCCTTGATGCCCCTCTTAAGGTCAGCCCTGGATGTACTGTAGGCCTGTGTGTCCCCTGATCTGAAGGCATTGTCACGTGCCTTCAGTAGAAGCTGCATTTCCTTGTTCATCCATGGTTTCTGATTTGGGTACGTGGTGATATGCTTTTCAGTAGTAACACTGTCGATTGTAATGTTGATGCAATCCAATACTGAGTAGGTGTAAGAGTCAATGTTCACATGAGAGCCTTCAGTGGCCACTGAGGCAAATCTGCTCCAGTCCGTGTCTTTGAACCTGTCCTGGAGTACAGAGTCTACCCCCGCTGGCCACACCAAATGTTGTTTGAGCTAATGGGATCTTTGGTAACACATTTGCATGAAATGAAAACATGAGGATATTTTGGGAGTTGTGTAAATCCCTGCAGAGATACAGAGGAACAACTTCAGAAGCCTTTCATGCTGACATTATTTTTCATTTTTATTGAATACAGTAAATGTTTCCTAAATCTCCTGTTCAGCTCCATTTCAGTTCACAGTTTACAAGCCCTGTGGACTGAGTTACCAAGCAACAAAGAAGGTGGACTACATGTTGGTGAAGACAGTAGGTTTGTTTTTTGTTTGTTTGTTTGTTTTTAACACATAAAGTGTCTACCTGATATCTGCCTGTCTTGCTCATTCTGATTATAGACATTCAGCCTCATCTTACTGTCAGCACCAGGTGGGATGAAAATGTTTTTGCTTGTTTCAAAAGTGCATCATCTAAGTGAGCTTTGCTAAATGTTATTTGTAATTGTCATAACCATGTTACGTCATGTTGCACTACATTAAGCCCAATTCACTCAGAACAAACTTCAGTACAGCCCTCTCAATCATGCTCTTGATGTCTAGCTGTTTATTACATCTAGAAGTAAAGAAAATAGGTCACACCCTGCACTTGGATCATGCACAAAAATAACCCCAATAAGTCATAATTATATAAAATCCCTTACCATGCCACTATGTTGTCTTCTGTGGTTATTGACATGTCTGTCAAATAAACTGAACTGATTTGAATTGAAATATGTCATACTGTCAGATTGGTGTGCCCTCAAAAATCTGTGATGGTCACCTTTAAAACACTGACCCTATGGCCACCTCTTAATGTCACTTAATTTAATCACAATAACCTTTAATAAATGACAAACAGTGATGTAACATGAATAGAATGTTATTTGACATAAAAAATATTACAGAACATAAAAGTAATTATGGTGCTTTGGAGTAAGTATGATATAATACTCATCAAGCCTTGGTTAAACTGGGAGTTTTGTGGTTAAATTTAGGATGTGGTTGTTTTTCTGACTTCAGTCGTAGATGATTGTAAATTGTTGGTCATAGAACAGACTGAATTATTAATCTAGTTCAGGGCCTTTTGAGATTTCAGTCAGTAATAATGTGTGATTCCCCAGAATGACAAATGGTAAATTTCCCAGTAATGAAATATAGAGGGGGGAAAAAAACATGCGTGACAACTTGTCACACTCACCTTGCCTTGCATGTCAGTGTCTCCAACAGCATTCAAACTGCAAGGATCTATGACACAATGGAAAAGGGACACTTTGACTGTTTAGGCTCCCCTGCTGACTGAAGGATTTTCCAGTCATTAGCCATGAGACTCCATGCTTTCACTTGACACCTTCCCATAGTGCATAGGCGGAGAGAGAGACCTGATCCTTCAGCTTGTCTCCTGCTCCATAGGGACTCCTCTGTGGTCGGGGGTGGGGGAGAGACACAGATAGAGTCTTTGATGGCTCAGGGCTTTCATCTCACTGAGGGATTTCATGTCATAAGCAGCATGCGGTGAGGGTGCTCCACTTAGGACATGCTGGCTATGCTTGCCTAGCTATTTCCACTTCAGTCGTGTCATTGTCCTTAAGATAGGTATGGAACGACGCTGAAACAGGGATCTCGTGTAGACAAATCAAATGTTATAATGAATAATGCTTACATAGTCAATGATACAACTCAATACTCTTGCAGCATTCATGCAATTCAGCTGGTGGTGGAAATGTCATTCCTTCATTCCTACATTAGGTACAAATATGAATAAAAGCCTTGAATATGAATACTTTCAAAATCTGCTGAGACTAAACTAAGTACAGCAAGTAGCACCCTAGTGGTTTCAAAAACCTCTGTGTCCTTGCAGTGGTTGTAATGATTATTAAAGTCATCCTACATGTGTATTCCCATTCATCAGAGTCCCTGCTTGACAAATAGCCTCTGCATAATTGCAGATGTTTGTTTCTTCCTTCCAGTGGAGTTTTTTTCCCTTTTGTCTGCAGTGCGCTCCCCTTGTTCAATGCTATAAATATGTTATCTGTTTAAACTGTGGGACAGTGATATCGGCAAACAGACAGTTTTAACACAATTGCTACAGAAGGATTTGACGATATGTTCTGCAGCATATTCAATGATGTGTTCTGCTACACATTATTGTGACCCACAGAAAAAGTATGTTTCACTGCTTGTGCTCCCTTTCATCTGCTGAGCACAGTAGCTGAACAGCCAAACAAACAGATCACCACATTGGGTGGATATGTCCTTTCTTCATATTGACCATGTTCTAAACCAATCCCACCAATACATCAATCGAATGATTTCTGAAACGAAGAACCTTCCAGTGCTAGCTACGACCACTCTCTCGAAAGTCTACACCAATGTCAATAGGCCATACGGTAGAAGCTTTGTTATTATTGATTCAATGCTGAGGTATTAATAAGGCTGGATGCAAAATGTGAAGCATTATTTTTTTTATTTCACATGTGTGATCACTGATCCAATGTGACCTTTATAGATTCCAGTTCCAGACAACTCATTCTGTGAACTATATTCATTTTCTCGTATCCTAGCACTGGTCTCAGTATCTACTCCCACAGCTGTCTCTGTTTCATGCAAAACTTCAAGGTGTGATTACACTAGTTTGGCGTAGATTGGTGATAGTATTGGTGGTGATTCTTGTGAATATCACAAACCCAAACAGTTTTGCACTTTGGATACAAATAGAAAGTGTTGTATTGAAATAACTGATTGCATAATGGCTTGACTGCACCTCTCATGCACCTCTGATTCTTCCTCATTATCCCCTCTATGTCTAAGTCTAATCTATGGAAGCTGCTCTATCTATGATGTGACATAAGTGAAAAGGCATAGAGTCACATGCTGGAGTGTGTGGTCATAAGATCAACTTGGCAAAAGTCAAAATATCAAATCTTCTAAACATTGTACATATATTTTGTATTACTTGCAATCATTGGGTACATCAATCAAATGCTGTCATAATTTGCATCCATGATGCAAACTGAATTTTGCAGTGTTTTCTTCCCCAATATCTTATTATTAATTCCTTAGTGAATATATCAGATGCTATGCAAATCCAGTTTCACTGATGTTCCCACTTTAGTAAGAGTCATAAAACATTCTAGTATATTGTTAAACATCGGCTGAACACAAGGTGAAAAAGATATATTTTCACTTGCACAAGATGAAGCAGCATTCTTGGCACCAGTGATGCATTTTAGTCCCAATATACAGTAGGCGCAATTCTCAGGGATCTGATATCAAATATCAGACTACACATGTTTATAAATAATATAAGCACATCAAAGCTGACTTTCTGATTTTGGCATCTCACTTATCCACTGGCTGTTTCCAAAACTGCTTGTTCTGCTTTCCGACTTGTCAGGCATAAAGGATAGAGGGTCCTGACGAATTATATATCTGTGAGGGAAAAAAAACATATGGTCAAAGAAACGGTCTAATGTTGTGCAGAAAATTAAAAAAAATGTCTATTTTATTAGAGTTTAATCATCTGTGTTCGTAAACAAATGAGAACATCCTGCCTCACTGAGGACTAAAGGAGGATAAACAGGCTTAGTGTATAGGCTAGGATGAAATGATTGCACACACTGCTTTGAGGCCACAGAAGAACCTTGCCCCCATTGCTCGACTTACACAACGTCGTTAAGTTCCAGTCTCGTGTCAAGAGAAGGGTTGATTAAAATGTAAGAGTGGCTGCTTGGACACTCATTCATTTCATCTGAAAAAAACAAACAGTCACAACAACATGATGGTCAGGGTAAAAACCACAATCTACCCATAATTCTCAGGTTGGATCTGTTTATGGTGCCAAACCTATGCAAAAAGCCAAAAGAGTAATAATGAATGTGAAAAAATTGAGAATGTGTGCAACACACTCAACCTCAATTTAAGAGTGTTGTTAATGTGATTTTCAGGAAATTAACAATACAGTTCTTTTACGTCCAGCCAAGCCCCTCACCATATCCTTCTGAAGACAGACCCAGGTTTTTCATGCGGTTCCTGACAAGCTCGGCCAGCTCCTGCCTCTCGGATTGTGGAGGCAGGCCTGTGCGAAGCTGACTGGTCTTCTCCATGGGGCGCGGGCCTGGCCGTGCCCCCATGCGACTCAGTCGGCGTGCCCACTGCACGCCCTTCCTGTGCAGTAGCGGGCGACTGTCGGAGGGGGTGTCACTGGAGGAGGAGGTGCGTGAGGCCCTCTTTCCAGCTGAGCACTGCTCCCTCGCCTCCTTCTGCTCCTGTGACTCATCAAAGTCGTCTACACTCACAGAGAGCTGGGACTGCCTGCCCTTTAGGGAAAGGTTGGCACATACAAAGGTCAGTGCACTAATCATGGTGCAAGTCAATATTCTCTGGAGGGAATAAAAACAGCCCTGTCATTAAGACTTGAAACTGCAACTCACAGAAACAGTTATTAGTTTTAAGACAATAAAAAGAAATTGGAATGAATTGGAATGGAAACATGCAATCTTGCATGCATCTTAACTGCAAATATGACAAATGTAATTTTCAGGAAATTAACAATACTGTTTTTTTACATCCAGCCAAGCCCCTCACCGTAATAAAAAGATAAATTAAAAACTTAATTTGCACTGCTCTCTCAACTTTAAAACTGACCAACAACAAAAGACCTAATATAGTATTCTCCAGCATCACAAGTACTGTACACAGAGAGATAAAGCTGCATAAAAAATTAATAGAAAGAGGGGTAATGTTGATCCTTAAAGAGTCTTCAAGAGCTGCTTTAGAGAACCAAAGCTAAAAATAAACCCCAGGGATTCTCTGCATGGAGGAGGCATTGATTGTGTGGAGACATTATCAACAGTGGCAGCTCTTCACATGCCCTATTGAGCTCTATCCAACCTTAAGACAGTAAACAAGATGCAACAAGCCACAGGAAATCAAACTTGGTCTGCTCTTGGCTGAAAAGGTCATTTGCACATGGTGGAGGGGAGTGGAAGAAAGATGAGAGAAGGGAAGAGCAGAAGAGAGGAGATGGTCACAGCACCTCACAAGGCTCTGAGCCCAGCAGCTCTGTGCGGTAGATGCCGATGGGGATGTCACCTACAGAGGAGCACAGCTTCTGGTACAATCTGCCATATGTCTGGATCCACAAGTCCTCCTGTGTGATGGTCATCTGGGAAAAGCAAACACAGATCATCCTTACATGCCCAAGCCCAAGCCGGCACACAGTCTATAAAATCACCATGGAAGGTGACTATGACTGGAGTATTGGAATGGCCAGATGGCTAATATTTCCATTTTCACTGTACTGTAACAATAGGCCTAGTCACTTTGTTCTGCTCATTTAAAAGATGATTCATGTATTATTAATGAGATAAATGAATTTTTCATTCACGTGTCAGTGATGAGAAACAACATAAATACCTACAGCACAAAGGAAACCAGATCCTGGGGTTGTGTCCAGGCCCAGCAGAAGCCTTGTTATGGTTATAATGTAGTCCTTCACAAAAGACTAAAATGATGAGCCAACACACCAGTCAGTCTATAGTCAGTCATGTTTATTATAAAAGTTCTGCGCAAATTCTGATTTTGATTTTGACTATTGAGAACTATTAACACATAATGTAAGGACATAGTAGGTAATATAGGTGATGTAATGTAGGTCTCTCTAGAAAACAAATTACGGTCATTGTTGTAATTTTACTTTGGTGCACATATACACATAGCCCATGTGTAGATTAATCAATGGCAATAATTTGTGTAATGAAAGAGAGTAAATACAGTTTCTGACCAATTAATGCCACAAAATATCACAGTGTGAGTGAGCTTACTGACCTGGTAAAGAAGAGTGTCAAGCATGCCGATACTGAACACCTTCCCTGCAGCAAATGGCAGTCGAAACATGAAGGCCAAGTTGGAGCCTTTCTCCCTCTCTTTCTGTGTATGGAAAGAAAGCACAAACTCCTGCTTGCTTGTTTTATGGCTACCTGCAACTCTTTAGAATTAAAGGTCTGTTAGATGTAAAAAAGATATTTCTGATGTATCTTTATCTTTAATGTACCATAATAGTAAAATGTGTAATATATGTGTAATGTGTAATATGTTTACATCAATATTGTTAGACATCTATTTGAAATGATCAAAAACTCTGTGTTGATGTTGTGCTTAGACAGACATGGGTGGATATTTATGCTGTTCACCTTTTCCAGTTTGGAAAGAGCCAGAGAGTAACAGTCCTTTGCACAGAACTGCATGAATCTCATGTTGGCTGGATGTGTCAGCTCAGTGATGATGCTCAAATCTGAAAACAACCTGGAGAGGAGCAGAGAGCAAATTAAAAGGTCAGGGGTCAGTAAAAATTAATAACACAACTAGATGGTCTTACTGATTTGGAGACATTAGGGATCAGTTAAAGAGAATCTGTGAGATCTGTTATTAAAAGCAGTTATGGAACATGTTCATATCACAATATGGCCTAAAGTCATTTACTGTGCTGCAATAAGCTCGAAGATGCAATTCCATCACTTCCATATTTATAAAGATGATAAAAATGCCTCTGAAATCAAACAATGTTCTGCGGTTGTCACAATCTAAAAATGTCTATTGTCTAAAAGGACTACACTGAGACATAAATGTACTCAGGGTCTTGAAAATGTCTGAATTTTTCTGTATTGAGCTATTTTTCAAATCTACAAAAAAAAAAATTATTCTTCACATAGGTTTAGTATCCTTCAGTGCTACATGTTTTTCATTAACAATACTGCCACCTGGTGTTCAATACTGCCACCTGGTGTTCAAGGTGCATGGAAAAGCTCCTTGGAAAAGCAAAAAGCCTTAGGTTCCAGTGACTGGTGTTGTTAGGGACGACATAAATTGTTACCTTATCCCTGTCAGTATAATGCCAAGTGTACCGTACTTAATGCTTTAGAGTAGACACTTTAAAAATGAAAGACAAGACAAAGAAATGTAAAGACAGTGACTACAAAAGATAAACAAGCAGCAGCAATTGATTTGCCAGCATTATTCATATAAACCTAATGGCAAATGCATTGATCTTATCTAAAAAAAAAAAAAAAAACAACAAGAAAGTATTTGCAGTCAGATGAAGGTGCTCATAGACACTAATTCAGTACTCTAGCTCAAAGTAATGTTGCACTACTCTATTTCATATCACTACAGTAGATGCCAGAGGCCCCAGACATAGTGAAGGATGTCCACGCTCTCTCACTTCAGTACTCACCTGAAAAGTGTCTGTACGTTGACAATGGTTTTTGCATCTGCCATATAGTCTTCCTCTGCACACATAGTGCTCTCTTTGTCCACTACTACCACATTGGCCGCAAAAGAGATGCCACAGCGCAGAAGGTCATCCAGGCTACACATCCCCCAAAACAACCAAAACAAACAATGAGCAAATAACAATGTAAAAAGTAGACAGGTGATATCACAGAAATATCACTGAAATACAGAGGACTGTAATTCCTCTCCATGCTATTATCTTATGGGAAAGATGATTCAGGGTCTGAGCGGTAACCAAAAACAAGCTTAAAAAACTGGTTAATAATATTTGCCTTTGCTATGACCATGACTCTAATGAACTGTCTATCTAGCTATCCTTATATACTGCCATACCATATACCAGAGTATAAGGTCTGCATGAAAAGCAGTAAAAAAAGATGTCCCTATGTCAAGCGACAGTCCCATACTTATCAATTGTTCCAACCATGTAGTAAACCAGGGGAAACCAGCAAATTGCCTCAAGAAAGCTTGTATCAGGCCTGAAAGAGAACACGAAGGGAGTAAATGAGTGATGATGATCCTGTCCTACTGGAGTGCTGTCTGCTAGGATCCCACACCAACAGCCATGCTGTGCAGGACAGCCACACGGGGAGCAAGGACAGAGAGCAAACAGCACGGACACCATGCAAGGGCAGTGGGAATGCACAGGAGGGAAAGGAGAGGTGGGTAGAAAAAAGTTGATTACTTGTTATCTAGCAGCAGCACTATGGGGTTGAGGTCCCTCTTGGGCCTGTATGAAGCTCTTAGAGGGACTATGAAGTTGTAAAGGCCATTTCCCGCAGTCTCAGCTGACACTATTACCAACTTGTTCTTGAAGCAGTAAGCTTTGGCATCCTTATACTGGTTATGGCTGCACTCCTACAGCAAAGTTCCATACACAATTTAACAGTTTCACATTAGAGTGTGCTGCATTATGCTAGTGTGTAGTGCCTGTAACTCATTAGCTTTTGACAACAGTAAAGAGTGAAAAGGTATAACAGTCTAGTAAGTGACAAGTGGTGCAAAGTTTTAAAACACATTAGACTGTAGCGTAGAATGGAACAGATTAGTTCTGAGAGAAAAGGAACATGTGGGCTCGAATGCTGTTTACAAAATGCATATTAAATGTATTACCTTTTCTAGTCTAAGGCAACAATATGGGACTTTCTCCTTGAGCAAATGACAGTGTGTGGGAGAGCTTCCAATGTAGGGTAGATTTGGAGGATATCCTTTGATGAATCTGTCAATAAGGCAAGACACAAGCGGGCAGATTGAAAACAAGGACAACAATAAAACACAAAAAAATTAGGCATTTTACTGCTCCTATGCCCTGAAAGACGATGGTACCCCTCAGTGGAGAGATCATCACAGGAGGGCAGAATCTCGTCCTCCGACTGGTCGCTGGACAGGTCACAGGTCTGCAAGGAGGATGTGTCCTCCTCCAGCACGGGCGTGACGCTGCTCCTCCGTCCAGTCCAGGAGTCAGATGGAAGATTTAGGGTGGAGTTCCAGCTAGGTCTGCTGCTGGTGTCCTGGAGTTCTATGGCTACAGTGCCTGAGGAAACACAAAGGAGAGTAGGAGATGTCTGTCTATGGCATGTGTATATCTAAAGTTACTCAGCTATTTCTATTCCGCTTTTGAGAGCCTGCATCCACCACAGACTGATTCACTTTACTTGACGGGTGAGTGGTACACACATTCATAGCAGCTGTCATAAATTGCTCACAAAGCATTCAGGACTATTTCATAAGACAAGACTCAACATTCATAAACCAACCTTTCCTAAACGTGGAAGACAGAATGGTGACAACAGTCTCCAAATAGCATTGCCATTTTCATGTAATAATAACTGGTACTATTGAATTAACCATGATCCTCCTCAGCCTGTGTACTTACTTCATGAATATCTAATGCAGTCTACTTCAAATGTAACTTTACTATACGAGTTGTGAAGTACTCATAATCAGTTGTCTGAGTTTAACACTGGGAGGTAGGCCTAAACTATATAAGGCTGATTAGTTGTGGAACCTGGAACAGTTGGACACGTTCCCATTTGAGTGTAGGTAAGGTAGCAAAAGAACATCATTACCTACAAAGGTTTCATTGACTTTTTTAATGAAATATTTAAATTATATGGTCATGTTCTGTCTCTTTGACAACGGACTTGATCAGGTAACAAATTTAACAAGTTTAGTTTTCCTGCTTTATCCTGCCCATGTTACTTTGGCAACATCAGACATGGTTGAAGGAGGAGAAAATCCTTACCCATGCTGGCGATGATGCTGTGCATTGGGAGGTTGTTCTTTTTGCTGCCCTGACAACTTTCCTCTCTCTGGGCTTTAAAGATGGAGTTCTCCTCCTTGGTGACGTTGATATAGAAGCATGTGTCTGTGGGGCTCATGATGAACTGGGGTCCAGGGTTGAGTCGAATGCTTTTGCTTTCTTTCTGCTTGATACCAATCAGAGACACACCATACCTAAAAGGGCAGATGACACAGTCTGACAGGTGTATGGATGTTGAAGGCTGATCACTTGTTGTCTGTGGTTAGTTGAATTAATGTTACTGCTAATGACTTCTACTGTCTGAATCTGAATCTGTGTTACTATTTCGGGATTCTACTCTCTGTGTAATGATATGTGTAGGTACAACAACCAGGTAGTGTTAGGGCAAACTCACTTCTTATGTGCATGAAAAGATGCATATGTGAAGCTCTTCCCATTATAGTCTGAGAAGAAAACACTATCTTGTAATATAATGTTGTAGACTTCATTTCCGGAAAACCTCCCATAAATTCTGTGCCACTCCTCTGGAGAGTGCTGGCCTTCCCTGAGGGACACACAGGTGTGAGGTCATCTGTCAATCAGACTGTTAGGTGCAGCAGTGCCCCTTGAAATTGTGGGCCCTATGAAAGCATATAGAACTGGCATGGGATATCTATTAGATTCCAGTGATGGATCCTATGGGGTGTGTGATCTATAGCTAATTTGAATCCTCTTCATCAGATTTACAATGGCAGCTGGGAATTTGAGTTCTAGGAATAAGAAATAAACTAGCAGCCAGACTCACAGACCAGAGGAGGTGTGCACCAATAAAGTGATGAGAGTGGAAGTGGCTGGACAGACGCAGTTCAGGGCCAGCAATGCATATTTAAATTCCTCCTCACACACGACATGATCTTGCAGGGGGACAAATACACAGAGCAGAAACATTGTCGTCATCATCATCATCATCAACAGAAACTAAAGAAATCATTCATGAATATACTGTACAGGTAAAGAAGGGTTTTCTTACCAGCAAATTTCACATGGAATTTATTTTCTGGCTTGAGAATTTGCACATACAGGGGACAGTTAGGGGCAAAGTCCTTCACAGCCCAGGCACGCAGAATTGTTTGATGGTCCTGATATGAAAGATGATTCAACGATTCAAAGGATTTGGCATGTATGATGCTTGTAATGTCACATGAATATATACACAGACATCACATTAAACATTTATTACTTGAAAGGTGCCACTGCATGATGGTAACAGAAGGATCTAAGATAAGCGGTATACGTCCTTTTGTCTCTGGAATAAAACTGTGTAGATTATTTAAATCCTGAAGTGCCTTTGATGGGTTTGAGGTTTGTCTTTTTCCCTCTGCCATTAGCAAACAGGTCAGAAAATAGTGTGCAGTCGAGGGGCTGAGAGGAGTCACAGAGCAGACAGGGGTGTGGGTGACTCATTTCAGCCTGGTCTGTTAAATAATGGCTGGCTGGGAGAGAGAAGGGCGTGGGTGGGACACAGAACAGCCTGTCTGCAGTACTGTCTGCTGTAAAAGCTTGACATCTCCATGCACCCTCAAAAGGAAAGTGTGTTTATGTGCTCAGCTCGTGAGGCATATTGAAAAAAACTAAACAAAAACAAAAGCAAATACAGCACATGTAGATACATGCATTCTTAAACATATGGCACAGTAGCCAAACTCCCAAAATCAATGTGCATTTGGCTTAATATTCATTTGACCATTTTATCAAACCAAAGAGTTAGATAAGGCAATATACTGAGCTTACTGAGGCTGTGCGATCCACCTCACAACGACTGCTCAGGATGAAACACCCCTCAGCATTGTCCAGTCTGAAAGAGCAGGTCACAGGAAGAACATCTGGTATCAAATATGAACATGAGCATAACTAATACTGAAATATCAAATGCAATTTTTAAAATATTGAATTTTACTTTCAAATTATTACCAGTCACCTGAGTTTTTCTTGTTTTGCACAAGATATTGCAAAAGGAGACGACACATTCAGAACAAAAAACTTTTGAAATGCTCCTGCTGTTATAAACACATACTAACTGTAGATGTGAAATCATAAACATTTCTGCTGCTCCACCTTACAGAGAGGACTACGGGACTTTTTGTCATCTCTGCAGCTCAGTTCAAAAAATGATCCTGTAGATGGCAGTACATTAACTGCAACACCTGACCCAGGGAGTGTGTTCCCAAAGCACCACTGACCAACTGATAGGGCAAATCACAGAGAGACATTAGTTTGAATATTTGAAGCTGTGCCCAATAGTTTCAAAGTTTACAGAAAGCATTTGCCCACTAAGAAGCAAACATATGCGTATCGGTAGAGTCTAAACTCTAAGACACAAATTGAAAGGATGTGAAAGAAACAGTATACACCAATATACCATATTTTAAGTGTATTAAATGAATTGTATGTGGTCAGTGCTAACACACTTGGCCCGGGAAAGATCCTGGTCTTTGAGTGCTGAGCCCTGGAGACAGATGACTCTCTGGGACCACAAGGGGATCTGCAGCACCCTGCGCACTGCCACATCCATCTCTGTGGGGCACAGGATGATGACATAGTAGTCCTACAGGAACATGGGAGCACCCACAAAGAAACATGATTAATTAGGAGCCTATTTGCAAAGATCATAGAGTTGAAATAGACCGCTGCAAAGCCTTTATTCTAGCTATACTGGCACTGGGCTCAGAATGGCCTGGTTCTAATCTGCACTGAGCCATCAGGGTCTCATGGGGAACACTGCTCGTAATTCTTCATTTAGACTCAATCAACAATGTTATGGCTTTGGTATGAAAACCCTGCAGTGTAATAGGTCCCCAAAGTTAAAGAATATAGTGAAACTCACCTGCAATCTAGGGTGGGCATAGAACTCATTCAGGAAGTCCATGAGCAGGTCGATCTTAAGGGAGCTCACACATAGGACCACATGCTTCTCTGTTTGGGCCCGGTGCTTGCTGTAATTCCCACCAGACTTCTGCCGCTCCATCCACAGATAGGCCAGCTCTTCAAACTAGCATCGACAAATAACACGCAACAATCAGGGCTGAGGTGGAAAGTACTGTTTACTGTTACAAAGAGTAAATGCAGTAAGAATTATATCACTGCAGCTCTTGTGTTGATAATCTCACTTGAATGGGAAGAACCACTAGTGCCACACATATCATGATGACCACCAGCAACTTAGAAGGCCAGATATTGGGGGTAACATCCCCAAATCCAACCGTGGAGAAGGTCACGATGCAAAAGTAGAGGGAGTCAAACAATGATAGCTTGTTTCCAGCCCGTTCAAGATGCTGAATCCCACATATGCTGTTTCAGATAAAGAAAACAATTAAAGATAAGAGACAAATGTGCTGGGTCAATAGCTTTTAAAGTACTCAACTCTCAGAAATGAGCTACATTAAACTATTTATTCTTTTAGAATATTTTTTAAAAATATTTATTATATAAAAGCTAGTGGCCTTGTTACCTAAAAGACACACTAAGCTTTTCAAACATTTCCCAGAGCCTCACTGGCACTGATAGAAGACGCAAATTGGTGTTTGATGGCGATGCAGTCAGCACTGTCATGCTGTGAAAGTTTTCTTTTATTTTGTGGTGGTTTCCTACCCTCAACGCCAAACTACACAGTGCATATCCTCGATGGACGATGGGAATAACACTTGTGTTCATCCATCCCTCATATGACTATTTGCCATTCAAATTAATTTGGAGGTTGTACCAAGACAAATTATCTGACAAAAAGGATACCTAAAATAGTGGTGATATGCTACATAGTGTTACTTTAAAATATTTAATATTTAACTACTGAAAATAATCCCCCACTAAAAGTGTCTAGTTACCTTTGACCATATTGGGCAATAGTTTGGAAAACTTTGCAGGTCAACATAGCAATTACATTGCTTAACTAATAGATTTTTGGTGAATCATTACAAAGAGAGCTCTATTTCTCGTAAAACATCATTTTTTCAGTCTAAGGTCATGGAAGTCTATTTTGATGCAATATCTCTAACGGAAATTTCTGTTATCATGTGTGCTACACCAAGAACTCTGAACCTAATTTCTGATCTGCAATGACTAGAACAGAGCGCAATGTGCAGGCACGACTAAGAGATAGAGGGGGGATGTGGACATATGCACCAGGGTTCCTCATTCTCCTTCTGTCTTGTGCAACTCTCCACCAAGTGTTTCCACTGGGGCAACCCAAACACACCAAACACACTAAAAGCCAGTCCCTACTAATGGCAGGCATTGTGGTCACTTAGCAGTCATTAGTCTAAAACAATCAACTCACATGAGTCAAACCACCAGAGGGAAAAAATGCAGCATCTGTCCTAATGATGCCCGACAACAGAATGTGTACACAAACAGAGCACAAAGATGTGCAAGCAAAAGGGAGTGATTGTGCAACAGGCCACTTGCATTTCAGCCACAGCTTTGTTGTTGACATGCAATGTCTCTCAGCACATGAGAGATTTAATTCTTAAGAGCTGACTATGCTTCTTATATACGTTCTTGAGTTCTGTGAGTTCAGTACTAAAGCATTTAATGACAAATAAGTCACTAGACTGCTCAACAACTGTATCAGAATCCACCTGTGAAAGATGAGCACCTTTCTTAATTTGTTTCAGATTCTAATTATTTTCCATGACAACGTAACGAGAGAAAACGTTAAGCCTAGTTTACAGAGGGTGATGCTGATTTCAGTGAAGGAGAGAGAAGTGCACAGGGCCCAGTGAGAGTAGAGAAAAGAACACAGGGGACGTGTGGTACATCATCATCTGGAATACACATTTGTGGGAAGCTCCACTAAGTGCATCTCATGAAGAGCAGGAAACCACAGAAAACGAGCAGCAATTTAATCCACATTGAACAAACACTGGCAGTAATGCCACCAAAATGGTGCATGATCTAAAATGTCTTCCTCTGTTATATTCAATTAGCCTAAAAGGGTGCTGCAGCCAGCTGCTCAAATTCTGTTTTCCATGCTTCCAAATGAAAAAGTATAACCCTATTCTGCATGGCCGTTGCAAGAGGTTACTGACTGTTTTCATACCACCCACCTGGTAAACATGAGACAGATGAGAGTTGTAATCAGGATGAGAACCTGGTTGAACATAGCTGACTGGGTCCGTTGAATGGCGCGATGAAGGTCATTCTAAGGTGGTTGTTTGTTGTAGTGAGAAGATGCAAAAAAGTTTCAACAAATAATCCAAAAATAAATTTCAGTCTCGAATATTCTCTTGTCAGTTCAGCATGTCAGTGGAGTCTCTGAATAATAAATGTTTGAACTAAAAGCTTGCATTGATTTCATCAACTAGCTACTCTTTGAGGAGAGATGCACTGTTTGCCCATTCCTGTGTCATCAACAGTAAAAATAAGATCATATTTTGTATACTCACAATCATGTTTTCCAAAGCATGCTTAGCTAACCAGCAGTTCAGGAACACAGGAATAAAAGGTTTCTGAGAGGGGTGTAAATGACCTAAAATGCAAAGAAAACTTTCACAAGGGTTATACCAACAACAACGACAATAATGATAATAGTAATAATAACAATAATTCTGTAAGACATCATATTTCTATATTGTGTGCATCAATAGCCAATGTATCATTTTCATTTTTATCTATCTAACATGGGTTCTCGAGACTCTATATGAGTAATGCTCACTTACTGTGAGTAGGAATGGAACAGTGTTTACCATCTCCAACATAAATGTGAGCCGAAGGATTTGTTCCCAAATATTACCCTTGCAATGAAAGATAAAATGTAATTGGCATCAGCTATGAAAGTCTGTACAGATACATTTTGTAAAAAAAAAGAAGAAAAAAGCATTCAAGGGTTTTTTATTGTTATACACATAGAAATACTAGATGCTACATGTAAGACATGCAGACATGAATTTGTATTGATGGAAAGATGTACAAGAAGTTTGATTTGGATTGGGTAAAAAAATCAGAACCAAATGTTTAGAAACTGCCACGGTGAGTAATGCAGACGTGTTTTCCCAGTCCGAATAGTCCAAAGCTGCTCAATCAGTTCATGTGTTGATTGAATTTGTTCTAGGATGCATCACAGTTAGAACAGATGAAGGCAGGTTGACTAACCTTGTAGCTTAAATAGGTCAGCAAGATAGTTTCAGAGAGACATATCAGCGCAACAAACACCTATAACAAAGGACCATCTTTATAACACAAGCACAAGGCTGTAAGCAAATGATTTTGACTGGTAACCAATTAGTATAACTTTGTCACTTTAAAAAAAAAAAAAACACTTCACTGATGTATCCTAAAGATATCACTTCAAAAGGCATCTGATATCTGACAAAGACATCTGTATAATATGATTAAGTCTGTGTATAGAAGACACTGACTTTACCTGTAAGACCCACAGACTTACTCTCCTTCGCACCCATATCACTGGAACCCTAAATAGAGAGCTTTAATGAGAAACATGCTCAGTATACAGAGGAAATCTACTGCCACTTTGTTTTTATGGACTTGTGCATCCACTCACCAGTCGATTGTTAGTAGTGTATAGTTTTGGGTAGGGCAGCCCCAACTGGTAAAAGAGCACATATGACTTAGACTGACAGAAATGTTTAGTACTTTAAAAACTGAATCTAAAATAGAGATCACTTCAGGAAAGTCTGTGAGCAGGTGTAGTACATATCATGAATATCAAGTAGAGGATGGCATCGAAGCACACAAGAGCCACCACAGCCACAAGAGAGTGGCACTCCACTTCCCCCATCATTATCTCCCACACAGTTCTGAGTCTAGCTTCACTGACCAGTTGAGAACTAAAAATATGTAGGATTCAGGACAGCAGGAACAGGAATTATTATTATTGTTGTTGTTGTTGTTATTGTTATTATTATTATTATGTAATTTTTTATTATTACAGCGCATGCATAGTGATGTATTGTACTGTTATCCGGTGGCTTCTTATTAAAGTGCAATGCAAAGCAATGCACTGTACTATTATCCGAAGTAGTTTTTATTATTATGCTTTTTATTCCGCCCTATTCTGTTTCACCTAGAAACTTTATCCAAATTTTATATCGTAGATCTCGAAAACTGTAAGTCTGCTATCAATTTTTCACCTTTCTACTGTTTGTATGTTTTCAAATATCTGTGGTAAATGAGCGAAAAAGTCCAATAATAAATAAATGGTGGAACTCTACAAGAATTCTAATTCCTATTGTTCCCTGAAATCCACAAAAATTCTATTATCAGCTGTATTCAACTAATCAACTATTTTCTATTATCTTATTATTTTTTTTTACCTAACTGAACCAGGTGCAAAGCAATCCTCTTTGCTTCTTGCTCTTCAATTCTCTCAATTTTCTATTCATCATTTTTTATTATCTCCCTCAACAATACGATTCTCTTTTCTAATTGGCTGATGAGGTGGGAATTAACTCTGTATAACTGGCTACCTTTGAAGTAGATTAGAAAAATCTGAATCAACATTCCGTATCAATGAACTTATGAATGGTAACTATAACAACCGTAGTAAAGTATTTTATGCTGTACTTTTCCCCCTTTAACGGTAACTATAATAGATTATTTTCTGTATTTTCAGGCACATGATTCTAAATATAAAGACAGTCATAGATAAAATTGTATCCTGAATACAAACAGGAGAGAAGCAGGATAACAGCCTTTGAGGTGACCAGTTCAATGAAAATAATGACTCGGCAGAGTCTCTTTGCTTCTTTTTCTCAAATTAGCTTCATTATTTATTCACTGTTTTTTTACTTTTGCTAATTTATTAGTTACCTGTCCACTATTTTCCACTTTTATCTATATATTTGATTTCATCTAAACTTTACAGGGCACATAATTTCAAAAAAATGTTCAGGAACTAGTCTCTTTCTCCTTTGAGCCCTCATTGTCCCTCATGGTGGGGTAGGCCTGAACAAAACCTCCCAGCTCTTACCCTAACCCTAAGTCCAGCCACGGGGCCCAGACCTGCATGCCAGTTCTTAACCTGACCTAAGCCCAGCACCAAGCCCTCGGCTTGTCCTTAACCTTACCCCGAGTCCAGTCCCTAGCCATGGGCCCACAACACAGGGCCCAGACCTGCCTGCAGCCCAACCCCAAACATCAGGCTAGCTCTACAAGGTCTAGGGCTGCCTGCCACCCCTTACCCTAAGCAAAACCCAGAGACCCAGGCTCTACACAGAGGCCCCGGAGCTATCTGCCCACACTTATCCCTGTGTGCAAAGTGCATGAAAAGTGCATGAGTTTTCAGACCCATTCTTCTCTGTCAGAATACTCGCAGGGCTTCATCACACAGATTGCATACATGTATCATGTAAAACTGCACAACCTCAGCTTTGCAATGGTGTTACTTCAGTGTCTATTTGACTTTGTTTATCGATCTTTAAAACTACCTCTTGACTTTTCAAATGCTTATCCCAGTAACATCAGTTGCAATCCTTTTAACATATGGTATTCCTTTCTACTTGTCTAGTAACTGTTTGACTGTCTAAACAACTTTCCTCTTTATTCTACATTTTTTCTTTTCTGCACTTTTTTAAACTTTTGTTTAGCATGCACTGTGTAATTCCTGTGAATTGCAAATCTAGTTATTATTATTATTATTATTATTATTATTATTATTATTATTACGACAGTATATGTAAGACTGGAGGTACTCAAGCTAAAAAAAACTGCATTCTTTCATTGGTCATCTATAAAAACATTAAGTAACCCGTACAGAACATATCCATTGATTGATTGATTGTTTCAATAATTCCTTGATTTTTAGATGCAACATAAATCACCAACAGTCTTTGACTAACTGTGTTCTCTTGCAAACTAAGAAATGGCACTTAAGCAGTATCTAGATGGTTGGTAATCCTGTGCTTTTATGGTGGGTTGTTCTGCTAAGTGTCCTTTTGATAAACCTTTGTTTGTCATTGTCAGTAGAAATGTGCAAAGCGGTATTACTCATCAATTTCCACAGTACTGTTGAGCAACAATGGTGACAATGGTGGAGCAACATCCACTATTAACACTATTAACACTATAATATTTTTTGGATAAGTGACATCACCTGGTTGAGCCGCTCATGGGCCAAGCAGTTGCCACACATTGACACAATTAATATTTTACTCTCATTTTCCAACGCTCAGATTGTCTTCCTTTTCATATAAATTTCCAGGATGACCATGTTGTCTCCCTGATTTAGGGTGTGCTCGGGTTCAATGTTGTATGTCTGGCTCAACCAGGTGATGTCACTTGTTATCCAGAAAGCACTGAGATGTAAACAATAATGGAAGTTAACATGAGTTTAAGAATGAAAGGATTTTCTAAAACTTGTCATGGAAACAAAACTTTTGAGTGCACTTATATATCTGACACCAACATCTATCCTATAAGGCCAACATGTCTTACTAGAGATCCAGATCAGAGTTTGTATCCTTTTAGAACAAACTTTTTTTCTCAATTTTAAATATAGGGCAAGTTAACTGAAACTGTTTGTTAATACGTATACTTCTTGTAAAATTCAGCAAATATCTCCAAGCAATACATCTGCTCTCTAAATAACATGATTTGCTGGGCTAGCTGCTCTCATTATGTGTGGATTTCAAGGAGCAAAGCGTTTGGAAGAGCCTTCCCTGATCCACATAACAGCCTATAGAGTGGGCTGCTCACTTATCAGTCCCTGCTTCTTAAAATCTTGAGCTCTAATTGTTTCCAGGTCTTTGTGTCCACTGTTTACCTTGTGGATTCCAGTTTGGTTACTGCTGTTTTGTTTCACATAATGAATTTGTTGATTGTGTTTCGCATGTAGGTCCTAGGAACAAGTCTTAGAAAGACTAAAGGCTCAGAGGCGACTTCTCAATCGCGGCCAGCACAGCTTCGTTTGGAGGCGATCCCAGGACGGTATTTTGACGGTGGAAAAAATAATCAGTGCACCCGATCAATGTCAATCAACATTTCAAAGGGTTGGACTTATGTTGCTTAATTAATCATGGGTGTGGTTTGGATGTAACACCCAAATAACCAATAAGACATTACCCATTGTCTTTGAAAAACCAGGAACGCACCGGCCTTTGGCTGGTTGGTAATTTGCCGGCAGCTTTTCTCTACCATGAGAAACGCACCGTAGATGCAGACACATTTAACGATATAATTTTGAAACATCAAATGTATACCTATAGATTACCTGTGGCCTAAAAACGTTGATAAATGGCTATGCTCAATAAATAGGCGAAGGAAATTTCGTCTTTTTCGTCTTTTTTCGATCATTTAAATCTTCGCGATTTAAACGATCGATTGCTTTGACAAAACGGCAATATTCCCCACCACCTTATTCTTTACTTTTTTTATATCTTTACTTTTTTTATATCATAACCTTATGTAAATGAAAGGCATTCACAAACTTTGTAAACATCAACAAATGTTTTATTACATTCCCTTTTAGTCTACAGCTGGTGTAACAGATGTGAAATGCTGATTTTGCCGATTTGACCAAGGGAATCATCAGCAGGCTATTTCTACCCAGTCTAGGCTATAACTTGTGTAAAGTTTAATGGTTTGTAACAGGCTAACCCTCAAAACGCTACCTATATAGCCCACTGGTTACATCCGAATTTACTTAGATTACCATTTTCACACTCTAACATGTCCATACGAGCTTATTTTCAACAAATAAGGTCAATCAGAGAGCTGTGTTCCACTGGTATAGCCAACTTGCCTGTCAGGAAGCTAACCAGTGCTAACATGCTACATTTTAGCAAAAGCACCATGGTTACCCCAAAACATCAGGATTGCAGGCAAATTTGGCTGCTAATGTACAAGCTCTTAGCATTGGTCAGATATGTGAAACACATTGTTTTTAAAAAGTTGTGGTTATCAAATTACTTAATGCACAGTCCATTTAATATAACGTCTTCAGTGTGACTGCCACCCCCTCATTTCTATTAACATGAATGCCGTGACTTGGTTGGTACTTATTTTGAGCCCAGCTGAATCGGGTTGCTTTACGGGGCTGGAAAACGCTGGCTGCGCTGTGTCATACCGTGCTCTGCTCTGCCTTTGCTAGTACCTGCATCATCTGAAGAACCTTTTTTGTATCCCTAACTTACACTGAGACATGTTGGCATACTGAAACGCCAAACAAATGGCATCGCATTTCTGATCAAAGGGCAAACCATTTTTGTGTTGGGGTTGGCAGAGGGGTTTTTGATCCATATTTCAAGGACAGTAAATGTAAAAACAACTAAAAATCACTTAATGCAAATATTGTGGTGAATGGGTGATGCTGGGTGTGGGAGTAATTTAGGTAAACTGCTGCTGATTGAGTTAATTGAGCTCACCTGTGTGTGAAGTTTGATATAGACTCACAGGTGGGAATCAGGGGGAAGAAACGCCAGCAGACATAGGACGCTGGGGGCGAGTGGTCGGGCAAAAAAGGGGGATTTGAATTGTGCCAGTCGCGGTTTGTAGGATCGCCGCTGGTGAAGATAGTCTATTGGTAGGTCCGCCGCTGTGCCTGGCGTGCCCTTAGATTGTGAAGCCAGTATACTCGTTAGCGTCTGTAGGCTGGAATGAACTACAGCTCCGCTGATTCCAATTGGAACTATTTGAACTGCTATTGTGGGATCCTTTATTGTTTGTGTCTATTGCGGTTGCTGCTGGACTTTTGGCTGCCCGAGCCGGGACTGCCCTCGTGCCGAAGTCTTCCGGAGTCTCCTTGCTGTCCACGGACCATCAGACCCCAGGGTTGGGTCTTGGGGAGAGACAGGGAAGTTGCCCTTTTAAATCTGGTGTGTGTGTGTGTGTGTGTGTGGGCGTCTTGAGTGAGTGCATCTCCTTTGTGGGGAAAGTCGGGCAGGTGCAATACTATAGGGGGATGAAGAGGGCTGGGGAAATCTGTATGCCGTGTTAAGCACTTGAGTGGGTTGCTGGCTGTGTGTGGTGGTCTGAATTGTTTAGCATGTTGCTTTGATGCCATGACTAGTTGTCTTGTTGGGTTTTGAGATATCTGAATGAACAGTTTGTCATGTTGCGGTGATTGTCCTAATTATTTTGGTTTTGCTGTATCGCACCTGTGTGGGTATTTCCCTAGTCTTTCGATTCCATACTGGTGGTGTGTTCTGATTCCTCTGTGTGTTCGCCAAAAAAAGGATAGTTATTACACTGGTGGCAGCGGTGGGATAGCATGTCTAACCCAGAGGATTCAGGTCCGCCACACAGTGGCGGGGCCACTGCGCAATCACTGGCCCGTCCTGTTTTTATGCCAGAGACCTTTACAGGTACCGGCCGTGAATGGTCAGACTGGTTGGCACAATTTGAGGTAGCAGCTGAAGTGAATGGGTGGGATGATTCTCTAAAGATGAAATTTTTGTCGCTCCTTTTGTCCGGCCGCACTAGGGAGCTGTACTCTGGTTTGCCCTTGGCCTCGCGTAATAATTATACAACTTTGAAGGAGGCGCTGGGCAGATGTTTTGAACCGTGTGATAGTGCTGACTGGAACAGAGCCAACTTTTTATCTCGCAGACGCTTACCAAATGAATCCGTTAGGGATTTTGGCATTGCTTTGCGCTGTCTTATTTATAAAACCTACCCCTCAGCCGACATTGTCACTCGTGATATGTTTGCAAGAGATCACTTTGTGGAGCATGTAGGGAGTGGGGATCTCAGAATCCATCTTCGTAGTCAAAAACCCGAGACGCTGGAGGAAGCAATTAATATAGCTGCAGAGTTAGAGTTGATAAAGAGCTTGGAAATAACCCATATTAGCAATGACACTAAAGTGCGAGCAGTTACTGATAAGTCACCTAGCGATAAACAAATGGAACTTTTGCTGGGTGTAGTGGGAGGCCTAAGGCAAGAGGTTAACGCCCTTCAGCAAACTGTGACTTCTTTGCATACCCATGGAATAAGGCAAGACCACGAAGATGAAAGGAAACGTGGTCTGCAGGGTGGACCAGGACGCCAAGCACCAGTCAGCGCAAGAGATGCGTGCTGGGAGTGTGGATGTACTAGGCACCTGCGACGCAATTGTCCCTATGTGCAAGGAAACTAGAGGGGGCGGTCACAGAGGGCCGAATGTCCACCCCTTTTTGCAGGTCTGCAAGATTGGCTCACAGTTATCCAGACAGCCCCAGCCTGTATTTGAATGCAAAAATAGGTGGGTGTTTTTCTCATATGTTGGTAGATACTGGAGCGCAAGTCTCTATTATTCCCAAACAAAAATGGCTACAAATTACAAGGGGAGGGGAAGAGTTAACGGAGTATCGAGGTGTAGCATCAGCAGCCAATGGTGGCGATATGTGTGTGGTAGGGAAGTGGCAGACCATCTGTCAATTTGATTCTTTAGCCTTGGTCATGGAATTTCTGGTGGCTGAGGTGTCCAATGAGATTTTGCTGGGGATTGATTTTTTTGTCAAAATATGGAGCTGTGCTTGATCTTGCTAATAAATGTTGTAGCTTAATGGGAAAAAAATTGCCATTGATCTGGGGCTTGAGGCAAATCAGCCAGTTAGTCGCTGTACAGGCGGATACTGTTGTTGGGCCACGCACTGAGGCCATCATTCCTGGGGTAGTGGAGGGACTGTTGGCGGGCCACACTGTGGGCTTGCAAGAACCATCCAACTCTTTGTACTCTCATGGTGATGTAATGGTGGCGCGGGTGGTTTGTAATGCACAGCGAGGGGTGGTTCCCGTGAGGGTTATAAATGTAGCTGAGGAACCCTGTGTTTTGAGGGGGGGCATGAAAGTAGGCACTCTGTATACTGACGTTACTATAGAACAGGAGACTGGAGCAGAGGGCATACATTGGTCGGTAGATGCTCTTGTTTCACAGTTGGGGTTGGCGGACAAGGGCTTATCCCTATTAGAAGTAAAAGCTGTATGTGAGTTACTCCAACGACATCAGGGTGTGTTTAGCCAGGGTGATGGTGACCTGGGGAGAACACATATGACTCGCCACCAAATTGATACAGGAAGTGCCAGGCCAATCAAAATGCATCCTCGCCGGGTACCCTTACATCTACAACAAGAGGTTGCGGACCATATTAAGCAAATGCTTGATAATGACATCATACGGCCCTCCTGTAGCCTTTGGGCAGCACTGGTAGTGCCTGTGCAGAAGACAGACGGTAGTCTGCGCGAAGTTACGGTGAAGGATGCTTATCCTCTACTGAGGATTGATGATGCCCTGGATAGCTTGGCGAATGCCCAATGGTTTTCAACCCTCGACCTGGCCAGTGGCTATTGGCAGGTCGAGGTAGACCCCCACGATAGGCCAAAGACAGCCTTTATTACTAGACAGGGCCTATTCGAGTTTAATGTCTTAAGTTTTGGCCTTTGTAATTCTCTTAGCACTTTCCAGCATTTAATGGAGTTAGTGTTGGCTGATTTGCAGTGGTCAACTTGTCTGGTTTATTTAGATGACATTATTTGTTTTGGATGGACATTTGATGAACATTTACGTAGGCTGGATGAGGTTCTCCTAAAGGGGCAAGCGAATTTAAAAGTGAAACCAACGAAATGCAATCTTTTTTCAACAGAGGTGCGCTATCTGGGTCACATCATTTCCGCCCAGGGTATTACCACTGACCCTGCTAAGGTAGAGGCTGTAAGGAGTTGGCCAATCCCTCAAAATCAAACAGAGGTTAAGAGCTTTTTGGGGCTGGCCTCTTATTATCGGCGTTTTATTAAGGGCTTTGCAGATATAGCGAGACCATTACATCAGTTAATGGAAAAGGGGCGCAAGTTTAAATGGGATGAATTGTGTGAGCAGGCTTTTCGACAGTTGAAGGCTAGCTTAATTACAGCGCCGGTCCTGGCTTATCCGGACCCTCAAAAACCTTTCATCCTTGATACCGATGCAAGCAACTTTGGGATTGGGGCAGTGTTGGCTCAAGAAGGAGAGGATGGTATGGAAAGGGTTGTGGTTTATGCCAGTAGGGCACTGACAAAAGAGGAAAGAAAATATGCAGCTACAAAAAAGGAGCTATTGAGCATGGTGTTTTTTACTAAACATTTTTAACATTACCGACAGCACCGACCACAATTCCCTGAGATGGTTACACAACTTTCAGGGTTTAGAAGGGCAATTGGCTTGGTGGGTGGAGCAACTGGCAGCTTTTCAGTATAAAATTATCCATTGGCCTGGCAAATTGCATACTAATGCAGATGCCTTGTCGCATAGGCCCCTTTTTCTATCCGGAACTGGGGCAAGCCCCCCCGTGGCCCCATTAGAAAAGATTACATCTTCCGATAATATTTGTGCAGTGCACATCGAAGCTCAGACACAGACGGGTGGGCTGGAGATGAATTCGTGGGATGACATTGTTCAAGCACAAAGGAACGACCCTGAGATTAGTTTAATCATTAGTTTAATACAAGATCCAAGGGGTGAGGTGGATGTGTGGCAGCGGCATCCTGAGCTGAAGAAATACCGGTCTGTCTGGCAGCAGTTGCAGGTACGAGGCCGGCGGCTGGTGCGTATACCACCAGGTTATTCTGATGCAGCCTCCAGTATCCAGGTGGTGCTCCCAAGTAACATGGTGACACCTGCGCTGCAGATGCTGCATAGCTCTCTGACTGGGGGTCACTTAAGGATTCAAAAATTAGAGGCTAAAGTGAAAGATCGGTTCTTTTGGCCTGGGTGGTTCAGGGATGTCCGTCAGTTTTGTAGAGCATGTCCTGATTGTGCATCTTGTAAATCACATGGCCCTTCTCCAAGGGCTCCCCTGAACCCCTCAGTAGTATCTCGACCCATGGAACGATTGGCAGTGGTTATATTGGGCCCTTTGCCTGAAACCCCACTTAAGAATAAATATATTTTGGTGGTAGGTGATTACTTTTCTAAATGGACAGAGGCATATGCTTTGCCGAATTAGGAGGCCGAATCGCTGGCTAAAGTCCTGGTAGAGCAGTGGGTGTGTCGGTTTGGGGCTCCGTGTACTATCCATTCTGACCAAGGGAGAAATTTTGAATCCAAGTTGTTTAAAGAGATGTGCCAGTTGCTTTGTATACATAAGACACGAACATCCCCCTACCATCCCGAGTCAAATGGGATGGTGGAGAGATTTAATCATACCTTGTTATCTATGTTGGCACTTTTTGTGGAAGACAATCAGTCTAACTGGGATGCTCTCTTACCGTATGTTCTTATGGCTTACCGGAGTAGTGTTCATGCAAGAACAGGGTTTACACCCTATAAGGTGTTATTTGGACAGGAGATTATTTTTCCAGTGGATGCGATGTGGGATATGGGCCATCAAGAAAGGTTCTCTGCAGTGTCTGATTATGTAGTGGCGCTCACCGATACCTTATCTACAGTGGTGGGTGCAGTTAAGAGACATCAGGAAAGGGCGTCTGCTCAACAGAAGATCGACCAGCGAGGAGTGCCCAGCAGGTGTCGGAAGGGGGTACTGCCAATCCACATGTGGAGGCAGGTGCTGTGGATGCCGGAGTGGGTGCAGGTCGGCCACAGCCAGCACCTCATCTTGGGGCAAGACGTCCCCAGCGCAACAGGCGGCGGCCCATCTGGACAACGGATTTTGACCTGGGAGAGTGACTCGGGGACGAGTCTTTGTTCACTGGGGAGGGGGAAGTGTGGTGAATGGGTGATGCTGGGTGCGGGAGTAATTTAGGTAAACTGCTGCTGATTGAGTTAATTGAGCTCACCTGTGTGTGAAGTTTGATATAGACTCACAGGTGGGAATCAGGGGGAAGAAACGGCAGCAGACATAAGACGCCGGGGGCGAGCGGTCGGGCAAAAAAGGGGGATTTGAATTGTGCCGGTCGCGGTTTGTAGCATGTTGCATGTTGCTTTGATGCCATGACTAGTTGTCTTGTTGGGTTTTGAGATATCTGAATGAACAGTTTGCCATGTTGCAGTGATTGTCCTAATTATTTTGGTTTTGCTGTATCGCACCTGTGTGGGTATTTCCCTAGTCTTTGGTATGCCTCTTACGCGTGTTTGTGCCATGACCCCGGGCTATGCCCTATTCTTGTCTGCTGTTAAATAATCAATGTGTGAAATAAAGTATCCGATTCGATTTCATACTGGTGGTGTGTTCTGATTTCTCTGGGTGTTCGCCAAAAAAAGGATAGTTATTACAATATTATACATTTCTTCCACAAATATGCATATTTTGAAATAAAATAGAATAATTATTCTGCAATTTCATGGGGGACCAGTTATGCCCCCCCCCCTCCTCCTCCTCCTCCTTCTTCCTGGGCGCTGGAGAAGATAAGTGTTTGTGCCTATAATTACAAGATTTTATGGTATTACGCACTACGTTTTTGCATTTATATCTTTCCCTTGGTGGTGCTACAACACAAAACCTTTGTATAGCTACATGCACACAAAACTAATATGCACAGGTCCAATATTGTGTACCCAGTACAATTCACCTGAAAATATTAGCCTACTTAAAGGCACCGCGAAATGTTTTTCAGTTAATTTACCAGCTTCATTGACATTTTAATGATTAAATGGCTCATTATGGGGTAAAAAAAGGCTCTCGGCCACCTCTTGGGTAGATTTCGCGGTTATTACCCTTGCAGGATCTTAAATGGCAAGGCTGTGAAAACAAAACTGAAACTGAATGAAACCAAAAGTGTGTTTGTTACCAGCTTGTCAGTCAACTTAACGCTACGAAAATGATCCTCCCTGGTTCCTTTGGTTTACAAACAAATTCACATGGATTGGTGAGAATGTACAATGTTGCTATCAAAAAACATTACATTTGGAAAGACCTGTCACATTCTTTGATCTGTGCAATTATTCAGATTTTAATTGTGATTATAATTATGGCTACCAACAATATCAAAAATAAAATAGTCGTGAATTAACATTATTTTGTCATATTCCATATTGTAACACACTGAATGGGACCTACGGAAATTAAACTGAAAGTGAGTTTCTGTGCCCCATTTTGATGGTGTTAACTGCAGAATCACTGTTTGGACTATGATGTATCAAATGTTTGCATTCTTTTTTCTACAGATGACCTTTGTTACCTCATGCAATAGGGCTACGTATTGATTCACTCTGGATTTCTCCTTTAATTACTTGATTGATCATGGTGTGAAGAAGATTGCAAGTAGTCCTAATACAGGAAAAATGGCTTTGTAAAACATCTCATACTATTGCTTTGGGGTGGCACTGACTGTGATCATAAGAAATAAAGTGTAAACACCATATGGAATAGAGCTCCTGTTGCAGTTTCCCTAATATGCCCTTTAATTTATACAAATGAGAAATCAGAATATCAATTACCATGTGTGTCCATCATCAGAGTCATCCAGTACTCGGAATATATATAAAATGCAGCTTAAGACCTTTAGAGAGAAATGGAACACACGGATTCTCAGACCTGAAAGAGATATTATACTGTTACAATTCTGCATAGGGAATTTAAATCAATTACAAAACAACATAACTAACTGCATGCTTCCTAGCCTCTAATTACACTCTAATTACTAAAATTACACTCAACACATACAGAAGATCTCATTATCACATAGATCTCATGTGAGGAAAAATTGCATAAATATTCAGGGGAAAAAAACGTCTTACTTGATCTTTGGTTTTTGATGAAGAACAGTTTAAGCCTCTCTTTGAATGTATTTTCATTAACATAAAATTCGATTTGCACTCTGAAATAAATAGCAAAAATGTGCGTTTAGAGAAAGGATCATGGGCAAACTGCCCTTTCATTCACTTCTACATCATATGAATCTCAGCTTTGTCTAGGCTAGAGCGAGGAATTTCGAGTTATGTAATTGAAGTGCTTCAGTTGTTGACCTACCTGTCGTCATTCGGCAAAGTTTGGTCCCCAAGGAACAAGTCTCTGAATCTGTATCTCGGCGGAAGAGGGGGTACCTCACTCTCCAAATCCACCATATTTCCTCAATTAAATATCAGGCTATATCAGATCAATATTCTACTGAAGACGTTCAGCTATAGATCCACGTATCACATCGCATCAATCGCTCTCCTCACGCAAAGAGGTGTTTAGGCAGCAGCAAGGGAACCTACCCGCATCTACGCGTGTTTTTAACAACTCAATTAAGTAATCTTCATGAGGATATATATTGGGATATAGCCAGTCTAGAAGGAGGAGCGCTTCTCAAGTGCGGGTGCGGTGAAGGCGTGGGCTCGGTCTTTTCAGAAGGACATCCCAGCCTGAAAAACTGTCACTTCATTCAAATGTTGTCTATGCTATGCAGTGCGTCTTGAGGTTAAGCTTTTATTCAGAATTATTCATCTTTCTTCAACTAGGCTGTACTGTGTAACCCACTTTCCGACTGGGCAGATTGGGGTAAGTTTTGGATAATTGGAGCGATTTTCACGGCGTCTCATGGTCTGTAAACTCATATGTTGTGACTTTTATGCCCCTCCCAAAATTAGAGGTAGGCAGGGGGAGAAACGCAATAAATTGCGACTCTCAACTCATTGAAGCACATGATTGTGGTCCCCAGAAATCGCCAGAAGATGCGGAGCCAGCGAGACATTGGAATTTATTTAGTCACATATATCTGTATGTTGACATATCGATTGGCTGAAGGTAAAAAAGAAACACTTAATGATATGCTTTAGGTGAAAATTTCGGTGTTCTCGACCAACAGTTGAGTTTGTGATATCATCTGTGGCAGGAAACTGTCGCAAGCCTGAGGGAGTCTTCGTTTACCCCGATCAAGAAAACTACTTACATAGTAGTGAGGTGAATTACAGGTGTGACTCAGGCAAGACTATTACTGGGGGATGGTGGAGTACCATTACTTGCCAGCGTAGAAAATGGAGCCACACTCCAAAGTGTATTGGTAAATATTATGCTTTCATGATTTGCTATACAACTGTAGGCTAAAATATTTTACCAGTGAAACCTTTTTTTCAAGTTTGTTGTGATCTGATTCATCAGACAGAAGCAACTGCATTCCCCCAAAGGTCCCTCATGCTGAAATTCCACCGTTTTATGTAAGAGCCAGTTATCCAAGTGGTTCTACAGTAGAATTTGTCTGCAACAATGGATACAAACCTAAAGCTGGCTTACATGCTACATGTTCATTAGGAGACTGGGTATCATTGCCCATTTGTGAACGTGAGTAACGTTGGTTTTTGTTTCTATTAAGAGCAATAAAAATGATCAAGATTAGCCAGGTGTACTTTTGGAACTTCGTAAAGGCTTTGTGACACAGCAATGAATGTTTTAGGACTCCTAAAGCCCAGCAGCCAAAAATGTCCTGCATTGAGAATTCAGATATTGTAAATTTGTTGTTTATTGTCAGGTCATTAAATTGTGGCTTAAGTTGCAAATATTGACCAAATTTTCATCATTCTTATTTGCCTCATGATGTAGGCCTACCTTTGTGTGAACTCTTACAAACGGACAGCTCATTTAGGCAGTTTAACACACAATTTTAGGTGTAGCCATTGTTTAAATGGCTAATATAGAGGGCATTTTCACAGACTAAAGCTAATATTTTAGTTTTCTACTCATATTTTAGCTTTCTGCATGAACAGAAAGTGTGGAGTGGCTGTATTTATCTGTTTGTTTATAAATTACAACAGCCAACCAGTCAGTCAACCAATACTTTTGTTCTGAGGAGAGTCACCATTGGCTATGTGCCACTCATCCTGACAAGTGCAGGGGGGTAAACCTCCTGGCATGCAGACCTGCCAACCTCTACACATTTTGTGTAGGCAAAATTTTTAAGCCTAACAAAATCAACTGGTTTCTCATTTTCTTCCATTTCAAATCAGAAACCTCTCTTTGCAGGCTGAAATGTTTTGTTTAAAAAGTTGTGTTTGCGGGTTCAAGAGTTTTGCACCTCTAAATCTTTTGCAAATCAAGATTTGCTTGCAATTTCAAGTAGTAGGCCTACTTACTTCCACGTCAAAATCGTCAAATCATAGTTGAAAAGTTTTGAACATCAATATTTTTTGCGAATCAGATTTTGCAAATTTTGGTTGCAAGTTAAGATGAATGTGATGGGCGGAATCTACACAAGCAGAAGGGGTGGATTTGATGACTTGCGTAGGAATCGACAGTATGCCAAGGCCCGCCCTCCTCTAATTCTAATTGGTCGCCGAGCTTAGCATCTCTGCATATAATGAAAATGAATGTCATTTCAGGGCATCAACAAAATAACACAGCTGATGGTTAATTAAAAGTCTCAGAGGCTTCTGTGTTTGTTCACTGTCAAAATTAGATGTTTAGTGTGTGTGTGGACCTCAGACCCCTTATATCTCACATATTTGACTGGTGCTATGCCTTTGCTACCAGGGAGCCAGACTGGATTACATGTATCCCCAGTAGGGTTAGATCCAAGGGGGTAGGAATACACAGGGAGGTTGAAAGATCCATGGAGGTTGTTCAGGCTGGTTACACCTGGAAAGGGCCCTCTAGCCGTTAGCGTTTCATTGCTTGGAATTCATTTTAGCGTCACATCAAAATCAAATAACTTTACATTTGAAACACCTGGGGCCTGTACTACTAAGCAAGGTTACTGGTTAACCCAGGTTGCTTTGGAAGTTACCACTGATCTCTAAAAGAACCCTCCATTGAGCATCAGTTGTTTCTGAAGTGACATGTTGTCTCTAGATCAGCAGTTACTCCAGAAGTTGCCCAGTTTGGCAAGTACCCTGGTTTCATAGTAACCCCCCCCCCCCCCCCACCCAGATTTTGGTTGTTGTGGAGGTGCTAATAGTGATGACATAAATTCAGTGATGGCTAGTGACTTTGTGTTGCACAGGAGGGAATCTACCATACTTACTTCTTTCCGTCAGACTTTGGGAGTCCAGGAATGTTAGCGTCATTTATACATAATGAAATAACTAACATTTGAAGTAATTTAAGGCTTAGGAGCACTTAAGGACAATCATGTTTCACAGAAGAAGATTTTCATCTGTGTCATATCTATCAGACTTTCTGTTGCTACATCTACTAGCCAAATTAATTCATGAGACTGGCTAGGAGTTTGCACAGTAAACACTGGACCGAGCTGAAAATTTTAAATCCTGGCCTCAACTGTCTATGCATCATTCAGTGAATCTGTCATCCTCACTTCCTCTTCTGCTTTGTTTTACTGCCCCGTATAGAGACCACTACATATCAGTTCCGTTTGGGTAACGCGCACATCCATTATGCGCACTAGTCTGAGGTTTTTGATTTTCAATCGTCTATGTGGAAATTATATCCTATGACAAAAGAGATTATTAGTTAATAAAACATTGATATTATAATGTTTTGTTATTATAAAATATATTGATATATTTATTTATATATTTATATATTTATATATCGTATTTATAAACGTGACCGGGTTGACCTGCTGCGTGATCTTGAAGGGGCCGATGAACTGGGGGCTGAGCTTCTTAGAGGGCAGTCGGAGGCGGATGTCCCGAGTGGAGAGCCAGACCTTCTGGCCCACCATGTAGGGGAGTGTGGCAGCTCACGATTTCCGATATCGTAGTTCTTCTCCGCCGGAGAGAACTTGGGGGAGAAGAAGGCGCACGGATGGAGTCTGGCAGGGGACCCGCCTTCCTGGGAGAGGACCGCTCCCGCCTCTGTTGTGGAGGCGTCCACCTCCACAATGAAGGGTTTGGCTGGGTCTGGGAGCGTTAGGAGAGGGGCTGAGGCAAAGGAGGTTTTGAGGTTCTGGAGGGCCTGCGCGGCTTCCGGTGGCCCTGGAGGGACTTCGGTTTCAACCGAAGCAGGTCGGTGAGCAGGAAAACTAGCTGGCTATAGTTCTGAATGAATCTACGGTAAAAGTTCGTGAAGCCCAGTAGTCGCTGAGGCCAATTGAGCACGGCGTCGACCTTCCCTTGGTCCATCTTCACACCCCGGGAGGAAATGTGATACCCTAGGAACTGCACCTGGTCTACGTGGAAGGTGCACTTTTCCGCCTTGAGATATAGGTGATGTTCACGAAGCTTGCGGAGTACCTGAGCCACATGATGGCGATGGTCAGCCTCGTTCTGGGAGTAGATCAGGATGTCGTCAATGTACACTAGGACAAAGCGGTGGAGATACTCCCGGGAACACTTCGTTCATGTAGGCTTGGAATACGGAGGGGGCGTTCGCTAGACCATAGGGCATTACCCGATACTTGTAGTGTTCGCTTGGCGTGATGAAGGCTGTCTTCCATTCGTCCCCCTCACGTATCCGGATGAGGTTGTAGGCACTCCGCAGGTCCAGCTTCGTGAACATCACCGCACCACGAAGCTGCTCCAGGGCGGCCGGGACCAGGGGAAGAGGGTGGCGGAACTTCACCGTGATCTGGTTCAGAGCCCGGTAATCAATACAGGGCCGGAGCCCCCCGTCCTTCTTAGCCACAAAGAAGAAACTGGAGGCAGCGGGGGAGACGGACGGGCGGATGTACCCTTGGTGTAGGGCCTCCTGGATATACTCCTCCATTGCCTGCTGTTCAGGCAGGGACAACGGGTAGACTTTCCCCTAGGCACTGGTTCTCCCGGCAGCAGGTCAATGGCACAGTCCCAAGGTCGGTGTGGGGGTAGTCGTGCAGCATGCGTGGGACAGAACACCTCGGCGAAGTGACGATATTCGTGGGAAACGGACGTGCTACGTGCAGAGTGCAGACTTTCTACTGAGGTGGTTCCCAACACCAGGGGAGATTAACCGTGCCGTGACCTAGGGATAGGAAGACAAGACAAACAGTTAGCATAACAGGCGTCGCCCCACTTCAGAATCTCTCCGGTGGCCCAGTCCACCACCGGGGCATGTTGAACTAGCCACGGGTGACCCAGTATGACATCCACCATGGCCTCCTCAAGGATCAACAGATCAATACTCTCCTTGTGGCAGATTCCCACTTGGAGAGTGAGGGGACCCACGGCATGCTGGATGATCCGGCAGGTGATGGGTCGACCCACGATGGAATGCACGGCGTAGGGGCAAGGGCAGTCCCGACGCTGGAGCTTCAGACGCCGGCAAACCGACCCCGCTAGGAAGTTTCCGGCGGAGCCCGAGTCAAGGAGGGCCCGAGCTATGAAGGAGACGCCTGCAACAGTGAGGGTTATAGGTAGCAACAAAGGTGGTTGAACAGATGGTTGCAAGCGGACTTCACTCACCTGGACGCGAGGCGGACGAACAGGGCAAGCGCGAATGTGCTGACCAGGGACTCCACAATACAGGCACAGCCCTTGTTCGAACCGCCTGCGTCGTTCGGTGGGGTTGAGCTTGACTGAGTCGGCGGAGGGTCGGGAGGTACTGGTCGGGTCGTTGACGGAGCGGTGCTGGGGAGCGTCTGTAGGCAGCCCTCCCTCCGGTGTGCCACCCGGATGGCCAGCTGAATGAATCGTTCCAAGCCCATGTAGTCATCGTAGGCTGCCAGGTGCAGGGCGGGTTCCAGGCCGAGGCGAAAGGTGGTGATGAGCGCCGGCTCATTCCACCCACTGACTGCGGCGAGGGTTTGGAAGCACAGGGCGTAGTCCGAAATGCGGCTCTTTCCTTGCTTGAGGTGATGTAGTTTTTCCTGGACCGAGGAATCGCCTACAAGGGCTTGGAAATCTCCCGTAAACGTTTAACAAAGGCATCTACCGATTGAGTGGTGGGTCCCGCCTGCTGCCAGACACTCTCAGCCCACTGTAGGGCCCGGCCGTCTAAGTGCGAGATGATATACGCCACCTTGCCACATTCGGTGGGGAAGCGGCGCGGGTCCATCTCTACGGGCGAGAGTGCACTGCAGCAGGAACCCACCACATGCCTCTGGGTCTCCGGAGTAAGTAGGGGGATCAGGGGTGGTCGCTAAGACGCTGACCTGGCTGAGTGCGACAACAAACTCCAGCCAAAGGCTCCAGCCTCCATAGTTAGTTTCGGTCTGGCCTTCTGTCAGGCGCATACTAGGCAGAGGCAGATTTAAACAAAGGAGTATTTATTTGAACAAACAAAACAGAACTCAACGAAAGTCACGTCCGCTACTATAACGGAGGGAACAGAAAACTATAACGCTCAGAAGTAACTGGGAAAACTAACACACAGGAGATCAAGGAGGCAAACACAAAAAGCACAGACTTGAGTAACAAGGAGACACAGAGAATAACTATACCGACTGGGGAATCTAGGCTCGCGGGGTGAACGACACAGGAGATCGCGGGAGATGGAGAAAGCACAACAGACACGGAGGAAATCCAAGGCAACATTGACGAGGCCAGACAACAGGGGAAGCAGGGGGGAGGCTTAAGTAGAGTGGAGACCAGGTGACACCAATTAGTACTCAGGGGAAGGTGATCGTGCACAGGGAAGTGAATGCGAACGGAGAGCGGGATTGAGAGTCTGTGAGGTGAGGGGGCGTGGTCGTGGCCAGATCAGATGCAGACCTGACACCCTGCCACATGCGTCGGGGGTCAGAGGTTGTGAAGTGTTCCTCCACCTTCAGCTTGTAGCTGTGCTTGGCCTTCTTGATGCCCCTCTTCAGGTCAGCCCTGGATGTACTGTAGGCCTGTGTGTCTCCTGATCTGAAGGCATTGTCACGTGCCTTCAGTAGAAGCCGCACTTCGTTGTTCATCCATGGTTTCTGATTTGGGTACGTGGTTATCTGCTTTTCAGTAGTCACACTGTCGATTGTGGTGTGTACAATTACAACACCCCCTATGGGCCAAATTTTGTGGTACTTCCTACATTGTGATGATCGTACACAACAAATTTTGTGCAGTTTCCACCTTCCCAAGACATTGGCAATTCAAAATCAAAATTTTTGCATTTACCCATATCACCAGGTGGTGCTATGCTACAAGTGAGTCTTTATGGGCTGGGTTGATAGTCCTCTGTAACACTGACATATCACAAAAAATTCAAAAAAACATTTGGCTGTGTCCCCCTCTTTGACGGACACTGGCACACTGGCACTGGTGTATTTATGACTTGATTTGACCCAATAAGCCACACATAAATATTGGCCTGGTTTAACATGGAGGGCCCTATAGCTTATTAAGGGTTAAACTCTAGCTAGTATGGGGTCCACCCATTGTCTTTCTGTAAGTTGAGGGGTGCTTGACTTTGAGGACTCTGAAGCAGACTATCCAGAATCAGTTACATGCTAGGGCTGCTCTTTTGTGCCGACAAGGTGCTACTCAAAAAAAAAAAAACCAAATTCAAGGTTGGCAGGTGGCTAAAACATTTTGACAAAATGTATTAGCCATGGTGTAAGAGTCCTTATAAATTTTCTGATTTATAAATTTAACTGGAGATGTTAGTTTTAAAATATCACCTGTTCTGATGAATGAAATGCTGCTTTGAAATAAATTTTTCAGGAGATGGATGTTCTGCACCCCCCCAAGTGGAACACGCTGTAGTAATCAATTATGACTATCAAGACAGTTTTGATGAAAAGACAACTGTGGTTTACAAATGTAAGGAGTCATATGAAATGAGTGGAAGTTCAGACAGCATATGTGAAGAAGGAGTATGGTCAAAACCAGGCTTTTGTGGTAAGGTTCAGCGTGATCTGTTTGTGTGTGTATGTCCTCATTATCCTTGTGGACTGTCTTCACTTTGAAAGAAAAAAGTGTAGCTCCCATGTCTACCTTTACCTCTCTACTTACAGCTTAAGTATAGGCCTCTCTCAGGATGGATTGGTGTATTGTAGTTATGTCTCATAATAATTGAGAATCTGAGAATAATTATGACCACCACAGTGATAGCCCTCGGCGGGCATTTAGGTATTGATTTAGTTTGTTTTCTTTAGGTACTTTTTTAGTATTTTTTTAGTTTGTCATCCATTCCTAGGATACTGAAACATCAGGACTCATGAAATCCGCTGGGCATGTAGATCCATTTTAGTTGCTTTTGATCCTGGGGGGCTGCTCCCCCTTTGTATTGAGCCCCCCTGAACACAAGTGGTTGTGCCATATAGATCTCAAAAAGCCGCATCCAACAAGCCCTGAATCATCCATGTGTGGTGTAGTAGTGCCAGCTAAAGACAGACAGATTTCTGTCAGTGGCTTCCGGTAAATCAAAACACTGGGCCACCTACCCCCGGTGAGCATCCTGCAGGCAACATCAAATAATTCCATTTACACAATACTCAAAAACAGCTAGGGGAGGTCATGAAAAACATGTCAAACAAATAGCCAACCAGAACAGAACAGAACTGAAAACTGAGGAGGGACCGTCACGTCACAATGCTAAAACTCTGTTTTCCCACTGCTCTCATGCTATTCGGACAATGCTCCTTTAAACATTGCAATTACAATGATTCATGGTCTCCCTTGATAGCAACGACGGAACACCCACAAGTAGCTAGAACTTGTGCCAGCGAGAAAGTCTTGCATCCATTCCACCTTGATTTTACTGACGTACAACCTTAAGACCTACATATATACCAAGAATGAACAAGATTAATCAAAAGGATCTCAAGAAAATAAATTTATATGAATTTCAGACGCATGCATTACAGTATGTGACTTGTGCCTAATGTTGAGCTGTAATTGGAAGAGCTGCTTGTCTATTACTGCAAAGCTGGGATTCCTGTGTTGTCACAGAGAAGGCAGATATTTCTGCTGAGAACCAACCACATGGCAGAGATGAGGTAAACACTGTGAGAAACACAGACGATTGGCATTCTGTTGGCAGCACAGTACCAGGCAGGTGGTTCTTCCAATCTGAGTCCATGCATGCCATCTTGTGGTCATTAAGACTGTAGTGCACATATTAAATGCTCCCTCACAGAAGTTTTCATTCTTCCATTCCGTTTTTTACTTTTCATCCCTTGTATACCGTTTGACTGATTGGGTTCATACATGAAATTTTGTTTGTTTATGGTTGTAAATAACTTCCAAGGTAGGTTATTGAAAATATTAACTGAAAAATTGAGATTCGAGGATCACAAATAGGGAAACATTGCAAATGCATAGGACCTTTAGACATCAAGTGTGATATATTAAAACCAGTGTCATTGATTTCTGAGATTTTTTGTGTATAGGTTCACACAAATTTTTATTGTATTATAAAAGTAAAATGGTTGATGTATTATCTCACTGGACAAAGTTTGACAATATTGCTAAGGTTTTGTTTACATTGCGCAATGGAAACCTAAAAGCACCGTAAGTGCTAGAATATAAGGAGGCAAAAGACACAATGTCCAGATCACCAGAGACCGGTCGTTTTCCCCATATAAACCTTGTGGAGTTTTCAGAAATCTCGTTGTTTTCATAGGTAGCTGTTTTCAGTTATTGAAACCTCCATTTACGTGTAAATGATAGGTACAATCACATACTGTAAGTAAATATGTGTTTTTATAGACATCCAGCTACGAGTAAATGGGGTATGAATTGCTGATATAGCCCTACAGTGCCAAATGATTTCACTACAAAATCACACAACAGTCATGTGTCCCTGGGTAAAAAAAAATAAAAAAATACATGATTCATGCATGCACTTTTGCACTGCATATCACAGGGGTATCTCTGGATTACAAAAAAAGTCTGATTTTGGCCTACCATGTATTAAAACTCAAGTGCCCACCGAGTTTCACATGGCCCTGTGTTTCAGTGACCTGGGAATCATCATCCAAATGACTGAAAATAATCAAATAATATTAATGTCGCTTAATAATAAACTTGTCCTTTGAATTACATCTCCATAGTTCAACTATGACTATGTACACAAAAACATCCATCTAGTTTCTGTGACTCTGTTTAGAGATTTAGATGAGCTATTTGGATGTTTAGCATACACTGACGTCAGGCTATGGAAAACCACCCCCTGGAAATTCACCCCACCCACTAGATACAGCCGGTTTATTCAGTTCTTTGATACTAGATTTTCATTTCTTCTGTCATTCTCAAAGCTGCATTGTCCTCTCGAACAATCCAAATAAGAGATAGTTGTCATTAACCTGCATTAACACAAGCTACAAGAGAGACAGAGAGAGTTAAATGAATGAGAAAGTGGAGAGAACAAACCAGTCTGTGAATCAGTTGTGAGCCTTACGCCTCCAATCCTCGTCTGGCATAGGGTCAAGTAAGAGCATATCCTCATAAAACCAATCCTAAAAATATATTATGTCTATACAAGAGATGCCTCACCCTTGTGTTGTTACTTTTTATTTGAGACATAATTTGTGACGAACCGTGAGAAATACAATAGGAAAATAAATATAATAGGCAAAACTAAACACCATGTTGCTTCTGAAAATATTTTGAGGCAGCTTTTGCTAGGTTCAGAGAAAATCAAAACTAGCGCCACTATTCAGTAAGTGAGAACTACAAAGATGGGACTGATCTGTGTATACCGTCGCAGCCTGTTGCTATGCTCTCATAGGTCAACAGAAATGAGAACACAGCATTTCCTCATGCATATTAATGAGACTGGAATAGTAATGAGAAACAGCCTGTTCTGAAGGGGACAGAATCAGAAGGGGAAAGATGGAGGTGATAATACCAAATATGAGAGGTATTCTCAGCAGGTATTTGGAGCTCATAGATCTATGTTAACCGGCCGCAGTCCCCTCTAAAGGTCCCCTGCCATGCATCTATAAGGTATTTTAAATTGTTCTTTGATGTCTCCAAAGATGGTATGTAACTTTAGTTGGGCTGAAACAGCCCAAGGACACCTTGACAGGACCATGTGCAATCTATTCAAATAAGCCTAGAGTAAAGCGCCTAGTTTTTCCTCTTGTGTTAATGAGCTGTACTCTGATTTGCTGTGGTAGCATGTCAGCGTTGCAGGACACACTGAGAGAATATTTACATTTGTTCCAAAATGTCAAAATTGCAAGGGAAAAAGAATGAAAAAATTTGGAATATTACATTTCGGAGGAAGTGGAGGAGACAGCCTATCATATGCACATCCACCAATTGCATATGTAATTCCAGTGTTTGTCATCCTTCACAGTGCCTAAGTCAGACAACCCAGCTCCAACAACATCATATATCACTGGTGAGTTTTACCCTTGTTTTACTGTGTAATCATTATATTGCCTGTTTCCAAAACCTCTACTTGGTTCCATGTCTGGAGTTCATATTGACCATGTTCATAAGTCCATTGGTGAGGTGAGGTCAGTTTATTGTTTACCCTGGGTAAATTGAGACCTCTCCTCAGTCGAGACCAAGAGGCTGGTCTGTGCATGAAATTTGAAATTAAATTGAAGCATTAAACACTTATCAAAACTCTTTGCAAGTGCTACAAATCCATCTCTCATGTAAGTGATGGTTTTTTACATTACATTACAATTACATGTGTAACCATAGACAGCAACACAGAAGCCATCACTGCTTGAGCATCATGTAAAGCCAGCCCATGTTGGATAAGCAGTTGTGATTGGTCGCTAGGTTTTTGGTCATGTTAGATAAGCAGTTGTGATTGGTCGGTAGGTTTAGTGGGCTGGACTCCAGATGAACATGTGCAGTGAAATCAGATCTACTGGCAGATTCATCTGCATTCACCCAGGATAGCCTTTGACCATAAATTCATACTTTATATCTGAAAAGTAAAATGTTCTTGGAAATACTGGTTAAACCTCTAATGATCTTACTGTAATTGCTCAGTTTGGAACCAACAGTGGTTATTGCATGGTAGTCATGCTCAAATCTAGGTTTCAACACAGACAACACATGACCTTGGTTGGCAATTAAATTGGTCGGTGGTGGCGTAGTGGCTAAGGAACTTACAAAATACTGGTCAGAATATAAGTCATAGTGATCATGTCTATGAAATCAACTCCACAACATTGTTGTTTTTCACCTTTCTCCAGACACCAGAGACGCTGATAGGAGAGTGCCCACTAGGCCTGGACATAATGGTGAACAAAGTAAGGCACTCCAAACATGCAATGCTGCTTAAATACTAATTTCAGAATTTTTATGTAAAGGTTGACCCATTTTGTCCATAATGTAATAACTGCCAACGTTAATTTTGACCGTTTTCAATGTAATAAAATAAATCATGTAATAACTAATCAAATTGGTAGAAATAGAATAGAAGAGTTTTATTTATCCTGTAGGAAATTCAGGCATCCTTTAGTATCCATAACATGACAAACACATGACATACATATACATACACATATACACACTACAAAAAATACAGAGAAAATTTCTAATTTTGTGCCATTAAGGACACTAAGTTGTAAAGTGTGGAAGTGGTGGTAAGGACATATGCAGAAGGATGCTATGGTAACCATAGTGCAAGAAAATGTCAGTGCAAGTACACTGCCAGTGCAAATACTGTATTTTTTCAGATTAGATTAGATTAGATTGAACTTTATTGTCATTACACATGTATAAATACAGGTAACCAAATGCAGTTTGGCATCTAATCAGAAGTGCAAAGAGCAGCAAGTGCAGTATATACAGTATGCAGTATGTACAGTTAAAGAGCAAATTATATACAGATAATAGTAATAATAAATAGGCAGAAGAGCAATATACATGTAAGGTGAAGAGATAGTAAGGGTAATATACAGATGTGCTATATAGATTCAATATGAGGGCAATATACAGATGTGCTATAGAGATAGTTATGTACAGATGTATTAAGTATATACAGGTGTGCTATAGAGATAGTTATGTACAGATGTATTAAGTATATACAGATGTACAGATGTGCAGTCCAAGGGCTATAGCAGCATAGCTATAGCAGCAAAGTGTGAGGTTCAGTGGGGGACAGAGTTCAATAGTGTGACGGCTGTGGGAAAGAAGCTGTTCCTGAACCTAGTGGTTTTAGTCTGTAGGCTTCTGTAGCGCCTTCTGGAGGGGAGGAGTTGAAACAGTTTGTTGGCAGGATGAGAGGTGTCCTTCAGAATGCTGCGTGCCCGCCGCAGACATCTTTTCCTATGGACATCCTCTATGGCAGGAAGTGGAGTCCCTGTGATTCTCTGAGCAGTTTTCACCACTCGCTGCAGAGCCTTGCGACCAGCGACAGAGCAATTTCCATACCAAACTGTCACACAGTTAGTCAGGATGCTCTCGATCTGGCCTATGTGTGCTGAGTGTCTTCCAACGAGTACTGCAGCCATGGTCCCCCATCGGGAGCGGCACAGCCTCCGCATATGGCAATCAAAACGAATCCTAAAGCTGAGCTTTACGAAGTGCTTAAGCAAGCAGCTACCCTCTTAGATCTGGACTGGCAAGAGGTGGCCTCTCCAGGTCCCTCTCAATTAACAATCGTTTTCTGAGAAGAAAACACAGGGAGGTGGAAGATAAGGCCCCCTTCTTCCCTGAGGTTCACCAGGAGCTGCAATGGTCTTGGAAATCTCCATATACTGCTTGAGTCACGGTGCAGGGCTCATCTGCCTAGATAAATGTGGCTGGTATTGCCAACCTCGGATACACGACCATGCTGCCTCTAGAAGACTCCGTGGCTTTGCATCTATTTGCATTTACCCATAAACCTAAAAGCACCGTAAGTGCTAGAATATAAGGAGGCAAAAGACACAATGTCCAGATCACCAGAGACCGGTCGTTTTCCCCATATAAACCTTGTGGAGTTTTCAGAAATCTCGTTGTTTTCATAGGTAGCTGTTTTCAGTTATTGAAACCTCCATTTACGTGTAAATGATAAGTACAATCACATACTGTAAATAAATATGTGTTTTTATAGACATCCAGCTACGAGTAAACGGGGTATGAATTGCTGATATAGCCCTACAGTGCCAAATGATTTCACTACAAAATCACACAACAGTCATGTGTCCCTGGGTAAAAAAAAAAAAAAAAATACATGATTCATGCATGCACTTTTGCACTGCATATCACAGGGGTATCTCTGGATTACAAAAAAAGTCTGATTTTGGCCTACCATGTATTAAAACTCAAGTGCCCACCGAGTTTCACATGGCCCTGTGTTTCAGTGACCTGGGAATCATCATCCAAATGACTGAAAATAATCAAATAATATTAATGTCGCTTAATAATAAACTTGTCCTTTGAATTACATCTCCATAGTTCAACTATGACTATGTACAAAAAAACATCCATCTAGTTTCTGTGACTCAGTTTAGAGATTTAGATGAGCTATTTGGATGTTTAGCATACACTGACGTCAGGCTAGGGAAAACCACCCCCTGGAAATTCACCCCACCCACTAGATACAGCCGGTTTATTCAGTTCTTTGATACTAGATTTTCATTTCCTCTGTCATTCTCAAAGCTGCATTGTCCTCTCGAACAATCCAAATAAGAGATAGTTGTCATTAACCTGCATTAACACAAGCTACAAGAGAGAGAGAGAGAGTCAAATGAATGAGAAAGTGGAGAGAACAAACCAGTCTGTGAATCAGTTGTGAGCCTCACGCCTCCCTTCAATCCTCGTCTGGCATAGGGTCAAGTAAGAGCATATCCTCATAAAACCAATCCTAAAAATATATTATGTCTATACAAGAGATGCCTCACCCTTGTGTTGTTACTTTTTATTTGAGACATAATTTGTGACGAACCGTGAGAAATACAATAGGAAAATAAATATAATAGGCAAAACTAAACACCATGTTGCTTCTGAAAATATTTTGAGGCAGCTTTTGCTAGGTTCAGAGAAAATCAAAACTAGCGCCACTATTCAGTAAGTGAGAACTACAAAGATGGGACTGATCTGTGTATACCGTCGCAGCCTGTTGCTATGCTCTCATAGGTCAACAGAAATGAGAACACAGCATTTCCTCATGCATATTAATGAGACTGGAATAGTAATGAGAAACAGCCTGTTCTGAAGGGGACAGAATCAGAAGGGGAAAGATGGAGGTGATAATACCAAATATGAGAGGTATTCTCAGCAGGTATTTGGAGCTCATAGATCTATGTTAACTTGTTGAAAAAAAGTCCCCTTTAAAGGTCCCCTGCCATGCATCTATAAGGTATTTTAAATTGTTCTTTGATGTCTCCAAAGATGGTATGTAACTTTAGTTGGGCTGAAACAGCCCAAGGACACCTTGACAGGACCATGTGCAATCTATTCAAATAAGCCTAGAGTAAAGCGCCTAGTTTTTCCTCTTGTGTTAATGAGCTGTACTCTGATTTGCTGTGGTAGCATGTCAGCGTTGCAGGACACACTGAGAGAATATTTACATTTGTTCCAAAATGTCAAAATTGCAAGGGAAAAAGAATGAAAAAATTTGGAATATTACATTTCGGAGGAAGTGGAGGAGACAGCCTATCATATGCACATCCACCAATTGCATATGTAATTCCAGTGTTTGTCATCCTTCACAGTGCCTAAGTCAGACAACCCAGCTCCAACAACATCATATATCACTGGTGAGTTTTACCCTTGTTTTACTGTGTAATCATTATATTGCCTGTTTCCAAAACCTCTACTTGGTTCCATGTCTGGAGTTCATGTTGACCATGCTCATAAGTCCATTGGTGAGGTGAGGTCAGTTTATTGTTTACCCTGGGTAAATTGAGACCTCTCCTCAGTCGAGACCAAGAGGCCGGTCTGTTTCCGGTCTGTGCATGAAATTTGAAATTAAATTGAAGCATTAAACACTTATCAAAACTCTTTGCAAGTGCTACAAATCCATCTCTCATGTAAGTGATGGTTTTTTACATTACATTACAATTACATGTGTAACCATAGACAGCAACACAGAAGCCATCACTGCTTGAGCATCATGTAAAGCCAGCCCATGTTGGATAAGCAGTTGTGATTGGTCGCTAGGTTTTTGGTCATGTTAGATAAGCAGTTGTGATTGGTCGGTAGGTTTAGTGGGCTGGACTCCAGATGAACATGTGCAGTGAAATCAGATCTACTGGCAGATTCATCTGCATTCACCCAGGATAGCCTTTGACCATAAATTCATACTTTATATCTGAAAAGTAAAATGTGCTTGGAAATACTGGTTAAACCTCTAATGATCTTACTGTAATTGCTCAGTTTGGAACCAACAGTGGTTATTGCATGGTAGTCATGTTCAAATCTAGGTTTCAACACAGACAACACATGACCTTGGTTGGCAATTAAATTGGTCGGTGGTGGCGTAGTGGCTAAGGAACTTACAAAATACTGGTCAGAATATAAGTCATAGTGATCATGTCTATGAAATCAACTCCACAACATTGTTGTTTTTCACCTTTCTCCAGACACCAGAGACGCTGATACGAGAGTGCCCACTAGGCCTGGACATAAAGGTGAACAAAGTAAGGCACTCCAAACATGCAATGCTGCTTAAATACTAATTTCAGAATTTTTATGTAAAGGTTGACCCATTTTGTCCATAATGTAATAACTGCCAACGTTAATTTTGACCGTTTTCAATGTAATAAAATAAATCATGCAATAACTAATCAAATTGGTAGAAATAGAATAGAAGAGTTTTATTTATCCTGTAGGAAATTCAGGCATCCTTTAGTATCCATAACATGACAAACACATGACATACATATACATACACATATACACACTACAAAAAATACAGAGAAAATTTCTAATTTTGTGCCATTAAGGACACTAAGTTGTAAAGTGTGGAAGTGGTGGTAAGGACATATGCAGAAGGATGCTATGGTAACCATAGTGCAAGAAAATGTCAGTGCAAGTACACTGCCAGTGCAAATACTGTATTTTTTCAGATTAGATAGATTAGATTGAACTTTATTGTCATTACACATGTATAAATACAGGTAACCAAATGCAGTTTGGCATCTAATCAGAAGTGCAAAGAGCAGCAAGTGCAGTATATACAGTATGCAGTATGTACAGTTAAAGAGCAAATTATATACAGATAAGAGTAGTAATAATAAATAGGCAGAAGAGCAATATACATGTAAGGTGAAGAGATAGTAAGGGTAATATACAGATGTGCTATATAGATTCAATATGAGGGCAATATACAGATGTGCTATAGAGATAGTTATGTACAGATGTATTAAGTATATACAGGTGTGCTATAGAGATAGTTATGTACAGGTGTATTAAGTATATACAGATGTACAGATGTGCAGTCCAAGGGCTATAGCAGCATAGCTATAGCAGCAAAGTGTGAGGTTCAGTGGGGGACAGAGTTCAATAGTGTGACGGCTGTGGGAAAGAAGCTGTTCCTGAACCTAGTGGTTTTAGTCTGTAGGCTTCTGTAGCGCCTTCTGGAGGGGAGGAGTTGAAACAGTTTGTTGGCAGGATGAGAGGTGTCCTTCAGAATGCTGCGTGCCCGCCGCAGACATCTTTTCCTATGGACATCCTCTATGGCAGGAAGTGGAGTCCCTGTGATTCTCTGAGCAGTTTTCACCACTCGCTGCAGAGCCTTGCGACCAGCGACAGAGCAATTTCCATACCAAACTGTCACACAGTTAGTCAGGATGCTCTCGATCGCACAGCGGTAGAAATTGCTCAGGATGCCAATGGACAGGTGTTTTTTCTTTAGTGTCCTTAGGAAGAAGAGGCGCTGGTGGGCCTTCTTGACCAGGCTTGAGGTGTTGGTCGACCAGGACAGGTCCTCAGAGATGTGGGTCCCCAAGAATTTGAAGCTGGAGACACGTTCCACAGCCATACCATTGATGTGGATGGGGTCGTGGGTGTTTCCCTTCTCTTTCCTGAAGTCACAATGAGTTCCTTGGTCTTGCTGGTGTTGAAGAGCAGGTTGTTGTCAGCACACCATGCAGCCAGGTGCTTCACCTCTTCCCTGTAGTCAGACTCATCGTTGTTACTGATGAGTCCAATCACCGTGGTGTCATCTGCAAACTTGATGATGGAGTTGGATCCATACGCAGGCTTGCAGTCATGGGTGAAAAGGGAGTAGAGGAATGGGGATAGCACACAGCCTTGTGGTGCACCGGTGCTCAGTGACAGGGTGGTGGACCGGTTCTGGCCTGACCTAACAAACTGGGGTCTGTTGGTCAGGAAGTCCATGATCCAGTTGCAGATGGGGTTGCTGATTCCAAGGTCGACGAGTTTGGCGATTAGCTTGGAGGGGATGACTGTGTTGAATGCTGAGCTGAAGTCAACAAACAGCATTCTTGCATATACATTCTTACTGTCCAAGTGTGAGAGCACACAATGAAGCGCTGTGGATATCGCATCTTCTGTGCTTCTGTTGCTTCTGTAGGCAAATTGGTGAGGGTCCAGTGTGGGCGGCAAGCATTTCTTGAGGTGTGCCAGGATCAGTCGTTCAAAGCACTTCATCACTATGGGCGTGAGTGCTACAGGGCGGTAGTCATTCAAACACATAGTGATGAGTGTTTCGGCACTGGCACTATCGAGGTGGTCTTGAAGCATGCTGGTACTGCTGCCTGGGCCAGGGACCTGTTGAAGATGTCTGTGAAGACCCCAGCACAGGCTCTCAGCACACGTCCAGGAATGCCCTCAGGTCCAGCGGCCTTACGGGCGTTGATGTGGCTCAGTGCGTTGTGGACATCTGTAACAGTGAGTGTGAGAGTATGGTGGTCGTCAGAGGGGAGGGTGATGGCGGTCTTATCCTTGTTGTCCTTGTCAAAGCGAGCATAGAAGTAATTTATCTCATTGAGGAAGGACAGATCCATGGCTGTCTGTGTGGAGTTGCTGGGCTTGTAGTCAGATATGGCCTGAATGCCCTGCCACATGCGTCGGTGGTCAGATGTTGTGAAGTGTTCCTCCACCTTCAGTTTGTAGCTGTGCTTGGCCTTCTTGATGCTCCTCTTCAGGTCAGCCCTGGATGTGCTGTAGGCCTGTGTGTCTCCTGATCTGAAGGCACTGTCACGTGCCTTCAGTAGAAGCCGCACTTCCTTGTTCATCAGAGTATAAGTGGCTCAACAATATAAAAATAACACAAAATGCCCACAATGGTGATATAAGAAGTTAGGGGAAAAGGCAAAATGTTTAATCCTGTCCCAATTAACGAATAATCTGGAGTAAAATGCTTTCTAGGTCAACGGGAGTTCATACGTTGGTAGCACAATCACATCAATTGGATGTATGTTTTTGGTGATTTCAACCGAAATGCCAGTAGCACTCATACAGCCTTAGACCATGATGCTACCACCACCATGCTTGACTTTAGGCAAGGGACAGTTGTCTTGGTGCTTACCAGAGTGCCACCACACACACTGGACACCATCTGAGCAAGTTTAGCTTGATCTCATCACACCACAGGACATGGCTCCAGTAATCTGTGTTCTTGAACTGCTTGTCAACACAAGACCAAGATCAACTTGTTTGCCTCAGATGGTGTCCAGTGTGTGTGGCGGCACCCTAGTGCAGAGCATGATCCCCTGTCTTTGGAAACTGGACCACATGCAGCGCATGGCAGTTTTACAGCATGATAGTGACCCTAAACACTGAAGCTGAAGATAAAGGTGATGGACTGGCTAAGTACCTAAACCCATTTGAGCTTCTGTGGCGCATCCTTAAGCAGAAGGTGGAGGAGAGCAACATTCTAACATTCTAACATTCACCAGCTTTGTGATGTCATCATGAAGGAGTGGGAGAGGATTCCATTAGAAACCTGTGCAGCTCTGGTGAATTTCAAGCCAATAGGGGTTAAGACAGTGCATAATAATGGTGCTCACACAAAATATTGACAGTTTGGGTACAGTTAGGACATATTCTCTGTGGGGTGTACTCACTTTTGTTGCCAGTTGTTTAGACATTAATGTGTTTATTTGAGTATTCAGACGACAATAAATCTATACTGCTATAAAAGCTGTACAGTGACTGCTTGTCAAGGTTTCACTTCTGTAGTGTTGTCCCATTATAAAGATATAACAGAATATTTGCAGAAATCTTACTCACTTTTGAGAGATACTGGATGTGGGGGCATAGTGTGCAGTGTAGACACACAAACACACAAGTTTATCTCACAAGGAGGCTGCACTGGATATGTTACTGATGCGTTAAGTCAAAGCCGCATCTGCCATAACAATTAGCTTCCACTATAATCTGGCACTGGCTACATACAGCAGTGCTTAAAAAAAGAAATGACCAGGCTTCTAAATGTATTTTGATGCTGCTTGACTTAACGGTTCCGTAACACAGTGTAGCCCTAGGGTCACTCCTCCCCATTTGTGTGTTGTTGTAGAGCAGTATGGCCCATGGGACAAAGGACCTTTTCAGTCTGTCTTTTCGAGCATGTAAGAGACAGAACATGCCCCTCTGTTTGCTTCTGTTGTCAGTGTCTACAGCTCCAACAACAGAACCAGCTTTTCTCACAGTCTGTCCAGTCCTCCAGCATCCCTCTTCCTAGTGCTGCCTCCTCAGCACACCATAGAATAGAAAAAGACGCTAGCCATGACAGACTGGTAGAACATAAGGAGAAATTGAGCCTGCTGTACCCCTTCCTGTAGTTAGATAAGTAGTGCACCTCCACCTTACACACACGCTGAGTGTGCTGAGTGTCTTGGCAAGGGCCATGCAGTGCGGGCTCTCTCAGTGGGTGCAGACTGCCCCGACTGTGACACCCTTACCAGAAAAGCTCTTTGGGAATGGAGGGCGACTTTTCCTTTAAGTGTCCCTCCTGAGGATGAGTCCAAAAAGGAGGAAGCTTCCAACGAGTACTGCAGCCATGGTCCCCCATCGGGAGCGGCACAGCCTCCGCATATGGCAATCAAAACGAATCCTAAAGCTGAGCTTTACGAAGTGCTTAAGCAAGCAGCTACCCTCTTAGATCTGGACTGGCAAGAGGTGGCCTCTCCAGGTCCCTCTCAATTAACAATCGTTTTCTGAGAAGAAAACACAGGGAGGTGGAAGATAAGGCCCCCTTCTTCCCTGAGGTTCACCAGGAGCTGCAATGGTCTTGGAAATCTCCATATACTGCTTGAGTCACGGTGCAGGGCTCATCTGCCTAGATAAATGTGGCTGGTATTGCCAACCTCGGATACACGACCATGCTGCCTCTAGAAGACTCCGTGGCTTTGCATCTATTCCCTTTTGCAGTGCCACAGTGGAAGTTGAAACCTGCCCTCAAAGCCTCATAGAATCACTTGAGCTGCAGAGGAAGCCTACATTATGGCAGGGCAAACGGGAGCACCTCTAAACACTACGGTGGTCTTACAAGCTTATCAAGCGGAGATGCTGAAACTTCTTACGGAAGGCAAGTTTGAGCAGACCAGCGTGTTGGACCACCACAACAATCTCACTCGGCTGGCTCTCACACATCAGCCACCACACACTCTGTCCACAGCGGAGGTGCAAGTGCAGAACGAGTGGAGCCATCGCTGTGATACAATCCCCTGAAGCTCACAGCGGGCAGAGGCTGTACTCGTTGTGACTTCAGAGTGGACAATGTCAGGACTTTGCACCCACCTCGCCCTCAGCAAGGCCTCAACAGCTCTCTCAATGTGCCTGGGGCAGAAAAAAAAGTGGAGCTGCTAGAACCACCATTTTCCTTCTGTGCCAAAAAGCCACAGGGATCGGCAACAACTCCTGTTTCCCCTCCCACTAAATCCGTAAATAAAACCCGAGACCTCCCCAGCTCCGCTCTTTGCAGCACGGCCCAGTTCTCAGTCACAAGCACTCACTGTCCCCCAACTTCTAAACATTAACAAAGCATATTCACCCTTTAAATGTTAACAAAGCACAGAGTATAGCATTAAACCAGTTAATGTTTGATAGCCAGAGGATCAGATTGGGTATAAACACTATAAAAGAATAAGGTTACGCTCTGAAATTCGCCCAGCATCTTCAGGAGTTCAGAGGCATTATAGATTCAGCAATATGTTTGTTCGCATTCTAAAGAAGGAAATAGCTGATGTTCAAGATCGCCATAAATGAGCCAAGTTAAAAAGTTCTAACCAGGACCTGGCATAGATCATAGAACCCCTGACTGTGATAAATCACTATGTAGCTAAGTAAATCCTGGCGCATGAAACAAGCAACTGAGGTGAACTGAGCGGCTGCCTCCCAAATCATCCCCTTTTCAGCCAGCCCTCCCCTTTGAGTTCCTAAGCGTCCCAGCCCTTTTCAGAAGGCTTCAAACATGTGAAGTTGGTTATGGGGTGCAGTTACTCTTTAACTGCTGATTGACCTTCAAGGCAAGGTGATTCACCTGTTATTTCCAAGTCGATTCTCCGACCAGGAAATCCTTTCTAAAATCATGTAGTCTGAACTAGGCATTAGGTGTAGCAATGGGCAGTGTGGGCAGGCAGACACACACACACAGAGAACAGAGGCAAGAGCAAAGCTGCTCCCCTAAAACAGGTGACTGTGAGTAGCTAAAATAGTAAACTTCTTGTATTGTTACCTATATGGTTTTACTTTCAACATAAGATATTTATAGACAGCAGGAATATTTGTTGATTCCTGACACATCAATGGCATCTTAACCAAGTATGCAATATAAAATCGCCAGTCCTAAGTTGCATGTATGGCCTGTGTCATTCAGCAGGGTTCAGCCCTGCATTCACCCAGACTCTAAAACCCCAGGGTGTTAATTTCATTTTTTAGCAGTGCATTCCAGGAGAGATCTTGAGTGATTCAGTCTATAGCCCTGTTGTTCGTGGTCACTGAGTGCTGTTTGTAGAAAAAAGAACCAGAAAATGTTTTGCAACGTAGACCGAATAACGAACCTAACAGCTAATGTTAACTGAATTGGGCATAGGAAAATTAAACTGTAAGTAACTTACTGTGCCTCATTTAGTTAGTGTTAGATGCTGTTTTACTATTCAGTGTGGTATCAAATTTTTGTGTCGTTTTTCCTACCAACAGTATTCAGTAATCTCTAACAACAGGACCATGGACTGATTCATGGATTGATTTCTCCTTTAAGATGTCGGGAGGGTGGTTTACTAACATACACACTGCACAGCTAACAAGCTGGTTCACTCTCCTAAACCACAGTTCCATTTGGGTCATGCCACCAGTTTAACGTGCATTGTTATGCTCATGTTCTGGTTCAGCCTTTCAGAAATTTAATTACATAAATTTTATTTCATTAAAAACAGCAAAAAATTATTACGTTACTGGCAGTTATTACATTATTGTCTCTCACCAACCTGATGCTTATTTTAGGTGAGGAGTGTCCTCATGATCCTCCTACTATTAATAATGGAGATGTTATCAGCAAGACAGAAAAATCTGCGTCCTACCAGTGTGCCAGTTTTTATAAACTTGTTGGTAGTGGTACGATAATGTGCAGGCAGGGACAGTGGCAACTCCCCCCAACATGTCAACGTGAGTATACTGGCACACACAACCAACACATTCGGACAAAGAAATGAGCGATAAAACTGTCGATAGTTGTTTTGAAATGTTAACGTTTTGCCATTATTTCAGCTAACTTTTGCAAAGTGTTTGGGAAAATACAATATCTCAGGGAAGTGGAGCTGCCAAAGTACCTCAAAGAAGGAGAAACTGACTATTTTCCTTGTAATAATGATTACACTGCTACTGCTCTATGTCAAAATGGGAACATATACTTTCATGGATGTAAGTGTTTCACTGTAAAGTTTCTTTGAAATTATTATTGTGCAATATAATATGTGAGCTAAAAACATATCTCTGGCTTTCATCTTAATAATGTAAATACAAGAGTCATTCATTTACTGATTCCTCTTGTGTCTTTCCAAACAGGTGGTAGTAGATACAGATGGGTAAGTGTCATGGCAGCTTTTGAATTTACATCAGTGAAAGAGGTTAACATTTGTCTTTGTAAATATTGAATTTTATTCCATTTTCTTTGTTGGCAGGATATTCCAAGTGCATCATGAATTCCCACATGTTTAGAAGAACCTAGAGCATTTTTACAACTGCCCTGTTCCTGCAGATTTCTGTCTCAGTTTTGTAAGTTTCTGTCTCATGACAATGTCAAATTATTGGATACATTTTGAAATAAAAATCTGAGCTTAAACCATGTCCTCTGTTCACACTAAATGCAGGGAACTTTAGATTCTTGCCCACCCTGTGTCACAGCAAGTGAAGACCATGTACCACAGTTATTCAGAGAAAATATTAGTGGGTTATACCAGTGTACACAGTGAATTCTTGAAATGAACAGAAAGGTCAAATCCACATTTTTTTGTGGACTTGTTGCAGGATTTATCAGCACATAAAGCTAATCTGGGATGAAGGTTTGTAGTTAGACATCCTTTGTGCTCACACTGTTTAAAGATTTATTTAAAAGGTAGAGGTGTCCCATTTCTTGATCCCCTACAAAACTTACATTGTCATCAGAGTTTGATCTCTTTAATTGGAAAGAAATGTGTGTATAATTCATAGAGATTCAGAAGATGATGTTTGATGGGATCATATGAGGCACGGGTCTTCAGTTGCTTCTCTCTTATTCTTAATGTGTAATTGGGCACATTAGGGAAATACAGTTCAAATATCCAGTTTTATAAGTGTCAAAGGGACTGTAAACAGACCAATTATTAAATGAACATGCTTGAATTATTACAAATGCCCAACAACAAGGCAACAAGGGTGTACAACACCTACACCAGTAGATGCCTTCAGCCTGGCAAACCTAAAATGGCCTTCTGCATTTCATAGGAGAAGCTTTAGAAAATATGATTTTTACCCTATCAAGTCAGTATAAGTCAGCTTTTGACATATAGCCATCAATTTCCCACACTTCTGTTTAGAGTTTTGGTCTCTGTTATGTTCTCCATTGTAAGTAATTACAGTGTATTTGAAGGTAGATGTAGCTTTGAGGTGTCTGTTCTTGCTTAATATCAGGGACCATGTAAAGTGCATTATGCCCATGTCTAGATGAAGAATGAGTTGGAGGGTTTAGTGACTGGGATCAGGGGTGGTAATGGTTTGCACAGGTGGAGCAGAGTCTAGCCCCAGAAGCGTCCCCAGGTAAGACTGTTCCCGTGGGTCCATCATCTGATCCGGACGCACTGGGTGGATAATGTTGGTAGGCTGGGGTGTGAGTGTGTACTTCTCCAGAAACACTAGGTCAGCAGCCGGCTGGTAGCCAGCCGTCGGTGGCTGCCCCTGGGGCAGGACTCCATGAGGTGTCCCTTGCACTGGCAGACCAGCCTGCCCGGTGATCTCCGACATCTGAACCGGCACCAGAGTAACAGGGACACAAACGTCGGCTGATGAAATGCTCTGCAGGACACTCTTGTCCTCAGCCTGGTAGGGCTTGGTTGGTTCTGAGTATGGCAGTGGGGACACCATTTTCTCCCCAGGAACGCCAGCCTGAGGCTGCTCGACGGGTCTGGAGCTGTGGACATGGTCCATGTGATACTTCAGCTTGTCTTTCCTCTTGAAGGTGGCACTACAGTGGGGGCAGTTGAAAGGCCTTGCATCAGAGTGGATCACCATGTGCTTGGTTAATGTCTTCTTAATGCGAAAGGTCTGTTGACAGACAGGACACTTGTATGGCTTTTCTCCTGTACCAGAAACAAGCAAGGAGAGAAAGTCATTGGCCATATCTTATGTCCAGGACATCAATACAACAGGTGAGATGCAACATGTTTTTGCTAGGTTGTGAGTGACCAACAAAGTTATCATCTTCCTTTCTGTTGTGTACTGTCTAAATAACAAATAAACTTACACATCCATGGGTGTGTCAGATGGAAAAAAACAACCAAACCTACTCATCCCACATTGCTATATTGTGACCCTACTGAAATTGATTACCGTCTAAGAAAGAGAATGGTCTAAATTACATTACAGTATTTAACTGTCATTTTGGAAGAGCATTTTCAAGAAATGCAGTTTATGGCAAGACCACAGCAATGCAATGCACAGACTGCGATACAATGTGCTAACCTGCTCACAGGGAGCAATTTGGGGTTTTGTATCTTGCTCAAGGACATTTTGATATGGTCAGGCAGAGCAGGACTCGAACCTGCTACCCTCTGGTTGCCAAACAGCACCTATGCCACAGTGAAATGTAAGTACAGCCTTCTGAACCATGCGACTGACATCAGATTATTCATTCTGCCCTTGAGGGGACATTTCAGTTATAAAATAGGGACTACAATGATTCAAAACAGGGACCACAATGTTTCCCTTCAACAGGTTAGAGGGAAACCAACAATAAATACAAAGGTTCTGTTTTTTGGGGTCCATAAACATATATACTTTAGTGTCTACAGGCGAAATTAAATGAAAACAATCTTTAGATTTTCTAGAGACTGCCATCCCACAGATACTGAAGGCAGATATCCAAGTTTAATAACTTCACAAGAGATAAAACAGACACAAAAGAAACAAGACATTAAAATCAATTCACCTGAGTGTGTTCTGAAATGCATCTCCAGACTGGACTTTCCTTTGAACTCTTTCTTGCAAACTTCACACTGGTGAACTGCTGTTTTGTACCTGATCATTGCAAAAAGGTTAGTTTGACCCTCAAGTCAAATTCATAATGTACTGTCTTGCATCAGTGAATGTTGTAGGCTTACTTTTGCCACACTTTCTCCCCCAGGTGGACACTCTTGTAATGGACTGTGAGGTGATCATGACGTCTAAAGCACTTGCCACATTCCTCACATTGGTGGGCTTTCTCGCCTGCGTGACAACAGAAGTCTAATTCAGAGATTACAGTATATACAGTACATACAGCACTATTGCCACAGGATAAAATTCATGATTATCTCTGGGGTTACATTCTGAGATCAATGAGTCATGAGGTAACACACACAAAAAAAAACACGGACCAAGCACAAGACACAAATGAACATGTGAACATACCAGAGTGTATTTTCTTGTGCTTGGTCAGGTGATCATGTCTAATGAATGTTTTCCCACACTCATCACACTCATATCGCTTGTCATCATGGTGAACACGGAGATGAAGCCTGTAAACACAGCAAGCAAAGTAACATAGCAATACTATTATTTTTCATGTATATTTGGGGTTTTTATTGCCTTTTAATGAGATAGGCCAATAGATATATGACAGGAAATGATTAGGAAAGGGAGATGGAGAGGAATTGGGAAATGACCTTTGGGGCGGGCTTTATATGATGCTCAACCAATCACAACCACTTATCTGACATGGAGCATGCTTTGTATGATGCTCAAACAATAATGGTGTCTGTGTTACTGTCTAGTTAAACTATAGACATTTATTTCCTTCAAATTGAGAAAGCAACTGCATTCAATACTGTTGTTTATATGAAAAATGCTTTCAAGCTGGTTACACACATAGAAATGGGAGGCTAATGATTTGACTCCCGACTCACTCTAAATATCGACTGAGGTGTGGTCTGGCTTTACCTAGCTTAATCATGACCAGACCCATAGATAATGTTTAATCCTGAAATACACTAAAACAGGCATATCACAAAATCCTAATTTAGGTAATTTATAGTAACACAGCAAAATGGACACTCAGTCAAATGGATAACCCAGAGACCTGTATGAGCTGCCATGTCTGAAACTCTGACCACATATGCTGCAGAGGTGAGGCTTCTCTCCACTGTGGATCCGTAAATGTTCCCTCAGGGTGGTCCTGGGGAAAAATGTCAAATAAAGTTGCCATACAGGTAACACAAGACAAAGGAAAACTGACTGCCTGATTTTGTATTGTAAAGCAACAAAAAGTGTTCCATTTCCCTTTGGAGTGATCAGTGAAGTATGAAAAGTAAAAGAAAAATATGCCTAAAAATGCATTTATGCCAAAGCTTAAATCCAAAATCCATCAGCTGTATTTAAGATGGGCCAAATATCTACTGGCTTCTGGGTGCCCATTATTTAGGCTAGTTGTGTTTTATGTTGTTACAGCTACAGCACATTGCAATTGTTTTCAGGACCCATGGTACTGAGCAGATGGCAGCTGACTTCTGGGATCGTGCCATATTGGTGTTCTGGTCTGCTGAAGCTGTCAATTACCTTTTGACATTGGTCATTTAGTTTTCATTTACTCAGCTCTGGCTTAACAGTGGAGACACCAACAATACTACTGATGGTATAAACCTTTTAGTTAAACGTTGGTGCTCCACCCATGTCTAGTTTTTAACTGTACTATCAGCCTGTGTTAACAGTTTCTGTTCCATTATTACATCTATGCAATGCAATGTCAGTACGCTATTTTAAGCAAAAGCTTTATACTATCTCCTTTGCATCCGATGAAAAATAAAAACATTGCAGTACTGTATTGTTGTTCACTTTGCACAAATGAACATAGGGAGGTTTGGGAAGATAATAGATACCTTTTCCAGAACCACAATTTTTGTAGAGTGGTTTGTTTTAAAACCAGCACTGCGACCAAACCAGAGCAGAGTCACATGACCATACCTCTCCCGTACAGACTTCCCACACAAATAGCAAGTCCATTTTCTCTTTCCACCGTGTGTGCATTCAATGTGTCGTTTCCTATTCCCTGTGTCATTGAACTGCCTCCCACAGATGTCACATGGGAATGGACCTTCAGGAAGAGCAAAGAGCAGAATTCATTCTAACCCCATTTGACATTCTAAGAAGACAACATCCATGAACCATTGCTTTTAAAATCTAAATTCTATTTTACTTGATATTATATTGCTAATTGTTGTTTTATTATCAGCACTTTCCTTAAATCATTACACAATAAGCTAACTTGAATCAGAATAACAGAATAATCCATAGATATATAGAGATATAAGATTTTTGATACCTAGATGATATTTTTCCTGGTGCTTCAATCTTGCAAACCTTGACTTGAAATAGTCATCACAATAAGTGCACTTGAAAGGTCGGTCTTGGGAATGTAGGATCATGTGTTCTTCCAGGTGGGGTCTTCGTGTGAAAGACTTATGACATATCTGCTCAAACAGAAGGCTCAGATTCAGAGAAAATCAATTTGGTTTTGTATTTTGCAGTGTTTATGCAACATATTATCTATCCTAATAGTGTCAGTGTGTGTGTTTGTGTGTGTGTGTGTGTGTGCGTGCATGCGTGTGTGTGTCTATTTGTGTGTCTGTGTGTGTGTTTTAAAAATGACAAGGCACAAAACTGACATCACATTTCCAGCCCTCACTCTTCCTCTTCCTCATGGTCATGAACTCCTGTATGTGGTCTGGATGGAACCTATGAACACAAGTTGCAGACATCAGCTCAAGACATATCATCCCCACACCATACACGGCACCTAACCATGCCACACACAGCACATCAGCTCTATGGATATGGATGGATGCCAGTGGCTGAAGCACTCTACACGATGCAGAGGGGCAAGGGGACAGAGGAGTTGTGCATCTCATGAAAACCCAAAGTGCGAGGGAAGTGACTGAGGACAGATGAGTGTTTTGTCTTTTTGTTCACATTGCCCATTTCCTGAAAGATACATTAGCTTGTCTGTCAAATTGTTTATATAACATTTTTGTTCTTTTGGAATAAAATACACACAAAATGTGTGGATAACAAGGCAGTCTTGTTTATGAAAACAAAAATAAAAATGGCTCAAAAAATGGTTCAAAACCCTATTTAAAGCAGTGGGGATGTTTTTATTTTCACCATTACTTGATTTTTCAGTCACAGTATTTTAATTAAATTCCTTTCTCCCAATGATTAATTTATCTTTCTTTCTACACTCTGTACACTTTAACTTTTATGTTTTTCATTCTATGCCTTTATTAATTTTATTGCGTGCTTTTACTTTCTTTCATCTACTGTACTTTGCTTTATTATTGTACAGCACATTGAAATTCCTTTGTGTATGAAATGCGTTATATACATAAACTTGCCTTGCCTTGAAGAGTAGTTTTTAATCATCTAAGAAACCTTGCCAGATTAAAACCTCTCTGATTGCACAACAATCTTGAGACAGATATCCATGCTTTTATTTCCTCTAGGCCGGATTACTGCAACCCTCTGTATACAGGTGTGTCTCAGTCCAACATTTATGTCCTCCTCACAACAACATTTTTTCAGTCTCCCGCATATACCTCAAAACAAAAGGTGACCAAGCTTTTTAAGTCGCTGCTCCAAGATTCTGGAATAGTCTTCCACGCCATTGAAAGTTCTGCTCTATTCTGGATAGTTGTAAATCTAATTTAAAGATTCACCTTTTTTCTATTGCATTTATCTCAGTTGGTCCAATATTCTAATTCTACGCCCTCTTCTCAACTTATTTATTCTAACTTTATTTTTCCTGATTTATATCTACTACTGTACTTATTTATTCAGTTTAGTCTTTCTTGTATATACTTATTCTTTGATGTATGATGACACTTTTCTGCATTTACTGTGAAGCACTTTGGATCAACTCCTGTTGTTTTTAAATGTGCTATATAAATAAAGTGACTTGACTTGACTATCTGTATCAGCTTCATCTGCAATATGGATTTGCATGCAGTACAGAGAGATACTGACAAGGCCATGCAATCCATACATTAAAAGTAGCTGTAAACATGTTACAGTATATACACTTTTTAATATCACCATCTTTAAGCTTATTCATCCATGTGAGGTTCATCAGGGAAATGTACGAGATGGGACATGTGCACACAGAGGTTACAGGTTTACAAAGAGGTTAGGTTCATCTCACCTTCTGACATGTTTTGCCATCGTCTTCTTGCTGGCGTGCAGTTTGTTGCAGAAGGGACACTTGTGGTCTTTCTTTTGGAAGGGGGCATTGTTGGCATGCTTCTTCTTGTGCACAGTGAGATTGGACTTAGTGGAGTAGCACTGGTGGCAGATATCACACTGAAAGGGTTTCTCACCAGTGTGAACTCGAGTGTGGCTTTCATACTTTCCTATTTACAAAAAAAAAGAAAATATCAATGAACTAAATCTTTAAAACAACCAATATGGATAATTGTAATTAATGTTTTTTAAGTGCTTCAGATTATGCCTTTAGAGACTGTAAAACAGGATTTTCCAAAACCTCAGTTCCTACTGATGTCTATTCTACTAAGATATGGCACCCCTTCACATGTCACTGCATGCATTTAGCTATATGTTACTCTGTAATAGCAATAATGCACTTATGGTTGTGACCCAGAAACAGAGTCCTATATGGAAACACAGGAACAAGGTCTAGGAGCGTCAACTGCCTAAGTCTATAACAGGGCAAGGAGGATTGGGAGACTACATCTACTTGGCAAGCATGCGAAAGAAGCCCATTCGGGCCAGGCTTGACAGCCATATTTGCTGTGAAAGGTATTGTCACCCACCTATTCTGTCAAATGTTTTGTCACACTTGGGGCACTGGAGTGTTTTCTTGTTGGAGGTTTGTATGACGAGAGGTGCAAGGCCCTCTGGGTATGTGTGAGTGGAGGAGCCAGAAGGCCGACTGGGTGCCACCACCTCATGGTTGGGTGGTCTCCCTGCCACTGCGACTGGCTCCACCTGGCCTATAACTGTGCTGTTGCTCTCTGCCACTGGCCTGCAGCCAGTGGCATACTCCTGGTGATAACCTACAATCACCATTTCAACATCCTCCAGAATCTTCCTTTCTGCTTGGGTGGGTTTTTGTCCAGTCAAGGCTTCAGTTCTCTGGGCTGCCTCCTCCGTGTCTTGCTCATTCTCCTCTTCATTTCCACCCTCTTCATCTTCATCATCTTGTCCTCCACCTCCACTATCAGATTCCTCTCTTCTTCCCATCAGTGTTGGTCGGTTGGCTTTTCCCTCAGCTGTTCCTTTCTTACTGTCACACTCCTCAAACTTTGCTGGGGTCTTCCTCTGCCGCGCAGACCTCCTTGTGGTCACCACAGCTACTGTTTCTATGGCTTCTTCACCTTGAGTGCCCTGGTTCTCAGAGATGTGGCTCCTGGCCATGTGCTTCTCCAGAGACTTCTGGTAGCGAAATGTGCGGCTGCAAAGTGAACAGCTGACTGCCGCTGGTCCCTGGGCCTTAGTGCCACCTGCTGGAGGACTCTGTGGCCCTGTGTCTCCAGCCGGAGCTCCTTCCTGGACAGGTCCTGCCTCTAGCTGCACAGGAGACGCTGTAGTGGTGGAACCACACTGGTTCCTTAGCAGCTCCACTGCAGTCTCCATGTTCAAGAAACGAGCTGCCTTCACCAGATGCGGGATCTCAGAGTCTGACACCACAAACTCAGACGTGTATAGGAAACACAGCAAGTGCTGAAATGCAGAGTCATCCATATGGTCGACAGTGATATGGCTGGTCTCAGGGTTTCTGCAAAATCGGGTGTGGAAGTAGCTGCTCCCAAAGGCAAGGACAACCTTGTGGACACTGAACTGCCTCCCACTCACAGAGACAGTCAGATCACAGAATGAAGTGGACTTCTGCCGGTCTTCATTTAAAAACTTGAGAAAGCTGTGATCACTGTGCACAGAACACAGGTGTCTCTTTTGCTCCTCTCTGTCAGAGTTACTGAAGTCAGTTTGGGCAGTACGTTCCAATGCTGGAGGATTCAGTTTTTCCCTCTCGGAAAAAGTTCTGAACCTGCTTTTCATTTTTGACCGTTGAGGAAGGTCTGATTTTCTCTTCATTATAAAAAACGGGTTCCTTAGCAAACCTATAAGAGGTAAAATAAAAACAAATTTGGGCCTATATAGAATATAAAACAGTAGACTGCAAGTAAAACCTCAATTATAGAGCTGTAATAAATGCAAATATAATCTGCTCTTTGCAAAATATTCTTTTAAACATACATGATTTGTAATGATCATCTATCCAATTGTGATTGTGAGATCAATCTAGGCTGCAACTTTTATAGTAAACATAATGTCTTTATCCGCGCAGTAGGCCTGGTAAGCAAAACGATCACAAATATATACGTACATATCACATTGTCAATGTGACTTAAATTAAAAGTCTGCCTAAATGAACTCGTCGTCGTCATTCTATCCATGCACATATGCTACGAATTTGCATTTCAACTACTATTCAAAAAACGTTGCACAGCACATCCGAATTCAATGTCCTCCTTACGGACCCCCATGTCAAGAACAAGGCCCCCTTAAGAGGAGTGTATTGACAAACGACCCCACAAACCCGTACACGAACAATGCCATATACAAGGAATTTTAAAATCCTACCTTCAAGTCTTCAGTGAACTAACCTTATTCGTATGTGCCAATATAGATCAAGAAATGAATACTAAAAGAAACATATTTTTTCCCCGAATATGTTTCAACGCTCCACCTATTTTTGAGGAAGTGGAGCACGTCAAAATAAGCAGGGTAATCATTGGTTGGTTTTCATTTCGCACACAAGCAAGCAAGTAAAATAAATGCACGTACGGACAAACACTAAAATTGCAATTGTGCCATTTTATTCACTGCTGAATAGAGAAATGACACAAGTAATAAACATAGCCAGTAATGAACGACGCATCAACCAATCGCACTGAGGAAATAGACTATGGGAAAAATACCATGTCATACCAAAATAAGAGTGACCAACTCCCGGGGCATCATGGGTAATTGAGGAAACCATATTTTCAGAGGGCCTACAGAGTCAGTCACTCGTTGTACCTATAGTCCATGAATGGGTTTTAGTGGAAAAAATAGACAATATTTTGGTGGACATGTTTTTTTTTTAGCATTGGGTGAGTTTAGGCTTAGACTACGTAAACCAGATTACACTCAGGTTTCAACAGCATGGCTGCAAACTAAATAAATGAATGGAAGTTTTGACAGGCTAGACACAAGGATACAAGGAAATTTCATTCAATTCCATTCATTCACATGCATATGGTAACCACGTGTAAAAATGCAGTGAAATTGTGTCTGTTTCTCAGCCTATTTGTGCAAGGCAGAGGAGGGGGTAGGAAGGGGCAGGATAAAGTGCATATAGCGCAAAAAGTGCATAGGGGATGCAGCTATGGGCTGCATTAAGATGGGAAGGGGGGGTGGATGATGTAAAAAAATGATATGAAATGAAACCAATATCATGAAAACCATATAATGTTTAACAGAACATGCATATGTTTAGGTCCAAGTTCATCAGAGATTATATTGTTACACACAAACATGTGAGATGAATTGGAATCAAATAAATATTTGTTGATTACAACTCTGTGACTAAGACTCTGGGCAATGTCAGTTACATAACAGGTACGACTTGTGTGTGAAGCCTGGGGTGAGAATACGTCTGTTACTGCTGAAATTAGTCCCTGGAACCCAAGCCTCCAGGCATAGGTACTGTCAGTAAGACATGTAAGTGCATTAGCTTAATCCCATAGATCTGGTTTGTAGTGATCCAGACATTAAGCTTGTCAGTCCACACTCACACATGGAAAGAGATGCACTCTGCATGAAGCCTTTGGTGATGGCCTTTTACACAGAGATTCTCTTTGCAGTGAAGATATCCATAGGGCTGGACTAAAACAACTATTACCAAAAGACATGTGGAAAGTTTTTCTGTGGACTGTTTTGCTACTCCATGCAGGTACTGTTTCCATGGGTTGAGTATAATTGTTGCATTTCTCCAAGTGAGTTCATGTGTTACAGTTGTCTGCTGTTTTAGCTCCTGTTTCATTATCAAATTGATGATCTTGTTAATAAGTACAGGCAAATGTTTAAGAAGATATGCTGTGAATTCTAAATAGGCTCTAAAGATTCTTGCATTTTAAAGTATACTATGGTTATACATTAAGTGGAATGTAAGGGGAGAGATGTGCAAAGTATACATCCCTTATTGCCTACAGACGGCATCCTCCCAGTTCATGCTCCCATATTTCAAAATAAATGTTGCAAAATAAATAGGAGTGTAAATGCTTAAAGATGGACCTGTGTTTTGCTGGTTTCATGATCTGCAAGCTACTGGAAGTTTTTTCTGTAATCTGAGTTGAAATATGATTACATTTTAATAGAAATTGGACAGGATATTGTTCTGCAGAGGCAAATGGCGTTTGTCTTTCCACATTGTGAAGGTGCTGTTTGTCAGGAAGTCATCAATGGCTGTGCTTTGGAGCCATGCCAGAATGGAGGCTCGTGTGAAAGTGTGGAGGGAATCTACACTTGCCATTGCTCTCAGGAAAGTATAAATGGTCAACTCTATGGAGGGATTAACTGCACAGTGCCTCTTGTGGGATGCCGAGGCCACAGGTGTCAGAATGGAGGCGCATGTTCTCCTTACCTCAGTAATGGGCGCCACAGATATACATGTGCCTGTCCCCAGGGATTCACTGGTCCCAAATGCAGAACACCCACCACCTTCTCTTTTGAGACTCCTGGATACCTCCACATTGAGCCATCTCTCACAAACCCCGATGCATCTCTGAACATCACCCTTACTTTCCGCACAGACCAGACTGCTGGTATGTTCCTTCAGCGTAAAGTAGAGGACCTCCTGCTCACTGTAGACCTTGTGGATGGCCAGCTACGCCACACCATGCGACGGGCCCAGGAGCCTAGTGAGGTGCTGCAGCAGGTTCTGGTTGAGGGAATGGTAGCTGACGGCAGGTGGCACAAACTGGAGGCTTTGCTCCGGGGTGGGATGCTGGGGCTGACGCTGTACTGCAAGGAAGATGACTGTCCGAGTGCCGACAGCTCAGCCCAAAGCCCTGCAGTGTCCTCCTCATCCTCTGAGCTTGGGTCTGGCTACCCTGAACCCAGTGCTGTCCCTCAAAGCCTCTTCATCGGAGGGACACGGGGCAATGGAGCCACACACTTCATTGGCTGTATTCAAGACTTTCACGTGGAGTCCAGACTGGTGGTCCCCGGGGTTGGGCTTGCAGCGAAGGCTGAGCAGGTGAATGTCACAGCAGGCTGTAGTGACCGGGACAAGTGTGAGGACGGCCCCTGTCAGAACAGAGGCAGGTGCATCAGTCAGGGATGGATGAAATACTCGTGTGAATGTCACCGGCCGTATGAGGGAGACCACTGCCAAGAGGGTAAGATGCTCTCAGTATGAGGAACTCTCAGGTAGCTAAAACCATGGTAGCATGTAGCTTGTGCAACATCATCTGAAAAAATCCAACTGGCAAGACACTTACATATCTTTACAACCACATGTAAGCAACCAAAAAACAAAATAAAAAGTTACAAAATAAAGTGACAAAAAAAAGACTACATAAACATCACCATAGATCATTAAAAGCAACAGCCTCATGAGCATGGGTTCTTGAGCACAGCCTACTACTCAGGAAGCGAAAAGTGTAAATTTTACGAATGATAACTATTAATATTAACAGATTGTTATTAGGTTAGAGCCTTGTGGCAAACTTGTATTACTGCATGTTTTCATTTCGCTTACTTTTTATGTTATATTTGTCCTCCTCAGGTTAAGGTTAAGGTTAATCTTTGTCTGTTGTTACACCACTGCCATCCACTGGTAAAAAAAAGTAGTTTGCATATTTTGTTTACTCAAAATATTAACTTGCCAGTTAGTAAAGTCCATACAAGCCATCTATGTCATTACATCTATGGAAATCTGAATGTGAAAGCTTTAATTGGATACAAATATTTTTAATCTATCATGACAGTTAAATGGGAGTGGGAGAGAGAGATAAAATTAACATGTTGAGAACACCACAAAACTCCACTGCTACAAAGACAACTAGTTCAACATTTAGTAAAATAAACTATTCATAATATCACTCAGAATAAAACTACTATATTGTAAATGAATGCATGGAAGTACAGTTACGGACAGTTATCAAATGATAAATAAGAGGACATGAAATAATTTCAATGTTAAGTGCTAGGATTCACACCTCAGCCCCTAAGAAGCATATATTCAGGGAACAAAGCACTAGTACAAGCTGTAAGCTGAAAGCATGTTCACAATAAACACGTTGGTGATCATACTATTTTAATCACACAGAATTATATGGCAAGACTATGGGGAGGGGGCTGCTTTCTTTCTGTAGCTATCTTTATTCAATTAAAGTCTGCTTTAGGCAGCTAAATTTGTACAGCCACAGATGGACAAATTTAGCACTCAGACGTAGGGATGGATTAGGGAGCTAAAGAAACAAAGTCAAGTCCAGGTACTACCTTTCACATGCGTGTACACTGCACACATACACACACCACACAAGGCAGTGGGATTAAGAAAACGTGGGACTGAAGATACCTGCTTTACAGTCTGTTAAAAACCAACTCATGAAAATTCATAAACAACTCATATACATGTAATGTGATCACAACTGCTGTGAAAAAATATGCACGGCATAAGGATGCATATAGGCTTATATTTACAGAAGTGTCACAAAACTGTGCTGTTAATTCAGTAATGTGCTTTGTTTTAATGCAGAGTACATCACAGCACGGTTTGGGAGTGAAGATGCTGAGAGCTATGCTTCCTTCCTTGTTGAGGATGAGCCCAGTGAGACAGTCGCCCTGTCACTGTTTATTCGCACCAGGAGGCCCAAGGTCTGCTCCTGGTCTTGGCAAACAGCACCAGCCAGTATCTCCGCGTCTGGATGGACGAAGGCCGGGTCAAAGTTCAGATCAACAACTTTGAGACCTTGGCAAGTCATGGTGTGGTAAATGACGGCCAGTTCCACTTGGTGAGTGTGAAAATAGAGCAAGCAAGAGTGGCCCTCTTCCTGTCAGCAAGGAGCCAGGGCAACATCCCCATCCGGAACATTCTGCTTCAGACGGGGGACATGTTGTACATTGGAGGGCTTCCGGATCAGCGTGCCACCCTGGCCTTTGGAGGTTACTTCAAAGGTTGTGTGCAGGACCTTCGCTTGTCATCAAAGCGGCTGCAGTTTTTCCCCATTGGAACAGCGGTCAGTTCATATGCCCAGGAGAGCCTGGTCAAAGTCACGCGTGGTTGTGCCAGCGACAACGCCTGCAGTGTAAGCAGTAAATACCAGCCAGCAATCCTGCTTATGTAACCCAGTGACCATGCCAACTCTGGCCGCAATCTGTAAACACGTTACCTTCTGATATGTGATGTTCTGAGTTATCAAGTTGTGCAAGATAGGCCATGTATCACAGAAGGAACAAATGACAAAACAACACAAACAAGAGTGAAAACATTAACCAGTATTTGGCATGATCATTGTTCAATAAATGTGACCTGTCATAACTCCATGGGTAGGTCAGATAAAACACATAAATGTTCAAACTCTGCATCTTCAGGCTAAGCCGTGTTTGAATGGGGGAGTGTGCTACTCCATCTGGGATGACTTTGCGTGCAACTGCCCTCCCAACACAACAGGCCAGCGCTGTGAGAAGGTGAAATGGTGTGAACTCTCCCCCTGCCCATCCTATACCACCTGTCTGCCTGAGGCTGATGGCTTCCAGTGTGAGTATGTAGCACGTGCATACAACACGTATATACAACATGTTTCGTCATTTTAAAGCCACTTTACTTGTGCTTCAGTAAATACAGTGATAAGGCAACCTATCATTAACACTGACACTGGAGCATAAATAGAATGATAGGGAAGATTGTTTATATATGTATAACACTGCCATATCTGTACACTTTTGTTCTAAAGGTGTTTCAAATGTGACTTTCTTGGAGAACAGCACCACACTGACGTACAGGGGTAATGGAAAAATTCAGCAGTCTCTCACAAGTGTTTCTCTCCAGCTACGAACCAGGGCCAGTGATGGCACACTGCTACATGCTGAGAGGGGCAACGAGTTTATCTCCATCTCTGTCCAGAGCTCCCACCTGCTCATTGAGATTCAGGGGGGGCGGGGGGCCATGAGAATGAGCATTGAGAGTGAGATGCCAGTCAATGATGGAGAATGGCACATGGCAGAGCTGGTTATGCAAGAACCTACAAGCGTAATGTCTAAGTGGGCCTTGGCGTTGGATGGGGATATGGAGGAAGCAGCAGTCTCTGAGGACGCCTGTGGGAATCTGGACTTCCTGAAGGACGGAGTGGATATCCTAGTTGGAGGGCTAGGTGCTGGAGCAGGGGGGAATCTGGTGGGCTGCCTCGGCCCCCTGGAAATTGGTGGCCTTCTGCTGCCCTTCTACACAGACTCTGAAGCCAACCTGCCTCGGCCACAGGAGGAGCAGTTTTTGCGTATCTCGGGCTCACCTTGGCTTGGCTGCTGGGGCACCGACGTCTGCAGTCCAGAGCCATGCCAGAATGGGGGCATCTGCACCGACCTCTTCAACCAGTTCCGCTGCGAGTGCCCACTAGGATTAGGGGGGTTGCACTGCAATGAGAGGGTAGATGTATGTGACTCAGAGCCCTGCGTCCATGGCAACTGCAGCTCCAAGTCAACGGGCTTTGAGTGTGTGTGTAAGCCCGGCTTTGAGGGCAGGTTCTGTGAGGTGCAAGTGGATCCGTGTGCAGGAAATGAGTGCGGGTATGGTGCCACCTGTCTCAGAGGACTCATGCGATATGCCTGTCTCTGCCCACGAAATGCCACCGGAGCCCTCTGCAGGTGAGTGTCCTGTTCAGGTCATAGGTCCATTGGCAACATTGCTGTAGCAAATGACAGAATTATAGGTCTCTGAACATAAAATACTCCTCGCATTGTCCTTGATAAACATTAAATGTTAAAGGATAAAGGCTAACATATTATACATATTTTAAAATGTATGTAATGTTTTAATGTAATCTTGACAACAAAAGAATATTTTATATATGTATTGTGTATGAACTTTACATGTAGCCTAAATTGTTGGCAATTATTTGCAATTTCTTGTATTTAGAGAAAAGGTTCCAGAGACCCCATGGTACATTGAGAGGATCCCGTGAGTATAGCATGTACCAATATGGTCAAAGTACATTTGTAATGTATGGAGTGCCTTAATGCTTGACCAAAAACCATAGTTTTCTGGCATTATCCCTGTAGAGATATCCTTTATCATCTTTACAATATAAAACAAGCAACTTATGTATATATTTCTCTTCTCTAGATATCCTAAGCTGCCTGTGTCTATTTGTGGGAATGATAAGCTAAATTTCAGCTGTTTTAATGGTGGAAACTGCTCAACAACAGACGACACTTGTGACTGTATGCCTGGATTCACAGGGCAATGGTAAGTATTCATATTAATAATGACATCAAAATACAGCTGGTTTCTTGATGTAGTAAATAACCTTTCTTTTGTACTTTCAGCATTCTGATATTTTGTTCTCGAAAGTCAGCAGTTTAAAAGCCTGTGCTTTTTTGTCAGGTGTGAGCAAGATGTGGATGAATGTGCGTCTGATCCCTGTCTGAACGGAGGGTACTGTCGCAATCTCATCAATCGCTTCCAGTGTGTGTGTGAAATGAGCTTCTCTGGCGAACACTGCCAAATTGACGTCAGTGATTTTTATGCTTATGTGTTCCTGCTCTTGTGGCAGAACATCTTTCAGCTTCTTTCGTATCTAATCATTCGCCTGGATGATGATGATCCTGAGATCGATTGGGAGGCCAATGAATAGAGATGAGATGAAGGAGGAATTCAGAAAGACTGTTTCAAAACTGTGACTTGAAGACTTCCACCCTTAGGAAAGGTTCCCATCCATCATAGCAGATGTTAGCTATGCAGTATCTGAAATCACTGGGCCAGCATTATATATATGTGTGTGTGTGTGTGTTGATTGTTCCTCAACATTTTTAAGTTGTGGGAAATGTTAGTACATTGAGAAGAGCCAGACTCTTCGAAGTAGCCGATTTTTTTACCTATGGAGCTCCCCCTACATTTACCATAATATAAATTCTTACCAATATGTGTAGATTTGTTTGCAAACCAAGAATAGAAACCAGCGATGATCATTTATGAATGACTAAATGTTGGTTTCGTCGTACCCTGGGGCACTGTTGTCATCTTGCAATGAAGCTGCAGAGGGAGCTGGGAGAGAGCCTTCATTCACCCCGCAATGAGCCATTCAAAGTGACTATGAAGCTGGTAAATTAACCTGAAAACAGCTTAAAATGTTGCCTAGTCTCCCTTTGAGTGTTTTTATATCACAAATGCAAATGCACATGCAAAGTGACATGATTTAAAATCAGATGAGTACTCTGGTACTATTGGTTCAATCCAGATTCAAAACAAAAAGTATTCTGATTCAAACATATTCCATAACAGGCTTTTACAGCATACAGCTGTAAATGTAGATGTAAATAGTTTACATTGTAAATAGCAACACCCATATAAATGTATATTTAATCTAATAATTTAGTGCCTTAATATCAGAAAATATTTTTCAATATTTTTCATCTATTCTTCTATCGGTGCATATTTTGTAGAAGACTGCACATGTGCAAGATGTCATGCATCATCAACACCTGTGTGAGGACACATTTTGCACAAAATTTGTGTGAGTTTTATAGTATCCACATAAACTTCAAGGTTAGCATAACATGATATGCATGTTAGGATAGTTCATGTAAAATTTAAAATGACAATGAGAACATCTGAACAAACCTTTTCCTATATCCTAATATAGTGTGTGGGGCACCCCCTGTGGTTTATGTGATGGATGCAGTGACTACCTCGGGTACATGTAGCTGCGACAGGAGGTTTTATGTTGTATGTCACGTGTGTGTGTGTGTGTGTGTGTGTGTGTGTGTGTGTGTGTGTGTGTGTGTGTGTGTGCGTGTTTGTTAAAGCAATACTAATGAATAAATGTAAAAGCATTTGTTTTGAAACTTGAGATAAATTATTCTTTGTTCTTATTTTCTATTGCTCATGCTGTCAGTATAAATAAAAGAATGAATGAACACCGTCATTCAGAAATCATGCCCTGAATTGCCTCCACTAGCTATGTCAATAGTGAGCTAACTCTCAGTCAATGAGGACACTGAAAGTTTAATGAACTTTTGACCATGAAAGTGGGACAAATGAGGTTAATGTTAAATTATAAGTCATTCAAATCAAACAGATCCCTGTAGGCCCTATCCTGTGTCTGTGCCCCTCTTAAACAACAAAAACATGGGCTAGTTTCTCAAAATGCTGGTATGGATTGGCAATTAGACTGCATCCTGAATGGGAGCTAACAAAAATTTTGTGAATTTTTGTTAATGATAGATTCAGCATACTACTTTCTACTTCTTCAGCATTCAGCATTTTACTTCTAATTACATTGCATTTCTTTTTTACTTCTTGGTATTTGCTTCATTGGGCTTGTACAAACAATTCTGCTGTTTGTTGTTTCTCAATAAAAAGCTACTGTGCATTCCATGAAAAAAAATACAGAATCTATGTCTGCTGGGTTGTCTGCTAAATTCAATACTAGGTAAAGAACAGTGATGAATTTGTAGCAAAGTAGTTTTAATTGAAAGCAACGAAAGATTGTTGATGCAATACCTGCTAAGGAGGTCTTATAATCTTACTTTTATATACCAGGAGAAACTTATGGTTTGACAAAAGAACATTGGATTAAACTAGAATCTACCAATGGTGACTTTTCATAAAGGTTTCAATATCAAAATTCCAATATCAAACTGATCTATGCTTTGACAGTTTATCCACAATTCGCCAATACATACACAGTTCAATGCAGTCAGTTATTCAACTTTTCCAGGGATGTATTTCCTTCTTAATCACTCTAGATCCCAGGTAATCAGAATGCAATATGATTGGGCAAAGTGGCATTTACACTGGCACCCTTCCATTGCACTTCATCTTCATTCTATTGCACAAGTCATGCTTGCATAGGGCCCTGCCTGATGTTTACCATAGCCATGCTGCTTAGACTAAAGTACAGGGTTTATAAAATGCCTGTGACTGTGTACTCGGTCACCTTTTCGTGCTCACCTCTGAGGTGGAAGTACTGGACACAACTGCAGCAGCAGACCTGGTCAAGAACATGCGAGTTGTCTGTGTTTTGCTAGGGGTGCTGGTTGTGGGTGCATGGGCCATGGTGCTGCCTAAGATCTCAGAGCCACCCTGTGACTCTTTAGAGGCTGAGACTGCCGCTGCAGTCTTTCAGGATTACATCAACTCTCAGCGTACCAGCGGATTCAAGTATGCTCTGAACCAAATTGATGAGATAAAAATCAGAGCCTTGGTGAGTGGGAAACAAAAGACAGAGTGGAGCAAAGACCAACACATACATTGAGAGAGAAAAGAATATAGTTACATACACATCACTGCACCATTTATAAATCTTTTGATACTGGGTGTCCACAATAGAAATATACTACTAATAATGATGGTCTAACATTCCTAGCTTTAGAGGGCTAGACTCAGTACTGCAAGTACTGCAAATCAAACAATCAAGAAGATAGCTTTCTATGAGAAAGACTGGGTTACACTTTGACAAGAATAGTAGTAGAAATTTTTTGCTTAAAGTTACTGCTTTTGTTTCAGTGAGGTAAAATTTCTCTATATGTGATTATGCATAGAATGTGATTATATTGACTCAAGTCTGATTCCAAACAGTTAGTTAACACAGCCTTTCTATAGCCTGACATGGAGATCTACAAAATGGAACTCGACCTATTGGAGACAAAGTGCCATGTCCTGGATCCAACACCAGTGGCTGCTTGCCCAGTCAGGACTAAGGCAGAAGTGGTGAGATGAAATTTTGGCCATACACTTAGCTGCATATCTAATTAATTCTCTGTGTCTTTAATAATATGTATAGCAAAGTGATTCATAAAGTATACGATGCAACTCAAAGTAGCAGTTTACAGATTAAAATGTAATAGATGAGAGTAGGACACTGCATAGGCACAAAGGTTGACTGGCCAGCAGGAGTCAACAATACCTCCAGAGGTCTGCAGATTTCTATTTATCTGCTACAGCCGATTGTATACTGACAACTTTAGGTGCACTTCAGCATAGCCAATCTCATTCTGATTAAAGATTTGATTTACTTTTGGAATGGATAAGCACACTAAAGCAACTATTCAGGTGTTTTTGTCCTTTTCCCATCTGTTTAGGCAGTGGAGGCTGACTGTGATGTTGCCTTTATCAAATCTGGTGGGGTTTTAACTGTAACAGCACACAGATGCAAATCTGAACCAGGTAAAAATGAAACCTCTAGCATCCCTTTATTTGCTACCTTTTTAAAGACAGAGTTTAGTGTCTAACCTAAGTGCCTTCACCATTTCATTTGCTCTGCAGAAACATCAGCAGAGGATATGTGTTTGGGTTGTCCTCAGCTTTTGCCCCTAAACGATACAAATGCTCTTCAACTGGCCACAGCCTCACTTGCTGCCTTCAACAACAGGACGGCAAATGTCTCCATTAGCAAGTATGCTATATTAGAAGTTGGGCGACTGACCACACAGGTAAAATATAAATTGGAGGTATATAAAATATACTAGAGGTATCTAAAGTGCATCTTGAATGCTTCTAATGTTACAATGCAATGAAAATCACAACATAATGTCTATACATACAGTACACTGGAACTATTTATGTCTGATGTTATCCAAATCATTTTTTTACCAATAAATTTGTGTGGGCAGGTTGCTGCTGGAGGGCCCCAGGTCTTTGCCGAATATGCCATTGTGGAGACAAACTGCACAACCACTGATGACGACAACTGTGTCCCGCTAAATAATACTGTAGCTGTGAGTGATAATGACAAGAGCATGAAATACAGTTGAAAAATTAAAATGTATAGATTTGCCCATTCTATTTTTTTTTCTCTAGACCTATGGATTCTGCAAAGCTGGAGGTGCAAATGTTGCAGTTGACTGTCGCATCTTTGCTCCACAGGTAATTTGTACAAGTAATATTGAACAATTATTTCAGGCTAATGTCACTAATTCACCCATAATCATTTCACTATATTCATGTTCTTCAACATTAAATTAATCATGTAATTTTTGTAATCAGAATATTTTAATAATACCATGCATTAAATTGTTGCAGCTTGCAGTGGAGCCTGCTGCAAATGGTACTCTGCCTGCTGGAGACAACACTGTGCCTGCAATAAACAATACAATTCCTGCTGGTGGCTTTAACTCACTTCTAATGGTTGACATGATGGGCCAGCTCTCAGCAGAATCTGCGGAGACCGTGGATCCTAGAAAAACAGCATCAATCATCCCCATAGTGAAAAGACAAGCACCCGAAGCTGAAACAGTGGCACCTGGTGGTCAGCCAATCACCCTGCCACTTGCTCCCATTTGTCCAGGGAAGAAAAAGCACTTCTAAGCACTCAGTCAATGCCATCATACATTTGTAACTTACACACTGTTATAAACTGAGAAGTGCTTCAGTTGAATTTCAGCTATGGGCTTGCACTCACTCCTGGTTTAAGATGTATGCTTTACATCCTCCATGACCTTTCAAATGGTGCTTATGAACAAAAAGTACTTAGGGCTCTTTGAGCTGTACTGTATGAACTGGTGACTGAATTAAATATTAAAACTACATCAAGTTTCTTTGACTTGCATTAGATGTGTCAAATGAGGCAGCTTCAAGCAGGGTCAGAATACCTCTCTCTCACAGGCTAGCTTAGAGACCTTGTCAAAATGTTTCTGGCCAAACATAATTAAATCACAGATATAAAGCCAGTTTTCCTCATGGCTAATTAAACCAAATCAAACAAAGGCAACATTAATCATCTGTGACCTTTATTGAGGAGAATGTTTCCACATTCAAAGGTAGGCTATTGCTTAAATATCCACAAGTTGAATTGCTGCCTGAAAGATAACATGCACCATAAAAATATGTTTAGATTACACCTCAATTGAAACATTTGAAAATATGAAACAACTTTTATAAATATTAGAGAGACACCTGGTTTCAGGAGATCATGAATGAGGAGGCCTAACCTTTTTCCAGTAATCCTTAAAAGACTGGGGGGATCCAAGTGGTGCAAAAGATTCACCCCTGGGACTGGAGATGGAGTTCTCAGAGATTAAGAAGCTGTTCTGAGGGTAAGGATTTGATGCATCAGATTTAAAGGGTGCTTTTGGGAACCTATTATGAGCAGCGGCCTTTGCAGTGACAGCTTGATGCCAGTGCTGTTTTTGAGGAGCAGGCCCAGAGGAAGGCACTGGATGTTTCAAAGTTGAATACTTTGACAGTATAGAAGGCACTTGAGGGGAATCTGAGGAGACATCAGGGATATTCCACTTCTCACCCTCCATATTCGGTTTTAAAAAGGGATTTAAGAAAGGATGCCAACCCCATTGGTGAGGAACAGATTTCTTTGTAGATTCAGGGGTCAGCATGATACTGGAGGTCACTGACAGGTGAGGGTAAGTTTCAGTTTTAGTCTGTGAATCTGGTTCAGTAGTAGGTGGAGGGTAAGGCCCAAAGTAAGGAATCTGTAACAATGGATGAGTCAACGAATATTTCACAGTGCTCTGATGGGCCTTAGCTACCGGATCTCTATGCAAGCCTAGAGTTTCAGCGGTGGAGATAGACATGGTTTTAGGACTGTTAGCTGGATTATCAGGTCCTGAGCTGTATGCATATTTAGGGTTTGGCAAACCATAAGGATATTGGAACTCCAGGTAAGGTGGAGGTTCTTTAACTAGTCGATTGCTGTGGAGTTTAGAAGCAGGTAGCTGTGTTAATTGCACACTGGATGGGGTTACAGCTGGAATTGGAAACCAGTGGCCATTTTTTGGGATATGCATATACGAACTCAAAAAGGGAAGATTAATCCGATGGGCTGGAGATGAAATAGGCTTCACAGCAGGATCAGATTCGGGCAAATGCACAGGTTTGGCTTCATGTTCCTGGTAGGAGTCCGTCTGAACAGAGGTAGTTGAGGTGGTTTGATTCTGGAGTGTTCCCAAGAATGTATGAGGTACTTGCTTATTTCCATTTCTTATTAGGGAATGATTAATCAATAGCTGAATAAAGGAAGGCTCCTTGTCACTAGTTGCTGGTGCTGGCTGAACCGCTTGGCCAAAAGCAGGAGCAAAGTGGTTGTGGTGGTGGACGTGCTGATGTAATGACAAGGCCAAAGGACAGCAGTTGGAATGGGCAACAGAACAGGCAGTGAGACAATGCTTAGGGGAGGTAAGAGGAGGATGGGTAACTGGCTGCTTTGGAGTTACTTGCAGAACCTGAGGAACTGCCATCTGTGGAATCTTTGGTACCTTTGAGGGCTCAGGTTCAGTGTTTGCAGGATCACCATCAGGCTTAGACTGAGGTAGATAAATTGTATTATTGAAAAAATAGATAGGGAACAGTTGTGGAAGAAGTAGACTTTTGGAATGATCCTCAACAGGTGAGGCAGGGCCCAGAGGTGCATGCGTAGTCTGAGGAACTGGTCTTTGTGGAAGTTGTGGTTCTTCTGTGCACTTCTTTTTTGGGGGGCTTGGGGAACCTCTGTCAGGCTTGGGGTCAGACCAGTAAAATTCAGGTTTGAACAAATAGTAAGGAAAGTGCGCTTGAAATTGTATTGGCTCAGGGGTATGAAAAGGCATGCTTTTGGAAGGATCCTCAACCGGTTCTGTTTTTTTAAGAACAACTGGGCTAGGTGTCATCTGTGGATGCTGTGGTACCTGTGAACGCTCAGGTTTTGGGCTTGGCAAAACACCATCAGGCTTCGGGCCAGACTTGTAAAATTCAGGTGTGAAAACATAGAAGGGAAATTGTGCTGGAAACTGTGCAGGCTTAGGAATATGAGAGAGCCTGTTTTTGGAAGGATCCTCAACAATGGCTGGCTTTTTAGGATAAACTGGGCCAGGAGGTGCCTGTGTAGTCTGGAAAACTGGCGTCAGTGGATCATGTGGTACTGTTGAATGGTCCAGATCTGGGCTTGGTGAAATATGGCCAGGCTTTAGTTTAAGCTTCGGGTCAGGGTGGTGAAATTCAGGTTTGAAAAAATAAAAAGGAAACTGTGCTGGGAATTGTGCAGGCTTAGGAATATGCAAAGGCATGTTTTTAGAGGGATCCTCAACAAGTGGCTTCTTATGGTAAACTGGGCCAGGAGGTGCCTGTACTTCTGAATTGTCAGGTTCTGGGCTCGGCTGGTTAAATTCATATTTGAAATAATAGAGGGGAAACTGTGCTGGAGGCTGTCCAGGCCTATCAGTATGAGGTGCCTGTGTAGCCTGAGGAACTGGTGTTTGTGGATGCTGTGGTGTTACAGAATGTCCAGGGGCCCCAGTCTGTATTGGGATCTGAGTTTCCTTTGGTGGAACAGCTAATGAGGTCGTAGAGCATTCGGTTCTTGAGGATTCAGGACAAGCCGTGGCCCTAGCATGCACAGTAGAAGGCTGAGCTGGGCAAGAGATTTTAAAGTCTCCTTTAGCTGCTACTTCAAATGTCAACATTCCATCCTGAAAAGAAAATTATGCCATGAAAGTATGCATAGTTTAAAAGGGGGCATGTGGCATTTTTGGTTAAAACATCCAAAAAATTACCTAAACAGAACTCTTTTGTGGAGCGTCATCAAAATGTAAAGTCAACAATATCAAATTAACCTACTTGCACTTTCGAAGGAGCTACTTTAAGACTTTTAGTTTAAAATATCCAATATTGACCTAGAACAGCAACAGAATGTAGGCAAACAATTGTATTAAAGCAATACGCTGGCAGACATCGATTGTAGGCTGTATGTCTGCATGGGCATGAGTAAAACATTTGTGCAAAGAGGAAATTATGTTTGAGCATTCTTTGTGTTTTCAGCCCCATGGCTCTCAATGGGTGAGCCCAGGGCAGTCCGGCAGATGCGTTCAAAACGCTCTTTTTAAATAACTTAAAAGGTTCAGCATCACATGACACTTCGTACAAAGTATTATCAGGGTCTCTTGCATCTCGTGGCCAAATTGAAGTAAAAGTTAGAATAAAAGTCCATCTCCGACACTGAATGAAATTATTACTCTATCATTAACAAAAAACAACATATTGTTGATACATTTTTATGGAACTAAGCTTCAAGAGCTCTCCACATTTCTTCTCTACTGAATTCACGTTACATCGATATCGAATTCAGGTGATGGATTTTTATTCTAACTTTTACTTTACTATGGCGGCAAGAAAAGTTGGAAAACAGGTAATGTGCTCTCCTCAGAAACATACGTTTTACTAAGCTCTGTGTGCGCCAACAATGATCTATGCTCGAGTTTGTGTAGACACCCTGATAACACTTTGTACAAAGTGTCATGTGATGTCGAACCTTGCAATCATCTTAAAAATAGCGTTTTGAATATTTCCACTGCACTGCCCTGGGCTCACCTATTGAAAGCCATTAGGCTGAAAAAACAAAGAATGCTCACACTCTGTAAGGAAGCTTGAGTAATTTTCATTATTTTCTCTTTGCGCAAATGTTTGACTTGTGCCCATAGAGACATACAGCCTACAATCAATGTCCGCCAGCATATTGCTTTAACACTGTCAAAAACACCTAAGCACTAAGTGTTGCCCAGAAATTCACTGAAGTTAGCATGCAAATCAACAACCTTTGCACCACCTGATAAATCATCCAATAATTTGTTCTGCCATATGTGCCCAATGTATTAATTACATTCAAGTGAAGACATAACCACATTCAAGACAAATCAAAACCAAAAATATTCCAGGTATTCATAGTCACAGATGCTAAGCAGCTCAAAGGGGAAATCTGGTGTGGATTAATCTATAGCCCTGTTGTTCGGGGTCAATGATTGCCAGGAAAAAGTGGAACAATATCAATGGTGTATGACTGGTGCAATCTCATGATGTCAATTGACATGAGAGGTAAAAAACAATAGCAGTTCATAAGTGAATGGATTTTCTAAAACTTTTAAAAAACCAAAGACATTTTGAATGTTTTTCAACCAATGTTTACATAGCTTATACAGTTTATATAATATAAGGCCGACATCTTAGGCTAGTAGCCAGGGATCCTTTTAAAAATATTTTAGATCACTTATGGAGTTCTGTTCTTTTACTGTACGTCATAGTTTTGAATAATGCCACTATGTTGGTAGGAAAGCTAGTTAAAGACTGAATGGTACATGAATAGCAGATTGAAGCTAGCTGAGCTAAATGCGCACTTTAGTTCCAAAGAAATTGAATACAATATCTCTAAGCTTAATAAATCTAACAGTACAGACTTCTCGCAAACTCTACCGTGAAAGAATCCACCATTTCGCCCTACACCCAGTTCTAGCACAAGTTTGTCATACGAAACGTTGCCTGCTACTGATTAAATAATCTTACCTTCCATTTCATGTTGCCTTTTACTTTGGCTGTCTCTGACTTGCCTTGTGATCTGTTTATCCAAACATATGAAATTCATGCTTTGGCATGCATTATTGCATAGTTTGGGTGGTTATTACTTCCTAGCCTATACTGCTTTTTGTAGGCAATGAAATGCATCTTGCATCTTCATGAAAGCATTATGTCTAAAACACGAAGGCCTCCCAAGCGGGCCAGTTCAGCCAAAGTTATCAGTAGGCTAGATAAACTTTGCTGCACACTCTTGTTGTCAATCAACCGAATAATCGTCCAAAGTGTTTTGTTACTTAAGTACCTGAAAAACAAAATGAATGTAATGTCAGGTACACTGTGATTAATGGTGAATTACTATGGTGATGGTAAATGGTGAAATTATCACTTTCTCTACTGCTCTACTGTTTTTAAAATTAACACAGACTTGTGGGGAGGGCCGAAGAGGCTACCTATGGGCTGTAATTTTGGGCAGAGCACGCGGTTCTCTCGCACGCGTTTCTTTCACCTGCGAGAATATCCAATGCGCATCCATGACATAGCCTTGCGCCGCCCTCACCTCCATTAGTAACATGGGACCTAATTGGCTTACTAAAATGGTGCCGGAAATGAAATTTTCAATTTTGAAAACAGAAAAATTTGTTACATTTTAGCTGAATTCACCAGCCTAGTATTTCCCACTGAAATGAATGGGGGCGATACTTCCTCACTATCTCCAGTTTTTATAATACCTCCATGGATTTCACCTTTAAAAAACCTAAATGATAGCCTACCTTTTCTTTAATACATGGCAAATATGTAGCAGATATAATCACTCCTTCAGGATGTTCTGTGACACTGAAGCCACATTGGGCGGACACCTTCATCAACGACTCCCACTTCCTGTTGACTGGAGACAGAATAGGCCTACTCTTACAATATGTGGTTCATATATAAACCTAGCACATCAAAGTAATAAAAGTTGTAAATGGTACCGTGTGTGTGTGTGTGTGTGTGTGTGTGTGTATACGTACGTTCTGGAGCACAAACAAAAGTGCCACAATTCCTTACCTTTCACCTGAACATCTTTAACAGAGGTAGACGATTCAACTTTCACAGTCATTCCATCTTCATGGCAAGACACTGAAGGTGGCTTTGGGGGAGTGCTTGGACAAGCCATTCTCACAGGAATGCCATAAATAACCAGATGTAATATGTAAATGGAATCCTGCAATTGTATTTGAATTAACACTAGGAGTGACATCAACACATTTGAAACAGCAACTACAATAACATGACCACACCATTTACCTCTTGAGTTACAAAACAACCGTCATATGGTGTACTGAAAGTCAAATCCCTCCAGCTCTTCCTGACCGTGTAGCCACAGTCTGGAAGCACTTTTGCCAGTGAGAGAGGGTGTGCATTCCCTGGGGAAATGGCAGATACATAATAAACAAACAGTAGGCAGTAGCAGCTACTGAACTACTAGTGTTGAGCATACCTCTGTCTATAAGAAAAGGAGAGCCAAGGGGAGCAGCTCCACGAAGTTTGAGCATCATGGAATTCTCAACACATTCGACCTTTGGTTTCATTCCCAGTAATCGGTCTACAGCAGAGATCCTCTTGTGGCTGAAAACTTCTTCAGTAACACCATCTGATTTTAACGGGAGAAATTGGCTACCTTAAACATGGAGTGAAATGTTACCGACAGGATAACTGTAAAACTTTGCTATATAAAGTAAATTCACACAAAAAACATGTTACAGCCCAAGAGATCACTTGGCAATTCCACAGGAAGTAGACATTTTGTCACATTCATAACAACAAATTAAGGGTCAATGCAATGTGAATGATTATATAAAATCTGAGGATTTGCCATATTCAGCTGTTAAAAATGTAGAAAATATTTAAACAATAGGCCTACTATGCTTGCTGTTCTGTCACACCTATAATGTGGTATCCTTCCACAACCTAAATTAGGCCAAGAGCTGACATTTCCTGAGCATTCCACCGAAGGACAAAGTTGGTTTTCATGGATATATGATGGCCTAAAGACCCATACTTACACAAGTTGGGGTCCGGGTCAGACTGATAATCAAAGTTCTCTCCAAAAGATTCCCTGAACAGTTCAGTTTTATTGGCAGTGGGGTTCACCTCAGCAAGGAGATTCAGCTTTTTGGTGCCAATTGTTAAATGCCCGTAGTATAACACCCGTTCAATTGATGGCCGTGGTGAACCCTTAGCACCTCCACAGCTTGCGAGAGCGACAAGCCATAACATCCACACTAGTGCGTTCTGCAAAACTGCCGTCGCCATTCCAAAATGTTTGCATAGGCTTTCACAGTCGCCTGTTAGCACCACCTCAAGTTGTTCCTATCAAAGTGTAGTGTGTTATTGGCTAACCCATAGGTGTGTTTAAGCTAACCTAAGGTTGATTGGATAATAAACTCTAATTGAATTACCATAACAATTACGCTGAAGTCGTTTGATTGGAAAGTGGTTAAACGCAAAGTGCATTCTCACCTGTACCATCAGAGAACGTTCGGCATACGTTAAATTTAGTGAAACTGTCATAATCCGTTTAATACAGGATCTGTAAATGAGTTTTACGAGAACGGGTGTAGTCTACCGTTTTAGGGTCAGACGTGAAACTCGGAGACAGCGTTATCTGAAGAGCAATCTAGTAGTTTTATGATCCAACTCGAATGTTGTTTTCCTGCCGTCTTTATTAACCAAATCAACGCCTTTTGGTTTACATTTATGCATTTACATTTACGCATTTAGCAGACGCTTTTATCCAAAGCGGCATACATTTTGTCAAGTATCAAAGTTTTGTCAAGTATCAAGGTTTGTCTGTAACCGCTCCCCCATAGGACCACAGGCCTTATTTATAATCATTCCGCACTCCCCAAAAAATGCGTACGTCACATTTGACATTGACATTTCCCTGAATTTTCATTGGGAACCCGACTACTTTGTCTACAAACTCCAAATCAATGACTCAGCGACTTTTCATGATTAGAAGTTTATTGTGATGGATATTAATATTTTCCGTCGCCACATTTCAACTCAGAATGGAAACTGCATTGATATAATATTAGCATGCCAGCAACGGAAAAGGCTTTGTTTTATACAGCTGTTGAATAAATGTGGTGTTTTGTCTTACTGATGCATCTTTTCCTCTCCTCGTTCACAGATACATTCTACTCATTCAAAATTTCCACTGCAATAGTACTAACCATGTCCGTCTCTCTAGCCGTGGATTGTAGTAGAGTAGAGTAGAGTTACTTTATTAATCCCGAAGGAAATTAAAGTGTCAAGCAGTGTATAAACATCATAAATATAACACATATAACATATCCCGCATATACATCATATACGCATCTCACATATACACATATACATCATATACACATCTCACATGTACACATATGCATCATATACACATCTCACATGTACGCATATGCATCATATACACATCTCGCATGTACACATATACAACACTGTCTCCCAGTGAAAGAAGGGACACCCCCCCCCCCACACACACACACCCACACCCACACACATACAGGCAGTGTCTGCAGTTTGTTAGTTGCCCAGTCCAGGACACAGTCTTAAGCACTTTAGTCAATCGTGTTTCTCTCCTTTTGTGTGGCGTTAAAGAGCTGAATTGCCCTAGGAACAACGGACCTTCTCAGCCTGTCTGTTTTACATGACAGAGACAAAAACCTGTTGCTGAACATGCTCTTCTGCTTAGTAAAAGTGGTGTGCACAGGATGGCAATCATTGTCCAATATAGAGAGCAGTCTGCTCAGGGTCCTTTTGTCTGCAGTTGATGTTAGCGTCTCAAGCTTCATACCCACTGTGGAGAAGTTTCTTGGAAAAACCCAAAATGCAGAGAAGTTTGTCTTGTTCAACCAAGTCTTTATTGCGTTCACAGAGAGAATGGTTATAACAGTGGTAATCCTCAACCATTCTAACCACTCTGATCTTTCTAACCACTCTGATCTTTCTAACCATTCTAACCATTGTAACCATTCTGATCTTACTAACCATTGTAACCATTCTAACCTTACACCTTATCTATCTATCTTAAGTACTCCTGCTAGTAGATGATGTAGCTGGCACTGAGCCAATCCTACACAAGGCCTCAGTCTCTGTCCTTTTACGATGAGGCTCTAAACATGGTTTCAACACAGTTTTCAGAAAGGAGCCTACCAGTCTGCATACTACTCTCTTACTGGGTTTACACTTTCTTTTTATAGCACAACACTCTGCTGCATGCTCTATCCTATGTCTGTATACACACATACATATATTACTTGTTTCTACAAAATTCCCGACACCACAACAGAGCCAGCTTTTTTTACTAGTCTGTCCAGTCAACCAGCATCCCTCTTCCTAGTGCTGCCCCCCCAACATACCACAGCATAGAAAAGAACACTGGCCGTGACAGACTCATAAAACATCAGCAGGAGTTTGCTGCAAACATTAAAGGACCTCAGCCTCCTAACGAAGTAGAGCCTATTCTGCCCTTTCTTGTACAGTGTCTCAGTATTAGCAGACCAGTCCAGTTTGTTGTCAAGGTGTACCCCCAAGTACCTGTATGTCTTGACATTCTCCACATTCACCCCATCAATGGTGACAGGCAGCGGGGAGGGGCAGTTCTCCTGAAGTCCACCACCATTTCTTCTTCCTTGGTTTTTGTGGTGTTCAGCTGCAGCCTGTTATCTCGACACCATCCCACAAAGTCCTCCACCAGGCTCCTGCACTCCCCCTCCTGTCCATCCTTGATACACCCTACAATTGCAGTGTCGTCAGAGAACTTCTGCATGTGGCACGTCTCTGAGTTATACTGGAAGTCAGTAGTGTACAAGGTGATATAGTACAGGAGAGAGAACAGCTCCCTGTGGTGCCCCTGTGCTGCTGATGACAACATCTGATGTTAGGTCTCCCAATCTAACAAACTGGGGCCGTTCAGTGAGGTAGTCCATAATCCAAGTCACCAGGCCAGGGTCCACCCTCATCTGCAGCAGCTTGTCTCGCAGCAGGAGAGGCTGGATAGTGTTGACAGCCCTGGTGAAATCAAAGAACGTGATTCTCACAGTGCTGCCTCCTTTGTCCAAGTGAGAGTGCACCCTATGCAGTAAAAACAGAATGGCGTCCTCCACTCCCACATTCTCCTGGTAAGCAAACTGCAGGGGGTCCAGCGCACTGCGAACCTGGGGTCTTAGAAGATGTAGCAGTAGGCATTCAAGGGTCTTTATTATGTGTGATGTGAGGGAAACCGGCCTAAAGTCGTTAAGTTCTTTAGGGTGTGCCTTTTTGGGGTCAGGTACCAGGCATGTTTTCCACAATACAGGTACCCTGCCTTGTTGCAGACTCCAGTTGAAGAGGTGTTGAAGAGGCTCTCTGAACTGTTGGTGACAGTGGCAGGGACAGAAACAGCAGAGCTGTTGAATGATTCAGCTTATTTGCTCTGTCTAGATCCCTCGCCTTGCCACTCTTTCCCCCGCATCCAGTGATTTTGCGCACTCCCTGCCAGACCTCCTTCATGTTATTGTCCTGTAGTTTCCTCTCCACCTTCCTTCCATATGTTTCCTTTGCCTCCTTCAGACGTTCTTTAAGCTCCCTCTGAATGTGCTTGAGCTCCGTCAGATCACCATTCTTAAACGCCCTCTTCCTATTATTAAGAAGTTTTCTGACATCGCTAGTCACCCAAGTTTATTATTAGGGAAGCAGCGCAAAGTCTTAGTTGGAACTACAACGTCCATACAGAAGTTAAGGTAGTCGGTTATGCATTGTGTGGCCCCATCTAAATCCAAACCATCCTGTAGCACACTCCAGTCAGTGGACTCAAAGCAGTCTCTCAATGTCTCCTCAGCTTCTGGAGGCCACTCCCTGAAGGTGCGTGTGGTAGCTGGTAGCCTCTGTACTTGAGGTTTGTACATTGGCTGGTGGTGAATGAGGTTGTGATCAGAGTTTCCCAGTGGGGGTAGGGGGGTGGCGCTGTATGCATCCCTGATGTTTGCATACAGGAGGTCTAGTCTCCTGTTTTTCCTGGTTGAGCAATCAACAAACTGGTGGAAATTTGTGAGGGTAAAATCCAGAGGAACATGATTAAAGTCGCCAGAGATTGCAAAAAAAGCTTCAGTGTGTTGAGTCACTAGCCTTGCAATCGTCAAATGAATAGCGTCAGACGCTGTATCCAGAGGGGCTTTCGGCTGAACATAAACACACACACAACAATGGCGTGCAAAAACTCCCCAGGCATGTAGTACAGTCGGAGACTAACTGCTAGCAACTCCACATCCTTACTGCATACAGTTTCTTTCACCGTAACTTGACCAGGATGACATCATCTGTTGTTTACGTACAGCATCAGTCCACCCCACTTCTTTTTGCCTAAAAGTTTATTGTCTCTGTCTAAGCGAACAACACTGAAACCCGGTAGCTCAGCATTAGCCTTAGGGATGAAGCCATTTAACCGTGTCTCCGTCAGGCAAATTAAGCTTATGGTAGGCTACTCGCTTTCCTAGGGTGTGCTACCCAATCAGAAAAGTTACTTAGTGCTGTATGTGCGGCACACTACAAGACCAACTGCAGGTGGAGGCCATAGAAGGTTGAAGTGGAGCTCAATATTCAGTGATCTTTGGCTTAGTGGTGGAGGCTGCAATTGTTGTTATATGTTGCTAGAAATCACTGGAAGTTCTGATTCCCTACTCCGCGTTCCGGAAGCAGGAAGTGTGACATTGGCCTATTCAAATAAGCCTATTCCCAACACGTATGACAGGGAAAGGTGTCATTTTTGTCACAGGAATTTCCCTGGAGATTCCAACCAATGGGAACCATAAACTAATGGATTGACGTCATGGGGGTGGGATCCAGCTGCTTGCAGTGGTGTGAAACCAGAGAAATATTAATGCAGAACTGCAAGATTTGGCTGCAAGTGTCTTGATCCCGCGAATCACAACATTTGGGTTGATCTCAGGTTGATGACGGACACCATGACTAACCAGCATGCACTGCTTATAACCCAGAATACATCTCTGTCTGCAGACGGCTGCAGGTTAAGATTTACTCACAAGTTTCTAAATTTTAATTGTATAACAATTGTATTCATGCTGTGTACCTGCACTGCATGAAGCCAACCCAAACTCCTAGCACTAAATAAAAGTATTTCCGCAAAGAAAGAACCATCTACATTTCACAGGTCCCATAACTTTTTGTTTGCCTCAGAAACTGCATTTTAACATCACCCCACAAATCAATAAATTGGGATCAGAGGATTGAGCTGGCCACTCGATTATCTCAACTAACTGTACAAAGTACTGAGATATTGCTCACTTTTTGTATGCTTGCGATTATTTTTTAGCGCAGACATGACAACAAGCGGGATAATGAACTCCGCTCTGCGTCAGGGCCTTATCACCACCTCGAAGGTGCAAAACTAACCGATATACGCACGCCGTGGAGTTCATTATCCCGCTGTGCTATGATCAAAAGTGGGCAGCTGGTTCGATCTGTCGTTGTCAAGCATCATACCCAAACATTCTATCCCGTCTTGGCTTTTGTAGAATCACCGTTTCCCATACTCCAAAATGGAGTGTAACAACTTTAACAAGTTAACATGTTGCTCTGCTGCGAACGTCGGTCAGGCTGCTAAATTGTAATCTTAACGTGACAGTTAATTTAAACTTCACAGCGAGTTGGGCGAATTGATATGCAAGTGTAATACGTCCAGGTTTGCGGTTACCTGGAAATAATGCACATTCTAAATAGCGCATCACAATAGGAAGTTTGATCAAGCAGTGGTATAATACAGCATATTTATAGTATACTATACTATATGTGTGTGTGTGTGTGTGTATATATGTGTGTGTGTAAGCTAACACAATAACAATGCCATGGTATGGTGTAATGTGAATGATTACATTAAATTTTAGCATTCACCCTTCTTGGTTTCAGAACAAATTTTCATCAAGCTTTTCACATAATCATTCACATCATACAAATACCATGGTATACTGTTGGCATTATGGACGTGACTATAAACTATACTAATTGTGCTGTGAGTAAATGTATTTATTTTGATTTATGTTAAAGTACTTCATAAACCCAGTTTTTATTATTTTACCTTTGATTGTACATTTTTTAACAATAATATTGAGTGCAAGCCCTATGTGGGCCTAGTGAGGGCAATGAAGGCTGCCCATCACTCTTAAGTGTGGGCCCTCCCTCACCTTCCTGTCATTCTCACTAGCTACAGTCACTTGTTCCATGTGTGGATAATGTGGGCCTCCTTTTTTTTTGAAAACTTGACAACTAAAGATTCAATCATGACCACATATTAGGTTGGAATACATTTATTTGATCCTTCTGTAAACAAGGTGATTAATCATGGCATTTTTTCCCATGACAACAGAGCTGTATGAACTGCTCCACTAAGAAGGTGTATGAAAAAAGGGAACAAAAAACATGAATTGGTGACAACTGGCGAGTTTAATTTTAATCTGTACATATTCCACAATCCCTGGAAGAGTGAGTTTTTAAATGCCAATATCCCGAAGTAAGTGCCATTGAAGGGACTCCTTGCAAGGGAGCGGTTAAAATCCATCTCACAGTAGCAACAGATCTATATTATGGCACAGGATACAGCTTCTTGTCCTTTGACTTCCCACAAAACTGACTGCAGTGGTCTTATTTCCAACCAACACCAACACATTCCAGAAAATTTAGTGTACACAGTTTCAGTTTCATATTTATATTTTTTGTCTTTTTAATGTTTTGTACCGTGCTATGACAGTTCCATACATTGCATTTGATGAGAAGAGCACAAGGCAATAAATCCAAATGGTTGTCTGCACATCATGAATGCAGTCAAATGCATTATTTAAAGTAATTCATGAAAAAGTTGAAAGTAACTGCCAATCTTTCCACTTACGACATTCATGAGTGAAGATCAAGTATTAAGTGTTATATTTGTAGCACTGATTTGTTTTGACATGTCAAGTTAAACCATTTTTACAGTCATGTGAACTAGTAGAGTTGTATTACAACATGAGTGATTATGTTTTTTGTTGATTTTTTTTTTTTTTTTTAAGTCAGCAAACAGATGAAGCAAGCAGTCACCCTTTACAACAGTTTAAAGCAATTCCGTTAGTAACCCCTTTGATGCAACAAAAATTGGTCCTATAGAGAAAACTGGACACAAAAACAGTTACACTGGGATGGCAGCACATTGTTTTAAAAAAGAAAAGGAAAAAAAACAAAACAAAACAAAAAAAAAGAGCAGGAGGTGGCAAAACCGATTTAGTGCCTGAGCCATTGCAGCGGTGGAATGTCCTTGTGTAGTCTGGGATCCAAGGCTCTTTTGGAGGGACAAAAGCCCCTCTTAAATGCTGAACTGCCATCACACCCAGACACATTCCAACATTATACCAACGACTTAAAAAGACCACATCCCGTCACAACAGCAAAATTATGTGATGCAAGGCATCAGCAATCAAAAAGACAACATTGGGAAGGTTCAGAGGGTCAACAGTGGTAGGTGGACCTCAGAAGACTTTGTTCCTGAGGCAGACTAAAACTGCAGGGCAAATGAACAGTTCCATAATGCTGTATGATGAAATGGGTCAGATGGAAGATAAAGACAATGATATTTCACCTAAAGATATGCATGCAGTATACCCTCCGGTGGCATGCTGTACAACAGGAAGACCATCAGAGCTCAGGAATGGCTCTTAGCATTCGAGAGGCAACATCATCTACACAAAGCTGTCATGGGCAGCACCATTATGCTAACTAGTGTATGGACCTAAGCTTCACATCAAATTGTAGTGTTACTGGACTAAAAGTCAAAATTTAGAGTTTTCTATCAATGTTTTTACAGGGGAAAAAAACAAGTGGACCAAAAAAAAAAAAAAAAAAAATTACTTGACTTGACTCCCCACCTCACCCAACCCACCCCCTAAACCATCAGGGGGAAAGAAGAAGGAGAAAAAAAATCATTTTTGGTGTGGCACAACAAAGATGTCAGAATGACACCAGACATCTCAGAATAAACAGGCTGAAGAATGGGAGGGGTAGAACGGACAGAAACAAAAATGTTTAACAAAAAAAAGAAAATGGGGAAACACGACAATACAGACAACAATGCATCTGCTAATGAAGCGTGGTAGTGCTGTCAACATGTTGGGGATAAAGGTGTGCTTAAAGAGTGCGCTGCTGTGTGGATGGGGAGGGGCCACTTTAATATCCAGCCTTCCTCAGGTACTCAGCCATGGCATAGGCTTTCTTGTTGAGCTGCCCTCCGTGGACACCTTCCTTTCCCATGACTAAAACCATTGCTAGAGTACACAAGGAAACAAAAAGACGACAAATGAAAAAACCTGAAAAAAGTCCCCCGCCCCCCAAGCTGACAAAAGAGGGACACAAAAAAGGTGACAAAGACCTTACCATCATCTCTCCCTATCTGCTATTGTTTTTTGTACCCCATGCCCATGACATTAACTGTTTGCAGAGAGAAACTGTAACAGCAAAGTTTTTTTCCCCTTTTCTGTCCCTCAATTAAAACTAAACAACATTTATTCCATTAAAACCCTGAATCCCTCAAGTATTTCGCCATTGAGTATGCCTTCTTATTCAATCCGCCTCCATGGACCCCTTCTTTGCCCATAACAAGAACCAAGACTGGAAGAGAAAGAGATAGAGAAAAGGGAAAGTTGAGAAAATGCAGAGGTTAAGGGAGAAATCAAACAGGACAGGGGAAATAACAAGGGTTAAAGAGTCGGGCTGTCACTCCAATTGAGGGAGAAAGAATTCCAATCAAATATTCATAACAGATATGAAGTTCTCTTGGAAATGTGAATTTATATTTGTATTTCAGCATCATAAATGTATGAAATTATAGTCCAATCCAGAGGCAACCAACAAATTGGAATTTGTGTAGAAAACCACATCAGAGTGCACAGAGATGGTAATCCATCAGAAGATTCACTGGCAAAAAGTTCCATTATCAATGAAAATACTCTGTAGACAGAAACTCAATGTTAACAGGCACAACGCGAGTTAACATTATTTCACAATGTTCTTAAGTTCCAATGTTCATTCTACCCAAATTAGCAAGTAACCCTACAAATTCTATTCCAGAGGGAGGTATTGAGAATGACAATAGCATAAAACTCTTGACTCTGGAAGGAAAAGCTGGAATGCTCATGTAAGTCTGATACAGACATAGCCCACCACTGAGCAAGAATGCACATTTTATATATATAAAAAGCAGTCTTGCCTGGCATTTGGTTTATATTTATGTCTGAATTTAAGGCAACAGCCCTATTGAAGTGACAGAACCTTTATTCTAAAAAAGAAAGAAACACAGTTTGTGTGCTAAACATGCAAATTCTAATAAAATATTTTCATATACAAAGAAAAAAAAAGTACAGATTGAGCAGTGCTTAAGTAGCTTCTTCAGTCAGTGAAAATGGAGGAAGTAGAAAGGGAAATACTTGGGCAAGTATTTTAAAATGGTACTACCCTAACCTACACCCTATTCTTCCCTGAAATGTATGAAAACACAGGATGGTGGATGATAATCTAGGGAAGATACATCTTAGACTTCAGGATAGGATGCATGACCAATACAAATCATTCCACTTTCACTGTATAGTCACATTCAAACTCTAGAATTATAAATGCTACCTAGCCAAAACAATAGGAGATCACTCAAGTTTTTTGAAATACATGGGGTGTTAAACATGGATTACAATGAAAGCCAACTGAAATTGACTTAATATTTCATATACGTGTTACACTAGAACTTCAAATCACTTGATAGCCTATGGCACACATTTTGTTACATGAAAGGAGTAGGCCTATATCTAATGATATTTAAATTTTTCAATTTAGATGTGCATTCAATTATGTAAAAAAAAAAAAAAAAACTAACTTTGTAGCGACAATATTTCTAACATCTAAAGCTTACTCAAACTGTAACAGTCTAGACGTCTTTGGCAAGGGATTTTGCATGCACACAAGCTAAGCATTTCAAAACAGAACATGGACAAATCTGAGGCAACAGAGGCTCAACTCTGACATGAGCCTTTACTCATGTTGAATGAGGCCCATAAAGTCAGACTGCAATAACAGACAATCTCTTCAATGTGTAACAGGCTATACTTGCACTAGGTCTACATGTTAACCAAAATCATTATATTTTAGTTGTTATTACAATACAATGCACACCCAGCACAGTTCTGTAAAAAAAAAAGTGTCAGTATGGCTGAGAGGTCTATAAAAAGTAGCTCAACTCAAAGCAACAACTTTGCACAATATCAGTACCAAGGACGCTGTAAAAGTTCACATGAGCAAATTCCATTCTACTGTATGCATCAGGTGATGGGATACACAGTAAAACTGACCCGTAATTTTTCTCTATTGTCTGCATGCGTTGCAAGAAATCTTACCGTTGCCAGCTTTGCCAACAGAAACATTGTATGTTGGCTCGCCACCTTGGCTCTTCGTTCTGATGTCCATTGTCCAGTCCCCATCAATTAGAAGGCTATCTCTGATAACAGAGCACTTCTTTTTACCCAAGGTCAGGCCAGAGGTGAAGAATCCCTCTCTGTCTTTTCCAACAATGACATCTATTTCTTCTGGCTACACAGAAAAATTTGATATTTGCAAGTGAGGTTCAGAAGACAAAAACGTACAAGTGTATAGAAACACATGATGTGTCATGCCAAGTATCATTTAGACTCTTGCTCCGTGTTTAAATGAATAGATAACATAGAGCCACTCACTAACTTTGATTATGTTTTCACAGACAAAAGAGAATACAGGCAGACAGCCCAGCAGCCACCGTGGCTACTCTTCAACTTTAATTTTTGCCAGATTTGAATGTTTTGTTAAAATGCTTAATTTTTTACATAAAAAATACAACAAAACGGTTAGCCACATCGTTCATACCGATCATCCGGCAACATTACTTTATACCAACAAAAGAAGAAACAAAGTTAGTAATTCTTTTGAGCTGCTATAACAAAATGGAGGAAGAGGTGCATTTATTTTGGCTGCCGGGGACAAATACCCATTGATTGGTTAAACAGCAGAAATAAGCCAGCTTTCCGCAAAAAGACATTACTCGAAACCCCGACGCGGTAGAAGACACTTCAAATTAGCCCTCATAGATAAGGCTCACAAAGATGAAGGTAAAACAGAAGATGGATAGCAGCAAGGTGACGCCATCTTTGAAAACTAGCTAACATTAAGCAGGCTAAATTTCAAGTGTAAAATGCTCAACTCGTCGCAGACAAATAAAGTCGGAATTAATTTTGGTGAAACGATAAAACCTCAAAATATTCACAATTCTTTAACTCTGCTTATTCACATATGGAATTGAATAAATTCTCATGCAAAGCCGCCAGTCATTAACACTACTATCGCAGACATTAGCAAACTGTTTCTGCGACTCATGTCGGCAAGCAAGTCAACCTGATGGGATACATTTAGTACCAGTTGGTCCATTTCGTTCACGAGCAAATTTGTATATATGTATATATAATAATATATTTAAACATATAATTATATTTCTGCATGTCGACAAGGAAGACTTAATGTGATTTGAAAAAACGCCGAGTCGATGCGCAAGTCGAGAAGAAAACTATAACGGTACAGAACATGCATACCAGTCAGTCACCCATCGCAAATGACCAGCTCTACTCTAGCCAGCCTCTCAGATAGCGTAAGCTAACTGGCAGTTTCACGAGGCAAGTAGCAGTCATCAACTTCGATTGGCATCTATTAGTATAAAAGCAGCATTGCCTCAAGGTGCCGACTGCAAATACTGTGTAATATTTTTCATTCCGCACCTCAACGGTAATTCATGCATGTCATCCTCTGTATCAGACTGTTAAGCGGGGCCCATCAGACGGTCATATCGCTATTTTGCTAAGACAGCGGCCTGAATGGGCTAAAAGCTAAATCAAGCAACACGCTCGCCCTCAAATGGAACTACTACCTGGCTTGAACAAACAGGAAATATCAGCTATATTAAACAATTCAGAAAATGCTGGAGCTAACTGGATACATTTTGGAATGATTAATTTAAGGGGAAAGTACTACACAGCCAGATACCGGCTAGCTTTGAGAGCTAACGTAACGTCGAAAAACCGGCGCGGGCCACAGACACCTCGCGCGCTGGATGTGGTGTCGGCCAACGTTGGCATATTGCCGACACTACGTAGCGTGGATGTTGGCTTCTTTAGCTGCTTTATATAGACACACACTACATTTCCACAGACTTACCGTTATGTTTATAAATGTACCACCAGCGTATGCTGCCCAAACGTATTTTGCGTCCGTGTACCCAACAATGGCGGAATCCTGGCAGCTGCCATCAGCCATCAGGTTGTCCACGTAGCCTTGCCAAGACATAATAGCGACGTTTACGAGGCTATATAACTCTTCACGGATTCCAAAATAAAAAGTCAAATATTTCACTTGAAATGCTCGTGCAGGACACCAAAAATAATTTTAAGGGTTTCCAATTCTTTCTAAGATCCTGTGTGGTCACGTCCTGCCTTAGGCAATGAAAAAAGCCGATGTAATCAGACAGCGCCAAGCAGGGTGTAGCCCTACTTAGATCACTCCGCCTGGCGGTTATGCGGTCAACTTCCGCTTTATGACAATTTGCAAGTTCCGTAAACCTAGCGGAATTAAGGTTTTCACTGGCGAAAATAAGACGTCCGGTCAGTCTGAAATCGGCACAATGTATCGTCAAAATAAAAGTACAATGAAACGTTGAGTCTACGTATGTCCGTCCTGGAATCATTTCAACGTTTGTGTTAAATATTTTAGGTCAGTGAATATTAAAAACTACACGTTAGAAACATGTCTGTCACGTACAGCTATAGGAGCCATCTGTCTATGTTCTGACGGTTTTGTTTTCTATTTGTTGACATTTGGCGTTTTAATAGCCTGCAGACAGATCTGCTTCCAAGTTCAGCATTGTTCACTTCTGTTAATAGTGCTCTGAATTGCTATTTACACTAGACTCAATAAAGCAGAGCATAACAAATGTCAGATCATGCGATTTTCTAATGGTTTGGTGATGTGAAGTGGAGCAAAGGTAAAAGTTATGCAGTGCAACAAGCAGGCCAAATAATCAAATGTCATTTACGTTTTTAATAAAGAGCAGACCCAAGGATGTCCGCTTGTGATTTAGGCTGTAACATGACATTTAAACTACTGCTTTTTGACATTAAAAGTTTATTCTGAAGCCCTGAGTACAGTGTTTATGATCATGCTTATCTATGCTTATGTTACTTATTTCACCATTTCATTTCTATTTTCTGGATTCTGTCTAACATGACACAGAATGGTCACTTCATGACATCATGCCACCAGAAGTAAAAAGGCTTTGCATTGGGTCTACAATGAACTTTCACAGGCAAAGAATCATCAGTGCACAGACAGTGCTTGTATTTTGAGGGTTCTATTTGTCCCCATATTAAAGCCGCACAGGTTTTAGTTTTCATATCATGTCATGACTTTGTCATGACTAATTCATAAAGATATACCCTACTATTCTAAGTGTGCTTCATAAACTCTTTTTAAAGGCTTCTTTACTACATTCTTTATTACATCTTACCTATATCTTAAGAAGCTGAATCAGCGTCTCAGATTGTTGTCACGTGTGAGATTTCTTATATGGATATTAAAGTGCAGGCATCAACAAGAAATATGTAACTCAAAATATAGTTAGTGCATCAATATTTTGTGTGTTGCGGGATTCAAAAACAAAGCAACTTATTTTATTTTGGTGTTTTCCCTCTTTCCCAAATGGAATGCAACCATATGCAGATCTGTGGCAGTAAGTGCACAAGTGTTGAGGCCAACAGGTCATTGAGTGTTTTCAGTAGAAAAAGGAATGAGAAAATTCAGTACAGCACAGACTGACTAGTGAATCAGCAGCTAACACTAAACAAATGGGACACAAAAAGTCACTTTGAGTTTTATTTTCCTATGCCCCATTCAGTTTACATTAGCTGATGGTTCACTTTTCAGTCTATGAGATTTTCTGGTTCTTTTCCAACAGACAGATATGTGATCTTGATGGATGACTGGATTTCTCATTTAAGGTAGAGGTTGAGGTGGGTGTGCGCATTGCTATTTCTGTCTCCTGAGTTTTAGTTCTTGTGTCACATAAAAAAAGAGAATAACACACACACACACAAGGCTGGCCCACAAACAATACAGTGTTCTGTCCATGGTTGACAGCAGCTGTTATTGGAGTTTTGACATTTGACACAGTTAAATCCACACAACCTAAAGATAACAGACAAGAAATGCCATGGGGAGTTGAACCTCATCCTGCCATCACCAGCATTTTGTTTCGTCTTTTCTTTTCTGCAAAGAAAAGCATAACCGGCTCTACACACAGTGTGCATTACACAAGTGTGCAAAATTTTTGTTTGAATTAAGCTTTAAGTTTACTTTTACTTTTAAGTAACATACAACTAAACTCAAATTTAACTTTTAAAATGTTGGTACTAGCCATTTTGTTGGTCATTACAAGTCACTTATCAATAGCTTATTCCACATGATCTTGTTCTACCCATAGTAGAACATTTACTAGAATTTCTCCAATTATGAGAATTATTACGTAATTAGGACTTATCTGGACAGTATTAGGCACTTGTAGTTTTGGATTTTGTTCCTATGAATAGACCATGTTTTCTAAATTTCACTGAAGACGAATAACTGTTCCTGTTGTACTACTGCCTTATAACCCCCATACTAACCAAAGCATATTGAGATCATAAATCATATACAACTTACTATGAATAAGCAGTAACAAGGAGCATATTGGAGAAATTCTAGTTATTGGCCTACTATGGGTAGAATAAACTCATGTAGAATATGATATTAAGTAGCTTGTAATGACTAACAAATGGCTAGTATGCTGATAATATGCATGTTAATAAATATCTAGTTCATGGCGAATATGTGTGTGCTAATTTAAAGTGTTGCCAAAACATTTTCTACAGCTATAGATACCTACTATGCTATATGAAATGCAGAAAAAACAAAAATGCAGTGATCTTTTGATACTGGGTTATTTTTTATTGTTATTAGTTTTATTATTATTTAGTAGACTATCTTTTATTCTTATTTCTGTTGATTTTACTTCATTGTTGTATTTATCATGTAGCATAGTTGTTGGTATTATTATTATTATTATTGTTGTTGTTATTATTATTATTGTTTTAGATGTTGTCTTGTGCATCAGGGTCTCAGAGTGCCGAAAGCACTCCCTTTGAAGTTGAAGCAGACTGTACGCTGATTCACTGATACGCAGTCTCTGCGTCTTAACAGCCTGACAGAATTTGTGCTGCAAAGACATGTGCCAACATCAAAAGGAATAGTCTACGGCCAACTTTGGAGACCTCAATGCGCATGTTTCTATCTGTATCATGGCAGGCCGTATACGCAGCAAACACTGCCTACACAACAGTTATTGACATTGACATTTATGCATTTAGCAGACACTTTTATCCAAAGCGACTTACAACTCATCAACTATCAATTGTTCAGGGCCAGTCTCCCCTAGAGCAACTTAGGGTTAAGTGCCTTGCTCAAGGGCACAACGGTGGCAGCCGGGATTCGAACCCACAACTTTTCAGGCTACTTACACGCTAGCCAGGTTCCTTAACCACTACGCTACCACCACCACCGCTACCACCACCCCACCATTACATTACAATGTCTTGCTTATACCTATTTTACTTTGTTGTTAATATCTGTTGATAGTGATAGGCTACCTTAACATTTTCAAAGTCTGTTATTATTGCATTACGTATATTGCGTCCATTGCCACTTGTTCAGTTCAGTAAAATATTTTTTTCCTAACAAGCACACATATAAGCCACAGTTGCTGCCATTTGTCTGTAGAATAAATTTGGGACATAAATGTTCTTTACTTACACGGTTATGATTACTGTCTCGCTAAAAAGGTCAAAATAGTGAACAGCAAGATACCTCTGAATTAATCTTCGTCTGTTTAAATTCATTACTCCTCACAATCGACCTATCACACCATCTAGTTTCTTTTGGGGCATTACTCATTATGGCACACACCCAATGACACATGTTTATAGGCACGATTACGTCATCGAATTGCCATCGGTTGTTCTTTTTACGCTTTGGAGGTTGGGGTAACAACTCATTATTTGAAATATACGACTTATGTAGACACTGACCGACGAACGTGGCTGGGACAGTAAAGGTGTTGCCATTACTTTGCTTGTTCAAAAGGTCTGGATACGAATCGATAATGATATCTTTTAACCAGTTGCTATCTCTTAAAATATTTGCATCTTCTTTATTTAAATATTTGTGTTTCCTTAAACGTCGATGTATATGTGACTGTTTTAAAGGGACGCAAAGAGTGTCATATATCTGGGCTTCTTCTATGATAGTATATCTACACAGTGAATGTTTAGGACATTGTTTGTAGGACTACCAACAGGTTGTAATTCTGTAGGCCTAGGCTATTCGTAAGTAAAAATAACACTATTCTTTTCATAACTTTTACTTTGTGTTATGGGATGTAGGTCTAAATCGTTTGCATTTATTTTACATCTCTTGGAAAAGAATGCTCTAATAATGCCCCTTTGTTGGTGCGCCCCTGTGGGATGGTATTGATTTAAGTATGTATGGCACGACGCCGGCTGATTGTAAATGCAACACTAATGTTTTGGATGACGACATGGGTTTCCTGATTACAGATTTCCTACATGCTCTCGGGCCAGTAAAACGTTGGGGAGTTTCCGCAAAATGGACGATTAGCCTCTTTACAGCTGGACATTTGTCATTTTACATTTACATTTACATTTACATTTAGGCATTTAGCAGACGCTTTTATCCAAAGCGACTTACAAAAGAGGATAACATTCAAGCTACAACACAATGAACTAACAAGGAGTGCATATTGCTAACATAGAATCTGCGCTGTTTTAAGTTGAAAGTGCAATAGTGTAACACAATGTAGAGAAATTAAATTATTAAGTGCATTCTCAAAGTTTACGCCAGGAGATATTCTTGGAAGAGCTTAGTCTTCACGAGTTTCTTGAAGGTGGAGAGGGTATCAGTTGATCTGGTAGCGCTTGGGAGGTCATTCCACCAGCACGGAACCAGATATGAGAAGAGTCTGGACCGACCTGCACAAGGTGTTGGCCGTGCTAGAAAACATTCCTTAGAGGAGCGTAGTGGTCGTTGGGTGACATAGGGCTTCGGAAGAGAATTCAAGTAGATGGGAGCAGAGCCATCATTCACCCTGTAGGCCAACATAAGTGCCTTGAATTTAATGCGAGCAGCCAAGGGCAGCCAGTGAAGTTCAATGAACAGAGGTGTGACATGTGCCCTTTTTGGCTGGTTAAAGACCAGACGTGCAGCTGCATTCTGGATCATCTGTAGCGGTCTCACTGCACAGGCTGGTAGGCCTGATAGGAGGACATTGCAGTAGTCAAGACGAGAGATAACCAGGGTCTGAACCAGGAGCTGGGTTGCATGTTGGGTTAGGTACGGCCTGATCTTCCTTATGTTGAATAGGGAAAAACGGCACGACCGAGCCACAGAGGCAACGTGATCTGCAAAGGTCAGTTGGTCATCGATCATGACACCTAGGTTTCTTGCCACTTTGGTGGGAGGAACAGACAGGGAGTCAATCTTGATGCTGATGTCGTGATGTATGGCTTGTTTGGCTGGGAGGACCAGCAGTTCAGTTTTGGAGAGATTTAGTTGGAGGTGATGTCCTTTCATCCATGCAGATATATCGGAGAGACAGTCCGAGATCCGTGATGACACCGTGGAGTCGTCCGGCGGAAAGGACAGATAGAGCTGGGTATCATCCGCATAGCAGTGGTAAGAGAAGCCATGGGAGTGGATGATTGAGCCCAGCGAGGTGATGTACAGTGCGAAGAGAAGGGGCCCCAGCACAGATCCTTGGGGTACTCCTGTGGTGAGTTGGTGAAGTGCCGATGTCTGTCGTAGCCACGATACGTTGAACGACCGTCCAGTAAGATAGGACTTGAACCAGGAGTGCGCTGTGCCATCAATCCCAATGTTGGTCAGCTTGTCCAGTAGGATGCTGTAGTTGACCGTGTCAAATGCTGCTGATAGGTCCAGCAGGATGAGCACTGAGGACTGACCTGCCGCTCTGGCCTCTTTTAATGCTTCCGTCACAGACAGAAGCGCCGTTTCAGTGGAGTGGCCACTTCTGAAGCCGGATTGGTTGGAGTCGAGGAGGTTGTTCTGAGTGAGAAATCCTGTGACCTGTTTAATTTAATTAATTTTAACTAAGTGCAAGCGCCATGTCCACAACAACTAATTCAAATCAAATATCTTTCAGTGGTGAAAGTGCAAATATTACAGTTTTGTCAAACAAAAAAACCCAAACCAGTCCACAGAAAGAGTCCATTGTTAATTTACACACCACCCGTGGTCCGAGATGTCTTGTATCAGGGTGAGGACTCGAGGGTTCACGATCAGGTGACGCTTTGAGTTTTTCTCTACTTTGGTCCCTTTTTCTGGGTTTATTGAGAAAAGCACATGTAGAATAAAATCATATTAACATATGCTTGTTACCTGTACCTGCTCAGTTTAAAATCCCCACCTCAGCACTGCCACCCACGCACAGACCAAAATCAATCTGGCCATTTTTTTCCTACCTTTAATTTCAAGCCGTTATCTTCTATCCAAATATGCCTTCTTTTTGTGTCCAATTGTTTGCATTGATTTTATATAAAACTCGATTTGCAATTCCCAGGAATTACACAGTGCATGTAAACCAAAAGTTTAAAAAAGTGCACTGAGAACTTGAAAATAGAAAGACGCTAAGAAAGAAAAAGTAAAGAGCATGGTTTTAGCATGGTTAGCATAGTTAACATTGTTATCATAACTAATCACAATCATTAGTTAATTAACTTAATAACACTGTTAACAGTTATTTACCTAATATTTTAGCATAGTTACCATATCTGCTAGCAAACATTAGCTAGGTTAACTGAGTAACTAATTAGCTAGGTTAACTGAGCATCACTGTTTGCACAGTTAATTACTTAAAAGTTTAGCATAGTTAGCATAATTAGCATAGCTAACATTGCTAGCATAACTGCCAATTTCTTGCCAATACCCACCCCTACCCCCTTGTACAGCCCTTCATCTACTGGCCATCCCCCAACTGCATCCTACACCCCCGTATGCACAGTTTTAGACTAACAATCACCAATTTCACTGCATGTCCTACTCTACCCAGTATGTCTATGCATGTGACAATAATATGCAATATGCATGTATCCTCGTAAAAGCCAGAGAACTCAGAGTCAGACTCAGTTAAAAATAGGAGTCTGGGAGAAATAAGACAAGTTTTCTCACCTTTGCTTTGAAGCCAGCTCAGATGGATAGTGGACGTTGAAACAGTAATAACTCCCGAACATGAGGCACAATGTGGCAGTAAACGAGGAGATGTTTGTGTTGATGATGGTCCGATCCAGACTTAGCATGTACCTTGCTGCAGGAAAGCAGGACTGTCCTACGAACAAATGATTTGTTATACTAGTGAGCACTGCACTCATATGGCAAATTCTAATTAAACAATGTGATTAAAAAAGACATTTCAAGTAGACTTACCACAGACAATAAGAGCAGGTGTCAGAGGGACTTGCTCTAATTGGACCTCTTCTGCCAGACAGGTATCATCCACATAGCAGAACAAGGACTCCTCCTTCTAATCAAAGTAACTAAGTAGAAGCAGGAGCATCTCCTGAACATCCTCAGAGCAGCCACTCTCCTGTCCCCAGATCCTCAGAATTTTTGAACAAGTCTCCAGCAACTTCTTGTTCTTGTGGACACGCATTGTGGTCGAGTAGTTGAAGTCTTTGCCCCTTTAAGTCCAAATTTCTTGAGAAACTTTCTCTGAGATCAACCCCGGTAAGTTCCCTGAAATGGACTGACAATCCAAGTTCCTCAAACAAAAATGGCCACTCGTCTTTAAGCCACTTGACACTTTTCCCCTGATTTATATGTTGGCGCTGTGTGTAATACGTTGACTCCATGAGACTTTTTATCTTGTCTGGGATGCCATCAGATTGTTGGAATATCATCTTCAGTTTTTCCAATTTTTGTTGCTGGCTCTCGTGTTTCTTCGAGGGGCAGAAATTCAGAAATTTTAAATTACATTTCACACATCCAAAAGTGTCTTGCATTGCTGCTCTCTCTTCCGATAGCATTTCGTCTGTCTGGTCAGATTCGTCAGTCTGAAGTCTTCGTTTCCTCAATTTGGGCGTTGCAGTGCGCCTCACATTCTCAATTCTGTTTAGCAGCTGCTTCACAAGGGAATGGCAGCCTGCCCCAACAACATCCCCCTCTATTACATCTTGTAATGACCGGGGATGCTTTCTCACCAATTTCTTTGCAACAACAGTTGCATGTTTTTTACCTATGTGAGGGCTTTTTTCTATCATCTCTCCCACAACAATCCGGACCATCTGCCTCCCCAGCTTTGGGCCTGGCCTCTTTCCTCTCCCCAAATAATATATCAACTCCTCAGGAAACTTATGGAAAGGAACGTCAAAGTCGTCCCACTCTACATCAAGTTCTGGGCTGGAGGCAACTGATGATGAACTTCGGGGCGACGACAGCAACTGGGATGGTGAGGCTTCCACAGAAAGTGAGCTGATCTCAGAACAATATATGATGCTTATATTTACAGTTGACAGTTCTGGTACACCTTCCATGATGGCAGTATCTAGGTCACTCATATCTGCACTAAATAAGAAATGCCACCTTTAACAGAACAGAAAATATATACAGAACACGCATGTAACAGAACAGGGACATGCGTCTTGTAACCATTATACAATATAAATGTCAAGCTATTTACAGTATGGATATTACTATTATGCAACCATGTTTTTTGAAGATTATTGAAAAGATATTGGTGCTGTATGGTTAAATCCAAGTATGAATGTACATTCACATAATTTGCTGAATTCAGTTTCACCCCTTCATTGACGAAAAAAGGTGCAACTAAGATGCTGCCGACGGTGCCCTCCCACAACACCACCATCAACTCCACCACCACCCTGCTGACGTATGAAGCGGCAAAGAAGGGTGAAACTGAATTCAGCAAATTGTGTGAAATTTTTAGACACACATTTCATGTCACTGTCCAAAAGTAGATCAAAAACTTTGAAGAACCCTATGTTCATGCAGGACAATGTTCCATCTCACACTACAAGGCTCACCACTTCCTTCTTACAACACGAAGGCTTTAAGGGTAAGCGATTCATGGAGTGGCCAACTCTCCTAACTTTATCTGTAATGAAAACCTCTGGGAGATGGTGAAGCAGTGGCTGTATGCAGCCAGACGGCAGTACAAAAGCAAGGAGGAGTTGGAACTTCGTATTCAGCAAGGTATGTCTGATGTAGACAGTTCTACAATAGGAAATTTAACTGGCTTGATGGATTCAAGATTAGTAAAGGTTTTGAAGTCTATGGGAAGAATGTAAAGTTTAAAACAACATGGTTATAGGTTCATATTTGAAGTTAACATTAAAGGAATACTAAACACACATTTTTTTTTCACCTCTAGATTTATTGATAAATGAGTAAAAGCACTCAAAACTGCAAACTTGCATAATATTCTTATCCACCCATTTTCCCATTTTAATTCCCTAATATCATTATTACGTTTTGAAATTTGGCATTTAATCATACATTCATACTTGGATGTAACCATATAAAGCAGAAGGCAACAGTAGCAATATCTTTTCAAAAATCTTCAAAAAACATGGTTGCATAACAAGTGAGCAAAGGATCATTTTTCCACAATACTGTGTTTCAGTGGAATGACTTGGTATCTATCCAGAATATATGATACCAAAGGATAAAAATCAGGAAGGTCATTGATATTAACACACTTTAATCCAAGACTGTCCTTTGTCACAGAATACAGATGGTATTCTGAGAGAAAGGCGCCTTTGTGGATATCCATCAACACATACACAAATGTGTCATTTTGAATTAAGATGAGTATAAGTTCACCAAACTCTATATACTCATCATTTCTGTACACAATAAACTGTCCTTTTTTATATGCAGTGCCCTTGTACTGCATGTCTGTAGCAACTGTGGTGTTGCTTTCTGAGCAGGCCAACTCCCTGACTGCATGTTTAATAGAGTCACTGTATAGGTTGGGATAAAATGCACAGCTGTCCTTTACTTGCAGTAGTTCACTGTATTCTGGTCCAGCTAAAAGATAGACCTGATACATTTAATGACACTCTGACAATGTTTGACAAATGTTTTTGAAGTTTTTTAAGTGTCTGGCACATCATTTGAAATAGCTGTGCTTACTTTCAAATCTAAGTGTCCATAACCTCATCAAAGGGCCAAATTTCAGCAACAGTGCTGAATAGTAACGCAAAAAGTGGTGCTTGGGTTTTAGCTGAATTTCAGGAAACAACAGCTTTCTTAACTCCAAATATTCCTCAATCAAAACGTCAAGATATGCTATCGGGGACAAGGAAATTTTCTGAGCACAAATAAGATCAACAATGTCTTTCAGGTGGAGAGCCAATTGCCAAGCCTCATCATCATGGTTTTGAACTTTGTCACCAATCAACACTGGAAGCAATCTCAAAAGGTTCCAGTTTTGAATGGCTTGCCCTGATAATTTCGCGCCATCGGGATTAACAGTGCAAGGTTTTGTGAGTGCTTCAGAGCCTTTATACTTAAACTGCTTGATGCGCCTGTTCAAGAGAGAGTATGTGAACCACTTTTTTTTTTATCACGTTCTTTAGGTACAGTGCTAGATCATATGACAGGACTCCTTCGAAGAGGTCATGACCTAAACAAGGTGGGAGTCCAGGCTGGGATACGTGAAAAGACTCAAGGTTATTAAAGACAGAGTTTACCTTTATACCTTTATTCAAATCTGCAACAAAGGATTTAGCAGCTTGCAGTGCTGGTGCATTGTGCACTCGATAAAAATGTCCCTTGAAGGATGAGTAAGTGGTAAATGTTTGACGACAGTTGGAGCCAGGGGCGGAGCTATGGGCGGGGCGGGCGGGGCAATCGCCCCTGGGCCCAGGGCCTTTTCCCATCTGCTAAACGGCCCACCCATCGCAGACGGGCCTTTCATATTAATGAACATTCATTCTCACGTGACATTGCTGCGGTCAATGTACTCATTTCAATACCATGTATAAAGAACGGCAGCGCCAAGTTTTACATACCAAGACATTGTATTGATTGTGTTGCTGACGGTGGGTATTTGGAAGACTGTTTTTTTTCCATGTATCATTCTTTGTAAACATCACTACAATGAACCTAAATATAATAACGATTGTAGTTTTAAAACTAAGCTACATTGTCCCTTTGTGATACGTATATTTCTGTTTGAGTATGTAGTTATTACAGAGTAATTTGTCTTTTAAAAGTGTAATGCATTCTGGGTCATCATCTGCAGCGCGTACGTAACCCTGACGTAGCGAAACGTACGTCTCCTCCGCTCCTCCTCCCCCCTCAACGAGCCTGTCCAGAGTAGGCAGGGGGCAGGAGGACAGTGTGGTCGTGACATAGGTCATGAGAAGTAGTGTCCGTGTAGTGATATTGCAGACATTTCGACATGTTTAAAGCTAAAAGTGGAGCCCAAAAGAGGAAAGAAAAGAAAAATAAAGATGAGGCAAACGCCAAACTTCCCAAATTGGACTCTTTCTTAAATACTCCTTCTCGGGTTCAGCCTAGCAGTGACAGGGAAGAACATGCATCGTCATCTTCAAGCAGTAGCAACTTGATTAGCAGCAGCGAGTGTGGAGTGTCGAGTGAAGTGAGTAGCATCCACAAGGAAGCTAGTTTTCCAACGGATCGTGGCAATTTCATAGAAAATATTACTGATGCCAATGTGAAGCGGTATATCTTGGAAACGGGCCCTTGTAAGCCCAATGGCCCATTTCCAGACACTGGTAGCCGTAGTTTTTCCACCCATTATTACACCTCAGTCACTAAAGCTGGCATTACACTTCCACGGAGTTGGTTGTGCTACTCGCCCAAACTCGACTGTGCCTATTGCGAGCCTTGCTGGCTTTTTGCCAATAGGCAAGCCCCTTCTTATAATAATGCCTGGGTAAACGGTGTTAGTGACTGGAAGCATCTCTCCTCTAAAATCGCTGTACACGAATCAACACAAATCCATCTAGGTGCGTGTGTGGTGTATGAACAGTGGAAACTCCACGGGACAATAGATGCAGATATGGAGAGGGATGTTCGCAATGCAGCTAACTTTTGGAGGCAAGTGTTAGAGCGCATTGTGAATGTCACCTTAACATTGGCTTCGTGTAACTTGGCGTTTAGGGGACACAGAGAGGCTATTGGTAAGGGGAATGCAGGAAACTTCTTGTCCGTCATTGAGTTGTTGGCCCGCTATGATCCTGTCCTGAAGGAACTGATTAGTCGCCCTGAGGGATCCATTAAATATCTGAGCCATGCCATTCAGGACGAAATTATTTATATTCTGTCCCAGAGAGTCAAAAGTAACATAGTAGGTGAGATAAATGCGTCTCCATTTTATTCTGTTATTATGGACACAACTCAAGACGTGGCAAAGCGCGACCATCTGAGCCAGGTCTTCAGATATGTTACAATTGATCGTGACAAAATTGGTGTTGCAACAGACGTCAGGGTGGTTGAGGCTTTCCTGGGGTTTCAGGAGACTGTCAGCTCCCCTGCATCTGATCTGGAGGATCGAATTTTGGGATGCTTGAATAACAATGGTTTGGATCTATCCAGGTGCCGTGGACAGGGTTATGATGGCGCGGCCAACATGAGCGGCCTGTATTCTGGAGTGCAGGCTAGAATCGCGGAGAGGGAGCCTTTGGCTTTGTATATACACTGCGCAGCACATTGTTTGAATTTGGTACTCAATGATTCGGTGAAAAACGTCCCAGAAATTAGACAGTTTTATGATGTTGTCGAAACGCTATACAACTTCTTTGCCAACAGCATTAAGCGATGGGCATTACTTGGCAACTTGTTGAGCTCGGAGAGCAGGGACATTACATTAAAGCGCTTGTGTCCCACCCGCTGGTCATCTCGCTATGATGCGCTTGCAGCTCTAAAATACAGGTACGGAGATGTAATTAAAGCTCTCGACAAGCTCTGCCTTACCAGCGAAAAAAAGAGTGAACGAGATGAGGCTGCATCAATTAAAAAGGCGATTACCAACAAAACAAAAGATTTCAAACAAAAGTCTTGGAATGCACGAATGCCATCTCCAAGTTGTTGCAGGAGAAGACGATTGATCTCCTGCGAGCGTCTGAACTTTTGCAAAGTGCTATACAGACTTTGCAAGAGTACAGGGAGCAGTTTGAAGAGGCAAAGGCTTCCACTCTGGCACTGGCTGTGAAATGAGGCAGTAATTCCCAATTCGCAACAACGCGCGTCAAAAAAGCGAAGCGCCACTTTGATAACCTAAGTGAAGACAGTCGGCTGTCCGATGCAGAGCACTATTTCCGTGTAAATGTGTTCTATAGATGCCTTGATATCGTCCTGCAGCAGCTGTCCCAAAGGTTTGTCAGCATAAATCGGACTGCTCACTTGTTTGAAGCTATCCATCCGAATACGCTTCAGCACGCAAAGGACGACGTGCTGTATGACATGGCCCATCGGATATGCATTCACTATAGTCGGGACATTGACTCTACCTTTCCTGGGCAACTAGTTTCGTTTAGGTCTTGTTTCAGAACATATCAAGGCAGACCTCTGTGCTTGATTTATAAGTTACTTATAGTTGATCACCCTGTGGTCTCTTCCACATTCAGTGAGGTGTGCACAGCGTTCTTGCTCTTCCTCACTCTCCCTGTCTCAGTGGCGAGTGCAGAGCGCTCTTTCTCAAAATTGAAATTGATCAAAACGTATTTGAGGAGCACAATGGGCCAAGATAGACTTTGTGGATTGGCTATTTTATCCATCGAGAATGAGCGGGCAAGAGGGCTGAACAGTCCTCAAATTATTGACGACTTCGCGGAGCGCAAAGCGCGTCGAATGCCGCTGAAATAATTTCCTTAGTTAGGTCCATGTCGTGCGTATAATAACGGGCCTCTTCTTGACTTTTCCGAAGGATTCAGCAGTTTTTTCCAACGGGGAATAGGGTATATCTTGGGGAGGGTGGGGTAGGGTGCAGAACATGCAAAGGAAAAAAAAAGAAAAAGAAAAAAAAAACAAAAAACAAACAAAAAAATAAATAAACACGAAAAAACAACAACAAAAAAAACATTACATAGTTTTCTCGAATATCGCAAAGTTAGTTATGTGTAAAATATGTTTCACATTCCAAAATGGTTTATTGTAATCAAATATGTATATAGTTTAGCCTAACCCAGCCACTTGTAGCAAGCCAGCCAGCTCAAACAGTGCCGGTCCCAAGCCCGGATTAATGGGGAGGGTCGGCGTAAAAAAATGCTATCACTGACATAGCGAGTCATGGGGTGGGGGTGAGGGGGGGGGGTTGTTAGGGGGGCCCGATCGTGACGTTTTGCCCCTGGGCCTTGTCTCCAATTGTTCCGCCAGTGGTTGGAGCCAAGACATTTGAAAAGACACCGCGGCTCATTCCTGTGTATTCTGCAATGTAATATGTAGCCTTTTAATGTTTCCAATGTCTTTTCACAAAACACGCAAGTGATCATTTTTGTAGGACTTGCTTGCCTGCGCTTTACATCTGAATTCAGTTACCAACCACTGAGGTAGGCTGAGTCTTACTAGAAGCCTATTAGCAGAGATTCACTAGTTTACATCACGTGCTAGGCAACACATTTTCGTTATGTCTCGAAAACAAGTGGTAAACGCAAAGTTTACCATGCAAACTTCTAATTTTCTGAGTGAACAGCCACAGGTTCTGTGCTATGCATCTGAACTCACTTATCAACCATTAAGGTAAAAGTCTTACTTGTAAGCTACTAGCAAAGATCAACTAGCTTATTTCCCTCGCGTGTGGAGTAGTAGCCTACAAGTACAAGTAGTAAATGTATGAAGCTTACGGTGCAAACTTTCAATTTTCCCAGTGAACAGCTACAGATACTCTGAAAACTGTCTTAAATTCGAAGTAGAAGTAGTGCTGGTAAAGTAATCGAAGATTTCGTTTCTCCTCCAATCTTCTCTGCTGCGAAACGGCTCCGTCGAAATCACTGGTCAGCCACCTGCCGCGTGAACAAGCTCGTGCGTCTCCTGCTCGACCTGTCTTCCAATCAAAAACGATCTTCAGCTTAGAACAAAGTGGACTACGCTGTGTTCACACAATAAGTGGCCTGCTTTGTATGGTGTGCGGTTAGATGAAATACTGTTAGGTGGTTGTTTAGCTTTTAGATTTTAATAGTCTATTGCCTAAATTAGATAGTCACTTAGAAATATTACGGTTGGGACTGAATAGTGTTTCAAGTTTGCAATGTCCAGGCATCCTCTCAGGGCAATAAATTGAAATGGCTATATGTATAGGACTATATTTGATTTGTAAAAATCAGGCTGCAGCATAAACTTATAAAGTGACTTTATTTTTATTTTTATTTTTTTTATTTGAAACGGATAAAAACTATACTTTCTGCAGTAAGTGCATGTCAAATTAACACAACTGTTGTGTTATTAGTGTTACAGTATCTCTGTTTTTGTTACCAATATCTGTAGCTTTAACAAAAACAATTGATTTAAACCACATATTATTGTTGTAAATCTAACAAAGTATTCTGCTTAATGGTTTACAAAAATTAACGGTGATTTGAACAAAATATGCATGTTTGGGGTTTTACAGTGCTTTTCTGTATGCATTTAACATAGTTTTTATGTAAATTTGCAAATACAAGACTTTAGGCTATTTATATCTTCTATGTAAAAGCCTTAAACAACACACTGAACATGTACATGACGAGCTGATACAGTCTCCCTTCCCCTCATGTTCTGATTTCCAAATGTCGCTGACCTGTTTCATGACGTGACTTTTGCGTGCTCTAATTACCGTGAAACTCAAATCATCTGTCTGAGCTGTCCCAGTCACTATTCTCCAACACCTACGTAAATAGTCCTCCATACTATCGCTTACAGGACAATCGACCTATCGCTGTTAATTTGTTGTGGCTTTGTTTGCCTAGAGAATTTTTTTTCTACTGTTTCATGGAATTTTCCACATGTTCTTCTGGAATCATGAGCGCTACCCCCACACGTCACCCCACAAGACCTATGGGCACATGTATCTTGTATCTTCAGATATGGCTTATTCATTTTCCTTTTCGAACTGCAACTAAAATAATGCTCTTTGAAACTAAATACGCAATAGCACTACTGCACGCTACTGCACTGTTTTAATTTATCTGCAATGATGGAGGCCCAACTGTGTTTCTGAAGTGTCTACCCTGTCTGATACTAAATAAACGTGATCATTTCTCTGGTGTCATGGTGAAACCTGTCTTGTTTGTCTTACGTTCTTTTGAAGTGGCTGAAGTTGACATCAGTTAAAATACTTTAGAGTTAGCTCAGTTATTGGAACGTCAGTTGTACGCCCTTGCTGTTTATTTGTAAAGTCAGATACAGTCTCACACATAGGGGGGGACATCTCATCATCTGTGCCTAAAGGACTCCTTGATGTACACTTATGCATCATAAGACCAGTATTGCCTTTTTCTGGCCTCCCCACAGTCTGGCACTGCCTCACACATGGTATCACCTTCGGACAGGCCACAGACTGACACTTTAAACACAATATCTTTATGCTGTTCTAAAACAGAAGGTGAAGATTTACATTCCTGGTTTACATCAACTAGGTGGTGGATGTCACCTCTATTTTCAAACCAAATTCTCTTAAGGTGGACACAACTGCGATGCAAATCCTCTGGTCTATCGGAAGGCCATATAAGTTTTTTCTCAACACTTATCCAAAAATCTACACTATTCAGAATTTTTACTATACTTACCTGTGCTATACCTTCAGCTATAGTTTATTAGGCTAACATATGCCTTTTGTTGTTCTTATTTTTAACATGTGACCTAGCACCACCTTTCAGTTTATACCTATACTTACTTTTTTCACACTGCTGTTCTTGTGTCTTCTGACAACCATCCACACCACCACACACACCCGCATTCACACCACCAGACAAACCAGCATCAACACCACCAGACACACCAGCATCCGCAAGAGGCACATCAGTCCAAATAGTAATAACACATCATCCACACCAAATGACACAAACTGTGAAACAACACACACGTCATCCACAGCAGACACATGATGGACAGGAGACACACCCACATCTGCTCCAGACACGAGACACACCCACATCCACTCCAGACACACTATGATGGACACGAGACACACTCAGATCCGCTTCAGACACTCTATGAAGGACACAAGACACAACCACATCCGCTCCAGACACACTATGACGAACAAGAGACACACCCACATCCGCTCTGGACACACCACGACGGACACGAGACACACCCACATCCGCTCCAAACACACCCCCACGGACATGAGACACACCCACATCTGCTCCAGACACACCACCACAGACATGAGACACACCCATATCGGCTCCAAACACACCACCACAGACACGAGACACACCACATCCGCACACAACCTAGTACACACCCTACTATATAACAGTAATTATGCCAAGTCAATCAAGGTTCAAATACCACAACTGAACTTGTAGCAGCTGAACTGCATTATTAAACATTACAGGCACACAAATAGACCTCCCAAAAGCACCAACCATTATCCAACACCAAGTGATATAGTTAAGCAAGTTTGCTGACATGTTGTAAGCATTTAATTTTACCCCCATGTTGAGGGTGCACAAAACTTAGTTTACTTAGCTACACTATTTAAATGTCACTTGTGCTCTCAATGGTGAATGGTGCAGTTGGCACAGAATGGCATCCAAAAGCGGTTCGGCAAATTCATGGGTGTTCGATTTCTAGTGTTCTGACAAATAAACACTGTTTCAGTTATAAATGTTACATTCTCAACACCGGTGTAAATGTAGGTCAAATTCTGTTGTTAATTAGTAGAGTTCGTATAAATCATCAGTTTAGTGTTGAGGGCAACATCCGGGATATTTTGCAACGAACATTCTAAACATTTTTCTGGAGATCCGCCATTTCACTAAACCCGTTGCAGGCCGTCTCTTGTCAGGTGGTGGCAGATTCCGTCTGTGGTAAGTTATTGCATTTATGAGCTATCAGCGTTGATAAAATATCTATGTTTGTGTGTTGCTTTTTCAGTTTTATGAATCAGTTTTAATTTTCGTCAGGTATATGTAGCGTTTTGATAAAAGTCTTCGCGCCTAGTTAGCAACTTGGTTAAGGTTAGCATTAAATTATTTACTGAAATCTTAGGTTCAAGGTCTTAGCTGGTTGACAGCGTAACTCTAATAAAAAATAGTATTCTAGCTTTGTTTGACTTGTGACTCGCTACAACATGTGTTTACAAAAGTTATTTTGTATGTTAAGTAGATAGTATTGCTGCGCTAATCCTCGCTTGCTGCATCGCAGAGAACGTTTAGAAAGGCTCTGATTATGGCCATTTGCTAGCAATGTTTTCCCACATGTTGGCACAACGTCAGCTAACGTTAACGTTACCGTTATTGTTGCCAGCAAGTAATGGGGATAACCTACAAGCAACATCAAAATGACTGATGTCAAATTGTTTGCTCATCGACAGATAACGTAACATTTTTTCTGGGGCGATGATTGTCAAGGCGAAATACTTGAGTGTGAAAAAATACGTCAAGATATGTGAGCTATGCTTGGATATCTTCATATCAATATCTTCAGGTGAGTTGGACTAGCGAGCTAATTAATTAGGCTAAAATCCTATCCCCTCAGTTTAAGCTAGGTTTTGAGCCTTGAACCTTGTTTTGGCTGCTGTGTTGCCACTGCCGTTAAATAGGTCTAGCTCTACTATCAAACAACACAGAGTGATTGAATCAGTAAGGAGTTGTATGCGTCCGAGAGTCCTTTTTTATGATGTATACTCCTGGTGTCAGACGTGGTAAGATAAAGAAGAGGCCAGGCAACCGACATGAAAACCTCTGGCGCGAGCAGCACAGGCTGCTGCATTGCCTCCCATGTTATCACACGTGCGTCGTTGCGTCGCGTCACGTCAAGAAAGTTTTCACTACACGCTGGACGCACCATGGCGTTGTTGCGTTTGCGTATCTTGCTTTGAATCGGCCCAGGGAACAGTCACTACGCGACAACCTGACGCTCACTTGCAGTTAGGTGACGGTGTCAGAGTGAGAACCTCAAGTAATTTCACAGGAGCAAAAAGGAACATTTCTGTGGTAATTACTTGGTGTAACTTACATGTGGGGACTGTTTAGCTGCCAGTATATTTAGGCTACTCTGTCAAATTGGTACTAACCGTAAAAAATAAGCTTTTAATTAAATTGCAGTGCAGGGAATATTGGAATTGGATAAGGAAATGTCAGTTTCATGCCCTTGTATTTCTATGACATAAATTATTGCGTGATATTTCAGCATTTGGTATTATTTAGCTATAAAAAATGTGTTTGCTGGTGTTCTGTCACATCTATATTGTGGGATTTATATATACTTTACATTTTTTCAAGTTAGGGAAAAGTTTTCCATACAAGAAGGCAAAAGCTTGACTGTGACTGATGATGGAGGAACAGAGGTAGATGCTCATGTGTTTCCAGAGTTGGTTACCAAGGATGTGTGGTTTGGTCATCCATGATACTGATTCTGAAGGTATGTTGTGCTGTGGGTTGCATTGCTACACAATGGTTTTAAAAAGAACTTGACAAAGAAATCATGACAAGTTTGTTTATTTAACTGCATGTATAATGCATGTATTGCATAATACCATTTTTCTTGGTCTCTTTTTTTCTTTTTCATTTTGCTAGAGTTGTCTTTCAGTGAGTCTCCTAGCCTCACGGAAACCTGTTCCTTGTCAAGTAGTCAGGATAGTTTGGCCGAAGTTAGCCTTTGCAAAATAGCATGCTTGGAAGAAGAGTCTATGCAGTCTATTCCAGCCAGAGATTTGAGGATGTTGTTCACATAGTTATCTGGATCATTGTCTGATATATTAATGTAATGTCTTACATGTACTAATGTAAGAAAAATGTGTGTTAATCACAAAAATAAGGCGCAGCATTACATAATTTGGCAGTCCATGTTATGGATGTTAGTTGCTATTGGTGCATGTGTATGCCAATTATTTCAGCTTGTTAAGAAGGTGTTGATGGAGAAACCTGGTGGAGCAGCAGTCCTGAAGGAGTATGAGGACACTGGAAGCATTTGTGACAGTTCCAGGCAACAAATGGTCAACATTTTAGCCGCACACATGACTGAAGCTGAAGGGTGCAGAAGCTTGAAATAAGTTTCATATTCATTCTTTTCCCTTCCCCTTTATCAAATGTAATATTATTGTAATTTACATTGTTTTATTGTAGGAGAATTCCACAACAGCTGACGAGAGAAAAATACGCCCTTGGTATCATCACCTTTTCCCTTCCCCTGAAAGACCCATTGTCTAGGAAAGGCTATGTAAGTTGTGTGAAACATTTTGCTATAACTTATTGCTGGCGATTATGTTATTTGGAAATTGATGCAGAGTGTATTGTGAGAAGGTAATGTTCTCAGTGTGTTGCTTCTTTCAAACGAGGGCGGTGATGCTAGCAGGTGTTATGGTTAAAAGAGGTGATGTGGTGATGTGTGTAGATGTTTGTACATAATAGAATATACAATGATGCAGAGCTGGTGGTGTGACAGGGTGCCATTTGTGAATTAGTGCTGTGAGCTGTTTAAGGGACAATTACAAATGTCTTTTCTCCGGAACATTTCTATGATGACCAAAGTGGATCAGGCTTCTTGGCTTGGCGACTCAAGACTATTCAGCGGTAGATGAAGCTTCACTCTGTGTCATCTAGTTTCCCTAAGGCTACACTTACAACAGGAGGTGGACCAACATGTGCCAGGAATATCAGTCTAGGTGATCAGTTTCAAGATGAACAATGCAAGGAGGCCATTTCCCTGATGACCCAGATACCAATGATCGTGAGACAATATTCCAGAAGATGTGAGAGACATTCCTGTACCGACAGAAGCTTATTCACAACCCTGAAACTTCATCCAGTGTTCTGTCTGTTTTTCCAAGATTATTGCATTTACATTTACATTTAGGCATTGAGCAGACGCTTTTATCCAAAGCGACTTACAAAAGAGGATAACATTCAAGCTACAACACAATGAACTAACAAGGAGTGCATATTGCTAACATAGAATCTGCGCTATTTTAAGTTGAAAGTGCAATAGTGTAACACAATGTAGAGAAATTAAATTATTAAGTGCATTCTCAAAGTTTACGCCAGGAGATATTCTTGGAAGAGCTTAGTCTTCACGAGTTTCTTGAAGGTGGAGAGGGTATCAGTTGATCTGGTAGCACTTGGGAGGTCATTCCACCAGCGCGGAACCAGATATGAGAAGAGTCTGGACTGACCTGCACAAGGTGTTGGCCGTGCTAGAAAACGTTCCTTAGAGGAGCGTAGTGGTCGTCGGGTGACATAGGGCTTTAGAAGAGAATTCAAGTAGATGGGAGCAGAGCCATCATTCACCCTGTAGGTCAACATAAGTGCCTTGAATTTAATGCGAGCAGCCAAGGGCAGCCAGTGAAGTTCAATGAACAGAGGTGTGACATGTGCCCTTTTTGGCTGGTTAAAGACCAGACGTGCAGCTGCATTCTGGATCATCTGTAGCGGTCTCACTGCACAGGCTGGTAGGCCTGATAGGAGGACATTGCAGTAGTCAAGACGAGAGATAACCAGGGTCTGAACCAGGAGCTGGGTTGCATGTTGGGTTAGGTACGGCCTGATCTTCCTTATGTTGAATAGGGAAAAACGGCACGACCGAGCCACAGAGGCAACGTGCAAAGGTCAGTTGGTCATCGATCATGACACCTAGGTTTCTTGCCACTTTGGTGGGAGGAACAGACAGGGAGTGGATCTTGATACTGATGTCGTGATGTATGGCTTGTTTGGCTGGGAGGACCAGCAGTTCAGTTTTGGAGAGATTTAGTTGGAGGTGATGTCCTTTCATCCATGCAGATATATCGGAGAGACAGTCCGAGATCCGTGATGACACCGTGGAGTCGTCCGGCGGAAAGGACAGATAGAGCTGGGTATCATCCGCATAGCAGTGGTAAGAGAAGCCATGGGAGTGGATGATTGAGCCCAGCAAGGTGATGTACAGTGCGAAGAGAAGGGGACCCAGCACAGATCCTTGGGGTACTCCTGTGGTGAGTTGGTGAAGTGCAGATGTCTGTCCTAGCCACGATACGTTGAACGACCGTCCAGTAAGATAGGACTTGAACCAGGAGTGTGCTGTGCCATCAATCCCAATGTTGGTCAGCTTGTCCAGTAGGATGCTGTGGTTGACCGTGTCAAATGCTGCTGATAGGTCCAGCAGGATGAGCACTGAGGACTGACCTGCCGCTCTGGCCTCTTTTAATGCTTCCGTCACAGACAGAAGCGCCGTTTCAGTGGAGTGGCCACTTCTGAAGCCGGATTGGTTGGAGTCGAGGAGGTTGTTCTGAGTGAGAAATCCTGTGACCTGTTTAAAGACAGCTCGTTCAATGGCTTTGGAAAGGAAGGGAAGAAGAGAGACAGGCCGGTAGTTCTCCACTTGAGTGGGAGCGAGGGATGGTTTTTTGAGCAGTGGTGTTACCTGGGCTTGTTTGAAGGCAGTGGGAAATGTACCCCTAGTTAGTGAGGCATTGACCACATGCGTGGTTGCTGTCACAATTGTGGGGGTTATGGCCTGAAGAAGGGTTGTTGGGATAGGGTTATTGGACACAAAAGGATTGGTAAGTGTGTTATTGCTAATTAGATTGCTAATATGAAGTATTCTACTTATCGCCATATTCTAAGCTGTATTCTTTCATGTTTCAGGTTCTTCAAGATTTCTGCCTTCTTTTTGGATCAGAAACATCAGTGAGACTTCTGGAAAGGTGGCCTGCATATAGACCCAAGAGGCTTCTACACTTGTCCAAACACCATTATTGCAACGGCTTTTACAGTCTGCCAGGGAGGAGCAAGTGTTGACATCTACAGACAACTTGCAAGGTAACAGTTTTCGTAAAAAAATTATTTTTACCATTTTAGTTGCTTTTTTTTTCAAATTAAGAAGAATCTGGTCTTCCGTACAGATACATTGTAGACAGCAGTTTTTGTGCATGACCATTAATGTTCATTAATGTATGGCTTCCCTTCAAACCACCCCAGTTTAGGATGGGACAATGATATGTCCACGTTACTCCTGCTCTTGCATATCCTGTCGCCTCAGCCAACTGGGAGAAAGAGGAGTTACAAGATCAGCGCAAGTCGAGCCATAGACAACCTCGTCGTATTTCACAAGGTGTGTAATTCCACTGAACGCAATATTGTCTCTGAAATGAAGTGAATACATTTAAACATGATCATGATAAGTCTTACTTGTACCTTCATATACCTTCTAGTCATGCCAGAGTCGACAGCCATATCTGCTAGCTTCAGGACTCAACAAGCAAGCCATCAGCAACTACTACATCGTCATGGATAAGAAGCTAATTCCATGCCAAGGAAATACGTCTCTGGCAGCATTCGACGAGCTTTTCAAGGTCCATTTTGTTATTAGTTTGAGTTATGAGGAGTGTCTTCGCAGCATGTTTACAGTCCTACATACCACTGTCTACAATATTGATGTGGGAAGTACCAAAGAGTCCAAAAGTCAAGGAACTGCATGCAAAGTTGATGAATGATGTATAGGTGCTATGTTTGTAGGTCACTTCATGGTTCTGGAAGTTCCTTGATTCAACACCTCAAACTTCTACATGGTTTATATCCTGGCAAAAAGTTAAATTTGATATGTGCGCAGGATGGTTGCTCTTTAGAGTTCAAAAGTTACTCTGGTTTCCGCAGACATCTTAAACGTTTACACAGTGACATTAATGCTGAACCAAGTTGTTCAGATGGACCAAGGACTAACAGTACATCATCCTTTGGTATGCCGGCTCTGCCTCTGGATAGATGTGATTTCCCCTCTGTTGAAACTTTGAACTTGGCTCAAGATGTGAGTTAAAATGGACATTCTGCAAAGTCAAAAGATATGTGTGGTGCTATTGTTTCAAAGTTGCAGGGTGGTGGTCTTTCAAACAGTTTTATTTTGTCAGTTGTAGTTGTATTGAGGAATATGTGGATTATATGCACACAGATATTAAGGATCAAGTCTTGGAGGTTGTGCCAGAGTCCAACCCAAGTAGCGAGCCAGTAGAGGGTGTGTTAAGCAATTTGTAGAATCATTTTTCTGTTCTCAACACCGACAGTAAATGGAACAAATATTTTTGCTCTAAATGGGAGTTGTACAACCTGTAGAGGTCCATTTAGGCACAAGATATGACTCAAAGATAAACAAGTTTCTGGAATTTATGAACAGTTACCAGTCAATGACACTTTCATCTATGTGCCATTATTTAAAACGCTAAATTTTAGTTTTAAAAACAAGGTGATTTGTAGCCACATCCAGTCTGCTAAATTTAGTGATCTGTATTCTGATTTCTGTGATGGTAATTACATCAAAACAAATAACTTGTTCTCATCATTTAAATATGCTTTGCAGATTCAGGTTTATTATGATGAGTTTGAGACAGCAAATCCTCTAGGTTCTAAGCACAGGGTGCATAAGCTTGGATTTATGTATTTTACATTGAGAAATCTTCCACCTCATCTTAATTCATCTTTAATGAATATTCATCTCATATCTGTTTCACTCTCAAGATGGCAAGAAGTATGGCCTGGATAAAATTCTCGCTCCGTTTTTAGATGATGTTAAAAAGCTGGAAGTGCATGGGATGAAAGTGTCATTTTCCGATGAACTTTTTGGGACAATATCTCAGATAACAGGTGACAATTTAGGCTTAAATGGAATTCTTGGCTATGTTGAGTCCTTTAGTGCAACCTACTATTGCAGATTATGTTTAACAGACAAAAACACAGCTCAGACTGTGTTCAGTGAACATGACCCAAGGGTTTTATTGCGATCAGCATTACAAACATCTTGAGAATTCTGGTGATAGTTCATTCGTGATAGTTACGGTATTAAACACAATAGCATTCTAAATGAGTTAAAATATTTTAATGTTGCTGATAATGTTGTTGCTGACATAATGCATGACCTTCTTGAGGGCGTGGCGCAATATGAAGTTAGACTTCTTTTCGACTACCTAGCCAAGAATTTCACTACCACTGAACACATCCTGTTGAGAGTTTATGGGTACAGCTATGAATATTTGGACCGTAAGAACAGACCAACAAAGATCAATATACAGGGCAATCGACTTGGTCTTAATGCTAGTCAAATGATGTGTCTGTTGAGAAACATTCCACTCCTTTTTGGCAATATTGTTCCATAGGGGGACACTCACTGGAATCTACTCTTAATTCTGCTTGATATTGTAACATTGTCTTTTCACCTAACATCTCTGAGGGCATGACTGTGTATTTGGGGTCTCTGATTGCAGAACATCACAAATTATTTAAGGAACTTTACCCTACTCAAAATTTGATCCCAAAACATCACCTCATGATTCATTATCCTGGTGTGATAAGAAAAATTGGTCCTTTGATCCATGTTTGGACATACGTATGACATACATATGAGATACGAAGCCAAGCATAGGTTTTTTTAAGAACAGCATTAAGAATTTCAAAAACTTGACAAAATGTTTAGCACAGAAGCATCAGTTGGCTATTGCCTATCATTGGGATTCACTTGGTGTTAGAGGTATTGAGTCGGGTCCAGTAAAAACTCAAACATTGAGTGAATTGGATTATGATGAACTTATCTGTGAACACTTTCAGATGGACAGGCTTACTGTTGTATCTTCTACTGCGTGGGTAAAATGTAATGGGCTTGAGTATTGTTGTGGAGCTATTGTTTGTGTTGATGTGGAAGATGAGATGCCAGTGTTTGGTAAAATTGTGTCAGTAATCCTAAAAAACTGCTGACATACACTTTATTCTTATCAAAATGGAGACTGTTTATGTTGAGCACCTTCATGCATTTCAGGTTGAAGAATGTAATCATTTGTATATTGTTAAAAAAGATGATCTGCAGCATTAACAAACCCTTTGATCTCCAGATGTCATATGGATGTGATGGGTTTTATATTGTGCCTGACTGTTACATATTGTAATGAATTCAAATAAGACTGTAAAATAAAAATATGTAAGTGATGAAAGTGGTTTTTCATGCGACAACTGGTTGTAAGCCTAATATCACAACATAGTGTAGGCCTATACCTTTACTTTAAGTGTAAAACTATTTAAGGTAATACAAATGGTAGTCATCACCATGTTAGTTTATTGTAACACTAGATTTAAAGTAAAATATTAACAATGTTAGAGTAGGGCTTTAAATAAGGATTCAACAATATTATGGTGTTAGAATGCCCTACTTTGGTGTTAATATTTAACCCTTACATTGCAACAGTCTAACACTTTGTTAGAGTTGTGACCTTTTACACTGGTGAAAGTGTTACAGTAACATTGATGTGGTGGTCCCCATATAGACACCCTGAAAGTGTTAGATTTAACTCTGTTGGTGTTAAAATTCCGAATTCAAATTTGCTGTGTGGGTACACAAGTCATATATCATGTGAAAGCTTACATTGTAAGGATTTCATTTTACCACCATCATAAATAAATGAATAAATAAATAACATTGCATTTATTCATTTAAAACTGCAGGGAAAGGCATTAGCACATTTTATTGGTTGTTTTTTCCCCTCCTGATGCAGTTATTTTTAATTTGGCTGTTTCTATAGGCCTATAGATTGTGTTTTTTACTGAAACAATGAGGGGTAGGAATAACTTATTTTTCGAATGTGAAAGTAAATAATAATCTCCCTCAATAAAGATAAATCTATTTTTAGAACATTGAGAAAATAGTAGGCTGCTACTGCAATTTCATTTTAACAACGTGGAATATTTCCACCATAAATCTAAAATTAATTTCTCATTCTCATATATTAAACAGCATAGTTTTGTCCGTTGGGCGGCTGCCATGCAGTTCATCTTCATTGTTTGCTAGCCTATTACTTCTTGTAAACCGCTATGGATCCGTGTACATCGCGCTACCTTATTTTGAAAATTTGGCTTTTAACCGATTTCGCTAATACCTTCCCATATCCGGTTTGAACGTTCTATTGTTGCCAGCTTAACATTGCTCAATTTGCAGCAGCCACGACGGAATTTAAAGTAATGCCTGAAAGAAATGTCACATGTTGTTTCATTTCACATTGTATATCATTATTAGAGAGCCATCTGCTTTTATGACTACGTTTAAGCAGGTACATATAGGCAGACACCATATTAATACATGCAAAGTCATTAATTATACATTAACTTAACCTGCCGTTTTGGAAATATATTTTTACGCCTTTGGGGTGAAGGATTGAGCTGCAGCTTGATGGCAACGTCGTAAACGTAAATCTGCCAACATTTACACAACGTCAGTGTTGTGAAACTGGGGTTACCTGGATCAGTCTAGGGTACACAAAATAAATCTCTCGGTCGGGTTCTCTGCTCTCACCGGCAACAGATTTAAGTAACGTATACTGTCTATGGAAAAAGATTACACTCAAACTACCTACAATTATCACTACATGCCTGCTAGATCGTAAACTCTCCGTGCAGGAACTCAGCTGGGCGTAGAGTGTCTCAGGGTATACACGACAATTAAATGTTTGGGAACCACTTCCGTATGTGAATCCAATATTATAACAGTTTTCGTAATTTATTTTTATTTATCTTTTCCTGTTAAAGCCTTTGCAATGAATACTAGGCTGTGATATTTCATTCTAATCTCTAGTGATGTACATTGCACCATGTCCAAGATATTTGTAAGAGGTACCCTCTCTTGAGTGCCATCTAGTGTTAAAACAGGAACCTCAGGGGAAGAATGTGAGTGAGTAAATATCATTTCATGTCATTCATTCATATGTATATATATATATAGGCATTTAACACCAGTTTTAATTTGTCAAGGGTCAACTGTAATGAGCTGAATGCACGATGTAAGGAATTCAGTGCTACTTCAGTGCTAGCAGTGAGTGATTCCCAACCAGGGGTAAGCGAGCACACTGCAGGGGGTACATGTAAATATTTAATGATAATGTATTACCAAGATGATAAATAAATATTCTCAGTCATTTCATTTCAGAAAAATAATCAGTTGTGTTACGTTCTACTTTTTGAGAATCACGTATGAGTAAGGGGGTACTCATGCTATGACAAAAAGTCTCAGCGTACACAAGACAAAAAAGTTGAGAAACACTGGTATAAAGGGTTGTGTCATCAGTGTTTAGGTTATTTTGGTGGGTCTAAACCCATGCACATATTATTTATGTAAATAGTAAGTAATTCAGGTCCTAAGATTGAACCTTTAGGCACACTGAGTAAAATCACACAGAGTTCTTCCAATTAAATAATTGGAGAATTATCCAAAACAGTCCAAAACTGTTGTGCTACTGAAGCCTGTAGCCTGAAGCCTGTAATCTTTGTAGAAGAAGACCGGTCAAATGCTATTGTTAAACTATGAATAGTGCAGGACATGATTTTTTGTTGTCCAAAGCAGTAATTACATAATTTGTATATAATTTGTACTAGTTATTATACATAGTATTATGGTCCTGTAAAACTAGACTGTGTAGGGCATAAAATGTTATTTTGACAAAAAGTTTTAATATCAGAATCTTGCATCAATGCATCCTTAATGACAAAAAATTACTCTTCAAACTGATGATTTATCAGTTAATAAGGGATACATAACATAAATGCAATTAGACAGAAAATGCAGAACTGCAAATAGGAATACTTAGGCTATTAAAAACATATAGCGTGCTTAAATGTAAATATGTTTGTAGGTTTATTAAAATAAATATGCTCTATAAGCTTCTCTAAAAAGACACTAAATCTAAATCTCACATCTTTAAGGTCAAAGACTGACCTCTGCTGATAAGACTTTGAGAGACTGTTAGAGTTTAAATTGCTATTAGCAGGACTGGGACAAGAACCAGTTGCAAACACATTTAGCTGTTGTATTCAGAAATATAGTACAGATTTCTTTTCCATTTCAAAAATATTTGATAGTCTGCATTATGCTAATTTAGAAAAGGGCCCCTGTAGTCTTACTGGGAAATCTGTGAATGTGGACACTGAGACTGGGCCTATTCACTTGAACCACCTCGACTAGTGCGTAGTCCTATCCATAGACACATGATATGGTTGTACCAGTGTGTGTCAACAGACAGAAACTCAGCACCCACCTAGGTGGAGAACGATCCAGCTGCAATGATCTGTACATGTAGCAAGTCTTTGAGCCAGACCCCTAAATTTGGCCCATCAGTACCACTCAAGGGCAGTAAGTCTCATTGTGTTTTTTGTCAAGGTGTGCCATCTTAGAGTAAGAAAATGTGATTGCGTTGCATTCAGGGTAGTTTTTTTGTTTCATCAGCCTGTTTATGTCCATAAGCTTATGGAAGATTTTATTACAGGTGAATAAGGTAAAATATCTAACTAATAGATATCCCCACAAAAGTTTTCTGAAATGTCATACAGATATCTAAATGAGGCATCACACACTTAAATATATAATTAGGCTATCTGCATTTTGGTCTGTACTGTAAGGGTAAACAAGTTAAAAGCTGGACAAACACAAAAGCTTCCACCAGTGCAATGCTATCCTTTATTTTCAAACTCTAGGGTGGTGTTCCATTCCAACAATCACTATGTGCCTTACTACCCTCAGATGGTATTGACCAACCCTCTGGCTCAAGGACTAATAAGGGTCAACGTGCTATCAGGTTCAGAATTTTTACTGTGCAATAAGGAATTTTCTCAAGTTTTTTAAACTGTAGAATAAGGGATCTGTGCAATGTTCCTGGATGAATATAGTTGTCTTCTAACTTTTCTTAACTTAATTTATCTTAACTATATGTATATTTTCATACATTCTTTGTCATTTATTGTGTGTCTAAGCACAAGTATTACTCTTACATTTAAATTCTGATTCTCTGATTCTGATTGCCCCCAGCCACACCAATAGTCTACTGCCCTGAACTACTGACAGTACAATTTTGCACTGAGAGCTGAAAGTTTTACACGTTTTTTTTTTTTTTTTTTTTTTTTGAAACATCTTCAGCGGGACGAAGCTCACAGGGCACCTTAAGCAAAATAGAGTAGACCAGTTAAGTTTCCAAATAGCCTATGAACAAAATGAAGTAAGATTTATCCACGTGACTTTAATGTTAAGATTTCAATACAGGTTTAGGCTTATTTGAGCATCCGGTATTCTGCATAGCGTAAGATACAAAATGAGAAAAAGTCCGCCAAATTAATAAAGAGCACCCATGCCTTGTATTGTCACAAACTTCGGCTATTTGAAGAATGTACTGAATTTTATTCTGTTCTTAACCCAAATTAAACTGTTGAATGAAAGAATTAAAAAAAAAAGAACAGGAAGAAAATGTTACTTTGCCTAAAGGGGACGCTATCTTGTGTACGCATCATAGACAGTAAAAGAAGGTGCGCATACGTAGCAAAGAGCCTGTTGCGCTAACGTCCCAGCATGCAATGCGAACTCACATAGCCATCTTGTAGGGGAGGTAATTTTTAAGAAATTCAGACCCCGATGTTCGGATGGTTACGAGTGTCCACCACGGTGATTACTCAGTAAAGCAGAACGATAAATACTTGTAATATTAGGGATTGTACCTGAAGACGAGGAGGAGGGTGAACGAGCGATGTGGAAAAAAATATGTAATTGTAAGTACCGAAGCTAGCTTGCTAAATGAGAAGCACGGAGAGCGGGCCCGCCTCAGTCTAAAGTAGCTGCTGCAGCTGCGCAGGTACATCTGCGACAGCGGCCTTCTGGCAACTACGGAGACGGGAAATTGTTTTACGTAGTAGGCCGGTTCTGTTAGGCCAACGCAGTGGACTCTGTTTGGACAAATAATTTGAACAGCGTATTGCTCTGGAGGACTTCGTGTGGACGGCCATCGAACATTTTAACGGTAGTCGTGATGCAACAGGAGAGACGGGGAAGAAAGATGACACAGAATTTGGGTAAAAGATAGAAAACATTTGTTTTACTGCCAGTTATATCGCGCATCGGATATAGGCCTTTATCAGAGACTAATTTGTAAGTCCTCAAAAGGAAGTCCCCAAAATGTCTAAAATGCCCGCAAAAAAGAAGAGTTGTTTTCAGATCACAAGTGTGACACAAGCCCAGGTGGCAGCTAACAGCGTAGCGGACGACACCGAAAGCTTGGATGACCCAGACGAATCCCGAACGGAGGATATGTCTTCAGAAATATTTGATGTGCCCCGAACTGATTTCGAACCTGAGGTATGTGACCGTAGTTCTTCGGAGGAAACATTGAACGTTGGCGAGTCAGAAGCCGCTTACACGCATGTCGCCAGACATCTACCATCAAGTACGGGCGCCTTTAACACTGCCCCCCATTTTCGAAATATAATATCGAATAGTGTCACCAGTGGAAGTCACCAGTCTCCAATAACAGGTGTAACGACGGTGCAAACCTCTGTATCTACAACCGGGGTCGTGCAACAGCCAGCGCCTCTCCCCAGTGTTGGGGTGGGTAACGTGCCTGGAGGCACGTCTCTGTCTGCCTCGAGTAGTTCGGTGAGTGCTTCTACGACGACTATTGCCAGCTGCAGCTCACGTTTTAGGGTCATTAAATTGGATCATGGTACTGGTGAGCCCTTTAGAAGAGGCAGATGGACTTGCACAGAATTTTATGAAAAAGATCCAGAGGGATCTGTCATAAGTAGAAATGTAGACACAATACGACATAACAGCACATTGGACACTGGCACAGATAGGGACAGTGGGCTTGGGGCCACAGGGGGATCCAGTGCAGCCCCTTCTGGTCTCTCTGGACATGGTCCTGATCCCAGCGTGGAAACGGCTCTGTCAACGGCATCACATGCAATTCATTCAGATTTGCAGCAGCAGCAAAACTATGGGGTCGGCCAGCACCACGGAATTTCAGGCTCTGTGACTCATGAGGCCTACTCTTACAGCAACAACAGTAAATCAGTGACCGCTCAGCAGCAGATGCAGAGCTCTCCACATCCCATCCAGGAGCAAAATCTCCTCATGCTAGGCCTGAATGGCTCTCAACAGACCGTGCATGCTCAAAAGTCTCCTGGCATGCCTCCTGGTTCACATACTCAGTCGATCATCTACCAGACACAGACGCCCCAACAGCAGCCAGTTCCACTCCAACAGTTACCCTTGGGGCACCAGCTTGCAACCCAGACTTCTGTGTTACCTGGATCTCAGCTCGAGTACAGCCAGCAGCACCTGGCTGTCACCACTGCTCAGTCTAATTCAACGGCAAACTTTTCCATAGGACAGGCCGTCAGTCAAGGGCCCTCACCATTACCCACCCCAGCAAGTGGAGTTCAGAGTCTGGGGACATCTGGGGAGATGGTCGGGGTTCTTGGAGGTGTGCCTATCAGCCAGCCAACCTCTCTGTCCACATCTGCACATCTTCAGCAGCCTGCAAGTGGGATGGGCAGTCCTGGAGGGCCTGTGATCCCAGCAGGCTCCGTTCAGCAGCATCAACCACAAATTAGTCTGTACCTGACTTCGGGGGTGCCTATTGCCCAGAATGTGCCTACAGTGCCAAGTTCGGCTGCGATCCCCAGTGCACCTGCTTCCAGTATCCCCACATCTGTGCCTGTGGCCTCTTCAAGCATAGTGACTCAGAACACAGCCCTGCCCTCTGCTGTTGGGCAGCCTCAGATGCCCCGTAATGGCTCAGCGGGGGTTATGGGAACATCAAATCACCCCACTGCTAGCTCGGGGCAGCCAGACGAGAATCGGAGGAAGACGGATGTTATATCTCAGTTTCCTGCTGTCTCTGGGAAAGATCTTCCCATGAAGCCTTTGATTCCTGAGAGTCTGCAGCTGGCCCACCCAGCAGTCAACAGCCTGTTCGGAATACCCATCCAGATAGATGGGGATGAGGATAGGTAAGAAATGTAACAGATGGAATGAATCCCCTAAGTTACTTAGCTATACTAAATGTCATGAAGAAGTATAAATGATGAATTTATTGGGTGAAATGTGTGGGTGTGCATGTGTGCCTTAAACATATTGCAAAATCTTGAGTTTTCTTTTGAAATGAAGACAGTGTAGGTTCATGTACTAAAGGTCTTTTGTTTAAAATGACATGTTTTGCTAGTTAACCATAGGGTTACGTTCATTCTGGTCCCTTTAAATGCAGTGTGACATTACACAGTTAAATGGAGACAGAGTGGACTACAGTAACCCAGGTGGAGCACAGGAAGGAAATATAATGTTTGGTGCTTCTCATTAAGGGGCCAGTCAGCCTGCTGCTATGTCCCACTGCAGGAAAACAACCTCTAAACCAGCTGAAATAATGTCCTTCTATGTATGTATTCTTTGCAGCCAAACTCAGGGGCTGAAACCTTAAAGTTGCCCATTAACCTGTAGCCTTATGTTTGATTAGTGCATTTTTGATAGTGCGTTGTTTCCTCAGTCATATATGGACAGTAACCCTACCTAACTGAAATATGTAGGCTAAACATTAGGAAATAATGTACAAGGAAGTACCCTAAGTCTACTACCCATTTACACAGCCAGTCTGCACACTACCATAGAATGAAAGAAATTGATGATTTCCTGTAAAAGTGTATATTTGTCTTTAGTGATGCTGATAAAAATCATCTTGTGAAATTAGAACAACTGTGTCCTTATCAACCATAAAGGGACCTCCTTATTCTCCCTGTTAGATTTATCATCAGTGTTTGTGACTGTGGTATGAATCCTAGCTTTGTTAACTTCACTCTATCAGACCCTTGTAGAGGAGAAGATTCTTCTGTTTTGCTCGTACACAGTCTACTTGCATCAAAAAAACTTTCCTGGTTGCTTGGTTTAGGTAGAATGGATTAATGTTTGTTTAAATTATTTAGACCCTAGCCTAAAACCACATCATTGTGAATTCTACAAAAAATCTACATGGTCAAGCTTGAAATTATTTAAAACCTTTATGAGCAGAAGAACAACTTTTGAATATCATTGTTGTCACACCTTTGGCTTAAAGTGTTTTTCTTACTCCTCTCAAATGCTCAGCTTTCAGTTCCTGCATTGCAAGTTGCTTGCAGTACATGTCAACTGGCTGGCAAGTGTAAAAGGAAATGGTAAACTGTCAGGTGCCTCAAATGGCTCTGTGGCTTCTCTCTGATCTATGACAAAAGTATAGCTCATAGCTAAGCTGTGGCCAGGCAGGCATTCAAGCCTCAGTACAGTGTTGCTTTTGCACAACCTTTGTCTAGGCCACGCTTGCCTTGGTTTTCTGGTCGTTTTTGACTGAAGCCCAGCGTCCTCCCTAAGTCTTGAACCCTCAAAGGCTAACTGGCTTGAATTAGACAAGCATGAAGTCGGAGGTTAAAAATTAACATTGGGATTCAGCCATTGTCTTTAACATTCTGCTCCAGTGGGTTGTTTCAAATATGGGTAATGCTGCTGGTTCATACCTCATCATTTGTGAAAGAGATTGTCTTAGTGTCAGTGCGCAGCAACTGTAGCACAACCCCCCACCCCACCCCAACATACACACACACACACACACACCCCATCCCCTTCAATGCCTGACTGACATACATAGCACCTTACTTTGCTGATAGGGGAGCCTTTCTGATAAAGGGGTTCTATCGGATGCTGAACAGTAGTCATTCCACAGGGCACATGTTGAACGATAAGGCTGGTGCACACACACAACTGCACTGAGGATGCAGCTCAGGGTTTTTTGTGTCACTGAGAAATGGAGGTCGGTGTGGGTTTTTGGGCCTCTTTCAGCTCAAGCTTGGTGCAACATTTTTGATTGTGCTGTACATTCTGTCCCTTTTTGTTTTAAGGGAACAAGTTTGCGTGTTGAATGTTCTTGGACAAAGACATTGCCTTGCTGTTGCTCATGAGAGATAGAGTGTTGACTGATCTGCCTGAGACGGCATTCCTGTGCAGTAATAACTGAAATATTTCCTGAATTCTTGGACACCCAGACCTGGAGACCTATGTCTTTAAACGCTCAGCGTAGGCATCTGAGAAATCCACTGTCCTTAATAACAGCAGGTCTATCATGATGCCATGTAAATATTTATGGTGCATTTCTCTCAAGTGTTTAAAACTCAAATTGGATTATGTCAGCACTTCACTAAGACAGTTATATTGTCTATAGTACACACTAAGACAGACGCTCAGACGTTCATGTAGTATTGCTCTGTCCTGTGAGGAGCTATGTTTTCTCTGCTGTAATGTTTAAGTGTAGCAGTTGTCTGCCCCTCCCCTCTGTATGTTTTTAGCCTTAACCTAAACATGTGGTGCTGGTAGAACATGAAGCTGGTTCAGTGCAGTGGAGATAACAGTGGTTAACCCCTGGAAATGTTCCTGATTAAGTTGCAAACATGTTCGTGAGCTCTGTGTAAATAGGAGGCCATTTAGCCACCGGGCAATTCCTCTTGTCATCTCTGGAGCTGAGCATCCTGTTGTAGCATTGTAAACAGGAAGCTCACTCATCCTTAAGAAGGACAGCAAATTTAGTATTCTCTCTAACAAGGCTCGAGGACAGACACACATCTGTACGTTGATGTAATAGCTTCGACCATTCATTTTAGTGTTTCACTTTTCATATATCTCTAGGGAAAAAAAATGTTCAAACAGAGATGTTCATCTTGAAGTGAAATGTTGTATGTGGTAGTGACGTTGTAGCACATGGTTGTGTGGTGAGGCTCTATGAGAAAGGAGGTATCCTGTGCCTTATTTGGTGATGTGAATGTTCAGGCCATGTTACAGCTGGAGCACTGTGAGCTCTGATAGGGGCCCGTGGTGTTAAAATGGGTCAAAGGTTACGCACAAAACTCGTAGATTAATTTGTAAGTCCACAAGCCTAATCGTTTGTAGGCTACACAATGAAATAAAGGTCTGGTATGATTGATTTAAAGTTATATTACCAGGCCGCACTTGTCACCATATTTTTATGATTTTGAAATTGAACCAGCATAAGACAAAATAGGATAAATAGGCCTAAAACAGAGCTGCTCCAACATATCCTTGTAGGCGTTCAGTTTGTGAACTAGCTTATCTGCTTAAGTAACCTGTCATTTTGTAGGCTAGACTGATGTGGAGTTGAAATGCTTTTCTTGCAGCTATAACATATTTTGCATCAGCACCTTGTTTCAGACTTGCATCTGCTTTGATGGGGTGTTCTCTGCGGTTGTCTGGTTGAGCTTATGTGTGGAAGCCTTACTCAGCTTGTGCTTTACATTCACACAAGTAGATCAGAATCTCAGAATCTCGTCTGCCCGTCCCACCCACCTACAGGTTTTTTTTTTTAATCCCTTCTAGTTAAGAAACTTATCTACCCCTGTGTTTTATTTATTACAGACAGTGTTGTGTTTTGCATTGTGGTCTGTACCACAATGGCACTGACCTGCTGGTGATTAGAATTTCCCTCTGGGTTTACTAACTAGCTAATTAACTAACTAGCTAATTAACTAACTAATCTGTCTATCCGTCTGTCTGTCTGTCTATATATCTGTCTATCTAGACTGCTTCAAATTTAAGCATAGGGGTACTCAAAAGTGCTACTGCTGCCAAAAAGAGCACATTTGTAGTGTTATGCTATGTTCATCACATAGGATAAGGTTAGTTGTATTAAGTAACTGCATTGTTGTGGTCCTTTGAATCTCTAGTAAAATGAATGCCATTATATATGAATGCCCCCCCATAGAAGCACACTTTGGTGCAAAGTTGACCTCAACTTTTTTGTGCTGATAGTTTTATTACAATTTATCAACATTCCACTTGGTTAAATGTGTGGTGGAGTCTGTCTATACACAGCACTGCAATTTTAAAGAATTTGGAACTGCCCCTCAAGTGGAAGTGATTGCCCTGCCCTAGCTTACTGATGTGTCAAAGTATTTGTTCTAAAGTAATTTAGAACCAGGTTATCCGTCACATGGAACTATGTGTGTTTATGATGAAAGTCTCCATTCAACCTTTGTGTTTCAGCATGCATGTTGAAGGGCTCTTTGTTTGTAGATTGGCATATGCTCTATTCTGAAATCTCTCTCTGTCATCACCTACACCCAGGTTTGAAGGCAGGTCATTGTTCACACAGAAAGACAAACTTCAGGCCTCTGTGGATGTCAAACCTATTAGGAAATATTAATCTTAAGACTTGCATGTTGTAGGTTTTAGAACTTTCTTTTATGTATTTTTAGATTTCAGTTCTTCCAAGTAACCAGGTCTTGCAGTATGCTTGCACTGTAGACAGCCATCTTCAGGTAAACACAGTGGTTTTAGAACAGTCTTAAAGGAATTCACATAGGCTACATTTGCTGTCTTTCTGTCAGTCTTATTAGTTGAAAGTAGATGACTACAGTAATTTCATAAATTAAAACCAGCCTGAATTAAGGCCCGGCCTAAGATTGTGGCCGGGGACGTGATCGATGCAAGTTTAAAAAAAAAAAAAAAAAAAAAAAGGCCAGACCCAAAATTCAGGCCTGGGTAAAAAAAAATCGACTTCTCGCCATGTTGCTATGCATACCAGTAAAGCATTATATAGCCTACATTTTTACCACTTTAATGGCATCTCAGTAGAACGGTAGAATTACAGTATCTGATGAAGATGGTTGTGACACTTTTTGTTTTTAGAGTTTTTATTTCTTACTTGGCTAAATGTACACAAATCAATGACTGCTTAAGTTAAAGCAATCATAAACTACAATTTGCCACTATGTGATGTGTCCTTTTAGTTTAGGCAATTAGTTTTATGGCCATATTAAGATAAGGTAAAAATGTACTGAGTAGGTCTGAATACCAAGAAAGTATGCATCATAAAAATGAAAGAAAACACAGCATGACGTATTCTGACCAGTTGCCATGTTCTAATGGGCTGAGAAGGCTTTGGGAAGTGTGCATGGCTTTTTGATATCATGCTCAATACTTTTACACCAAATCCCCATAGTGTTGCTTTAAGTGTGTTACCTGCACTTATGGCCTGAGTTATGCAGAATGACCCAAGCCTTCATTTTAAGACGGATAGCGTTGATGATTGAACCAGACAAAACAAAACAAAACGCAGGAGAAATGTTACTTTTCTTTTCCTCATTGCTTCCTGGGAGATAACAGACAGTGGTTTGTTACTGTTTGAGGGGCAAGGTGTCTCCACTTTTTTCCAGTTTATAAAGCCAGGGCTGACAAGATTTTTCTCTCGCACAGTGGTGTTCTCGGAAAATTGGAAACTAGCGAATTGTGAGGAGTTATTTGAGATTTGTGTACAAATCTTTCAACATCCCAAGTTTGCGTAACAGTTTAAAAGTAGACACAAATGACTTACAGATATCCTTCTATTGGCTAAATTCTGAAGGTTATAATGTAAGAGAACCCTATAGGTCTTTTGGTCTTTTCATTTGGTTAATAGATGCATGCATGCGCAGTATAGCTGAACTATTTCAGTGCAGTATGAGTTTCATGGCTGAAATCTTGGTTACATTAGACATTTGCACTTGAGACAGTTTTGTCCTTGGGCCTCCTGTATTTTAACCTATATACCCTGGCATAGTTTAAGACAGCCCCACAGGTTTCTGAAAGTGAGAGTTTCTGTGTGGAAAGGGGCCCTTTTTAAGGTTGTGTTTGTGTTATGCTTTGTGGAAGCTTCTTGGCAGTCTCAGACTTTCAGGCATTGCAGGGTTTACTGGTGATTCAGTGGTCCATTACATTACTGTGGTACAGCTCTAAACACTCAGAACACCCTATCTGTGTTGGCTTTACTGAGTTACCAGAACATCCAAACACCAGGCTGTTGCCGCAACTGTTTCAGGCAATCTGGGTTCTTTAAGTCTTAGGGTGTTTTCATAAATATTTTTTTGGACCACGGGTTGAATAGATAGAATTTCTGTCCCTGAGTTTGTATTAAATGTTTTAGAGTGAAACTAAACTTGTGAAGGTAACACACATTTAATTAAACTACTTTCATATTGGTCTGATAGGACGCAAACAAACCAATCTTTGTGATCACATTTTAAACTGCTCCAAATATGCCAGGTGGATTTCAGTAACTATCATTTAATTGAGTTGAATAGAATCATCCCATACTATTCTAGTTCGCCTGACTTTGACAGTTTCACATATTTCAATCAGCATGCTAGCTGCTATTCTTGGGGTGATTTTTATGACCGCTTAATCGTAATTATGTCACCTGTATTTCTTTTTTTTTATCTTGTGCTGGGTTGTCAGCATGGTTACTAAGCCTCATTGAAAGCAGCAAGAATTTCTGCATTTTTCAAGCATTTTTGAGCACTGCCCCCAAGCCATGGTATGAAACAGATTCTTTATTTGTTAGGTTCTTGTCCTGGCCCTGAGTTTCCCTTCAGGCCACAAGAGCTGACGAAAAAAATGACATTGCGCAACCAGCCACTATCGTTTCAAAGGATGTCCTTTCTCCACAATGCTGTCCCCAATCTTGGGCTCATTAGGACTCGACCCTATGGTATCAGTTGCGGATGGTGATATGTGTTGGCTCTTATGCCTGCATCTGGGTCGGCAGGACCTGGAGGAATGGTGCAGGACTGGAAAGTCTTGACCGTGCCGGGTGAGGTAATGCCGCTGGTGCTGGTGATGTAACAGATGTTTTGTACACTAAATTCTGGGAAAAACCAGAGCTCTCCCAAGTGGTGATGTTCGCTCACATTCTGGTTCCGCCCACCCCTCTGTAAAAGAGCACAGACAAAGCTGTAATGGATATTTGAGGGTGGGGGTGCAGAGGAAGCAAAGGGAGGGGGTCCGGGGGTCTGCATATGCGGCAGTCCTCTGATATAGTACAAACTGTTCTTGGTCTGAAAGTCCCTATAGACAGAGGGCATAGGAGGTAATGTTGCCTTAAATGTTCCCGTAAAAAAATTGCCCAGAATTGCAAGGTTTGCAAGAAATAAATATAAATTCTTTGGTTCTTTCAAGGTTGTGGTACTGCTGAAGTACTACTTTTGTAGTTTTTCCTACTATTGATTAGTAAACCTTTGTAAATATTCAGAGGTCTAACATGACATATATGTGAGGTATGATGTCCAGTGACGATTCTCTTGTGTCATGTCTTCCCTCTTCTCAATGTCTGCTAAAACTGACAAATGTTTGTTTTTGCCAGTTGAGCCTTGCTCTGCCTTGTTTCCACATACATTCATTTCTTCTCCTTCTCTTTTACTGCACTGGGTGGTTGTTGGTGCAGGAACCCATCCACGGCTTTCTACCAAGCCTTCCAGCCTGGCGGCAAGCTGCGGAACTGGAAGGCGCTCAGCGATAGGTACAGTAACCAGGCTGGGTCTGGTGTGAGCCTTCTTTAGCTGCAGTGAGCTTTTGAAACGTGCATGTTGGCGCAGCATTGCTATTAATGTGCATGAACCAGGGGAAGTTGCTTGGCCTCCTGTTAATGGTCAGAGCTTTGACCCAGCAAAGTAAAGGAAAACAACAAGGGGAAGAATGGAGAATCTTGTTCGCCAAGGCATCAACCAGAGTGAATGTGATTGATGAGGTTGATGCTTTGTATAATGCTACTGGGAGAATCTAATGATGGCAGTACTTTTAGAAAGGCATTGTACCATTAACAACTTATGATCTTGCATCAAGATAAACAAGACTTGGCAAACTCTCATTTTTTCACATGGAGTTTAAGTGCATATAAATCTTGAACTTGAAAAAGAGATTATAACCTCACTGTGGTGGAATAAATGTACAGTAATTAAGTCTTTTGTTCAATACAGAAATACGGACCTATGCTCCTAAATCATGGTATTGAGTCATCTTTTATGAGTAATTAACAAATTGACTAACCAAAGCAATGGGCATGATTTGCATGTCTTGTCAATTTATAGTCCAACCTTGAGGATGCTGGGTGTGATGACCTGAATTGGGGGTTAAAGGATTTTGATGATCTGTTACAACTCAATTTGGAAAGGTTTTTATGTGCTCTCTCTCTCTCTCTCTCTCTCTCTCTCTCTCTCTCTCTCTCTCTCTCTCTCTCTCTCTCTCTCTCTCTCTCTCTCTCTCTCTCTCTCTCTCTCTCTCTCTCTCCTCTCTCCATCTAGTGTAAGATTGCTGACTATAACCAGTCCTTTTATTCATTTAATTTTCCTGTGGTGCAACTCCCTCTTTTATTGCTTTCATGTATTTAGAAATGCAGTGTTTTTTTGCTATCCTGTGAAACCCCACCCACATAAATCAGGATCTTTTGTAACTTGTTTATTGTTCTGGCTTGTCATCTGTCATGTGGACAGAACTAGATTTAAAGCTCAGTAGGGGTTTTTACAAATGTCTTCAAAGTGTTTGATGAAAACAGTGAATCTCCGTCTCTGGTTTGCCTGGACACAAACCATATAAATTCACTGCCAGTGACCATGGCTTCAATGCATAATGAAGGACTCAGCCTAGTGTCTAAGGGGGGACTGGGGACACGGCACGAGGCTTGCACGCAGATCAGTGTCTTTACCTGTGCTTCTGAGAAATGTCCCAGTGCCTCTGGGCTGGTGAAGGTACCTCTTATACTTTATCATGGGAGCATGGGGAGCCCAGTGCTCAAACACACCTAGCCAACCATGGGGATCCTCCTGACACTGGTAATGTAGCAATAGTTGTACCCCAGTTGGCAGGTATGACAAATATTTAGTAATCTGATGGCTTCTCTCTTCTCTCGTATCATTTCTTTCTGTTGACACAGTAGCGTTCCACACCAACTTGACATGCACTTTTATTACTCCCTGGAAGTCTGTATCATCATTTCACAGACATTTGCCAAACATGTCAGTGATCTGAAGGTAAAGGGTCAATGGCATTTATAATAACTTGACACAAAGGGTCAGAAACATTTTTGAGATTATTTTGTTATTTAAATTATTGTTATTTCATTTTATTGATAGAAATTGAGACATTTGGACTCAAATGGTGCGACCACCTCTGCTCAAATGGGGCACGCTTTTTTGAGCTGCTTTGCTTTGTCATTTCTACTATAAAAGTACCCTGCACTGAAAAAATGTTGGTTGTCATGTAGACAGTCATTGATTTGAATCGTCATTGTTTGATGTGATTACATCTGGATCAAGCTATTGTCAAGTGTGTGTGTGTGTGTGTCTGTGTCTGGTTTTCTGCAACGCTGGACAGGTTTTGGTATTTTACAGACAGAAATACGTTGTATTCGTTTTTAGCCAAAGGCTATACATGCTGATGGCGTGTGCGTGGTGTATAGTTTCTGTTCTTCTTGTTCGAAGGATCAAAGACAAAGGTCAGGTTGTCTCTACGTGAACGCATTTCAGTGTACCAAACCCATTACTCTTGATGCTAATCTCGGTTTCCTTGTCTTTAGAAGTAAATTAACAGGTGAGATCGGAATGTACTGTCACTAAGGTTAGAGATGAGCTGTAGGTGTGAAAGGCAGATGGCCTACAGTGACTTTGGTCAGTCCTGTCGATAAATTATGTAATCCTAGAATCACTGTAGGCCTGTACTGTACGCTGTGGACGAATGTTGCGAATTTTTCATTTTCCGGTGTGGTTGCATTATTCGAAATATATGACTTAGTAGGCTACGCAACACGATATGCAACATCAGTAATATTGAAACGTTAAAAACAAAGAATACAGGCTGCTATAGTTGAAAATCTTCCATAGTGTACGCTTACAGCTAAGACAATGTTTTTCTAGCCAGACTGTTGCCAGTTATGTAGTGGTAATCATAGACAGCGGAGGCACCGCCCACATATACGGAGTGTACAGGGTTCTTTCGCCCGACCAGACTCGGAGGCAGTAGCAGTCTTGCAGCTGAAAGTTTGGGACTATGAGGAAGATTGTGTCCAATAGGTCTGCTTGCGCGTTGCGCTGTGCAGCAGTGCATTTTGTGCACCCAAATTACTACAGGTAATTAAATAAGCAAAGAGGCCAATGTAGGAAGAGTCATGGAATACATTTTAGTTTGAAAATTATTTATTTTGTTTTCAGTGAAATGTCGTCCAGTTAACCTGGTAAGCAAAATGCTTTCTAAATCCATTTATTAATACTGTGATTCTTCTGTTTGTTTCAGTGCCTCTGGTGCCAGTGTTGTTGCCATTGACAACAAAATAGAGCAAGCTATGGTAAGACTTTGTTCAAATGCACAGTTTACTTTGCCTATTTTATATATATACGTACATATGTGTGTGTGTGCATGTGTGTGTGTTTTTGCAACTTATGATTTTTTTTTTTTTTTCCCTCCCCAAAAGGATTTGGTCAAGAGCCATTTGATGTATGCCGTGCGTGAGGAGGTAGAAGTGCTGAAAGAACAGATCAAGGAGCTGTATGAGAGGAACTCTATTCTAGAGCGGGAGAATGCCGTGCTCAAGTCCCTTGCCAACAATGAGCAGCTCTCCCAACTCTCCGTCCAGCCGACCAAGGCCACCTCAAATAGCACTCCACCACAGCTGACTGGAGGCCAGGCCCTGGGGACGAAAGTTCACTCCCAGCCGACTCATCCTCTGGATGTCGGCAAACCCATTGCCACACCTCCACTACAGCCCAATGTCACCTCTGCCTGACATGCATCCTTCTCTTCTCTATTATGGAGAGGAGGTGGACTAATATGCCGAAAAGATGCGTCCTTAAGTTATTGAGAAAAACAAAACAAAATGTCTTGTCCCACCATCGGCTTGTGATCAGCAAAATGAGCAGTGCTTTAATGTGTGTGCTGTTTGCCTTCCCAGTGTTGTAGACAAAGTGGGTCTTGAGTTGGGAGATGGCTTTCTTGCAAGGCAAGACACTGTGTGGACAGGCCTGTGGACTGGTACCACAAAGGGGACAGGTGAGAACCTGGCTCTGGACCACTGGGAGGGCCAGGTCCCAAAGGGAGTGGCCAAAGAGTATGACAGAGATATTTTTTTAAGAGAATCCAGCCAGGAATAAAGAGGGTTTATTTTTTAGCTTTTGCTGTGTCATGCCATAAAAAGCAAGAGTCTATTTTTCAGAGCCACCATACTTCACAAGTCCACATCCTACATCGGCACAGTTGTTCCATTGTGTTATTTATTGTAGGGCTGCTAATTTTTACCATTTGTATTTGTTATAAAACAGGAACAGTATCTGTCATTGGATTCTGTTCTGTAAGATGATGGCCTTTGATTGGTTTGGTATGATTTGGCAATTGCAGCAAGATTCAGTCCTTTACAAGAAGTATGTACAAAGACTTTGCTGACAGAACATGCAGGATTAGCTCAAACACTAACGTCAGTTAAACTTGTGGATTGTATCCTTACAATGGTCAAGACCCAGTATGAATGTACATTTTGTATAGAGTGTAAAGTATTAAGTGCATAGAAAGTTTGTACAGGTTCTTGGGATGAGATCTTCACTGAATCTAAAGTACTTTGTTTATGAAGAAATGTCAGTTCTCTTGGTAGTTTATTTTAAGTCAATTGCCATACTCTCTTCCCTAACCTCAGTGTCTAATGCATATGGTTTGGGGGCAAGGGAGAAAAGAAGCTGTGAAATTGTTCAACCTCCTTTGTAACCAAAGATGCAAAGCTGTGTCATCTTTTTTTTTTTGGTTTGTTTTTGTCTGTGCCCTCATGATTTGCATTCTGTACTATTGTCATTACTTTCTCCACCTGGTTCTTGTATCCTCACCCTTTCTTCTTTTCTTCTTTTTTTTGCTGTTTAGCATGTTCTGCATGATTTGTACTTGTCAAACCACTTTCTTACCTCATATTTGTATTCAGCACTCTTATTGTAAGATAGTAGTCTGTGAACATTGTAAATTTGGGGGATGACAGAGCAAATAGCTGTCAACGGAGAGGAGGATCCTAGTGTTACACTAGCCTCGATAATGAAGTGAGCCATGTTTTGTTCATTGAAATGATGTTTGGATTACATATGCCAATAGTTTTGTTACATTGCAAATTTTAATGTATTTAAATAAATGCAATATTCAGATCCATTTTGGGTGAATTTGATTTAAGGAAAGTCAAGTCATGGCTTCACTTTTCATTAAAATGAAAACTAATCTGCAGTGTGCTCACAGCCAGACGGATGCAATTTCAAATTGACAAGGGAGTACAAGTTGTGTCTTTTGGGCTGTAAAGCCTTCCCCAAAGTAATTTCAATGTGCTCCCATGGGCATGTTAAATGTAGCATCCTTAAAACTATACAACAGTCTACAAATACTTTACTCAAAATTGCCACAGACGCCATTCCAAAGAAACATTTTACAGGTTTATTTGAAATATACAAAACAAACTCATTAAAAAACAAATGTCTCAAACATCTGACTATTCCACTGCTTTCCAGTGCATCATTTTTTTACAAAGGAAAAATTTTAATGTTGGAATAAGACTCATTACAATTAACCCAGTTTTTTCCATTATCTGAGGTCATGTCAACTGTCAGTGACCTAAATGCATAAAAGAAAAACTTCTCAAACAGACACTGCAAGAACAATGGCAGTTTCAAATAAAATAAAGAACTTGCAGTCATATTCTCAGTCTTCTTAGAAATCTTGTACTGTACACAGTACTACCAGCCATCATTGTTTAGTCCAAGTGACCACATTTGTAAATCATGATAATCCATGACTGCCCCAGTGCCTGTTCCCCTTTCTCAAGAACAGTGAGTGTGGGTCAGAGGGCTGGTCTTTCATTGGGACAGGGAACCATGTGACCAAGGGTAACTTCACTTATTTGCTCCATCAGGTGTCACTAGCCCACAGTGACAAAACGGTTCCCCTTAGTGCTTTGGGCTGCTGCTGCTGTGCGCCGCTCCTTCAGAATGCGGAATCGCTCGTTGAGCGTCATGGCAGTCTGTAGGGAGAGAGACCTTGTCAGTCTTCATACCTTATTGCAGACTACATACAGAACGCATCAAACACTGTTGGACTCTGAGGAAGACGATGAGCGTCAAAACGTTAAGTCATTTGCACCCAATAAAAAAAAAAAAACCTCATAAGGAACACTGAGTGCTTCAATGTTTTCCTGGGTGCCACGACTGAAGTGACTCGGGACTTGTTGCTGATTCTGTGGTCCTGGTCCGTGAGCACCAAAGGCTTGTGCACAAGTGACTTCTTTTTCATTATTATTTTGACAGCAATCAAATAGGATGAATCACCTGTTTTCCAACACTATTTATGTCAAACTGCAGAGGAACTCCCTTGGGAGGTTTTCTTTCGGGCTCCTTCTCTGCCTTCACTGGAGTAGGCAAGGACTGGGGATGCAGAGACCATGCTCTGGCTGGTCTGAGAGGAAGGTAAACAAAAAGCTCTGACTGTCTGGTAGACTAATTTCTGGTAAGAACACAACTGACAAAACATTGTGATTTTTTTTTTTCTTACATTCTTAGATTATCTACATTTCAACTACGCGGCAAGCAGGCATTTAACATCAGTTTGGGCATCATAATCACACATTCTATAGGATCACTATAGGTGTCTGGGACTGGCTATTCCAAACATGTTATTCTGATAGTGAACACACATACACTAGTTGCGATGTTTTGAAAGAGGCAGAAGGAGAGTCAAAAGATACTCACTCAGGTTGCGTCCTGGCAGAGGGATTGTCAATGCACACTGTTAAGATTCCACTATTTGTTGTCGATGTGCGCCACCTTTTGGAAACAAAGGATACAACAGCAATAGCCATCTGAATTGTGTCTCAAAACCAACTGGAAAAATTTATTAAATTCAGCATTTCAGCAATATATTAGCCTGACAAGCCAGACTATGACATTAACATGTATAGTCTGGCCATGACTGATCCTAGGGGTGGATTCGGCGGTTGTCTTTCAAACTGCCTCTGTACGCAATAGGAAAGAGCTGTCCAATCAGAGCAACATTGGTAAAACAGCAAATACAGCATTCTTTAAAACAAATAACGTGACTTTTTCTGCTCAACTTTCAAAGTAAAGTCTCATTCTTCCAAAGCCGATGCCAAAGCAGATTTATATGACCGTTGTTCCTTGGCAATAGCCATCTTAGGCGTTTTACAACGTCACAGCTCTGTCTTCATCTTGCTAAGCCGACCCAATGACTCTCTACAAAGACGGAGCATTGTGACTGGTCCAACCAAGCCATGGTAGAAGACCTACTGAGGCCCTACGGTGCACGGCTAGACGTACCTACTCAGCAAAACTATTTAGTACTGCTAGAGTACGTTTACATTTCTAGGCTAATATATTGCAGCATCCCTGCAAATATCTGATGATACATACGGACGTGTTCTGTGTACTACAGGAGCAGCAGATGTCTTCTGAACTGAAGCTTGAACCTAAAACATGAAAAGCTAGATGTAAAATCAGTTGCTTATGACTATGGAATCAATTCTTTTATATTTACAACATTCCATTACAGACTGAATGAAAAACCCACACAAAATATGTACCTTAAGACCTCTTCGATGGAGAAATGTAGCCTGACGGGCCTCTCGCTGGGCTTGATGAATAGGGGGTGCAGACCTGGAAAGAGATTAATATCCCATTGAGCTACTTACCACAAGGCCCTAACATTATCAACACTCTGTTCTCAGCTCATTAGCCCTAGCCCATCTTGGGAGCATCCCCACGGGAGTCCCCAGAGAGTGAGCAGAATGTTTTTGCATCATTTATAATTAGCATACACTTTTATCCAAAGCTTACTTATAAGTAAAAAACATTCAAGTTACAATGCAGTAATTGCCAGAGCAAATAAAATGCTAGTCTACATTCTAAGATATTACAGGAATAACCAAAGATAATAGGGCAGGAGACTTATGAAGACAACGTAAAAGGAAAAAAAATGTACATTGTGCAAAGACAACCATCACCTGCGTAGCTGGATGGGCCTGCGGGTCAAAGTGTGTGGAGGCTTTGGGGCGTCAGTCTGTCTGTATGGCCGCCTCTGTATGTTCATGCGCCTGCGCTGCCCTTCGTAGCCAAACGGCCTGGATTTCTGAGAAAACTAATGCATGAAGGGAATGTCTATTTACTTCACAGAAACTATTAGTTTTCCCAAACATTCTTGCAAACAAAAGGCTGCATCAGAGCATGAGAGGCTGATATACTCAAAGACAGAAAATGCAGCCAGCTTAAACCAAATGTAAAAGTTTGAAGATGGCCATTAACTGAGCATGTGGTAAATAAATTAAATAATTCTGTAGCGAACACTGAATCAGGTTTTGACCGATTTACATGCAAGACAGTGCTGGTGAAACATTTAATACCAGTGTTAAAAGTTTGTGAATTTGTATATATTCAGCACTGATTAACATGATTAAGATTTGTGCTTCCAACAACAATAATAAACTGCTAATAATAATAATAAACTGCCCATTTTCCCGAATAGTGCAAAGTTTACAGTGCAGACAGAAAGCGTAAAAGCGGAGATCAGTATTCGATCAGCCAATATTCATCTTTGGTGCAGATGACTGTTCTCATGAGTAACTCTCAGGCCAGAGAGTTGTAATGTTACTGCAATTGCAAGAAAGGTCACCTGTTCTGCTACAGGTCTGTTTAACGGGCTGATCCCTTTGAAGATAGAGGCCGACTTCCGAGCGGCAAGACCAGTGATGACCCCTTGACCACGCCGACGCTTCACTGGTAGTGGAACTTTATGTCCACGCATGCCGAATTTAGCCACACCACCTAAGAGGAACAGGGTTGGTATTTACATCAATGTGTTAGGCAAGGATGGTAGTTTACATTCCGGTTATTTCACTTCCGGTACTTTCACAAATATCTTCAGACGAGACTTGATGTTGGTAACGAAGACGGCGGTCATTCGCCATCATGAAAACGTTAAGTAGCCTGGTGCACAGCGTGTCTCTTCTACCTCTTTGGGTTGGTCCAGCTGGTAAAGATCCTGTCCGTCTTCCTTGCGAGAGACGACCCTTGGCAGGAATTTTACGTTTTGATGTACCTTTTCTCGATGTCTGTTTTTGCTTTCTGTTCAGACGGATAATGTCATCTGCAAAACAATTTAATACGTTATTTTCCAATTTCATCCCAACCGACATGTCCTTTACTAACATTAGATAAATAATACCTAATGTCAATAACAACGATAATTGCAAAAGTCTTCAAACACCAAACGCCAGGTGCAAACAAAACGCTGTACTCCTTAAACAATCGAAAGCATTAATGTTTGCGTTAATGGAAAGCATTCACCTTAGCGTCTGTTCTATGCACGGGGCTAACGTTGGCCGTAACTGATGTTGTGATGTCAAGTCAGGCATCGCACGATATCTCTAGCAAAAATGACCTTTCTGTCAAATAATTTAAATATCGAGTTGTATTTTTTATGAATTTAGCATTAATTAAAATTACCTGGAGCTTACGGTAGGAACTGAATGGATTAGCTAGCCTTAGCCTACTGTTAGCTAAGTTTTGCATCATACAGCCTTACCTAAAGACATGTCAATTTTGTCAGGTTCTTCTGAAAGACCACCGGCGCTACCTTTGAAGTCCATATCTTTTATATATATTTAAATATTCGAGCTGCAATGTCTCTAAACGAAACCTGTAGTACGCTTTTTAGGCTGTACAACGTCTTCCCCCTCAGCTTCTCCTCCCCCACGCAGTCATCAAACCAAATGCATTGTGGGTGTGTGTTCTTCTTCTTTGGTTAGGTAGCCTGGTGGTAAAAATATTACCGCCACCTAGTGCTGGGGTGGGGGGTGGGGGTAGTAACCATAGACAGTAAAAGAAGTGACGGTACCATGTCTGTGAAGATTCTCATTCATCCAGGTCATCTTAGTCAAAAGTGCTTAGTTGTAGGCAACTGGACTTCTTATTGAGCTTGACAACGTTTCGTCTGTTACAACAGACTTCGTCAGGTCTAATTCTGGTGTAGGAAGATGTACTATTTATCTCCGGAGGAACCTCTTGGGCCCGCCCCTTGGTTCAGGTGTGAATTGGCCTGAGAGTCGTTAAGGTTTTCACACTTCTCCAGAGTCCAGGTGTTGGAACTCTGGTACCATAGACATAATTGTTCAGTACCATAGTACCATTGGTACCATAGACATAATTGTTCAGTATACTTCACTGCATTTACTGTGTTCTGTACAGTGTTATTAGGCGAATTCTAGATCACGCAGCACTGCGCAGGGGCACTCACACATTATAGTAACTACTGATCTTTAAAGAATACGCTTTAACGTTATGACGTATATGCTCAATCTAGGTATTCTTTACAGAGTGCTGCGTGATCTTGAATTCGCCTAGATCAGGTGAGTTGATACATCTGGATCATATCATGTCATACTCTAAGTGAGTCTGGCAAAGCTCAGACCAAACATTCAAAAGCACACCTTCACGATATCCACAATTTTCAGTTTGTTTTGAATATCCTGATTTGTTGTTATGAAATTCACAGTGGGCAGATGATTGGCTATCTGGTTTAGAAAATATTCCATTGCTATTGGCTCAACGAACACCGACTTCACGCCCCTTTCGTGGCACTTCCCTCTGCAACTGATTTCCAACATAAATGTGTAGGCATGCATGCCTTTACCTCTGTTTTCTCTAACGGCCACATGAAAGCGGTATCAGTTCGACACCGCAGTTTCTCTGACGAATGCTTTCATCAATGTAGTGCTTACAAAACCTCTGCTTATGTTCAAGTGCACGTGGACTCGTGCGACGAATCTTTTTTCTCGGAACCATTGTTAATACTATACGAACTTCACATTTTGTGACCAAGCCTTCTGCTCCTCGCATGCGGTAAGTTTTAAAAGAAACGGAGGTTATTTTGACATTAAAACAAAAAAGGAGCCTGCTGCTTAACCAATACACCAGCTGTCTTTGGCTAAATGCAGTTTTCTATCTGACTGCACTGCAAAGAACCTTATAATGTTACTTCAATCTCAGTGCATAGCTCATGCAAGGTTACTCGTACTCCAACAATTACTGCAGGTAGATTTTATATTTTCTTAGTTGCGTGATTAAGACAGGTTAGCAAGCATTTTGTGTTGTTCTATGGCGAAGCCACTTTAATCTCTATCGAGAATGTTTTGGTCCAAGGCTTAACGTCGACACAATTTTATAGTGATGGAGGCAAATACATGGTACCCATACTTTTTCCAATGGAAATAAGTATGGCATCAAAATTTCACTTTTACGGAAGACCTGTACTTCTAACCCTTAAGTGCCAAGCATCACAATTATGTTGTGAGTGTGGAACAGTGAATATTGAATCAACTCAGTTGTCCTGTTTATTATCCATGTTTGTTAAGTGTCTAATAAATATGTATAATATGGATATAGTGATGTAGGCCTGTGTACCATGGCCCTAAGTGATCTTGCATGATAATTCTTATTGGCACGTTTCAATGTACAAGAGTGTGATTTATTCCTTTATTTGTAAGTTCATTTCATTTTGTAACATCTGTTTCTTAATTTAACATTAGGTTGCAGTACCTATCAGCATTTAGACATACTATTGCATTCAGATCTGTCAAAGCTGAGCAACAGAACCACTTCCTCAGCTCTTGCTTAAGAATTTATTCTACATCAGAAACCACCATCATGTCATCGAAAAAGGTGGACCTCAAGCGCAAAGCAGAGACACTTAAAACAAACACCGGAAAACAACAGAAAATTGACAGGGAGGAAGGATGGCTGGAAAGTGTGGTGGCGGAAAAGCGAAGCGGAGCTCGAGACATGAAGGTCAATCAAAAGCGTCTCCGATATCTGTCGGATACGAAAACAATAAAGCAAGGGTCAGCAGGGGTGCTCTACTGGATGGGAAGGGATCAGCGAGTTCAAGGTAATTTCACTTTATCAAGCAGAAAAGCTCACAAAATGACATTTGTGTTAATGCCACTTAAAATATTTTGCTGTTTTTCTCTTTTCATTTCTATGGCATGTGTAGATAATTGGGCCCTGATCTATGCCCAACAATTGGCCATCAAAGAGGAACTACCTCTTCATATTTGCTTCTGCCTCATGCCAAAGTTCCTAGAGGCAACTTTTAGACACTATTCCTTCATGTTAAAAGGACTACAGGAGGTAGCCAAGGTATGTTTGTTCTTTCACACTATACAATTACTGTGTCTGAGTTAGATAGAACATTGGTTAAGGCACAAGTGTATTTATGTGGTTAGTAAGTAATGCTGATAGAAATGTTTGAGGATATGTGTTATACAAATGTAATATTTTAAAACAAATTACTTTTTAGGAAAGCAGTGCTCTGGATATTCAGTTCCATCTTCTAAGTGGCTTTCCTGGAGATACTCTTCCGGGCTTTATAAAGGAGTGGAACTTGGGGGCTGTGGTAACTGATTTCTGGCCACTCAAGGATCCAGTCCGGTGGACAGCTGATGTCAAAAAAGCAATCAATCCAGACATCCCTATCATTCAGGTAAGTTGTGGTCTTTATTGCATAAAATGAGCATGGAAAGCATTTTTACATCAAAGTCCCACTATTCCAGGGATTGTACAGTTGGTTACTTCTTGCAGTCATTATATCTTGTAGGTGGATGCTCATAATGTGGTGTCTTGAATAATTGGTATATTGGTATGTCTTGTAGGTGGATGCTCATAATGTGGTGCCGTGCTGGGAGGCATCTGAAAAGCTTGAGTATTCTGCCAGGACCATCCGTGGGAAGATTACTAAACTTCTGCCCACGTTTCTCACTGAATTTCCTCCAGTGGACAAACATCCACACTCATCCACAAGAACCGCCAAGGTAAAGTGTAGTACTCTGCTCAAAATTAAGGGAATGCTTTGTCATCACAGTATGTAACACCAACTGAACTGCAGAGATATCACTACGTCTGATTTGGAAGCATAAGCAATTGTGAATCAATTTCGGTCTACTTTGGTGCAAATGAACATGAGACTAAAGCAAGAGAACCTGAAAATAGGGAATGGTTTGCAAGTGGTGGAGACTGACCATTTCTTTTCTGTAGTTTTGCATTTTGTTAGTGTCAAGTGTAGTCTGTGTTGTCCTGTATGGTTAATGCATGCACTCCTGAACTCGACCTCACAACTTGCAGCACCACAGACTTGGAGGCTCGCAAGTGATCTAAAACCACAGGGTGCTAGTTTCACTTACTACTAGAAAAAAATGAAGAAATTCTGTAGCCCAAAGTTCCACATGGCCTACTCAGCTGTTATTGCCCGTATGTTTACTCAAGGCCTACATAACAGTCAAACTCAGGGTTGCGCCCCACTTTGACGGAATAAGTTTAGATGACAAGTGCTGGTAATAGGCCTAGGCCTACATATTTTTAGCATACAGATATTACATATTTTTAGCATACAGATATTACATATTTTTAGCGTACAAATATTACATATTTTTATGACTGAGAGCTGTAGATACCCTCAACCATCTTTTTAAGGTGATCATTTGGACAAACTTGACACCAGGTTATGTACCCCATGACAGCGAGTCAAATACCCCATTGAGAGGTTGATGACGTTGACCAAGCCTATGTCTAGTTTTCTACGGCACCATGCTCATAACACAACCAAAACACAATTTTTTAACTACTAATAAAGCTCTGAATAGCACTAAACTTCTGTAGTAGGGTCATCGAAGACCCTACATTTGAAACAAAGTACCAAGACCTTAGTAAGTGTACCAAGAGTCTATTAAAATTATGATTTTGACACCCACCACCCATCTTCCACTCTGTCCGTGCAAGTCAATAACCAAATGCAGCACAGTATAGTGGAGTAGGTGTAGTTCAGTTCAAGAAGAAGAGGTGTTGGTCTCCTTTGATATCATCACCTACATTCACCAGATATTATCAGAAACAGATATTTTTCATTATCATTTTTATTTATTTAGGGAATGCAATTACAAGAAACAACAACATAAACACAAAAAGAGGCAGCCACACAGAACCATCACAGCACTCTCCAATTACATTTTGATAGATACACTGATACAATCTACATATAGTATACGTGATGCCCTGCATCCTCTCTAGGAGTTTATACCAATACTGTAAATAAAACACATCCAACCTTGGCTATTTTTACTTAGGACATTCTGCACCCTTCCAGTCATAAGTTCAAAGGCAGCCAACCCTGAGACATAAGCTGAATCCATTCCTCAACTTCAAATCTATGCGGGCTGTGCCATTTATGCAGAATAATTCTTGCAGCTACAGCTACAGACCTGTTATCATTAACCCAACTTCAGCTTTTGTAAGGCCCCTAGGCATAAAAGACTTATCCCTTAACAGGCACAATTGTGGGGACTCTGAGCCAGCCCTCAGACTTTTGCAAAAGCCTGCCTTACAAAAGCGTATTATCAAGGGACAATCCCACAATGCATGGAGAGGTGTACCCACTTCCTTATTACACTTAGATCATTTATTTTCCTAGGTTGACCCTGTTTAAAATAACTTATTAGATGTGAAATAATATCTATTTACAATTTTGTAGTGAATTCATTTATTTCTAGTATGCCTTTAAGCCCTTCCCATATTTGAGATAATGTCTTGCCATATGTCCTCATCAATATCGTTAACAAGATCTTTTTGCCGTATTACCCAAACATCAGTGCAGTTGAAATAAATTAGACACTCACAAACTTTCCTCTTGAACTGAACTACACTTACTCCACTCTGTTGCGTTGTATTCGGTTATCGACTTGTTTGGACTTTTCCACAAACACAGACACAGCGGAAGATGGTGGGTGAGTCTTGCAAAATCGTAGTTTTAATAGACTCTTGAAATACTTATAAAGCTCTTGGTACCTCGTTTTAGGTGTAGGGTCTTCATTGACCCTACTTCTGAAGTTTGGTGCAAGTCAGAGCAGGCAGAAAACACACAGAAAACTAGACATAGGCTTGGTCAATGTCATCAAGCTCTTGATTTGACTCTGTCATGGGGTGAACCTGATGTCAAGTTTGTCTCAACGATGGAGTGTCCATACACATCACAGAGTCTAAATAGTTGTTGTGATGAAATGCAAAAGTTCTGTCTGCCCAAAATCTCTGGTAGATTTGATTTGATTTTCTATGTGCTTTGTTTTCAGCCTTTTGTATAAGATGGATTTTGGTTTACATGGAGTTGTGTTTTCAACAGATTGCACAACAGATTTCATAAGTAATATTTTCAACCTGAATATTTTGTCCATGGTCCCGTTTGTGTTTAGCAGTGTAGTTGTTTGTCTTATAATACTCTTTGTTTCGTTACATTTAAAGAGGCAAGAAGAATAGGAGATTATTACAATTATTTTCACAGTAATTGCACTGAAATGTGTGTTTTTTCTTTCTGCCTTTCAGGCAGTGAACTGGAATGAGATTTTGTCATCTCTGGAAGTGGATCGGCATGTTGGTGAGGTAGAATGGGCAACGCCTGGCACCTCAGGGGGTATGGCCATGCTGGAGTCTTTTATTGATCAACGCTTGCGTGATTTTGCCGATCTGCGGAACAACCCCAACGTGGCAGCCCTCAGCCAGCTCTCTCCATGGATCCACTTTGGTCAGTGTCAACACCCACAACTGCAGTGAAATACTGTCATTTTGGACAGACCCAACCTGCCGTAACTCAAAGAATCTCAAAGATTAGGCCTCCTGTAGATACTCACCCAGGTAGAAGCTCTGGGACCATAACAAAAAAATTGTTTGCCAAATCAGTAGCTGCCATGATACAGGCATGCTCACAGCACAGTTGTGTTACATATGATAGGCTGACCTCAAACCGTATTTGTCCTAATTAGCTGTACTTGCCCACAGGTCATCTCTCAGCTCAGCGTGTGGTCCGCCAGGTCCAAAAGAATGGCAAAAATTTCAGCAAATCGGTGGCCTCCTTCACAGAGGAATTAGTGGTGCGCCGGGAACTTGCAGACAACTTCTGCTTTTACAATGAGAATTATGACAATGTTGAGGGTGAGTGTTTACTGTGACACTGGACTAAACAGAAAACGACGGTTGCAAGTTCAAACAGCACACTTGCCTGTCTTACCTCGTTACCATGTAGTTTGTAAGGTTTTTGAAAAATATGGATGTCATCAGAAAATGTCTCTCTGAGCTCTACAAGTCATTTAACTTTTGTAGCACTGATGGTTTCTGCCTTGAGATAAGAGTGGAGTAATGCATCATGAGATTTGCTTACTGTTTTATTAGGTGCCTATGTGTGGGCCCAGAAAACTCTGAAGGACCATGCAAAAGACAAGAGGACTCACCTTTATACTCGAGAGCAACTGGAACAGGCTAAAACCCATGACAAACTTTGGAATGCAGCCCAGGTATTAATACAGGACTTCTGAACAACAAGGATAGGCGACTATAGCTTACCTTTAAGAGATCAGACTTGCATTCTGTGCTATTCAATTAGCAGAATCTTTTGGCTTTTTCATTTAATTGGCATTGATTTGTGCAAACATTTTTTCACGAAACCTGGGTGTTGTGATTAATGACTAGCTGACCCTCTGTGTAGCTCGGTGGTGCCTTTTTCCGTACTTAACCCAACATGCAACTCCGATCCTGGTTCAGACCTTGGTTATCTCTCGCCTTGACTATTGCAATGCATTCTTTACACATTTTCCAACCTGTGCTGTGAGTCTTTTACAGACGATCCAAAACGCACCTGCATGTCTGGTTTTCAGCCAGCCAAAAATAGCATGTCCCACATCTGTTCATTGAACTCCACTGGCTACTCTTAGCCGCTTGCGTCAAATTCAAAGCACTAATGTTGGCCTAACGGGGTGATTGATGGATCTGCTCCCATCTACCTTAATGCCCTCTTAATGCCACTTAGGGGTCCGGGGCCTTTCAGACACTTAGAGACAGTCTGCTACACTTTGACATTTTTAAGTTTTTCAGTTAACTAAAAATACATATGCAAAAGTGGCACATAGGGTTATATTCTAGAAGACCTTAGGAATAATAATATAAGAGTAAAGTCAATGTAATGAAATTAGTTTTTATTAAAATTCTGTGTAAATACAAGTACACAAAAACCTATTTTGAAAGGTCTTCAAACATTGTAAAAAAACACACTATAAACATATCTGGCCAAGACTTTTGAAGTCTGAACCTTGTAAACATAAGTGTTGGCTACATAAAAGTCAGAAGAGCATTTAGAGAAGTGTTGTAGTTTCAATACAAATTGTAAAAAAGTAAGACAAACTAAAGCCAGTGGCTGTTTCAAATGAATACTGATTAGATGGGTGTATCACACCTGTAACTGCCCCCTCCCCACTGTCATTGTCCATGTGTCTGTGTGTCAACTGCTGTCAACTGCTGTCATTGTCCACCTATCAATGGCTCTGCCAGGAGCAAGAGAGAGAGCAAAAGAGCTTAGATTGTGCTGTGAAAAGAGCTTAGATTGTGCTGTGAAAAGAGCTTCTCATCTAAGATGCCAAGCAGAAAAACAGTTTCTGTCTTGCTGAAGGCAAAGGTAGACGTTGCATGTATCGCACTTCCACAAAGTGGATGCTGTTTGGCCTCTGGCCGTGCTCTCTTCGGAGGTGGGATGTTCTCAACATCACTGTAAAATGTGTAAACATAATAATATAAGTTAGTCTTTCATTACCTTGATAGACATTTTCAATCTGATATGTAGATTTGTGTCATTATGCCTCTGCTTTGTAACACATAGAGTAGGCTATCTATCATTCACACCTAATCTGTTGTGATAATTTTCAGTTTCGGCTCACACCTTCCATTACAAAGACATGCATACTACTTATCAAAATAACAGTATCCTATAATAGATAATATGTTTGTATTTTACAATCCCATGGACAGACTTATGCACGGAGTACAAGGTAATACAGTACGCTAATAAACTTGGCAACCAACTGTGGCTATGCATTGCATGTTGACTGTAAATGCAACTAAATGAGTACAGCGTGACATGAATTTCAGCAATATCATATGATCATCTGTCCAGTGAAACACCTTCCTACTACTACCGAAGTGTACTTTGGCACGGAGCACAGGCTAACGAAGTAGGCTAACACTTAGCAACACGCAATGGCTACATTCTCCCTGTAAGCTAACCGAATCATGACAACAACAAGTAGTAAAATATATAGCTACTTACTCATCAGAAATGTCCTCCATGGGATCTAGACGAAGCTCAAAGTACATTTCATCATCGCCGTCATCACTGGATACATCTGACCGTGCGTCGTCAGACTCACTCTCCAAAGCGAGTTCTTCCTGAATCTGCAGTGAGGCTTCAGCAGCCGACATCATCTTGCTGGACATCCTTGCTCAGTGCTCAAGCTACCAACGTTGCACAGAACCAAAACAGCCCTCTACCATGCGGGTTTGTATATGCTGGAGAAATTGGGCGTGTTCTCACCTTTGCCGCAAAACAATGACCCAATGACGCTACTGATTGCCCTGGTCTTTACCATCTGAATAGCTGAGGGGTGTGTCAGTAACAGGCTGCTACTGCCTGAACTGGTGAATTTCTATTTATTCTTTCTACAAAGCGCATTCGATACATGTTTATTTTAAAATCTACATATTTGAAAACTAGAAGATTGAAGGTTTCCAGTGGTGTTACTCATATGTTTCTAGGACAAAAACTCGCGGACCTACAGATGTATTTTTGGAAGAGCCCCCTCAGGGGACCCGGACCCCGAAGTGTTTTAAAGTCTTATGTTACCCCCCTGGCCACTGCGCTCCTCCAAGGAACATTGTCTAGCATGGCCAACACCTCGCACAGGTCAATCCAGACTGTATTTTCATCTGTTGTTCTACGCTGGTGGAATGACCTTCCTGAAATGCTAGCAGAGCAACAGACACACAGCGACAATGTGGGTTAGCAACAGTAGATTTCACTGTTTGAAAATGCTGGTCGTGTCCACAGGATTAATATTCAGATTTCTCTGCGACTGTAGAAACACCACATTCTGAAATTTATGTAAATGCTGATAGCCTAATAACCAGGATACTGTTGTTCATATAAACACAGGCATACTCATTAATAAAAAATAGCCTACCCATTTGGTGACCTCTCAGCAGATGTTTTAATTTCTAACACTCATGTTCTGACTTTGAAGTATATAATTTCTTTGCATGTGGATCAAACTAGATATCCTGACATATTTTGAAATTTGCATGCCTAATTGCTTATATGTTGTTGTTAGTCTTTTCTTGAGCTTTCCTGAGCATAATTGTTCTTAAAACTTTTTCAGGGCTGTGTAAATTCACAAGGTATATGGGTAATCATCTGTACACTTTCACCTTAAGGGGTGGTTTTAAGGGTTGAAAAGCACTTCCTCTTGCTCTTATAAGTATTGGGACACCAAACTCTTACATGAGAATGTGCTAAACTGAGTGCTGGTGCCAAAAACGCGTGGAAGTGGTCAACATGGGACAGGGCCAAAGTGATGGAAGATTATGAAAAGTAGTGGTAGATGCTACATGAGATGTATTAAATAATCAAATATTTGCAACTTATTCATTTATTTATCATGATGATATTTTTATCCTGATCTAATGTAGATTCAGATGGTAACTGAGGGGAAGATGCATGGATTCATGAGAATGTACTGGGCCAAAAAAATCCTGGAATGGACCTCCTCCCCAGAGGAGGCGCTAGCTATTGCTCTTTACCTCAATGATCGCTATTCTCTGGATGGATGTGACCCTAATGGATACGTTGGTAAGTCAGCTTACCTTTAGACTTTATAAATCTTTGCACTACTGTGAAGACACTCAGCAGGGCTTGAGATTGGACTCACAGAAATGTCTTCTCTGTTTAGGCTGCATGTGGTCCATTTGTGGCATACATGATCAGGGTTGGGCTGAGAGGCCTGTGTTTGGAAAAATCCGCTACATGAACTATGATGGATGCAAACGGAAGTTTGATGTTGCACAGTTTGAAAAGAGGTACAGCAACCAGAAGATTTGAGAAAGTGAAGAGGCCAAGAAGGAGAAGCTTTTTTTTCTATGTGTGGTCTTGGGGGTGGGGGGTTAAATTTCCTGTCTGTTTTAAATACTGTCTTAAAAATACATTTTTACTGTTATGCATGGTGTATGTTCACATTTCCAGGTTCTCCTTGTGAAAATAAAGTCTTTGGAAAAAAGTTTTTTTTTAAGCTAAAACATTCCTTCAACTAGACCATTAATTAACTAGAAAAGTACTCGGAGAATCCAGTCCGGCAAGGCAATGTTGGGTCATTGACGCAATGCAAATTCCAGACGGTGTTCCAGATCCTTGTCCCGGAATGTACCGGTTTTTCAGGAAAATATAGGGATATGTCATCTCAGATGTCTGGACATCACATTCATTAATGGGCCTGACACAGACATCAGACCACTGTCCTGACATGCACAGCATTTAGGCTGTCTTAGGTCAACAAACTGATATTTCTACCTCAAGTTCATTCTTATTGACTGGAAGTGTGAAAGCAAGTGTCAAACAGGTCCTTACACCTTGCAACGACCTGGACTGAGCAGTTAGAACAGCACTTTAATTAAATTTTTAAATTAAGATTTTTAATAAAGTTACAAATTTTATCACTAACCAATTTGGTGATATTGCCTGACAGAATATTGCCTGTTTGCCTCTCTTTAATTTCAGTTTCTGTCTTCTGATGACATCTTTGTTAAATACATTTAACAGCTGAGCATGTATGCATCCGCTACATGTCAGTCTGTAAGATGTCGCTCATGTCATGTCAGTCTGGAAGATTTCATTCGATATCCAAACCCTCAAAGGATTAAACCACTGTAATAATGCCACTGTTTAGCTGTAATCAAACTGGGACATCCCTGGTCTTTAATGCGTTAATATCTGAATACATTTAAAAAGTTACTAAAACAATGTGTTCCATTTACATAGTCTGTATGTTGCTCTGGTGTATTAGACCGTATCAGAAAGCATAGATAGTGAGGATGGATAGATTGTGCTTTCTTGTGAAGGTAGTAGACTTTATTTGAATATACTTTTCATGACATCCAAGGTTGATTCACAAACATAGAAAATGCAATAAAACATTAAAATCATATTATATTTACAAGTGAGTAACCATAATGAGTTACCATGTCATAGCCAAATTCCTAATAAGATTTTAGGTGAAGTTTTTACCATGGAGAATTTACCATGCCTGATGCACTAAGGAAGTGAATTTGACAATTAAATTTGAATGAATGTTAAAGAACTCTCTCTTTGGTGTTTCTCTCCTGTCAAAGTTTATGTCTGGTAATCAGGAAATAACTGCTGAGGAAGATTGCAATGATTGGCCAGGAGTTCTGTAACGTCTGTGGGAGCATGATTAAATGCAGCACGGCCTTAAATGTGAGGTGCAGAATTTTTATTTGGTTTTTCATGGGCAACAGGAAGCCAATGAAGCAGGATGGTGCAAGTATTGAACATGTAGTGAGGTGAGGGGACCTCATGGTGGAAGATGAGATGAGTTTCTGCTGGGAGATTGACTTCACACAATTAAATGGCTTCTGGACCCAGTCCTTCGGAGACCATTTTTTCTCTTTAGCGCTATGACTGAACATGTGTGATGAACTGCAATGATCCCGGAAACTCCAGAATGGTACAGGCCATCAGAAAGGAATGTTATTTTGTACTAATGAACACACCAAGATATGTTTAAATTTTTTTTCCCAAGTGAGATACCCTAAATAATATGGGTTTTTTCTTTGTTTAATACATATTACCAGTGCACTACTGCATGCAATTTAGCTTTCAAAGTGGTCTGTTTGAACCAGGAAGGTTCTGATACTGTACACTATGGAAGAGCTTTGAGGTTTAAGCATTGTTCTAATTATGTTTTTTCTTTTCTAATAGAATTTATAATGAGGACTCACCATGTAGAGGATGAAAGAACACATTCCCTTTGTAATGTTCCTTTAGATCCCAACCCCCCATACTGTGATTACACAGTAATTGTAGGATATCTTCTGTTTCCTTTGAAAGCATTATTGCTATCAGTGTTTTCAGTGCTTTCAGTGTTACTTTTCTGTTCAGTCTAAAACGATTCCTTGACTGATAGTATTTCCATGTTTCTCTTTGGAAGATTTTCTTTCAGTTTGTGAAAGCTAATGATAAAGGAACAAAATTGTTCTCCACATTCTTTTAGAACTAAAACTGAATAATCAAGTTGGATATGGTCTAATTTGGATGAATTTGGATTATTAATTGTACAATGTACATTGTAATTGTACATTGTTTCACTGGTTCTTTAATTATTTTGCCATATTAAATCATAGATGTATTCTGAACCTCCTCTTAAGAAGCTAGCAGCACTAACATGAACAAGCCAACGCCAATGACAATGGCCCAGATGCATGCTGTGCCTGCAGAGGGGTTCAGTGGCATCTCAGTCCCTCCTGGAAGATGGCCTCAACCATCTCTGAACTCTCAGTGGCATGTCAAAGGATAGTGACTATAACATTTGGTCTGCATCCAGTGTTTATCCATACATAAACTATAATATGTTGTCTGCATCTAGTCTTTAACCAAACATAAACTATTTTCACTAATGAATGACAAAAAATCAGTAATTTTTAGGTTACCACAGTTACACCAGAGAGACCAGACACCAGCGAGACCACTCTCCCCAAGTCTCACCTCCACTGAAGCCAATTCAAGCTGTACTTCTTAACTATTCCTGACGACAGAAGTCTGTGGTTGCTTTCAATAAAAGAGGATGCAGTAATTAGTTACTGCAAGTCCTCAGTTTTCAGATCAACATTGTATGTGGCAATAACAACACTGATGACAGATTTCTTTTAAGAGTTAGATATTTTAAGAGAGAGATCTTTTAAGATATAAAAAGTTATAATTTGTCAAAATTACAAAGTTGCAACTGAACATTCTCATCATTGTCATCACATGACACATCACAGGGCACATGAAAAGGACCAGGCCAACCACTATTCCCACAGGGAAATATACTATGCGTACGATAGAAAAATATTAAAGCATATAAAATGATGTGAATAAGCTCAGCTTGGGTCCAGATGTTTATTTCAAGCTGCTTGAGGACACCTGTTTTTTAACCAGTCTGTTTCTGTAGGCCATGAAATATGTCAGTTTGAAGCGATGATTGTCTGACTTGAACTAATCCAATAATAAGCAAAATATGGGCACTCTTGATGGGTATATGTGTATGATGTTGATTGGACGAGAATAAATTTAGTCGAGGAAACCAAAGACTTTGGAGAGTACTAGTATAAGTAGGCTACTGTAGCAAAATATTTAGCGAAAGTAGGCGGCACTAGCCTAGATCCCATTGCCCCATGGTGATACTTTGGTGTGTACATTTTTTTCACAATGGAAACAATATTTTTAGGTTGTCTGTGTGCATTAAGTGCTCTTGATTCTAAGGGTGAGTCACTATGCCATTGTTCAGTATGTAGTAATAAGTTACTTGTAGGAAAACATCTAAAGGGTCATAATGTTTGCTGTTGTGAAGATGTCTCACACATGTTACAAGCTCATACTTAGGTCTCTGTACAAGGAGGACAATTAAAAAAAACCCTCCTATCTCTGTTTTCTTATGTGCTCATGGTCATGTTTGGGAAAGTGCATTAATAATTCTCTTTGCTTAGCTCACTGAGCCCACTTTTTGGTCCAGCTGGGAAGTATGTTTTTATAGTGTCTAAACAGCCATCTCCAAGGTATCAAATCACAGATGTGGCTCATCACTAGAGACTGCGTTCTCACAGTGACACACAACAAAAACAATACAGTTATGCAAGTGTCTGTACTCTGATAAGCAGAAATAAATCCTACCATCATAATTCCCCGAGGAACCAAAACAAGCCATACATACACAGATCTATTCATATTTACTAGGCACATTTTGCCAAATAACAAAATATGTCAGTTGAAGTTACCCATTCAACAAAATCCCAAAGTCCAATACCAAGAATCCTGGGCACTGTCAGATACTTCATTTCCCCTATTATAAGTCAGTGTGGCATGAAGACTGCATAAATATTTTAAAAATAAAACTTCCAAATTTAGCTGGTACATGGGCCTTTTATTACTTCTTGATAGCCAAAACTGATTTCTAACTCACCTCCCCAAACTTTAGACTTCCATGGATTCCCAAACTTCTGTGAACTCACTTACAGCTCTTTCATCTGTAGTGTTTGAACAATTTTTATTTGTTTTTTCAAAACACTAAACCCCAAAATAGAAACAAATGCCAAAAACCGTTATAACTGTGCTCAAAACTAAATACTGTTGTCAGATCGATTAAGCACTGACAACCGTAACAGTGTCATTTGCACCAAGAAAGATCCTACTTGCACCAAGAAAGATCCTACTTCAGTAGAAGTAGCCCAGGGCCTGTTGCTGATTCTGTACTTTTATTTCATGAGCAACGAAAGGCTTGAGTGCAAGTGGCACCCTTTTCACTTCTGTAGCATTTATGAGACAGTGCATCAACATGGAAAACAGAAGAAATGTCTGTCATTTGCAATACATATTTTTTTAAGGAAAAATATTTAAAATTCTAGTTATTGAGTACTGCATGCTAGACACATTTACTGTATTTCCCTTGTTCCCTTTGACAAGAACGTGGACACAATCACAATTGCAGAATTTATGGTTCATGCCATTGCCCTCCTCATATTCCTGCTCTTAAATATGTCATCTCATAATTTGCAAAAAGAGTGAACAATTTTCTTGTGTTCAAGCAATTGCTGTTTAGCTTCTACTGCCTGTCCCATCATACCTTATACAAGTGGATAACTGCAAAATGTGTTTTGTGCTTACAGACAAAAGTGTAGGGTTTCAATAAATGGGTTTTAGGAAAAACTGTAGCATTTGCTGAATTGTACATTGATTGAGCTTGAGTTGCGGCGACTTCCATAACTGATGATATTGAATGCCAGTCCTTTCCAAATAAGTACATAGTTCAGGACAAGTGGTATGAAGTACTTTTTGGGTCATGAGCAGCATGCCAAATAAACTGTAAACAATTAAGCAGTTTTGCTATGTTTATTATTACCATCTATGGACTGGTGTGGATTTGATTAGCCTTAACAGAGCACAGTAATATACCCACCCTAACACACACACACACAATAGAAATAGAATAGCAAAGACATTCCATACACATAAATGGCTTGTTACCTTTTTTGTAGAATCTGGTTAGGCTTTGAGTGACCTAAGCACAAGCGAAACTGTTGAAATTCCACTGTTTACACAAATCTACAGCCAGAGATGCTGCTGACCACTTGTGTTTAGATTCCAGAACTAGTGTTGGTTTTGTTTATTTTTGCTGTGTATTTGGTTAATACTTTTGTAGACACTACAAGTTATGCAAGTTATGGAAAGGTTACTAGAAGGTTCTATTAGATCATTGGAATATGCTAGAAAATGTGAAAAGTGTCAGGTTCTTAGGCCAATACTTGTGAGATATGTTTTTGAGGTATTTCCTTCTGTCAGAGTACATTACCAAAACATGAAGTGTGTGATAATTTACTATAGTAAAATAACTATTTATTATCAGGTTTGCACATGACTTAATATACCAACCAATAAGTGGCATTATTGTTACATGTAACATCCTTTTAAAAAGGTGTATAATTGACATTGATTAGTTATAATGAGGTCGGTATTCTCTGTTAGACAGATTGGCCAAGGTAGACACCTTTCTCACACTCTGTGCTCCTAGAAGTGACAGAGTATTTACGGTGGGTGGTCTTACACATCACCTCTTTGAACATCTCCCTGAAGCGGGTGGACATGAGGTTGTAGAGGATGGGGTTCATGGCTGAGCTCAGATAGAAGAAAACTCCAGAGAGGATATGGACCCATTCGAAAACCATGTATCTCTCTTCTGTCCAGGTGTCTATGTAACTCCACATTACGCGATCAATGTGGAAAGGGGCCCAGCATATGGCAAACCCCAACACCAACACACCTGTGGCACAATAGATGACATGAAATGAATTAAATCATTGCTTTAAATCATCAAATCATTTTCTATCAAATTTTACCCACAAATACTTAAATATAATTCTGGTTGGTACAATGCAACATTTTCATTCCTTCAAGAAATAAAAAACTTACAGAGCATTTTTGTGACCTGTCGATGATATCTTTTTTTCTGAGAGGTCCGGTGACGATCCATGCCCTGGTTTGTCTGAAGGCTCACCTCAGTCACCTGTGTCATGGCTGTTCTCTCCCTGTACAGCTGTAGTCCAATGAGCAGGTACAGCACACCCATAATTATCATTGGCAGCAGGAAAAACACAAGTGCAGTCACCTGGACCAGCAGGTTGTAGATCCAGGTGGGCTTGACCACCACACAGGTGGCTGATTCAGGGAAATGCTGTCCAAACCTAGGGGGGAGGTATCTCAAACCATGCAGGCTTGTGTTGGGCACGGCACAGATGATAGAAAGCATCCAAAGCACTAGGATCACGTACTTCACATGTGTCTTTGTGACAATGTGCTTGACTTGCAGAGGATGCACCACTGCCAGGTATCGCTCAGCACTGAGGGCAGTCACATTAAGCACGGACGCAAAGCACACCGTCTCAAAGAGAAATGTCTTGAAGTAACAGCCTCCTGGGCCCAGGAGGAAAGGGTAGTTATTCCACATCTCATAGAGCTCCAGGGGCATGCCCAGCAGAAGTACCAGCAGGTCAGACACCGCCAGACTGAAGAGATAGTAATTGGTTGGTGTTTGCATGACTCTGTAGCGGGTGATGACTGTGCAGGTGAGCACGTTGCCCAAGACACCTGCCATAAAGATGAACAGATAGATGGCACACACAGGTAGAAAAAGTGGAGAGCGGCGTGGGCCCAGGTACTTTTCAAGGTACTCGTTGCGGCTTAGACACAGGTCTGGCAGGTCCTCAGCGCTGACATTCCAAGTTCTACAGTTCTTCTCATCTGCGTCCTGGCACCAGGCTGAGGCAGAGTTACGATGTAGGAAGCCTGAGAAGGAACAGTTGAACTGGACCATCTGAATGGAGAATGGAACAACCTCCTAAAAGTGACAGCAAGGCATTATACCGAAGACACTGAAGATGTATGAACATATTTTCATAAATCATATCATAGATCATATTGTACTAATTAACAAAGCTAAGTGTTAAACAAATGGAGCAAGGATACTGCCAGTGCAATTTCTGTCTCTAGAGCATAAATAATATACTTAATATATATATCAGAAATATGTAGAACAGTACTTGCAGTCCTTAACTGTATACAGAATTAAACATAGCAATAGAAAAATTATGGGCAAGTTATATCACACACATTCAGAGTAGTTTTAATACAACTAGTGGTTAAATAAAATAACATTTGCATTAAAATAAAAATAATTTAAAATAAAAACATTATATAATAATAATAATAATAATAATAACCAACATAATTAACAACATGTGAAACATTTGTATGTGGTCATATCTTACCTCTAGGAAGTCTTCCATAGTAAACACTTATGTTTTTGTTTGTTTTTCAGGAACAGTGCAGGAGAAGTCTATTTCTCTGTTGCTATGTTTCTCTGGTATTCAGTTCAGCAGGGATTGCGGTTTGTTTCCTAAGCTTTCTGTTACTGTCTTTTTCTACCTCACTCACAACTCTCTCTCTCTCTCTCACACGCACACACATTTATTATCCCTCCTCCTTCATATCTTACATCTGTTTATCACACCCCTTTCAGTAGATTGCTATCTCTTTCAGTAACTTAATCTTTTTCCTCTGTGGGCCTTGTTTGGTTTAGTTGACAGAGATGGCCCAATCTAGGCACATTTGAGACACATTTAAGGTGGAGAAACAGACAACATGAACACTGGCTATGTAAGGTACTTGTTTAGCCAAATGATTACTGACTATTTCCCCATGTTGTGATGTCCTTTTAGCTGAATATTGCATGTGCCAATATCCGTTTACGTTTACGTTTATGCATTTAGCAGACGCTTTTATCCAAAGCGACTTACATTTTTGTCAACTATCAATTGTTCAGGGCCAGTCTCCCCTAGAGCAACTTAGGGTTAAGTGCCTTGCTCAGGGTCAGAACGGTGGCAGCTGGGATACGAACCCAGCATATATCCTTGCATATCTTTTGCTTTTACTATCATTTGCTAATTGACAATAAAATTCAGTCTCTTCCTGTCTCTACACTCTCATAATCCATGCTGTTAAAATTGTTCCTATATATATACCAAGTAAAACTAAAGCTATGACTCCTGTTATGAATGGCCATGATGATTTTAGTAGCATGCATGCAGTTGAATATTATTTAAACAAAGAAAGGCGACATACAGCATTGATCATCTGAATCTGTTCACCAAGATATCCTCCTTGTTGCAACACTGTGCAGTGATTTGCCAGTTGTCATCTGTAGTACAGACAACTAGTTTTATATCATCAAACTGATTTTGATGTGATCATGTCAGGACATTGGGATAGGCCATCAATTAGCAGGTTAGTATGCAACTTTCTCAGCAAGAAGTTGTGCAAATGTATTATTTTCATTACAATGTTATTATATGAGATTCACAAATATTAATTTCATTAGGCTACATGAATTTGTATATTCATTCATTAATTTACTCATCCTGTAATAAATACTTTCATGTTTGAAATATTTAAAGGATTTATTTGGTTATGAGAGCCACTTGATGTCAGGCACTGCCAACTGGAATACAGGAACTGGAATATAGGCCTCTCTATAGGAAGCTAAGTGCTGCCTGGCACCCTCTAACATTTCCTGTCTACACTTTTGACATTTGCTTTTGTGAATATATGCAGGACTTGAGATGAAACAGCAGGGGCATCAAAGATCAATAGGATTGAGCAGAACAGTCAGTTTGGGAACACTACATGCATAGAAAGTGGTATGCAGAATTTGATGAGGTTATACTTGGAACAGACCTGTTGGATAGGCCAATGATCTCATGCAGTAACATGAGTTTTTAAATCATAGCAATTCACAGTGGGCTTCTGCTGTTAATTTGAAGTTAATTGAAAGCAAATCAACATGAAAGTCATTACAACACCATAGGGATTGACCTCTTTCTGAGAGCATGTGTTTGTGTGTGTGTATGAGTGTGTGTGTGTGCGCACATCTACTGTAGCCTGTTTCTTGTGTTTAGCATGTTATTTCCAATAATCCCAGTTATTTAAGCAAACATGTAATTCAACATGAATGTCACACATTGAAAAGTCATCATCTGCTTGATGGATGTCTTTCCTGGTTTGCTGTTTGAAGTTAGATTTTGTAAATGTCAAGTAGTCCTTGAGCCAGACCCCCAAATTTGGCCTGTCGGTACCACTTAATGGCAGTAAGTGTTTTTTGCAAGGTGTGCAGCCCTTGTTAAAGGAGTTAAAAAATATGTGATAGTATTGCAACCAGTTTATGTCCATTTTAAGGAATGGACATAAGGAATGTCCATATGGAGGGTTTCATGACAGGCGAATAGGGTAAAAAAATTAACTAATAGATATCCCCACAACTTCCTCAAATTATTATTTACATTACACTTTTTTGTATTGCAGGTTTGCTGAAATGTGATGTATAAATATGTTAATGAGGCATCATACACTTACAGTAAATTATGCAACAATTATCTGAATTCTGGCCTGTAGCATAAGGGTAAACCATTTAAACTGCCTAATCTATAATATATTTTTTGGAAGCTTACACCCATAGGTTTAATATGCACGGAAACAAATCCAACCTTCCACACCATAATGCAGTGTCATAATTGCATTGTATTGAAATGCATTGATTTTGGCTAATTGTCTATGTTAACATTCAATTTTATATTTAGCATAGCCAGACTTTTCACAAAAAGTTTGTTTGGTTGGTAAGAGGCACTGTAAGCCCACTGAACCCATGGCCTAAAATGTGTGCAAATTGTTGCATATTTCAGCTTAGAATGGCTCATCTATATATGTACAAAGAATTTCAGAAAACTTGCAATACAAAATGATACTATCTTAATGTAAATCAGATGGGGAAGTTTTGAAGGGATTGAAGGAACCCTATTAGTTCATTTCTACCCTGTTATTCACCATACTATATGCCCCTATCTTACAATGGGTATAAAGAGGGTGATACACTAAAAGCTACCACCGATGCAAAGCTACCATTCTAAAAATCACTGTGGTACCAACCAACCATCTGACTCAAGAACTATCAGTAACTGCGTTTCCATCCAACTAGTAATGCGAACAAGAAATCCTCGGTTGGAAGCACCTGCAAATTCGCATCAGTCGCCTAAAGCGAATATAAATTGTATTCGCTCGAGGGGGATGGACTAACTGTTGATGCGAATAAGGCAAAATGCGATGGAAACAGTTTAATTTGCGTATATTCGCTTTTACCGCGTTTCTGTCCATAGACGTTGATCCCAAAGCAGGTCGGAACACGTCACTTGATTTGCATAATGTAATTTTTTTCTTCACATTACACAATTGATGGAAACGATACAGAGGCGCATATTCTTGGGACGATTTTTAAAAAATATGAAATCCGAATAAAACCCAGCTACTGTAAAATCCCTAAATCTGTTCTGTTGTTGTATATGGAGAACAATGATCTAACTTATCTTGCCAATTGTTGGGCAAGAGCATTTAGCCTCGGCTGTCTGTCACCTTAGAACCTTTTTTCATACTTGTTTGTTTTTTTCAAAAGGAAAACATAGTTGACAACAATCTGTTGTTATACTAAAAATGCAACTTTGTGTCACCTAAGTATGACTCACTCTCTAAGTTGGCAAAGCTACTCATGACTAATGCGGAGGGTGCTGTTCGCTAGCAATAGGCGTTGACATAATTGCCATTCTTCCTGGTCGTTCTGAACATGATAGGATAAGAATGAGGGAAATGCACTAAACGAAACTGAATCGGCATGGATATTTACGTACGTAAATGCTGACAGAAACACTACCAGCCCATGGAACCAACAAATTTACAGGTAGGGTAATAGGACTAGGCTATATAGGCTAATCGAACTAAGGCGCAGAAAAGCCTAAAAAGCAGTGTGTTCTATTCAAGTTGTTTGTAGGGCAAACCAACACACTTTTTGCGGAATGCTAATGACACATTCGTCGCTATAGGACACCTCTCTGACCAGCCGATTAAAAATACAGTAGGGCTATATGTGAAGAACTATGGCAATCAGATGTCAATCAGATATACTAGGCCCACAATTGTAGCCTATCAAGTTATGTTTTGAAGGCTAATGACCAGTTAGGTTGCCCAGCAACTTATGTATGCTCATAAATTTCTCAGCCCTAAGTCTGTCACTAAATGTTTAGGCTATACATAATGCAATCAGTTTATGGCTATGACTATAGTTATTTGTTTGTTTTGTCATCACAATATACATAACTTATGGCACAAAGCATCTTGTCAACATAGGCTAACTTAATGCTATGATGAATTTTTTTTGTAGGCTATGCTCTGTCTGAACAGTACTTAAGTACAGTAAAAATGTATGCTATGCATTTACACCCTATACGCTCTAGCTTTCACAATGTATTTTCACAGGTTAAGTTGGCAAAGAAAAAAATGACTTAGATACACATTATGGTGCTTGACAAAAATATCATATTATGAAAATATTATTTATAGGTTCCCAGCCTCACAAGCCTAGTCTGTGATTTTGGGGCCTATTCATCATTTGTGCTCAGCAGTGATGCACCAAGGTCTTATGCTTTATAAATGACAAAAGATCTATAAATCTATTCTATTCTATATAATATCTGTGACTATATTCTATTAATATTAATCGCTATTCTGTAAGTATATTCTATTAGTATTAATCGCTTCTATTAATTAATCGCTCAAAATGATTATTTAAGAAAGCCATAGCTGTGGCAAACAAAGCCTTCCAGGATGATGAGGCAGGAAACTATGAAGAGGCCATCAAGTCTTACCAGCATGCAGTGCGATATTTACTGCATATAGTGAAACGTAAGTTGTAATTTCATGTTCAATGTGATTTGAAATTTGATTTGTGATTTGTAATTTATTTGCCATAAAATATACATACACACTAACACACACACACACACACACTAACACATTAACACACATGCTGCTTTGTGTCTATTCATCTGCGTTTCTCTTTCTGCAGGTGAGCCACAGGGTAAAGAGGGCAACCAAAAGATAAGAGACAAATGCAAACAATATCTGGACAGAGCGGAAGAACTCCAAGACTATCTAGATAACAAACAGGTCTTCAGTGGTTATAAAATCATGCAATTATGTTTACATTTATGCTTCTAGTAGATGCACAAAAATATACAAGCCAATTATTCTGTAAAACGAATTCATTTGATGCAGGGTAAACAGAGGATTTAAAGCTTCATGAAATTTCCAAAAGTTTGGGGTAGTAGGGGTCAGAGCTCCAGGTCAGGGCTGAGCAAAGAAAGAGTATGATGGGTCTTCACAGAGTTCTGTGCATGGACATCCTTGACTAGACACATGTTTGGAATAGACTGTGAACAGACTTAAAAGTGGAAAGTGAAAGAACTCTCAATTTGCAAATCAGGTTATTGTTAGAATATTACCCTTTTATAGTCTTTTTAGTGGCACTGTACAGATTTCTGGGTGCATGTGTGTCCATATTGGTTGCACCCTGCATCAGAATATTGAAGCTTGTAATTATATTATACAATTTAAGACTGATACCATGAAATTAAAATTGGCCAGACATTGTAATACTAATCAGTCAAGCCCAAATCTGCTATCATTATGTCTGAAGATTCTCATTCATCCAGGTCACAGTAGTCATAAGTTCTAAGTTGTAGGCTACTGGACTTATTTTTTGGAGCTTTCAAGATTTTTTCAAGTAGACCTATAATTCTGGCAGCTATCCATTCTTATAAAATAAAATATGTTATCATATCCATAACTGAATGTTTTTGACCACTGTAAACTCTAGCTATATCTCTTTTGTAAACCAAAGCAACGTTAATTTAATTTTTTTTAGAGCATGGCAGTATTAAAGCATTGCATACAAGTAAACCGAGATTATGGATTTCAGCAGGTAGCCCAGGCCTAAATAAAAGTTCTGCTCAGCTCAGTGAAGTAACCTACAGTGGGTCTATGATTCAGCAAGAGGGAGAGTTTAGAGAGCCTACTTGTGAACAACGCCTGTGTTAAACAAAGATGCCTGAAAGCAAAGTGCCTTAGTGTAGTTTATGATAAAAGAATGTAGTGTGGCAGGACTTTGAGTGTGATTTGTTCGTGACGTCACCACAGTTTCTCTCACATGAACATTGCAGGCGGAAGTGACATTCGACATTTTAATGCGGAAGTTTTCACTCTGCAATTATCCAACGACTTCAGAAGAAACATAAAAACACAGAGATTGAGTGTCTTCGAACGGATTGATAGATAAACGTGTATTCTAAAGTAGTGACTGTCGTATTGACGTTAATATTGTAAGTTTTCTTCAGTAATCAGCCCTCATGGCTGCCAATAATAATTTACAGGTAAGTTGGAAGATAGCATATTGCTTAGCTAGTTAGCTTACTTGAAGGGAGGTGACGTCTAACTTGGTAAGAGTTAACTGGTAAATTAACTCTTACCAAAGAACATTAAAAGATAAATCTAAGTATATTGTTGACCACCTGATACGGATAGGTCAGCGTGTTTGTTTCGATGTTAAACGAGCCAGCGTCAAGTTCTCAGCTATTGTGACAGCTAACATGCTAACACAAAATGTTAGCTGTCTAACGATAAGTGACTACTTAGCTGTTAATGGCTAACTACATTAGTAACAGACTTGTTGACAATTGTTTTCAAATGACTCATGGGTAGCGACTTCAGTTGCTGGTCAAGCAGTGACTTGTAACAGTTTACCGGTTAGCTTTTCAACTCGTAATGTATGATGAGTTTACAAGTCTAAGCCAAAGACTGACAGAGCTAGTTCATGTTGGCCTGTGGTTAATTTACGTTAAAGTTAATATAACGTTACAGACAAATTGCCCAATTTCTAACAGTATGGATACTTTTATTATTACTGCAAGATTTACGTAATGTCCTTTTTGTACAGAATCGGAGTGATTTGTCACTGTTGATATAATTTGCATCTCCCCTAGGTGGCCTTTGTGTTGACCAAGCCCATGTAGAAAGTGTTGGCCTCTTTCAGTTTCTAGCAGAGGACTTAACAGCTTTTTTTTTTTAGCTAGTCAGACACTTCGTCCTGTATGGTCAAGGGATTGAATCTGAATAAAATATGAAAGCAGGTGTTCTGACTTTAGGAAATTAAAATAACTACTCTGAATAGCCTAGCTTTTCAACGAGTACAATGATTTGATGATGACAACGTTTGTAATGTTTTGATTTGATGATGATGACAACGTTTGTAATGTTTTGCCTTAACTTGTTACTTCCAGAAAGCAATAGATCTTGCAAGCAAGGCTGCTCAGGAGGACAAAGCCCAGAACTATGAGGAGGCCTTGCGTCTGTACCAGCATGCAGTTCAGTACTTCCTACATGTTGTCAAATGTAAGTCTGCTTGGACCTTCTTGTTGTCATTCCCTGTGTGCTGTCCCTATGGCCATACATAAACTGTTCTTATGTCCCTCCACATCAGACTTTTTTCCATTCTTATTTTCACAGTTGCCATTGATGTAATGCCATTTAGCTGTAACCACACTTTATCTTCATTTTCATTTCATAATGTGAGAGAAAGGTGCTATCGTTATTTTTACGATCTGTGATTACAGATGAGGCTCAGGGAGATAAAGCCAAACAGAGCATCAGGGCAAAGTGCGCAGAGTACCTGGACCGAGCAGAGAAACTGAAAGAGTATCTCAAGAAGAAAGAGAAACCTCCAGCCAAGCCAGTTAAAGAGTCTCAGTCTGATGACAAAGGGTGAGTGTGTGTACATCTGTGAGTGATTTGTGCGTGCTCACAAAAACTGCCCCTTGTAAAGGAAGCATCAAAATAGTATTAAAAATCAGCTCTTGCTTAGTGAGCCCAGAAATTCTTTAACAAAGGTCTTGATCTGTTTGTGGATAACACTGTAGGAATGACAGTGATGAAGGTGGTGAGGACCCAGAGAAGAAGAAGTTTCAAAACCAACTGCAGGGTAAGTCACTGCATACACTCATACTTAAGGTTACCAGAATTTCCTACGGTATAAAAGTGTTTCATGTCATCATCATCATCACCACTTATATCTACTGACAGTTTGGCAAACATGCTGACTACTTGATGATGCATTTCTCTATTTGGATTTACATTAGGCCCTGTTTACACGTATCTAGATCTTTTTATAAATGGATATTTTTTAATCAGTTTATTTTATAAATTGTACACGTATCTAGTGGAATCCAGAAAATACAGCATTTTGAAAAATCTCCACTTTGGAGGTCATTTTAATAAGTATCTGTATAAGGTGGCTAAAACTCTGTTTACGTGTAATTAAGAGGCCCAAACAAATAAATATCTGTTCATAAAAATATCTAGATGCGTGTAAACAGGGCTTTAGATTAATGTAGCTACAAATCTTTCAGGTGTCTGTTTATTTGCTGATGGCCTTCAATAACCATGTTGAAATGTATAGAAGAGAAGAGATCTTTTAGTCTCATTTGATGAACAATGCCCTCATCAAAACAGAAGTAATCTTAAATAATAATGTGCGGAGATTAGATTATGCGACTGCAAATTTGTCTAAGTGCTATACATTTGTCCACAGGGCCTTAGGAAAGTAAATTAATTTGTAAATTGATTAGTTTTTCCTATTCCTCACAGGTGCCATTGTCATGGAGAAACCAAATGTAAAGTGGAACGATGTGGCCGGACTAGAAGGAGCCAAAGAGGCACTGAAAGAAGCCGTCATTCTGCCCATCAAGTTCCCTCACCTCTTTACAGGTATGGGATCAAATGGTTGAGGTGCATGTAAATATGTGTGGCTGTATAAACATTTTATATGAGTTTATACTGCTTCGGGCACGTTTGAATTTTTTTTGTATGTTTATAGTTTGAAATTGGGTAGGGATGATGGTGGTGGAGATGAGCACATAAAACAGTATTTCATTACAAATTACAAACACATTCAATCAATTGTAACCAAATACAGTACGAAATTACTGTTCTGAGAAATGTATGTAATTAAAATACTTAGTAATTATAAAGTAACTACTGTGTAATTTGGAAATACAAAAAAATACGTTCACGAAGTCGCAATTTAATAGTTATGTTGATAAACCTATAGGACAGATTTTTCTAATTGCTCAGATTTTTGTGTCATTCAGCAAGGCTCAAAGCTAATTTTTAAACAACAGCAAGTTTTAAACATTTAATTCTTGGAAATTTTTGCCTTTAATCGAACAGTAGAGTAGAGAGTGACGGGAAACGAGTGAGCGATGAAGAGATGGGGAAAGGGTCTGGAAATGAGCCATTATCAGAATTGAACCCTTGTCCCCATGTTTACAGCATTGACACCATAGCTAACTGCCTTAGTCACTTTTCAGGAGTTATCCAGATGTGTATGTGTATAAAGTATGATTAGGTGTGTACGCTGCCGTTACTCCACTGTTGAGTCTTCTGGAAATTTCACTGGCCTAATCCAATGACACGAAGGAAGGTGTCCACTTTTTAACTCCACAGTCACCATCATCCACATCTACCATCTCCACTACCTGAACCCACAAAGACATTGTTGTTGCATTCCAGTTTATTGGATATAAGTGCTTGCATCTGTGAGATGTTTGGCCAATGTGAGAACCACCAAATCTATAATAACACTAGGGATAACAGCATTTTATCCCTATCTTTGTATAAAAATGTCTCTTATTTATTTATGTATGTATGTATGTATTTATTTATTTATTTATCTATCTTTGTATACAAATGTCTCTTATTTATGAAAATGTATTTTGTATAGTTCAACAACTACATCCAGCGTTTTCCTTTCTAACAAAATACAAATTGGAAATTGCATATTTTGTAATTAAATGCATATTTAAATACATGTAGTTCAAATACTGCCTACCTCTGGATGATAGTCCTGCAAATTGTTGAGGTTTAATCACAAAATAGAGTAAATGAGAAAATGTTTTTTCTAACCCAAACCATCTGGCTATTCCAGCCCAGGAGACATTTGTTGAAGATTTGTTATACCACACGTATACAGAACACAAATTCCTTTTTGTGTGTGTGTGTATGTGTACCACAATGGGCCTGGGCTACATGTGAAGTGAAATTGTTAAAGGTAGAATCAGCAGCACAGATGGAAGTTAGCTACTGGGAAGTTTAACATGCAGACACATCAAATCCAGGCCCTGCTTTCAAAGTCCCTCCCCTGTGCACATGCACTGCTCCTATGGTCACTCGCAACCAAGAAGCACACAGATTAATGTTTGTTCTCGCTGGATCTTACTTGGAGGTGTTCCAAATAAGTAGTTACCCCCATTCCACTCCCACTCTGGGTATTTTCTGTAATTTTTTTTGAGAGGTGCATGCATGCCTGAAAATTTTGAAAGACTGCTGCCGCGTAAACCTTTCACCAATTAGTTGGATTGTCCTTGGGCGTTTTCACTTTTAACCAGGACAGGACAGTGAAAGAGAGTGGGAGCGAAAGATGAGGAAGGGTCCGAATATGATCTCGGGTTGCATCACTCCCTGCCAAAACTTCTGCTATCTAACCTAAATCCTCCTCCCCCTGTTTTCCATCAGGGAAAAGAACTCCGTGGAGGGGCATCCTTCTGTTTGGCCCTCCTGGCACGGGGAAGTCTTACCTGGCCAAAGCCGTGGCCACTGAGGCCAACAACTCCACATTCTTCTCCATCTCCTCCTCAGACCTGGTGTCCAAGTGGCTGGGGGAGAGTGAAAAGTGAGTGTTGTTGATACGTTTGTTCCTCTCACTTGCCAGAGTTGCGTCTGACATTGATTTTGTGTCTGTAAAACTCAAAGGTAAAGTGAAAAGAAAATGAAATGGATGAGAGCGAAAATAGTTCCCTGAGTACACTGAATACACACACACACACACACACACACCCCCAATTACTGGTGTGGCACATCGTCAAGAGCTGATCTGAACACACCCCTCTAAGTCCTGTCTGTCTCCTTTTTCTGAACGTAAGCCTGGACAAGCTGCCTACTTTAGAGAGTAAGTCATGAGACTTACATCAGATGCCCATCCACTTGTGGTTAGCTCACAGGTGGAGACAGAAATAGTGCAGCAATACCTTTAGCTCCCTGAACAAGATTATCTGATCTTCCTTATTCTGGAATGGTAGGGAACTGTTTGAGGGTAGGTTCCATCAGTCTGAATAAATTGTTTAAAATCTACAGTAACTGTCCACTTTCAGTCTGTGCTTTTTTATAATAAAAAAACAAATAATAATAAAATTGTTTGTGTGATCAGGTATTTTTTTCCAGATGTTTTCTTCACCTTTCCCCTTGTCTGTATATAGGTTGGTGAAGAGCCTGTTCAGTATGGCCCGGGAGCACAAACCCTCCATTATCTTCATTGATGAGATTGACTCACTATGTGGCTCCAGGAGTGAGAATGAGAGCGAGGCTGCCCGCAGGATTAAGACAGAATTCCTGGTCCAGATGCAGGGTGAGGACGAGTGACTTTGTGTGTGTGTCTCTGTGTCTGTGTCTGTGTCTGTGTCTGTGTCTGTGTGTGTGTCTGTGTCTGTGTCTGTTAGTGTGTTATCTGTATTAGACTCCAAACCCAACTTGCACTTATTTGTGTGTGTGCAGGCAGGTAGTTAATCTTAATGTGCCCATGAACTATCTGTCATTATATGGCTCTCCAGAATGCTGCAGGTGGTTACGTTCACTTTGAATGGGCCTTCCCAACGTTAGGAGGTTATTTCTGTATAATGACCTCAGTAAAAATATAATGGCTGCTGTCAATGGCAACGGGTTCTGCGCTTCAGATTGCCATCTTCATATCATTCTGCGACGCATATGCGTCACGGGCCTTGTCCGTTCTGTCGGGACTTATTTTCCTATAATGAACGGCAGCCAATACATTATCCCTCACATAATCTGTTGCCCTGTTTGGGGTTGTCTTTGTATTGCTCAGTACACTGTGAATGTCTAGCATTCCTCTCTGTGTTGGTCTTTTTTGTGTGCACATTCCTGAATCACACTGGAGGAATCCTACGTTTTTCTTTTTTTCAGCAGTGACCTTGATTTTAGTCCTGATCTGATTAGCTGAAATGAGATAATGTGTATTTGCAGGAGTCGGGAATGACAATGAGGGAATCCTTGTGCTGGGGGCCACCAACATACCCTGGACTCTGGACTCAGCCATCAGGAGACGGTATGAACTCCACCAGATCTTTGATGAATAGAGGTTCAGTGTTTGTTAATGCTTTGAACCAAGTCTGCGTTATTTACAAACATGTGCAGGCAAGATTTATTGTGACCCCTCATTTCTCTAGCCCCTGACATCAACGCCATAATGTTTGGTGTTGCTTGAATTGATGCCTGCTTGCTAGTTGTATTCAGAGAAATTTTGTACTCTAGCCACCATAGTTGCATTGAGGAAATACAGTACTTGTCTGTTAGCCTTGGTTCCTGTTCCCCTTGGAGTTCTCGTGTCTCTTCGCACCTCATAGCAGGCTTCATGCCACAACAGGGAACAAGCAACAGCTAGGCTACATTTGCATAGTCATTTGGATGTGTTTGCCTCTGAGATCAGGGTGTCCCCAGTCGTTTAGCAGACGAGATGTCCTAGCTCTGTGTCCTGCGTTAGTTGTAAAGCTGTGTTTCTTATGCAGTCTTTGCAGATCATCTGGACATCACTGTCTCTCAGTCTGATGAGTTACTCATCTCTTAACCCCTCTCCTCACCCAATGACTCAGCTTCTTCCAGAAAGTTCTGTGTGTTTGTGTGCTGTGTGTGATAAGGCAGGGGCGGTGGTGGCGTAGTGGTTAAGGAACCTGGCTACCGTGCAAGTAGCCTAAAAAGTTGCGGGTTCAAATCCCAGCTGCCACCGTTGTGCCCTGAGCAAGGCACTGAACCCTAAGTTGCTCTAGGGGAGACAGGCCCTGAACAACTGATAGTTGACAAAAAATGTAAGTCGCTTTGGATAAAAGCATCTGCTAAATGCATAAATGTAAATGTAAAGGCAGAATGGTCCTCCCCTTACTATAATGTGATGTAACAATGAATGCTCTGTATAAGGATGTCCCCTCATTAAAGGCCCCTGCCTGCAGACTGCAACAGCTCTTAGTCACACAGTCACAGTCAGTCACTCTCAGTCAGCCCTCAGCACACTGTGGAGTTCCAGCTGATGTGCCTGTGCAATCTGGCTGCTGCTCAGTCACCCTCTTTAAGACAACTGCCCATGGTGCTGAGAGCTGGAAGCCTGAAAATGAGCCTGTGTGTAAGGGCTCACATCATCTTGCTGACATGACGTGTGAGCAAGTACATGGCAGGACAGGTTTTTCTACTTTCCGTCAGGACTGACGGCATAAGTGCTGGTCTCTGAGGTGGGAGTGAAGTTTGTGAACGAGTCATACTGGGGACATGCTCTGACAATTGTAATGTGTAGCTCAGATGCACTCTTAGTGTAGTGCAATGTATGCATAGCAGGATGGACCTGAAAGCACATTATAGAGGTTTGGTTGTCTAAGTGACTTAAGTGACTGTGGTGACGCATTTGACCCATATTGCAGAGTGATATAGTAACCATAAATATGTTTGTTTTTGTATCACAGCATTTTTTAAAACCAAAGTCCTGTTTTTTCTTTGGCTCTTCCAGCTTTGAGAAGAGAATCTACATCCCGCTGCCAGAGGAGCATGCACGCTCCTTCATGTTCAAGCTTCACCTGGGCACCACAGCCAACAGCCTCACTGAAACCGACTTCATCACGCTGGGTAAGAAGACGGACGGGTACTCGGGCGCCGACGTCAGCATCATCGTGCGAGACGCACTCATGCAGCCGGTGCGAAAAGTCCAGTCTGCCACACACTTCAAACGGGTAGGTAGCTTTGAGCCAGTGATTTGCTTCTAAGCTTTAAATGTCATACATTAAATGTTTTGGCATCAGCATTAACAGAAAGGTCTTGCCTGGATATTATACTCAGTGATCTGTCAAATCTGTCTGTTAATGCATTCATGTGTGCACATTTAAAACAAGACGCATTTTCCCCTGAAAGGAAATTTCTAATATAATAATCAGTGAAAATAAATAACTGGTCAGGATTATTGAATTGCTGTATTTCTGAAGGTACGGGGCCCCTCAAGGGATAATCCCAACATGCTTGTTGATGACCTCCTGACTCCATGTTCCCCTGGTGACCCTCAAGCCATAGAGATGACATGGATGGATGTACCAGGGGAGAAGCTTCTGGAACCGCTTGTTTGCATGGTGATTTTTTTTAACATGCACCACATATGAATGTTGTCCTTTGTAAACAGTACTGCTTTCAATATTTATTGATTACTTGTGGCGTGACAGGATGAAAGGTAGGGGGGCAGATATACTGATGGAAAATTCATGATGTACAGTGTATAATTAAAATAACATGGTACTGTGTTTAAAATAACACAAACTAGGAGTGTCTGTCAGTTTCCTAGTGACACTGTAAGGTGCCTGTAGTTAAAAACTGCAAAGACCACACCTATTATTGTTGTTGTTGCTCAGCAAGGTATGATGTCATACTGTTGAATCCAATGTTTTTTTTTTTTAAATGTCCTCTTGTTTGCAGCCGGATATGCTGAGGTCCTTGTCCAACACAAAACCCACAGTGAACGAGCAGGATCTGGAGAAGCTGAAGAAATTCACAGAGGACTTTGGACAGGAGGGTTAAGGAGCACCATCTCTGCCAAAACCAAAGCAAACACATCAGGATTGTAAAGCCTCTCTCTTTCTCTTGTCCCTTTTCCCCTCTGAAGTTTCTTTCCTCTTTTTCCCCCCTTTTTCACTGTTCACCTGTTTGACGTGTTCCAGGGCCCTTTCTGTCAATAAGACCTCATGGTGATGCATTCTGTAGGCCATTTGAGAATAAGACTGTACTATGTATACTTGTAATACACCCTGTAATCCTCCCTTTGTTTAGTGTAGGTTTCAAACTAAGGGGGGGAGGTCCACAGTAGTTTGTTTCTGCTGTCCATGCAGCTGGCACTGCCCAGCCCGACCTGTGCCCATTGTTCCCTCTCTGTGGTGAATGTCTCTACTCTGGGCTTCTTCTTCATAATGCTCAGGCTAGGTTTGCCTTAAACAACAACAAGAAAACAATTCTCACAACACTGACATGAATTTTCTCCTTCAACCTGATGGCTAAAGATTAGACAGTCTTTGGCACTTACCTTATGACCTTTTGAACAGGCAGATGTCTTAGAGGGTCACATATCATTTGGACTCATTCAATACTGATACCAGCCATGAATCCAGGCCAGAACTGGAAGATGAGTCTACTGATTTGCCTTTATTTGGCATACCTCTTACTCTGAAGATGTGCTCTGTCTTGCATGCTGTTGCATTTGGCCTTTAGAGATCTACACTCTGATGTGTAATGAGGTTATTTGCTTGAGATTTTTATCAAGTAAAGGTTATGATGGATGACTTTCGATCAGAAGGTGTTAATGTTAGGGGGGCTTTCATCAGTAAAATCTTGGGATCAACATTGCGGTTAGGAGGTTATGTCCAAGGACCACTTCAGCTCATGGAAACAATCCCTCTAAGGTTTACAAGAGGTAGTGACCTGCTCTTGCATATCTTTTCAGGTATCAAATCATTCTTATTTTGCAAAAAAAAAAAAAAAACATTAAAAAAATCAGCCAAACCTACCATCATGAATGCGCTTTGAGGCCTTTCTACATTGGAGACTACAGGGCTGTTGTTTAGAGTGCCAGTGCTGCTGGGAGCCTTGCCTCTAGGCCTTGGCCGCCTTTGGATCACGTGCTTTCAGGCGAGCAGTGGAACTGGCATCTGACGAGGTGTCTGCTGGCCAACTGAAGGCTGCAGCACATAATGTGCCTTCTACAAATCTTGTGTAGTCTTGTTTTTTGCAAGTTTTTTTTTTTTAATCAGTTACCTTTGGTTTATTTGTCTCTTTCAGTCATTAATATGTGGATACCTGCCTACATAATGTGCAGTTAAGTAGACATAGAAGTATATGGTATGGAACAGTTCAGAGTTATTTGCACATTTCATTTAAAACATTACTCTTTAAACAATTGTATACAGCTGTACTCCTATGCACTTAGGGTGGCAGGGTTTTTTTTTCCAGAAACCTAAAGCTTTATTAAAAATTGTAGATCTGCAGATGTGGATTGATCTTTTATAAAGGATTCAGTGTACTGTTAAGAGTAATAAGAATATTCATTACATATATATGTAATATTGTTTAAATATACTGTACTATTCATTATATATATATGTAATATTCTGTAATCATAAATAGGTCATCCACATCAGAACAGTAAGGATTTTTGCTTGTCTTTTATCATAACCATGTAAATAAAAGGAAGACTGAATGTGGCTTCATGTTGGTTTTATGATCTTTCCATGGTCAGTGTACATTACAACACATAACCACTAATGTGTCTGTTCTAAGAGGCAAAGAGTTGATTACCACATGAAGTCTGTATGAAGTCAAGAGCATGATGCATCAACTATATGCTAAAGAGGTACAGCCGTTGAGAAAGGGTTTGTTTTTCACATTACACTAATAAGAATATCAATGACCCAATGTTAGATTCTTGGACAGAAATTTCAAAGATTGAGTTTTCTTTTATTAAACATACATTTATGTAAAATCTAGAGGTGAACAATCATGTTGTGTGTTCTTTGACTCTGCTGAACTCTAGTGGTTTTAAGAGGAAACGACAACCGTGCTTGATAAATTGTTTGGGTGGAGTCCACATATTCTGGTACTACATAATTTTTGAATGATATTTTTCTATTTCTTTTCAGCTTATTTTTTGAGACACATCTATGTTGCTCTATCCTGTAAAAAAAAAACACAAGTAACCAACTAAACAGCCAACTAAAGTTGATAAGACCTCTGTCAGGATGGACGGAGCAAACACACACATGCAAATTCCTTTTTTTCATCCATTTAGAAAAAAAGTCATCCAGGCCCAGTTATCGTAATTTATGCCACTCATCATCATTGGAACAGCAGCAGCATAATGATCTGGTGTGGTTTGGCTTCTGTGTTCAGCCAGATGGTCTCTGACCACTTGTGGACAAGATAGTGCTTTGGCCCCTTTGGCCCTGGGAGTCAAATCTGTAATCACACTTAAAACACACAAGGCCAAAGGTGGAGAAGTAGCTTTGACATGCCGCTGAACGCCTGACCTGGAATCCACATTAAACCGCTGGAGTAGAAAACGCTAATCTCCAAAAACAATGATCTCTTTCAAGCATCTCACCGATCACCACCTCAGACTCTCCATACACAGATAATGAAGATGCTAAACACTCTTCAGTCCAAAAACAATCACAAGAGTAGAACGATCGGACGATGGCCACAAAGTCTTGTGCAGGAGAAAAGAACCCTCACAGTCGAGTGCTTCAAATGTGCAAATAATTGGCATTTCTTTGTGCATCTACAACTTTTAAGGAGGCATCTGGGACAATAATTAGCTGGCTCCCCTAAAGAGCGAGGGATTAGCCTCCCATTGACTCTGAGCTGCAAAAAAAACCCCAAAAAACACAACAAACCTCATTATGAGGCAGAGACGCCCATCTGACTGAGACATCTTTTCATAAGGAACTTCAATCAAGTGTGAAGCCTCCTAAGGTCACAAAAAGGACCTTGTAATGAATATAATGAAAGACGGAGTTGATGAATAAACAACAACAAATATTTTTAGGAAATGTAATTGAGGGCTTAAACTTCATCCACAGAGCCTTTGAGATGCCCCATACAAGAGGATGAACGTATAATGTGTGCCACGGGAAGAGGTATATGAAGTATATGAAGGAAACCTCTTTGTGAGCTGACCTTGAGAGTCTTTAAATCACCACCACACACACACACACACACACACACACACACACACCATCCAGCTACCACAAGCCTCCATCTCTAGCTGGGCACCCTAACTGGTCTTGCCAACAGCCTTTATGTCCAGTCTGACAGAATGGTGGCAAGAACCAGCCAAGATTTCATTGAGTGCCAGCTTGTGTTACCTTAGGTGTAAGACTTTGTTGTCTGTTAATCTCATTAAATCTAATTTAAAAATAAATAAAGCAAACATTCACTTAGGACCAAAGTGGTACTCCTTCCCTTAAAAGCTGTGTGTGTGTGTGTGTGTAGAGAGAGGGGTCACTTGTGCAATTAGGCCAGTGTTTAGTGTACTGTTGTGCTCTAATTTAATTTTATGTCACACTGCGTCTGTCACCGTATGCAACAGAAACAATATTATTGCAACCATTACATATGTCTCTGTCTGTATGCATCATTATGCTGCAGAAAGAAATGAGAGACTTTCATTTTCAGTCCAATCTGAACGTGACTGGCTGAGTGGATTCAGGCTTAAGTGTGCATTACAGTCCCAGAGAATGCATTCAAAAATCTGAATATGGTCAACCTAGTGTCTTTCTCTAAGACTTCATAGCCTTCCTTAAGAGACTACAACCTTTTTTCTTGACAAATCTAAATGGCTCAAAGGCTTTCCCTGAGATATACCACTTCTTTCTCTGACACACCTCAATGTTTTTTTCCTGAGATATCACAACCTCTTGCTTTGAGACATTTCAACCTCTCCCTGAGACTTGACCATGGCATTCCATGATGCATCTATCCATCTATCTGCTCATTGCTTCTGAAGATTTGCTTACATCATCATTTATTAAGAGGCCATTAAATGGATGTCGGGCTGACTTCATCTCATAGCGATGAAGAGAGGAACACACCAATACTGTGAGAATCTAGAGCTGCTTCTCTGTCTATGGTGGTTGGTGGTTTCTTGTGTACATTAACTCTTTCAAACAGTCACTCATGGGTATACTCTCAGTGTAACTTTTCCATTAGGCCTGTGGGCACAAAAAGAAACAAATCTTACTCCATGTGCTTAATTTCTTCATATTCTTTGGATTCTTCTCATGTTCTTCGTACTGTATAGTCAACTTTTGCTAGGCCTGTGTAGAATTAGTTTTATCCCAGAGATTTACTTTTTTCCATAGGCGAAAGATTTTCAACATATTTTTTGTAGTAAGTAGTTTTTGTAGTTTGTAGTCTTTCCTTTTTTCTGTGGGAATTTCTGTGAGCTTTACGCGGTTTCACTCTCCTCACTTATGATTAGCCTCCAGCGTCTGATGAGCCCTGACTTGACATCTGTCCTTCAGCCCAGAAGCCACCTTCTCCCATTCTGATGGACGTTCCCTTATGATTAATGACCCTGTCAGCATTGCACAGGTTACCTGCACAGCAGGGAGTCCTCAGTGCTTTGAGGGCTTGGAGCAGAACTAAGTTGATTCGGGTCCTCTGGCCGCCTTTGCAAGATATGGGAAAGGGCCGCTATCTGCCTGGCTGTCAAGGGATCGCGGGAGCGAGTGCAGGGACATGAATCAGAGCTAGAGAAGCTGAGGCAGGAAGCAGTGGAGGGAAAGGGAACGCTGAATGGAAGGGGCGGGACGGTGACTAAAGCATGGCTGCGCATGGCCTCAACATCTCCCTGGCTCCCTTTCAGAGTGCGACGGCTCTCCACACAGTGCCACGCTGCATTTGCCCATTGATTTGCCTTGCCCCATTGTGACACAGTGGAAGGGGGGTGTTAGGGGAGGTAGGGGGTTGCTCTGCCATCAAGGGGACAAGGTGAGGTCTCGGGGGGGTTGGAAGGGACCTGCTGAAGACTGCTCAATGGCCCCCTTTCTTCTGTCTCTCCACGCCATTCACACTGAGTCAGTGCGGAGAGGTTTCAGTGGAGGCGACGGCCGCAGCGGCACCGGACTCAATGTGATGCCATTGTTCCTCGGCGGGGCCATTAAACCTCCTCCTGGACAAACAAGAGCAGCCCCTTCCACAGCAAGGGCACGGATGACCACAAAAGACAAAATGGAGTGGCGACGCCTTTGTTTGGGTTCTCTCTGAAGCTTTCCAAAGCCAGGGCCTGGGAGGGAGGATCTGTTCTGCTTTTTAGTGCAGTCCTATGATGCAACCAAGCTTATTTTCCAAACAGAGATGCTGACTTAAATGACAGCTTGTTTTGCCAGAGAGTCCTATAAATAATTCGTATGAATAGATCCTTTGAACTGGACACAAGGGGTGCAGCTCTTTTTTCAGTTATTAAAATGGTTTAATAACCGTGTGGAATTTAGGGACATCAGAAGAATTCCAAGAAAGGTTAAGCGCTCTTTCTAAAAAAAGAAAATATGGAAAATATCACTGATCATTTTTTTTTTGTTGTTCTTACTTTTCCGCATCTAACAGAACATAATATTTTTACCAAAAGTATAAAATTAATGTCAAGCAGACTTTTCAAATTGTGTCAAGCATGCTGTTTTCACGCTGATATGTGGGAATGGTTATAATGTGCTATACTACACATAACCTATAGAGCAGAACCTGTGGATCAGTTGAACATTATTGCTGCCCTGTGATGCTGCTGCTTAGACTGATGGGATGAGATGAGAGGTTACAGAGTCTGATGCTGCAGCAGAATATGGGGGGAGATTGGAGTGTAGAGGAGCCATAAATCATGGAGGGTCTCCTTGTTTGCGAGGTTGTTCTCTCAGCAGGTGGAGCCGCGTGTCTCCCGCCGAGAGGTTAAGGACCAGGACGGGATTCTCCCAGTGTGACTCTGGCGCTGGGCTGCTGCTCGCTCCCCCTCCTGGGGTCTAATCGAGTTATCACGTCTACAAATCTCTCATCAGGGGACACGCGCTGACACTGGCCCCAAAAAAGGAAAGCCACAAGGCAACAAATTTACACCAGCAGGGTGTTGGAGCACAGCAGCCCAGTGGGGCTGGATGAAAAACTCTGGTAACACCTCTCCACACCCAACTGACAGTGCCCTCACGCCAGATAACTCAGGTTCCACCAATGTTAGGTATGTATGTTTGTCTTGTTTGTCTTGTTATCTATTTTTGAATTCTTGGAAATCCAAAAGAGAAGAATGACTTGATTTGGAGTTTTCTAATAACTGGAAATATAGATTCCACTATTTCTATTCATTAAACAAAAATTACATAAATTCATTATTCAGATTCCCCCAAACATAATCTCAAACTCTTCTTTTCTGTTTTCCTTTCTCCATTTAGGACAATAGCATTTATAGTAACCCCTGAATCATCACAAATTATTTACCAAGGTTAATATAGACACTTTGCCAAATATCTTCAGCCATGAAGCTATGGGCTATTTTCCTCGATCTACTGTCTTATTACATCATAATCATTATTTTACGCAGTGTTTATGAAGCAGTGGTTAATACATGGATGTAGTTAATACCTGCTTTTAAGTTTTAAAAATTTTATTAAAACACTGTCCTGTGGTTTATACATAATGTGTCATATTCAGACAATCACTGTAGACCCCCTAGAATTCTTAAAAATAAATACTTTCCCCAGCAACTTAACCCTTGAATATCTGAATTTTGCTGTTTAATTTTTAAAAGAGACTTGGCGAGCCAGATTGTAAAGCTGACTTATCATGTCCAAGGTCTTAAACAAAAGCCTCAGCATAGTCTCGACTCTCTCTTTTGTAGGAAACAACCCAAGACCCTAGCTGACCTGCAATGAATGTGCTACCTGCTGCTCGGGACAATGACACCCATGACTAGCTCGTGAGATCTAATGGCTGAAGATGCCTGAAGAAATGACCAAAGAAATAATGGCCTCTACTTCTGTTGTGGTATGGAAGACTTAGTAGTTAGGTTTTGGACTTTCCTCAGATAACAACGATGAACAAATTTGTGTTTCTGCTATGTTAAAAATATTATTCTAGCTTTAGTGACTATCTGCCATTAATAGCTATAATCCAGTTCTTGTTGGGCACAGATAAACTTTAAGATACAAGACTAGAAGATACAAAATGTTCACAAATCTCACTGCACAACACTACAAATCACTGTAAATATTAGGCTTCTGGATAGGGGTTCTGCTTGATTTCTTGGCTTTTGAACTTTTTGAGTGTGAGCTTAACTTTGGGTCTTCTGAAAGTAAATTTAAACACAATTCTTTGAGTGTTCATGTTTATACAGGCTGATTATTTATTGTGTTACATAGAAAGAGTGCTTTTTTGAAGGTACCTGAGAACAGTGTTAAACAGTAAAACAGTGTCAAAATCAAGTAAAATAATCATGAGAAAAGACATTTTGTAAAGCTGAGAATCATAAGGGTTGATAACAATTCCCCTTTTTAGATACTATTCACCCAGAGAACTTGAGCCACCATCAAGACTTGGCTCCCATCCCTACCCCTGACAGAACAGGCTGCACTGGTGGTCTGCAGAGGAGGTCGTTGGCTTGGTCGTTCACTTGGCAGTGGTTGTTAAGCTCACCGACACTCATCTTAGCTTTGCCTCCAAATAAACACTGCCCTGGCCAGGCCAAGCAGGCTTGAGGCCAAACAGCAAAAACAAAAAGCCTGACAACAAATGATCAAAGACACTTAAACAGGGATCGCACCAGGGTTCGATGCACCATAGGCTCTCCCAGACTCCAGTGCTCTTCAGGTCTTGTGTCCTTTCATTGCACCAGGCAGTGGACGCACTGACTGTCAGGACCACTTCAAAGACAGGCAGTGTTTTCTTTTTCTTTTCTTTTTTTTTTTAAGAAAAGCCAAGAGGAGTTTTCTCAGAAAGATCCAGTGGCTCTTAAGAGTGTGAGGATTTTAAGAATCTCAAAGAGCCCAAAGGATTGTCAGTGACAGCAAGAGGAGGCCCTCTACGCTAAGGCCCTTGGCTACCCTTCCTTGCTTTTGTTCACAACTATAAAGCGAATGAAGCTTAAAAAAACACACATTAGCCTGTCATTTCATTTATTGGCTTGAGCCTATTCCTTCTTGAGAAACTATTCTTTTGTTAAATTCACCATTCTAATGTTAGTGTTTATTAATATTTATGTAGTGTTTTAGAGCGCCATGAACCAATTTTGCTTTCTTAATCACTGAACACTGACTGTCATGTCATGGAGTCAGACTGAAAGAACTTGGTCAGTTGTGCTTCTGAAATGGATAAACATGAACCGCCTACCGTATGTAGTTTCTCAATTGCCACGCAAACACACACACACACACACGCACACACCCTATTCCAGACTCCCCTGTCTGTCAACACCTCTCAGTGAGCAGGCAGGCAGGAGTGTGTCAGGGGGACGCTCCACCACATTCAAGCCTGTCGCCAGGTGGCAGACCTCCCTCCCTCTCTCGTGACCTCTCAGATTTCTCACTGCATCTCACTGCAGTGCATTTCAGAGGGAGGGAAATGAAGCTCCATCCCTACAGCAAAACTGACAGATCAGTGTGGCCTAATTAATGAGAAGATAGCCTGTCCAATATATCAAACATGAGCACTAATAAAAATCTAAATGATTACAGTATGATAGATCACCATAGATCGATCACAAATCATACTTTATGAAAGGGGTACTGAACTTCACTGCTGGAGTGTTTTGCATACAAAATATAGACAGTCTGTCACAATCCCTTCTCTGCATTTCACCTATCACCTATATGTTCTATAGTGATTATAGACACACAGCGTACAGTGAGGGAAGTGAACATACACAAACCCAGTGCAGTAGGCAGCCACTGCCATGGTGCCTGGGAAACAGTTGGGGTTAGACACCTTGTACAAGGGCACCTCGACTGTGGCTGTGGCAATGGGACAGTGATGTTCAACCATTTTTTCTGTCCACATTTTTCTATTCGTCAGAGATCAAACAGTGTCCTATCACTGAATCAATGGGCCACAGCTGCCCTGACTTAAATTAACTTAAAACCAAGTACTTATTCCAATAATAAGAATCATTTGGCTTTCCCCAAACACAGACATCACATTAAGCACACACACGCACACGCTGAATGGCAGTTTTTGTGTGTAATTTTTTGTGTAATGTGTAATGTGAAACCTATTGTGTTTACTCTAATATTATTCATACACATAAAAAAACGAAATGCAGGAAAAGAGCATTTAATGAAAATATGACTGACCATAAAAAGAATACATCTAATATAAACTGTCATTTCTATCAACACAAAATATACACATTTAAGTGAATCTATCATATAAAATCTCAAAATACTGAATAGTTCATAGAAAATACAGTGCCAAGAAAAACATTGGCTACAATGTACAAGACTTTGTAATCTTTACAGTCCAACACAAGACCAGGAGTGCCCCCCCTACCAGGGTCTCCACACGGAGTCTCCCGGGGCTAGCTGCGCAACCGGAGAGGCAGGCAGGGTGCCGCCGCCAGCGCTCAGTCCATTCAGTGGAATAACTGGTCCGCTAGACACGAACGCTGAGCTGGGAATTAAAAAGGCGAATTTCCCATCCGTTGCAGGTACAATCTGAAATCCGCTGTAAACCTTGGTTGCCTCTGGAGAGACCGTCACTGGCGTGCCAGTTTTGCAAACTGCAGCACTTAGGTGCGGGGAAGCGCATGGGACTTGCATGAGTGGTTGTCCGAAAGCTGAATGGGGAGAACATGGAGAAACCGTTTGTTGTGCCGGGCAGTTCATTACGTTGATGTGTGCGATGCAATTCGACAAGTGGCTGAGCAGTTGTGTCCTTATCTCCGTGTTTACCCCTTCGCACGTGGACAGAAAACGCGTGACTTCATTCATGCACTCACTGAAACCTGCCCGATACTTGCCGATTACAGATGGGTCCGGTATAAAGGCACCTGTAAGTTAACACCAATACGCTACGTTTAATGAAACTTAATCTCTTCTTTTGATGACAGAACATGGGCTTTAAGATTGTTAGATAAATGTCAAAGTGCAAACGCCGGTGTAATGGGGTAGGTTGGGTATATTTTGATACTAAAATAGAGGCCTAAACGCTGTATTATACTAACCGGTCATTTGAAGTTGCTGAAGATTTTTGAGGTGCTTCACTGTCATTTCCAAAATGTCCGCTTTCTCAAGTTTCGAATGCCTTGAGGTCTGAGGAAAAATAAAAAGTAGGCCAATCTAAATACAGAGTGTAACACACACATCAGTTACAAATAAAGTAGCTATTTTACTAATTTCCTGCTTGACTAATTATTACTACCTGCTGGTAATTTCCTAATTAACTTTACAATTCACAGATAGCCTATGTACGTTTAATTGTGCCATGGCGTTACTCGTTTAAAGATATTCTCAATAAAAATGTAAAATATTTTAACTAGGCCTACTTACATCTTTTTTAAGTGCATTCAAAATAAGGGTCTTCAACTGGCACAGGCTTTCGTTGATGCGCGCTCGTCTTCTTTTCTCCATGATTGGTTTAGATGACTGAGGAATTTACAAAAAAATAATTTAACAAAGTTACATTTGGCAAGTTGTGTATCATGCTGTTTTTAACTTGGCACACATTTAATCTGGGACAGTTACTGTAAGCCTACCTTTCTGTGCTCTGTGACGGTCTTGGGTTTGTCAGGTGTAGTTAACAGATTTGCCGGTGTGGCAGCAGCCGGAGATCCAGAAGATTTCTCCATGTTATCCGCTGGCATGTCTCTAGCCTAAATAAGAACAAGGTTCTTCTTATCGTTCTCTTCAGATAGGTCACAGCACACGTCACACTCACGTAATCCGAATATAGCTATTTATCAGAATCTCTTGGTACGTTATTTGGAGTCTTTCTGTACAACTAAGTGTAAACTACAGTGGTACACTCCTTGGGTAAAGAGGATCCACCCAGTGTAGGCAGATAATTTGTACGTTCCTCGGCAGTGACCGTTCGCAAACCTGACAGTTCGCTGTTCGCTGAGCAGGTCTTATTTATGGCTCTCAAACTGCACGCGAACAGCTCGTGTGAAATTTCCCAAAGTTTATTTCCCACAGTAACTTTCCACCAATCACTGCGATAGACACACGATGTGGAGCGGGCGGCGCGTGCATAGTATCACACCATTGGCTACTAACACAGGAGCAGCGTTGCGCTCCAGCTTCGCGGCAGTTTTGGGCAAGTGTGCGCTCCAACCACGGATGAACTTCAGTAAAATTTACCGAGCATATATGAACTAATATCACATTGAAACGCTCGTCAGTTTAGCCAAGTGGACGTTTAGGAAGAGAAAGCTGATAGGTATTAAGCGCTTGGCCGTGTCCGAAAAATAGTGAAATTCACCTGTCATTTAATTTCTCACGTTTTGATATTACCTTCTAAATTTCAAATCTAAAATGCTTCACATTGTCTCCATCGGATCAGTTTAGACAACTTATTAGTATACGTTTAGTAGAGTAACCTAGGCTACTACCCTTATTATTTTGCATATTAGATGCTCCAGTTTGAAAATTACCAGGCTGGCGCTAATGCCAGTTATTTCCACTTCTCACTACCAGAATGTCAACTCTGCATGCTGTCTACTTGCCATTTACCGTTTATTGGTTGTTTTATGATTTTTATCAACTTTCCTAATCATTAATATTTTGATGAGAATAACATTTTAATTGTGTGATTACACCTGTGATTAATGTCAGCAGCAGGCCATTTGAAAGCAAACGCTAACAATGAAGACCTTTACCAAATGTATAATGTGTTCACATCCATCAAAGTAGGTGCATACTGCTTACCACAGGTGCATACAGTATTAAATAAGTCTTGATCTAAAAACATTATCACATGATAGTGAAATTTTTTTTATCCTGTATTTTCACACAAACTCATGTGTTTGAACCTACGCCCCAGTTCCCCAATACTTCTCTCAAGTATCACCTTTCACCTCTGAGACCAGGCTAAGCCCTTTTACTTCTGGTTTGTTGGTAGCCCTGAACACCTTGGTTCCATTCAGTGCTCATGTTCAGCAGTATCGTGAATCTCAGTTTACTCAAGGCCAGTTGTTGTGCACAGAGGCTGGCTTTTCACACCCAAATCTGTAGAGGCCCAGCTGCAGGAGTATCAGTATTCACTGATGACTCAGGAAATACTGAACAAAATACATATTATAGAAAAAAAGAAAAAAGAAAAAAAAGATTTGTTTTCATAGTGAGTGACTTAAAAGTGGTATTACGTCTCAGATTCAAGTACATTTAAAACATGACTTAAACCATCTGTAGGAGTATAAGTGCAACTTGGCAAGTGCGTGCCATGTCTTACTAGTGCAAATGTATTTGGTCTGAATATGAGCTTTGGCTCATTTTGTTGTCCAAGCTTGGGCCCCTTGGAACAGTACTGGCTTTGTTCCATTGGTGAGAAGAACTGGTCAGGTTCCACAAGCCTACGGTGGCCTTTGTTGGCATACACATGTCAATGTCAGTCCAGACATTTTTTTTTTTTTCGGAAAACAGGAAGAATTCTGTACACTTGTATATATCATTGCATGCAGCTATTGAATTGCATTCAGATTACATTTACTATGTAACTGATAGGCCTACATTATTCCACCTTCAGTGGAGTGTAGCCACAAAAACATCTCAGTGCAAACTGCTAATTTGGCAGATAACTTAATGTGCCCTGGTGATGAGAGTTATAAAACAAGATAAGATACATGGGGCAGGAGAAAGGACAGTCAGCGCATTCAGATAATGAAGAAGAGTACTGCATGCCATACACGTTCTTGTACATTTTCCTATGCAAAGATCTGTGTTACTTGTTAGAAAGGAAATGGTACTCCAATAGGTCCAAGAGTCATGAAGAACTCTCCCTCTAAGAGGACCAACTAGCACTATTATCACACACACACACACATACACACACACACACACACATACAGTGATCTTCACAAATCATTTGAAGTGAGCTCATTGCAATGTTATGCAGTTTTAATACCTCATTTAGAGAGTGTGCACTCTTCAAAGTGCAACAACAGGCCAATGGTACAGAGGGAGGGCAGCTACTGATGTGATAGAGAATGTAGAGCTCTCACTTTTTCTAGCTCATCCTCTCTCTCTCCCTCTCCCTCCTTACCTCTCTCCCTGATACGCTCCCTCTCTGCCCTTCTCTCTCTCTAGCTCACCACACACCCTCTGTAGGACCTCAGTTGAACACGACTTGGCCCAGTCGTCTGGCCTGTCGACCACAGCTTGTGGAATGTGTGTGTGTGGGCCATGTGTCAATTTTGCAGACTGTGGGAAAGAGCTGCTCTCTGCTGAACTGCAGCCGTCCCCTGCTCCCAGGCACGCAGGCACACACACGTAGACACACGCTCATACACACACACACACACACACACACAAATACATGGATATATCAGTGAAGCCGCATGTACAGGCACAAGCAGCCTACTAGAAAACACAGCCTACAGATAAATACAAAGGCCAATATAGAAGGAGACAGACAGACAATACAAATACAAATCAAAATTAGTTTGGTGAAATTAATAACTAATATTGAACTGAGTTTTATTTTTTTTAGCAGCGGTTTAATGAGATTATATGTACACTCAAGCATTTTTTAACAGTCTACCCCATAGCTATTTGATCTAAAAACCTCAATTCAAGTTTGTACAGGTGTGTGCACTTTTGTAATAGTGCTGCAATTGGTTAATGTTATGAAAAAATGTATGAAAGTCAAATACAGTACATTACTGAAGGTTTACTGAACGTGCATGAATGTAAGACACAGGATACACACACACACATAGAGAGAGTCTCTCTCTCTCTCGCTCTCTCTCTGTGTGTGTGTGTGTCCAAGAGGGAGTTGGCGCTTTCCCTGATAATGGCAGCAGGGCCATCAGGTCCGGAGAGGGTGAGCCTCAGTAGAGGTGCCGTGGGGATCTTATCAGGCTGCTCTGAATGGGCCGAGCACTGTCTCTATTATGTTCCGGGCTCTTGCAGGGCTTTATGGCACACTCCAGATCCCTATCAGTGTGGGAACAACAAAGTGGACTGCGGGAACACAGGCCTAAGCTCATGGCCAGCAGAGGTTACGACATAAGCTTTTAGATGAACACAGCCTTAAAATGTATTTTTGTTTTCATCTAAATGCTTAAAGGGCTGCTGCTTAAAACTGTGGTTCTAATGCTTAAAGGGCTGGTGCTTAAAACTGTGGTTCTAATGCTTAAAGGGCTGGTGCTTAAAACTGTGGTTCTAATGCTTAAAGGGCTGGTGCTTAAAACTGTTGTCATATTTAGACATTTCCAACCAACTATTTTGTCCCCAGAATGGTGAAGCTCATCTATTCATTTATATCTGACCAAAAATACTTCTGCTAATGACTGCCTCCATAAAACCTGCAGATAAGACTGCCAACATCTCTCAGGGGAGTGCTTCACACTGTAGTTAGTGTCAAAGCAGCCTTTTGTAAACACTGCATTGCAATTAGGTGATTTACCCACTTTTCCCACTGGCATCTCTAAACAAGTGTCCCCGAGTGTGTATGTACACAAACACCACACACACACACACACACACATGCACTATCCAGCATCCTTGAGTTACCCTGGGAACAGTGTAAATGTTTTTTCCCACTGACCAGACTCTCCACTGGGACACTCATCAATACAGAGAGAGATGTTTGACTCGTCTCCAAGCAATCACATTCAGTGTGGACCTTCAGTCCAGCTGTCTGAGGACCTCTAAGGTTTGCTCCTGAAGGCCTCGTGAGAATAAGGGCTCCGCTCAGAAGACCTAAATTACATCCACACAGGGCTATTTAGTGGACACAGCAGCATTATTTTGATAAATGAGTGCTTGTTCAAGGTGTGTATTTATGTACATGTGGATAAAGATGAGGGACCTTGTGTGTGTGTGTGTGTGTGTGTGTGTGTGTGTGTGTGTGTGTGTGTGTGTGTGTGTGTTTGTGTGTGTGTGTGTGTGTGTGTGTGTGTGTGTGTGTGTGCACTTGCGTGTATGCATCTCCTCTGTGTGTGCAGACATGTGGTAGTGTAATAGATAATTATCCATATATTCACACAACCCATCTGAAATGTCAAACTACGATGTAAAACAAAGACTTTCACAAAATCTTTCCACACAAAGAAGAGTTTGATGGTGCAGTCATATTGTACATGAGGGAGATCACATTCACCACCCTACCATATGTCAACATGGGTGGCCAACTGTACAAAGAAGCCACTGTCATTCAAATGGTTTGGGACACAAATTAGCATCTGCAGTTAAGGGAGTGTAGCTCTGTCTCTGTTAGGCTAAATGCCTAATCTGATTGAGGAGACTAGTTGCTGGTTGCTCAGATCAAAACATTGCAAAAGTGATGAGATTTTATTCAAGACGTCCTTTCATACGCACACGCTCTACCCCATTCTTTTCAGTTGTTTGCATTTTTATCACTATGATTTGCATGGCAATGCAAAAAACTTTATTGAGTGTGCATTGATTGAACAATGTACTGAGTTAGTTAAGATAAATGACAAATCCCACAGAGTTAAAGTACTAAACCTTTTTGATTTGCTACTGAGATTGATTGGCCATTTGGTCATTACTGGTGCAGTGTGTTCAAATCCTTTTAGAACTTTTAGAACAAATGTTAATTATGATTCAAGAAATGTACTGGTCTGGCTAGCACCAGACCAAGTCTCAGTTAAGAATTGCTCATTTCTAATTTCCAAGGTGTACATTTTCAGTGGTGAAAATGATTTAAGTATGTGCATTAAACTCTACTGAGCCTTACTAATCCCACTGAATGTCTAAAAGCAGGCAAAAATTATTGACATTTTTTAATGTAATTTATCCATCTTTTGTTCAACCTTGCTAGTCACAACAGTTTGGTCTTGTCATGTCAATGAAGGCTTCAAATGTGCCCATTCCACATGAGTGTGTTATGGAGCTCAAGTAGAAACACACATGTAGCTCAGATGTGCAACCCATTGGTCTGTTGCCTGCCTCTGCCCAGTGGTACATTACACAGTCTCTGTGCTCCCTACCAGAGGAAAACAACCTCACTGTTGACACACAGAAAGCCAAACTATCAGCAGGCAATTAACATACACACAATGAGCAGATACCACCCCCCCACACACACACATAGATACAATCCAACCTTGATCTCTCTCTCTCCGTCTCTTTCTTACACACACACACACACACACACTTAAAATCCAGCAATTTGGATTAGTAAGGTCATTGCTGTGAACATACTTGTCTGCCCACGCTGGAGCTCATTAGGGCACTGTTGTCGGCACTCTCTCCCACTGTTGTTTGGGTCTTTACAGGGAAGGTCTGGCTTTGTGGCCCCTGGATTGCTCCCAAAAAAGGCCCCTTATCCAGACTGTATGCCATTGTTATCATTTAGAGTGTATAGTACTTCATGTTGGGTTTTTTTTTTTTTGCTTGTTTGTTCTTCTTCCCTTTTCAAGCTGTTCAAGTTGTGTTTCCCCGAGATTTTATTGGCTGTTGGCTCTTACATTTTATTTATTTTTGTACAGTTTGATTCTAATTTAAAAAAAATCCAGTCCTCAATTATGATTGGCTGAATCATGTTTGACGTAAATGTAAAATTCAATGCAACCTTTCGTGTTGGATTTTTCACCATATCTCATTATGCCACAAATTGATTCAGACATTAAGCCCAATGCATGTATATCCATCACCACAGAACATGCTTAGACATTGAGTCCTTTTGTATTGTGTGTGCTCAGAGGAAAAGTTGCACTGCTCCAATAAACCTAGGATGGGCACACAGCTGCCAGCAGGATAGGCTAAAATATAAACAACACTATACAGTTTAGCTCTTGCATTTTAATCTTAAGTCACCGGGCAGTGGCTCTGAGTAGCTGTGTCCATCTAAACCCTTTTTGATGCTTTTTTTTTACCCTTTTTAATGATTGGAAACATTTCTCAAATGAGCAAGGCTTGACTCTTCTCGCAAAATGAGTTGTGTCTGGTAAAACAAGGTTAGCAGCACAACTAGCTTTGAAAAAGTAGAGGTATGATAAGTCACACATATAATTTATTAGGCAACTTTGTGAAATGATGGCATCTTTAAAAACTTTAAACAGCCTGAAATGTGGATATGTTATATTTATGAAGGAATAACTAAAGTGAAAGAAATGGAACAAACTCCTATTGTCAGAATCTGAAACTGTCTCAAGCAGCCTAGGGTCCCTTAAAGTCACTGTGTAAAATCCACCTCACTTGACAGTCTATTTTGTGTAAAATCCACTTCAATTAGAAATATATAAGAAATATTATTTCTTATAGTCATTTTCTTCTTATAGTAAGTCTTAAATACATTTTTTAAATCAAATATCTCAACATATTAAACAGGATGTGTTGATACCAAGGCCACGCAGAGCAAAAGAAGCCGTGATGAACACAGAGGGGGAATGGCGTCTATGATCAGTGAATAATGGCCCGGAGCAAATCAATTGACCACTGTGGGCCACAGATAAGGTGTGGAGGTTTTGTCTGAGAGGAAGCCATAAACTGTGGGCCATCCATCTCTCTCCCCTTCTCGTGTCCTCAGAGATGTTTTGTGCCCGCGTGTGAGCTGCCTTTCACTGGGAGGCCAGCAGATGCAGCTGACTGGAGGTGTTATGTGCTGCCACGCTGAGATGACGTGACCGCAGCGGCTGCCGCAGAATGCCAGAGAGTGACTCTATGGATCTATGATTTCAGAGTTGTGGAGGATGTGCTGTACATTTGCTGTTCCTGCTGTGAAACAAATAACAAAAACACTGTTTCATTGGCTATACATCGGGATCTTAACAAGTTCACAAGTCAGTTTTTTTCAGTCGCTACAGTTTGTCTTTTTACACTCTGCATTCTTCAAATGCTCTGGATAGTGCAGAAAGGATCCCTTATTATTATTTTTGCTTGTATTGCACATCCTTCTTTTTGCAAACTGAAACAGATGCTCACATGCAAAAAAAACAACAACCAGCATCTGCATCTGGCTGAAGCCTAAAATAAAAACAAAAACCACTAAAGTGAAATATGACCTGTGCAACGCAACGCTTTGTGATCGATAAGAGCCAAAAAACAAAAAGACACTCAGGCGAAGCTCCCTTCTTTCTCTGTCAGCATGGAGAATCTGATGCCCTATATCATCTTGAAAACTGTGTCCAATTGCTTTGTCCCTAGCAGCAGGTAGCTGCCCTGGCCACGGGCGAGCTGGCGGGCCGGACACACCGATTGGCCCGTCCTGCTGTGGAGAGGTCAGGGGTCAAAGTGCAACGTGGACACAGGGCGTGCTCCCTCCGGCCCTGGGCCAGAGGCAGGCTTTGGAGCTGATTTAAAGCCTCCTCCACAGGGTCAGCACAGTTTCACTGGCCAGCACACGCTCTGGAGCGCAGCTGGCTGCAGCTTTTTCACATCACTGGGCTCTGTGCGCATTGCGTGCCCTTCACTCATACAAGGGCTACATATGAGGCCCTCTGGGCCTTTCACAAGATGGGCTTTTAGCTCCTTTCTTTGTGAAAAGAAGCCCATTAGGACTTCAAGGTTTTTGGGAATCAGAGGACAGTCGATTGCCATGGAGACACAGACAAAACTGCGCCCACAGTATATTGGCACAGTAACTAGGAGACAATTACGTATCACATTCTGTTTGCATTATAGTATGATGTTTGGTCAGTGCAGTGCATGTATGAACACATCCTTACAAAATCAGCCATGCAACATAACCCAGCACTGCAATGAAAGATGAGTGCAATTCTTCATGAGTGACAGTCACCCTACTAGTGTCTTGTATTTCCATACTGGCCTATTTCACTTTTCAGTAGATCCAGCTTGTCAAGAGATATATGTTTGTGTTTGTGCTCCTGCACTACTCCTGGTGGCCACCAAAAGAGACCTGAGTTACATGGTGTGAGGGCACTGCCAGTTGGGCAGGGGTGGGGTGGGGACTGTATCCAGAGGTAACCAGAGTTTTTCATCCAGCCCCACTGGGCTGCTGTGCTCCAACACCCTGCTGGTGTAAATTTGTTGCCTTGTGGCTTTCCTTTTTTGGGGCAAGTGTCAGCGCGTGTCCCCTGATGAGAGATTTGTAGACGTGATAACTCGATTAGACCCCAGGAGGGGGAGCGAGCAGCAGCCCAGCGCCAGAGTCACACTGGGAGAATCCCGTCCTGCTCCTTAACCTCTCAGTGGGAGACACGCGGCTCCACCTGCTGAGAGAGCTGCTCTTTTTGGAACCACACAAATAGCCTTACTGCATAGAGATGTCAGCATGGCTAACTTGCCTCTGTAATGATGGAGCATATTCGTCACAGATGATATGAACAGTTCTTTTGGAGATTTCTTCAGAGTTCTCCAAATACACTTGATTTGTTTTTATGTACTGGAAATATTACCTGTAACCCTGGGCTCTACCTATCTAATGTGAGAAAACCTGCCAAAAGGAGGGAATATAAATCTCCTTATAAATCTGTGCACAGTATGTTTACCAGGGTAGTGTAAGGACTTTCATCTTACTCCCATACATCACAACACAAGACAACACAACACAGCACAACACAAAGGATTACAGCCTATTACATGGTAAAACATTATTACCAAATTTAAGCAACGTATATCAGTGCATAACAAGTCATTACACAATACAGCCTAACAAAGTTGCTAATTGGTAGAATCATGGTAGAATCATCACACTGCGGTGACTTTAACAAAGATGTGTGCACACCAAGGACCCTGCTCTCTGCTGCTCTGGCATGCCTCAGTATAATGGCTTTTCCCCTCCTCTCATCACTAAAAGAAAGGCCTGAAAGATGCCTGCCTCTCCCTGAGGATCAGATTATCTCCCATCAGCAAGTCCCACCCTCATCCCTGGCTCCTTCAGCCTCCTCTCCTCAGCCTGCGGCAGTTTAATCCACCATGTCCTGCCGAGACAAGACGCTAATCTTCGACCCCTCACAAGACTCACTATTAGCTAATCCTGTCCGTCAGGCAGACATCAGAATGGCCCCGTGGTGGAGTGCATGACAGGCCTCCACAGCAGCAACAGCAGCAGCCTCGTCTGAGCCTACTGTCATTTACATGTGCAAACAGTATCAGAACAACCCTGCAGGGCTTGTCTCACATGTCCTCTCTCCAAGCTGAATGAAGCTGGTGTTTGTCATTTCACTTAACCTGTCTCTCCCACTAAAGACAACGACAGGGCATGGAAGGTCTGCCTGAGAGACCCATAAGGGTGTCTGTCATTCTGAAATACAAACAGATTAATAGCTGTCTGACCCTGTGGAGGTGCTGGCAAATGGCTTGCAATGATATTCAGTGTTGTAGAAAGACAAGTAAGAGGGATCACCACGACCACCATGTATTTCACCCCCAAACCAAGAACTTACAGACACGAGCTGACACAGAGGAAATAAAGTAAATTTAATATAAAAGGAAACATGAAGTATCTATAAAGTACAGTGTGTCAGGCCGTAAATAAAAGCAGAATTGCCCTATTTAATCAACAGTAGTTGAGACAGACGCCCTGTTCAGTGATCATCTACATACAGTGATCAGTACCACACAGTGGAGTGTAACAAACAATAACACAGAGAAAACATAACTGTCTTGCGTGGTCCCTTACAATAACATCTGTCAGTAGACAAGATTATAGGGCCAGGTGGAGAGCTGGGGTGAGGGAGAGGGGAAGCATTTCTGAGGATGAAGAGGAGGAGTAGAGGAGTGCCACAGGCAGATGAGGATGAAGAATTCCTTCTTAGAGTCCTTACCAGAGGCTATAACTGTTTCCCTTTTGACCCCTTCTTTCTCTCTCTGTCTCTCTCTCTATCTCTCCCTCTTTCCCTCCTTTGCAAAATCTCCCAGTTGCTGTCCATATGAGGAGACCCTCGGCCCTACACCAACCCCCATCCCTCCACCACCGTCCACACGTCAGAAGCCTTGCCTCGGGTCTTTTGTGCGCTTCAGGGGCCTCAGACAAGCAGGGCCAGTGTGTGGAGCACGTGGGACAAGGCCGGAAACAAACAAGGCACAGGGAGCCGGCAGAATGGAATCATCCGGCTGATGTCACTGAATACATTTACCTACCTCAGAGCGCATTCAGGCCCGCTTTTGTTTTATGTGGGGGGGAGAATAAAGGGATCTATCCACGAGGGGAGGGGTGGAAGGGGGAGCAGAGGCTTTAGCTGGGAAAATAGACCTTGTCTCCACAGCTACCATCTCAGCAGAAAATATGGTGCCTTTTACTGGGAATGAGGATGAAGAGGCACAATCAGCAGGGGATGAATGAGAGTGTGCCCCCCCCCCCCATACACACACACACCGATGAAGAGACAGGACTTGGGACCTGAGGGATCGGGAGAGAGAGCGAGAGCAAGAGAGAGAGAGAGCGCAACAGCTGAGGGCTGGCTGTGTTAAAGCCCACAGGTGGTCTGAGAATAGGTGAGAAATAAAAGGTTGTTGATTGAATTGCTGAATTACGCAATGCTACATTTTAGTCATTTTAGAAACATTACACAAGTATCAACTATCATCACAGACACGAGTTTTACTGCATAAACATGTGTATTGTTTACAAAAGGAGATGTCAAAGGCAAACAGACTAAATATCAAACAGAAGCAGAACTGACTATCACATAATTTGGTAATTTAGTGCCAGTTAGAATGAAACCTTTTGGAATGAAGCAATCAGTGATTGTCTTTGTCTTTCTAAATGTTATTATTTCAGATAATAGCTCATGTTGTTTATAGAAAACTTGTCATTTGAGGTGGTTGTCAAAACTCATTGTTATTATACTTAGATTTTTTTCTGATTTTTTTATGCTTTTTCTTTACATTTTACTTACTTTACAGTTTGCCAAGAAATTAAGAACAGATTTTAATCTTCATTACTGTTGGTCCATCCTCATGAGTCTGGAAGCTTTTCTTTTGAAAAACTTGTATTGGTTCTCCACATTCCATATTCTTATTAAATGTGCATGCCTTCACTACATTATTGGCTATATTTATTTTCTCAGTGTTATTAGATGTTTGCACTAATAAATGAATTGAAAGTAATTCTGGCCAGAATTTGAAAGAAACTAAAGGTCAAGGCCAGTGAGAAGGAAGAGACTAGGCTTTTATGATTGGATTTGTCCACAACCTAAAGAAGCACAGGTGTGGTGGCTCACAATTAATGTAGATGCTGCAATTTGATTTTGCTTTGGTTAAGATAAGGGTCTGTTTGGTTTCTCACATTGTCATGTTGACATACATGATTGATTTATTTTTGCTTTTGTTTTTCAGATGTAATTCTCTGTAAATACTGAATTAAATAGTGAATTGTGAAAAGTGAATTGAATTACTTTATCAATAAATGTGACTATAGTATTGCAGAAATAGCATTTTTTTTATCTAAATGTATTGATTTTTAAAAATCTATTATCTTTTGAAAAATACCTTTATCCACGATGAAAACTACATGTAATTCTTACAATAGAGATAAATGGTGTCTGTCACCAACATTTAACTGAGGAAATTACAAGATGCTTCTAATACATGTTAGGGCACCATCTCCTTTGACTACTATCAATTGTCAGTTACTAATGGACAAAATAAGGACTTGAAAGTTAGATCATCAGGGAAAATAATCTTGATCTCACTTTTGCAAAATTCTTCCATTCCATGAAAGACCCAGCATACCAGCGCCACATGTTTCCTGTGTTTCTGTATCTGGTGGCGAATGAAGTGTCCTTACGAACAGAAGCTCCATTCAGTCGTAACAGCAGATCTGTGAGACCTGTGCGCTTCACATACGTCTTGGGCTCTTGGACACTCTTGCTGCTGATATCAAACAAAAAAGCATGCGTTTAGTGTTTACCTTTTTAAAAACTCCACAGTGGTTTCCTCTGCTTTTTTGGAAAAATACTTGTTTTAGTCTATATCAGTAATTTACATTTTAAATTTTTCTTCTTACAATTGATCTATTGTACACTTCACTATAAAGTCTGTTTATTCTGATTTTGACCATAAACTACATAGCTTAATCTATTCTTGTTTATGTTATCTAGTGAACTGACGAGATGAAAAAACTTTTTGTATGACTTATGTTCCTTCAGGCTTAACTTCTCTGCAGTTAATTCAAAAGGTTCCTTATGACTCCTCAACAACTCATGTCAAATTACAAGGACATCACTTTCTAAAGTTTTTTTTAGTTTAGTTATTTGATGCTCCATCCCAAAAAACCCTTAGTATACTGGCAGAGGTTTAGATGAGCAAATTGTGTTTATGAATCACAATAACCTCTCAAGACACAAACCACTATTTAACAGTGGATAAAATGTGTGTACACTCAGTCTTATGTAAAGGTTACACACAAATGTATAGACACTTAAATGCGCCCCCCACTCACCTACACACGCGTTCACAAACATACACAGACACCACACACCGCACACAAACATATCATCTACATAGACGCACAGAAGTACTGTACTGTACACAAAGTACTGTATAATGCATTGATGTTTAATTCGATATTTGAGTCAGGTGAGCAGACCCTCCCTGCAGTGGGATGGGAACCACAGACCCCCAACGCCCCCACCCCATCCCAATCCAGTGTTTGCAGAGAGAATGCAGCAACATGGAATTAAATAGGGCCACTAAGATAAAGAACGCCAGTCGAGAGCATGCATAACTAGCTTTTGTCTTAGAGTTCAAATGTCCTTAACAAATTCAGAAAAGTGTGCGAATGGAGTTTGCATGTAAGTCTTTCCATTTCAACATGAAAGTGTTTCCCAGTAAATACGACTGGCCAACCTCAATGGCCTACTTAGCATGTAGATTATATGCCGTTTCGGTGCATTGACTAAGATTCTATGTGTATTTAAATGATAATATGTTTGGAGAAGCCAACTGCTTGAAGAGGTATTGGAGGGATTCTAGCACAACAGTGTGCAAGGAATTTAAGATGAATCTCTCTTTGAAACACAAGATTTGGTAAAAGCGCAATCATGATCTAATTTAAATCCCAAACACATTCCCAGAGTTTCATGTCTGAGGATTAGTTTGAAATGCATACACAGGCATGCACATGGGGCTTTTGAATTTATCCCTCATAGTCTGTAATTGTTTTATGTCTTTTCAAAGTGTGGCTCAAATTTTCACCTCATACGGATCTAGTCTGATGTGTTGTTCAAGGAAAATGAATGGGCACAAATGAATTCAGCCATACAATAAGAATCAGAGATGTGTCTGATTTGTCATGGATGCATTAAAGAGACCACAAAATACTAAATAAGGAGAGTCTTGTTTGCTACATTGTTGAAAGTAAACTATGTTCCTCTGATGGAACATGCTGCCATAACGCTCCACAAGGAAAACTTGATCAAATGTTTTAAAAATAAGTTCCTGAAGACATCTATTTTGAAGCACTGGGTATATGTCATTAAAAATTCCTTAAAAGATAAGATTTCTTAAAGACTGGTCAAAAGCTGTACAGTAATTATTTAGAGATACATGAAATTTTATATGCTTCAGGTGTATTTCAGGAACAAAACAATCATCCGTGATAGTTGAGCACCTTCAAACAGGCTGTCTTGAGGCATTGGTGAGCTTCAGGAATACCTCTAAAGCCTCCAATAGCCACTCTCACTCTGAAACTGAAATGTACTTATTACACTAATGGACATTCTTACACTCCTTTGATTGAGTATAACTTGGAGACATTTCTAATGGCCTCAACCGACACGAGAGCCCTACACACTTCTGCAAAGAGCCTCTTAAGTGCCTGTGTACTGTACGAGCATTCGAGGTCAGACTGGGAGGAAGCCCCCTCCTCCTCAGGACTGTTGACATATCAGCTGATCCGCTGGGTTCACGATTTGACCTTGGTGACCTGCACTCCCGTTCCCTCACGTGCTGACATGGCCTCTCCAGGGCTGAGGCCTGCTGTAGTCCTGGTGGCCATGTTTCCCACATGTCTGTGCCAAGGCTTGCCAGTCTCCATGGAGACTCATCTACACATGAAAGTAGGTCTCTGTCACGGATGATGGCCTTTCTCCTGCTTATTCACCCACTTCTCACACAGACACAACATGTAGAATGTCAGTTAGCTTTTAAAAAGTTGCAAAGATGCTATATTGAATAACAATATCTGAAATTCTACAACAACATTTGAAATTCTATGCTGTAGCAGTGATTGCCATGTAAAGCAGTCTGTGTTAAAGGCAATGTTTTTAGGTTCATTTACGAGCTTCATAGTCTCTTTGATGATTAAATGGCTCATTATGGAGTGAAGGAAGGCTCTCTTGGCTGCCTGTAGTGTAGATTTTGCAGTTATTAAACTTGAAGGATCTTGCAGGTGAAAACGAAATTGAAACTGAGTTAACGGATTTATTACTGGCTTGTCAGTCAACGTAACACTATGAAAATCAACACTGGCTTCTATTCTTTGGTTTGCAAACAAATTCAAATTACCCGTCATAAAAAAAATCTGAAATTTAGAGGATGCCCCTCAGCATGCCAAATACCAGCCTGTAGGAGATAAATTCCAACCTTCAAAATCAGGCTATCTGGTGTTTGGACATTTTAAACCAACATTGCTATTATAGAGTGATTCACTTATTAATGTAAAACTACAAAAAAGTTTGAAAAGCATGAAACCCGCTCCATTCCAACAGACATATTGAAGAGTTCTGGGAAAAGTCAGTGAGTTGGTCAGTCAGATCGGTCCTCTCCTCCCACACTGCTGTAGGTTCTGCTCGTTCTCCCAAACACAAGGCCTTTCCATTAACTCCTAACCTGTGATGGCATAATAAGACAAGGGGCTGAGCCCATCCCTCCAACAAGCAGGCGAACAAATGCTTACACGACTGCTACTGTCCGCCCCCTGAATCACTCAATTTATTAAGCCCCATTCACACACATGCCCCTAAAAAACAGAAGAAGTGGAGACCCCAAAAAGGTCGGGACTGGGGAGGAGCACGGCTTTGTGTCCATCTGCTGTGGCCCCGCAACGCAACAGGCTTTTACCAGGCCCCCTCTGCATTGGTCGCATAATTGCCGACATCCCTGAACACTAGCTGCTGGACCAGAGGCCCAAACATGACTCAATACTTTGGCTTTTACACATGCTAATGGATGGTCAGTATAGTTTCTGTGTCAGTGGGGGCAATAAGCTAACTGCACAAAGGAGCAAAAGCGTGGGATGGGGATTGTGTGTGTGTATGTGTGTGTGTGTGTGTGTGTGTGTGTGGGGGGGGGGGGTGTAGTGGGGGAAAGGGCAAATCTGGGTCTTCTTTTTTTGAGCTGGGGGGGCATGAATGACACCACAAAGTGAAGGTCAAAGTGCTCCAGTTAGCACGAGTTGGCGACCCACACAGGAGTCTTTTTTTGCAAGTTGTGAGCAGATCATAGTGAGACAATTGAGCTCTCATGGTATGTGTGAGGAAGCTTTAGGGATGGTGACCTCACCTCTGTGTCATCAATCAGCTGCCTAAACAGCCCTTTCAATGCCACAAAGGCAAAAAAATTAAATCTAAGGTTATCTGAGTAAATTTAGGTGTGAGGAAGTGAAATGCTCACCAACAAAAATATGCTTCAGCACTATGGCTACTGCACAGTGAGAAGAGGCAGCAATATGTTCTAATTTCATGACAGCTGACATGGCATGCAACCGAGCATAAATGTTATAAAGTACAAATTTGTATAGACAAATACATAAATAAGCCCTTTTACGATATAATGTGCATGGCAGAGGTTGACAGCTTTGTGTGACTACTGGTTGTCTTAAAGCGTAACAATGGCGGTTTTCGATTGTTTTCTGTTTTCCTGCATGGGCAAGTTACGAGAAGAAAGTTACGTCATCAGCTGCCTGCTATAGTTTTACCGTTGTTTGCGTTTTCAGTCCAATGGCTTTGAATGAGTGAGCCCAAGGCACATGGGCAGATGCATTGAAAATGCTATTTTTAAAACACTTAGAAGTCTCGACATTGCATGACACAAATCAAAACTTTAAGAAATCTTGGAAGTCCTCAAACATTCATCTGGAATTATATCTTTAAAGGAGGGAAATACATTTTTTCAAAATGGTACAAGCAAGTTAAATTTTGAAAAAGCAGATAAAATGGTCCTACTCCCTGTCTTTAGTCTTCTCACCAAAGCCATGTACAACGACTCTTAGACAAGCAAACACGCACTGCTCACCCAGACAGTTCAGACTTCTAACTGCTAACAGACTATAAACTATGAATGCATTTTGTTTACACTTACGCCACTCTTTCTAATGAAATTGCATTGTTTTACATTCCTTAAATGAATCCAGCAGGCATAGCTGTTTAACTGGAGCAAGTTTTGATTTTGCCGGGGGACATGTCTACATAAATCAAGTCAAGGTCCACTCTAGAAAAAAATGATTAACTCAATTCAGATCTTTCATGATTAATAACATGGTGCATAATTAAATCATTGCAGACTGTGGGAAACCCAAATTTAGATGTGTCCCATGGGACATCTGGTAACTGTTGCCTTCTGTAAGGGCTGAAGAGTGAACAGCGATGTTTCGATTCCCAATTTCTTCCTGGATTCCCCAGAAGGAAGAGTTCCATACGGGAAGACAATTAGGATTCCGAATGTGTGTGTATGTGTGTGTGTGTGTAAGAGAATTTATCTGTGCCACCAATGTGATCTCACAGTTTCCAGTGATGGAGGCGTAACTGTAACTGTGTTTATTTGGGTCATATTTACTCCAGTACAGTGCTGCCAGTGTGACTTTGTTGCAGTCTCTACCCAGCGGAGCGAGAGCCAAGGGTGTGAATGCCCGTGCTGGTTAATCTAGGAGTTCCGTGGACTCTTATTGTCCAGCACCATCTGTTACATTAAGGCAGGAATGCGGAAAAGTCCTCACTGAACCTTTCTAGATGCCCATGAAGGGGAGTTTCCCCCCAGTACTGGCCAAAAACAAGTGAGCTTTCTCTTCCCCATTTAGATGCTGTTTATCTATAGGATGATCTCGTGGACACATCAATTCATGACTCCGCTTTATCTGGTCATGAATATTCCTATAATCCCCCTGCCTGATCCCAGCCCCTCCATTCTCTCGCCGCCTGGACTGGAGCCCCCTCACTCATTCAGGGCCCCCCTAAAATCCCCCTCATTCACGTCCCCCTGCCTCCTGATCTCCACATGAAATGATATCGCTCTCAGTAGTTCTACTTATGGACCTCTAAGCTCCCATATGCACACAGACACAGGCACGGCTAAAGCCTATAATTGATCTGTAATTGAAGTCTGAAACAGTGTGACTGCAGAATCCCCTCAGTGCTCCGTGCCAGCACACACAGTAAAAGGACGGGGGGGTGGGAGTACGGGGGTTTGGGGTTGGGGTGGGGTGGTGAATTCCACGGGGTGGAGACGGGCATCCCCAGCTCTCAGCTTAGCATATTACCATGCGTGGAAATACACTAGGGCCAGTCGAGTTCACGGGTTTTAAAGGCCGATTCAGTCTTTGGAGAGATACATTGTAAAAACTGGAATACTGACTGTGTGCTGCTGCATCTGGAAAGAGTAGAATGTGATCATGTGAGGATACCTAAGGTAACATCAAGTGATTACATACATTCAGAACTTTTTAAAAATGCCAGCCCACATTTAGACCTGACAGGACTGACAGGTAGCAGGTACTATAATTTCCCTGAGGATTGAAGGCAACCTAGGAATCAGACCCACATCAATAACAACAACCCACATCAGATGATTGGGTCTCTGACGACAATGATTTTCTTCACATTGCAGCAGTGTAACCAGTTTGAGATTTGCAGTTAAGTTAAGGCATAAAACTTAAAGTGCACCAATACATCATTTATGCAAACAACAATCTTAATTGCTGTTTACTGAATTTGAAAGACAAAACAACATCTATAGTTTAACCAGAGACAGTACTTCATTGATTGTTCATCATGTACATGTAATGCCCACTCCATGTTGTATAAGCAACTGTGATTAGTTTAGGAATTTTTGGCAAGTTGGTAATGAGCTGTTCAATGGTTGTGATTGGTTCCTGCGATTTTGGGTGCACAGCTAATGAGCTCCAATGTCTCATTACCAGATGCAGCGGCAGAGCAAATTCAAATTTCGCTGGCTTGTATATCATTTAATACAAAGTGATATCTTAAGGCAGCCATGTCAATGCCAGCTGGTTTGCATGCAAACTTTAGAAGATATCAGCGTACCACAGACATATAGGTGTTTCTGATATGTCAAAACAGTTTTTTAGTTGACACACATGTGGTTGAAAGCTCATGAACATTTTCAAGTGTTATTATGTAAAACTCTACAAAGCACCTTCAGGGTACCTCAACATCAACAACTCACAGACAGACCCTAATAGTCATTTTTTCTAATAGTCATATTTATCTATAAACCAATTTTGATAATTACAATAACACACTTTCCAGCACTGAAGTCAGTCTTTATCTGGTCTATTCATAAATGTAAAGACACTTCAAAATGTCAAAATGTGAGTATGCAGCCTAATCCAAATTTCTTAAGGGGACAATACACCATTCATTAAATATCACACAGTATGCAATTGTATACATTTCTTTTTAATATTTTTTTTTTTTTAAAGAAGTTCACATTGTGTGTGTGAGTGCATAGCATGTCAGCATTTAGGGGACCCATTCTACCATCATTAGTACTTACAGACATACATAAAATCCTCCAAATGAGTTTGGAGATGCTTTCTCTGTCATATAATTTTTGCCATAGATTAACAATAGAATTTTGCACCTGTTGACTTTAAGACACTACCCCCAAAATACTTTGCTGCCCTCTGCTGGTCAGATATGTAACAACAGATGAGTTTTGACAAATCTCATTCCTCACTCCAAAATTAACTAAAGGCAAACAACACAGACACAAAAGTCAAAAGCCAACGAAAGTCAAAAGCCATGATTTTTAACAAGGTCATTTATTAATTTTCATTCTCATCAATTCATTTGTAAACATTATGTCTTCAGTTCTAACTGTTACACTGACAGTCGTCATCCAAATCATTGCTATTTATAGAGGGTGTTTACGTGGCCTATTCATTATGTGCATACAGTAAAACCAGCCCCAACAGTGCACAAATGTACAGTTCACATGATTAAATGTGACTGTCACTGATACACAAAGACAACATTAAAATAGAAATCCCTTTTTGCAAAAAAAAAAAAAATAATAGTAATTAAAAAAAATACAAATTGGCGTCCAGGAAAAAAGAACATCACATTTCTGTCTCCATTCATTATGGAGATGTGGAGGCGTACAATTGACATGCAGTACAGCTTCCAAGTGAAGGTCATCTAAATGTAAAAAAACAACTAGCAGCTATAATTTACGTACAAATTACCAGTAAAAATACAGTACACATACTACAACATATTCTGAGATTAAAAAGGAGGTAAGAAATTACAAAACCTGTTCTAATTAATATCAGACCATGCACCTGACTATAATCACATTCAAATTAATTTTAAAGGTAATGCTTAAATAGCTGAACTAGAATAGGCTCAGTGTTTTAATTCTTCTGATAAATGTCAGCACCTACCTCATAGGCACTTTCACAGACACCTCTAAGTGTTGATATGTTTTTCAAATAGATCCAATAAAGAGACACTTAATATTTGCCAGTAATCGTGCTGATTCTGCAAAGGTTAAATGTTTCACAGATACACTTTGGATTTTCACAGTTTATAACTGAAATCTTTCTTGAGAGAAGAAAGAGTGTGAAGTGTGAAGCAGACATCTGGTGTGAATCAATACATAGCCCTGTTGTTCAAGGTCAGTGAGGGCTGTTAGTTGGAAAAAGAGCAAGAAATGTTTAATTGTGAACTGATTGTGGCACAGACACTCACTTTCAGTTTCATTTTGCTATGCCCTGTTTAGTTAACATTAGTTATCGGTTTGCTATTCAATTTATGATGCATCAAATTTTCTGGTTCTTTTTCCTACAGACAGCACTTGGGTGATCTCAAACAACAAGGCTATTGACTGATTCACACTGGATTTCCCTTTTAACGCTGCTTTCCCCAACTAGTGCATATGATTAGCTTGGCACTTCATGTGATGGGAAGGTTTCATATGGCTCTGAACTACCTCAGCATTCATTAAGCTAACAGTATAAATTGTTACATCAGGAAATCAGGTCACACTGATCTTATTATTACTATGGAATTAAAACATCTCAATTTTTTTATTACATAATTTATGTACTTAAAATGATCTGTCATGAGACTGAAGTACCAGAGTCTAGCACAATAACCTGCATAATGATACCAAGTCATGTGAATCTGATACTAAACGACACACACCGACGTACCCAATAAAATTTCCCTTTTCTCTATGTGTCTGTTCCTTTACACTCATGTGTATCATGCAGATGGAGAGAAAGACAGTAAAAGAAAAGAAAGAAAAGAAAATAGGTGTTGATGACATTATAACATTCAGTTATTCTACTTGATTACTACAACAATCTTCTTCCACAGGAAGAGATACAAAAGGCAATATGCATAGTATGATCAAGTAAAATGAATCTAAAATTTCCTGAAATTTGATCATGAACAATGATGAAAGAAATCCTCATATCAGTAGTACCATAATGGCAGTAGTTTCAGCATACTCAGGCTTAATGCACATTTGTTATCACTTCGAAAAATACAAAGAAACAAGCAAAACAACCCCAACCTCTCCACTTGTCCAATTTGTACCAAAAATTGAGATGAAGTACCATGTATCATGTTAAAATAGATCACAAAATACACAAATAAATGTCTTCTACATCAAACTTGCATATGTGTCACCAATGTTTTGCCAATAAACAGGCAACTGAATCTGTTCTTTACCACAGATGTTTGAGGCTCAGGTGCGTTACCGTGGTTTATTATTCTTAGCGCAATTAAAGTGCATTCAGCATCTAATCTCCACCCACTGTGGAAAGAATGAACACCTGCGACAAAAACTTGGTTCACTGGGAAGCGCATAGTTCTCAGGAACTCTGATCATCCCAATGCTGACATTGCAGAGCTCTGCCAATGGAGCACACAGCATACACCTCATAAGGGGTTTGGAGTGGACGCATTCAGTGATGGGTTACGGTAAGCGGGGACTTAGCGGGACCTGTGTAAACATCTGGGAACACGTATACATGCTGATTCTCCCAATGGCTGGTCATCTAAGGCAGGATTTCACAGACAGAGACACGCAGAGAAGTGACGGCTCAGAGGATGATGGAATGATGGGGTGCCTTGCCGTATGTGCAGGTCTGAGGTTTGGGGGGCCAGTCCATATCATCATGGAGCTCCTGGGCAAGCTGGATGTAACGCTTCTTAGGAGTCTTCCTGTTCCGACAAAACAGCCAAGCAAGGAACCTGGAGCCCCATCGGTCATTACTTAGCTGGACAAGGCACAGAAACAGACAGAGGTGAATGTGGGAGATTGAAGATTGTCAGAAACTTGCACCACAACAAGAAAACAAAAGAAAAGTTACATGAACAGTTCCACAATACTGTTGACATATTCAAAGATAAAGGAACAACCATAGGATCACAACAAATTGCAAACAAACAACACGGAATCTAAATTAAAAGTGGAATAAGTGAAAGCACAGCATTACTCTATTTTGTCATTCATCTGACAAACAACATGCACCAACCTGTACTCAGCCCTTTATCCCATTCATCAAATAAACAAACAACATGCACCAGTGAATCCCAACCCTCCCTGACAAGTCAATCTGCCTTTCAAAAAGCTGTTTTCTGGTTGATACATGGGGTGACCTTGAGCAATGTTGCCATTCTGACCAGTTCTGAATGTTCTGATGACTGTAAAAATACCCAGTGATGATAAAGGGTTCTCTTTCTGTTAAACTACTCGCGTCAATCAACAGGAATTCATTGCCCAATCATGTGATCGCCACTGTAGAAATCCTCTCATAGGTCCTATTTAAGGCTTTTGGCGTGAACATGACACAGCAGATACCCTCTCATTCTTCAGAGACATCTGGCCTTTATGTTGGAAGCACTCACTAAGCCGTCTTTCCAGCCTATGGAGCTAACTCAGCTAAAATGGCTATCCCTCAAGATGGTGCTGCTGCTTCCGCTGACATTGGGTAAGCAAGTAAAGCAACCTAACAGTGTTGTCAGTTGTCATGTCTACAATTTGCAGTGGACGACTCTAAAGTGATTCTACACCCAAATCTCTTTTACCAGCCTAAGATTCTCTGTGCTCCAATGAGATCTAGGCTTGCAACACTAATGAGATCTGGCTCGCAACACTATGCCCAATCAGTGCCTTGAGAGCCTATCTGGATAAAACGAGCCTGCTTCACAAAATGGAACGGCTGTTGTCTGCTTTGGAGCATGGGCACTGAGAAGGCCTCTCTCTAAACAAAAGCTCATGTGACTGGGGAATGAATTCCCATTGGTTAATGTGTCATGTTCTCCTTCAGAGAACCGTGGTTATATTCATAACCTTTGCGTTTCAAGGTGTTGTAATACAAGGCTTTGGAAAATGATACCAGAAACTTTTGATTTTTTTATGTTTAGGATAGAGACTAAAGGACAATATGATGACTACTTGTAAGTTGAAAGTGTACCTATTTTTATGTCCAGCTGACATGGAACATTATTAACTGGTTCAGGAGTAATATTTTTTTGTCATAAACTAACTGGTTAAGAAATGTCAATTTTAGGGTAGAACCCCAAATTTTTAACACTGTTTCTGTTTGATGCCAAAAATTCTGGTTCAAAGCCCTGTTGTAGAATATAGCATCAGTGGGAAAGATGATGCATGAACAGCAGCACTCAGGCAACACTGCCCTATGTTTCTTCACCCCAACAGAGTCACTACAGATAGAAGCTGAGACACATTTGTCAACAAACACAAAGGTACAGTATGTGAATCTAAAGCAAGCAAAAGAAAGCCTCAACATGCGCCAACCTGTGTGTTCTGGGTAGCTGGGGCCACCCCATCCTTTCCCAGTTTGTCTTGGCTGAATACAAGCCTCCATAGGATGATGTCTAGGACCAAAGTCTAGGGAATATTGCAGTTGGCAAGAGGGAAAAAAGATGGCTACCAATCATACACAGTGCAAGTGATTGTGTTATATACAGTCAGGCACTTAGAGTTCAAAGAAAAGCGATTGACATCTCACAGGCGGATGAAAATTGATTGGTCTAGATACAGACTTTGAACTTTCTGATTTTAAGTTTCTGATTTCAAAAGAGTCAAAATCAAAATCAAATCAATTGAAAATATAGTGAGAAATGCTTGGATCTATATTGAAGACATACTGTGGTAAAGGAAGAATGAAAACATCGTGTGTTAAAGACCAAGGCTGTTTACCTCCAAGACAAATGACACAACAGCATTAACAATGATGATGATCACCATGGTAATTCGCCACTCATAAGGAACACAAACAATCTGCAAGAGGAAATACTTATGTAATTAGACCACCTTCAGCTCAACCTTGCAGCCACATACCTAAAGCTTTTCTGAAAATACTGATATGAACTTTTAAGTACTGTGTAGAGGAGCATGGCAAAATCAAGGCTTTGAACTGGTTCATTGAGCAAAAACAAAGACCAGAAATTTTTGCCATTTTTCTAGGAACAAAAACAAACTATAAACCTTAGAATTTTTTTATGTTCTGGAAAAGAAATGTTTTTTTTTAAATAATGTTAACATGTTAATACTGGTTCTTTTCTCGTTCCTGAAAAGGTTTGTGTTTGCAATGTAATGGTGAGGTTCACCTCCTGTCATTCACTTGAATGCATGGGGAGAGAAGACAAACTAAAGCTTACCAATTCCACCAGCAGGCAATCAAAAGGCTTCTGCAGTCTCCAAGTCTCTCAAATTTCATTAGAGGTAAATATTGTAGGCTACTAATCATAAAAATTATTTGTTTTAGATATGAATTTCCTGTTGTTTTTTTTTGCTTTAATAGGCCGTGACAAACATTGTTGGAAACAGCTAACATTAACATTACAGCTACTGCTGTAATTTATTTGGTGTTAAGCAGTTTATTTGGTTTTTAGCATTTCAACAACTGTATTAAGATGGGAAGGCATCACAAGAATCCTAATCAATCCTTTAAAAAAATATGACAGCATTTTTTGTTTCACCAGGAAATTCAGTTCACGTACAGGCTATAAGAAGACAGTGATGCAGCCTGTATAAGGCAGAGGCCTAGTGTTCAATAATGTTTATTGCAGGCTGCAGGCTATAAGAAGACAGTGATGCAGCCTGTATAAGGCAGAGGCCTAGTGTTTAATAATGTTTATTACAGGATAGAGACTAAAAGACAATATGGTGACTACTAATAAACTAACTGAAAGCATACCTATTTTTATGTCCAACAGCTGACTTGAGATTAGATTAACCGGTTCAGGAACAATATTTTTTGTTCCAGCTGGCTCAGAAACATCAATTTTAGGGTGGAACCCAAAACCAAACACGTTAAAATAGTGTTTCTGTTTGGTACGAACCAATTCCCTACGTGCCAGCGAGTGACCATCCTGAAACAAACGTCCTTCTGGGACTTTTTCATCTTCTATGTACAAAGCCTATTAGCAAAAAAATCTGGTTCAAAACCCTGGGCCTATAACTGCTGGCTGTATGTTAAAGTTACACATGCATTACCACAATCATTTCAGCTTTAACTGTGAAATCTATGTGCTATAGCTAACCATAACCTTAATAGCTGTTAAGGCTGTAAAACAGAATTCTTGCTCTGTATCATTTTAAACCAATCACATTTATGAAGAATGGCTAGGTTAGCCTCTCCTGAATTGTCTGTTTATTTCCACTCACATACCAGTGGAAATGAACATATTTCCAAGTCTCAGCAGGTACACACAGTAACCAAATCAACTCATGTTGACAGTAACCAAATGAAACATGTGTCATTTATCAGATTAAAATGATGTCTGCCTTTTCTGGTTTATAATCACCAGTCTGATCTAATCTAATCTAATCTTTGGCAGTATATTTTCTACTCTGTGAAACTATACTTGCAGGTCTGCAAGATGGCTGCATAGAAGTGTTTTCTACCTACCTCCAGAAAGTTGTCAATTGCTGACACAGGAAATAACATGATGAGGAAGAGGAAGATGTACAGGCCAAAACAGGATAAAACAAAAGGCACTGTTGCAGGATACACATAAACACACACATATGCTGTTAAAAACAAGTCAGATTTAAGTACACATAAGAGAGAAGTAGGGAGAAGGAAGTACCATGCATTACAACAATACTCCACACACACACACACACAGACACACAGACACACACACACACAAATTCTTGTGGACTATCTCTGTCCTGTGTAGCAGTGGGACTGTGTGAAGTGCCTTCCTCTTTAACTTAAAAAGTAGACCATAATAGAAGTACACATATGTATAAATTGCATACTTACAGGATTCCATGGCTAAAAACCTACTAGAATGACTAAAGAGAAGCAATGCTTACAGTTTTTATAGCTGGGCTGTCTGAAGGGCTTTCCTTTTGAGTAGACAATGGCCACCACCAAATACTGGAACGAGGAGATGTAGAACAGGGTGGTGTTTTCGTAGTTACGGATGTTTTTGTGATCTACGGGATGAGTTATGTTTGGATCGATGGAGAGTCCTACTCCAGATGCATTGCAAGCACTGGAGAGCAGGAGAGAAATTGTGAAATGACTAAGGTATGTATCAGTGGCCTCAGTAAACTCACATGAATCTGCAATCGCATTTGAATTAACTCTGCAGATACTTCTGCCTATTTCCCTACATATTTTAGTAGAGAATATTCATCAACTGTCTATTTATCAAATGATGGTAGGCATGAAGGTAGGTTACAGCCACAGAGTTGCATTGTACTTCATGTGAAGTGCAGTGGCACCTGTTCTACACACTACACTGTTAGATGCAGAACCCACTTACTCTGAGTCTGGCGTCCATTTCTCGTACCAGGTCTGGTGCTGAACCCAGACGAAGGAGAGAGCCTGGAAGGCGAGGCACACCAGGATCTGGGTGAGTACGGAGAAGAGCAGTGGGCCCGAGATGAGGCTGGACGGAGGCCGCTGGGCCACCAACTCCTTCCACGCTGGGTTCAGGCTCACTGCACATATCACACAGAACACACATGGCAAGAGTATTAATCCATACTAACTACCAAGACCAAAACTACTAACTACTACACACACACATACAATCACACATGCACATACCTACACTAAGACACGCAAACACAAAAAACTACACCCTACACTAAATGCTATATTTGCTTGTAAAAAATTAGCTGTCTATTATACTACATTTTCAAAGCTGTGAAGGTGTCCTCACTTGTGAAGGCTATGATGAGAATGATGACCACATCAATGAAAAGGAACTGGAAGTCGCCCAGGTTGCTCAGGATCTAAAAATGATCAGAAACATGAAGCCCTGGGGCATTTGTTTTTTTTATATTTTTTAATATCTGGTGCAGGAACACTTAGGATATTGTACTCACAGAATAAAGAAGCGTCACACTGAGGTACTGGATCATGCTGTACAGTGCCATGAACTTGAACACACAGAAGGAGGTAATGAGAGCAGCACGACCCTCCCTATGGAGAAAAAGGTTACATTTTTTTTCAATACACACAGGAAGGACTAAACAAACATAATCATATGGCCAAACTATCTCATTCAGTTGACTTGTTTTCTTGTTCAGATGACAATCCATGACAACATTAGCAATAGCAATTCTCACATATATTTATGCATTTCAACATGGCAGAATGTGAAAACGGAGGCCAGAAAAAGTTAAAGAAATGTAAGATGTGTGTAGTTATGTGACTGCACCTGATGAGGTTGGGGACACATGAGATATTGGGCGTGGTGGAGGTGAATGGGGAAGCGACAGAAGCTTCCAGTTCAGACAGAGAAATGCCCCCATGGGCTCGCTTCAGGGCCTGTGTGTGCATGCAGCACAGGGTTCCAGGTAAACAACAAGATGAACAAACTGTCCCATTTATCCTCTGAACAAACCCAATACAAGGACTAATTGCGTGTTTCTAGAAGAGAGATTCAAAAAGACATCGCCAATACTTACACCACAATCATTCGCACCATCCCCACACATGCCGACAAAATAGCTGCAAAGATTGAGATGGGGAAAAAAATGACAACACAAATAAGAAACAAACTCTGATGAGATGCAGAGCTAACAGTGCTAATCTAACTGATTTTACACCAAGAACTACTAAAGCTGTAAAATCCTAATTGTACAGCTTTAGTGGCTCTTGGTGTGAACGTAGCTATAAAAAGTGCTTATGAAATATTCCTAGCACATCTACTCAGTTATACTGTATACATGTAATGTTACAATGAATGCTTAACTCACTCCACACTCTGGAGTATTTCCACCAGCTGGGTCTTTTGGTCCGGAGCCATTCTAGCAAAGATGGTCCCTTTGAGAACCAGCTTTACCAGGAAGAGAGGGAAGAATGGGCGGAGAGAGTGAGAGAGGTGGGGGATACTGGGGGACATTCATAAGTTCACCCTCCCTCCCTCCACCCAACCTGGAATTGCTGATTACCATTATTGATGGTTTGAACATTCTGCAACAAGGGCACTGATTTTATGCCACTGGTATAATAACAAGTAAAATGCCTTACAAGGTGTAGGAAAATCTTCTAGAACCTAAATAGGAATTAGCTGACTGATGCAAGTTGCTTTCCCCTTCAATAAGGTAAAAGTGAACGCCAACAAGGACTCACGGCTGACCTTTGGGACAAGGTCTGGGAAGTGCTCCAAAATGACAGCCAAAGACTTTCCAGTCATGGCAAAGTGGTACTGCTCTTTCCCCCTGCCGTCTGACAGAGCTCCATCTGACTCCATGTCTACCAACTGCACGGGGGACAGAAGGCAACAGGCAGATTTGCAGAGTTTACCCAAGCAGGCAGGACTGAGGCTATGGTGCAACAATGGGTGTTTTATCACTTCCTTTGGAATCAACCCTTTGACAATTCACTGATATAACTTTACTGCTCGGCATGTGATATTTATTTGTCTTACTACACCACATCATCTTCCTTCTTCATCTCAAGTACACAATGACATTCGTCACTTGGTATTCCATCCCCATGATAAGCTCCACTCACCTGGAAATGGCCTCCCTTACTGGCTAGTGCACTGGGGCTGTCTGTGTAACGCCAGAGGACCACAGCTGGGCGGCCTCCTCCAGGAGGCTGTGCATCTGCAACGATGACCCTCTCCTGAGGGCCGATCATGCCGCAGTCTCTGGCCACGGAAATGGCTGTCAGAAGGTTGTCACCTTGACAAGGCAGAAGTGTGAATGACCTCAACCACAGCACCAATGAAGATATCAGTTAAAAATAGTTTTTTTCCTGCTGTTTTGAGCCTTGCTCTCTAGCAAAGGGATTGTGGAGGGGACTGTGTTTTTACACTACATCCTACCAATACCAGTACCAATATGGAAATTCCCACTGAAAACATAAGATTATGTATTATGTAAGAATAGGTCTTTTATTATCTGACCTACTGACATTATACATATAAGTAAGTTCAGAGAGTCACCTGTGACCATCACAGGCCGAATGTTGGCTCGTCGCAAATCTTCCAACACTTCTGCTGTCTCTGGTTTGAGTTTATTCTGCATGATTGTCAGGCCCAGGAACTCCATGTTAGTCTCTATGTAGTCTCTGTTGTACACAGAACAACAGTCAGCGAGTGGACCTTTCAGGGGTCAGCTTGCTCAAACATGGGCATGCTTATATAGACAACAGAGGAAATGGTGTGAGAGGTCAGCAGCTTGGAACCTGGTAAGGCTCTGCACTTTATGCCAGGTTAGTTTGGACTCCAGCTGGCGGTGTGCTAAGGCAATGACCCGGAAACCACGGCTGGTGTACCCCTCCAGAATCTCAGTGAAGTTCTCAGGGACTGTAAAAAGATGGATAAACAGAAACATTCACCGATACCTAAGCATGACAATCTCAAAAACACTTACATACAGAAGCACACTACACAGCACTTTCAAATTTTAAACTGGTCATTTCACTTACAAATAAATAATTCTTCCCAACTCCACAATTATACAGGTATCCATTGTAAGGATACAGATATAATGATACTGAGTTGAGATATAATAACGTGGAATGTGGAATTGAATATTTAGAAATACAAATTGCTGTCAATTTGTGCAACACAATTTAAAAATCACATGTAGCCCATATCTTTCTGTGACAGGCTCTTATTTAGCTCATTTACCCACATTACTTTATCAGAATAGAGTACAAATTCATCTGTGTGCACATATTCTGTTGTGATGTATGAACCATGACTGTTACTGCCACTGACTTGAACAGCTGTTGCAGAGACTAGCCACCACCTCTGGCGCCCCCTTGAGGTAGGCCTCCATGTGCTTCTCTCCAAGACGGCGCACCACCACACTCATTCTCTGCAATGCAGAGGAGAAAGGGAACTGCCGCACGATCCCCAGCTCATAAGTGTCCTGCAGGACAGGGACTTCATCAGAGGCTGCTGGCTCCCAGAAAATAACAGTGAAAGAAGAGAGGAGGAGATGCGCTTTGCTGCTTACTTACCGGCAGCTCATAGAGCTCCTACAAAAAACAGAGGAGGAAAATGTGAATTTAGTTTTCATAGAAACAACTCCATACTCTATAGGATCGTCTCTGTTTGGGTGCTTTGTGCTATCCCAGCCTTTTGGTACCTACAGCAATGTAGATCCAACTGAACACCACTTAAAGGAAAAAAATCCATTGTGAATCCATATCCCTGTTGTTCCAGGTCATTGCTGTCGGTATGAAAAACAACATGAAAATCTGATACAACAGAGATCGAACAACTAAGCGACAGCTAACGTTAACTGAATTTAGCATAGTGAAACTGAAACTGAAAGTAAGCTGATATGCCCCATTCAGTTAGTGTTAGGTGCTGGTTTACTATTTGTTCTATGTAGTATCAAATAATCTCATTCTTTTTCCTGGAACAACATGGATTAATTCACACCGGATTTCTCCTTTAAATCTGACTACTGATCTAAACAAGACTGGACATGCAGGAGTGTGTGTGATGGGAATGCCTACCATGCTCTGATCTGCAGTAGCAGTGACCTCGGGCAGAGCAGACCCTTTGCCCTGCTGCTGTTTGGAGGGCCTGACCACTGTGGGCATGATGGGATTGTGGAGGGAGGTCTCCTCTTCAGTGGCTTCCTCCAAAATCTACTTAGAACAGGACATGGAAAGTGAAGAAGGAGTCGCTTTGCACTCAAGCTTTTTTTGGTGCTCTTGTAACAGGACTACAGAATCAGCGGTCCTGAGCCACTTCAATAGTCAAAATGCAGTAGTCATTTCAGAGTCAAAAAACTCTGAGGAAAATGACAGGTATTGAAACGTTAGTCCTTTTGCACCCAATAAAAAGCTAATTATCGACAAGCATCTGAGTGCTCCGGTGATTCCATGGGTTCAGTCTATTGAAGTGGCCCAGGACTGCCAGGATAAGGATTTCAAACTGTACAAATTTCAGACACAGACACACAGACACAGAATAATGACCCAGAATCCCTGAATCCCTATCTTCACCTGCACACTGAACTCAGCCTCTGAAGTGTGCATTAGTTGTAACATTCATCTCTATGTTATTACCGCACTGAAACAGGGCAGATGTTTCAATCCCATCACAAAGGCCTGGATAAGAGGATGTGAGGAGCACAGGATCACACACTCACCCATCCAGTGGCATTGAACATCTTCAGATCCAGCGGGTCGCCAGACAGTTCTCCGTCTATCTTGGTCAGGGAGTGGCAGGCCGCCATGCAGGCAAGGAATGGCGATTCTACCACACACTCAGCACCTGGGTCCTCCTCTGGTTGGACAAATCTGCAGGTCACAGTGTCAAAAGCTGCTCTAGTTTACAAGTATGTTGTAATTAAATAAAAAAAAAAACAGACTCACAAGACTCACCTTCCATGCTCAGATCTGTGAACAGCCCATAGATCTAAGCCATCCTCGGTGAGCGTGCCTGTCTGTTCAGGCACACATAACCAAAGGTAATGTGTGCAATAAAGCATAAGAAAATAATCAAATTTATAGCCTGACAAGATCTAAAGATATACTGCTAATATCTAATGTCACAGGTACAGGAGTGACGGGTACCTTGTCAAAGCAGATGAGGTTAAGTTGCCCACAGATGTTGATCCTCTGAGGACTGATGCAAAAGATGCCCACACGCTTGAGCCTCCTCTGGGCATACACGATGCCAGCCGTCATGGCCGCCGGCAGAGCTGGGGGGACCGTGATGGTGACAATATCCAGAGACTCAATGATTATGGTCTTGGCTGGTACCTGCAGGGGTTTATCAGAAGGGAGGCACCAACAGTCACGCAGAGCAAATGTCTAATCTCAGTTATGCTAAACATGTTGACCCATGTGTTCAACCATAGGTTAGACCTATGGAATCATGACAAATTTTGCTCCAAGCTAATTGAATTGCATTGTATTGTACTGTTTTGTTCAGTGACTTCAGATCTTAACTAGATGTACCTAGCAGTACATAATCTGACCACCGCATACTGCTGTATGTGCCATCCGAAGAATATGAATATCCATCCATACTCTTGACACATCTTTTGAACTGCAAGTCTTACATGTTTACCCGTATGCGTTATACATACATATCAACACACAGGACAAGAGCAATACGAATTGTGAATAATACTGCCTTCAATGCCCATACCTGTTCAATATTTTCCATGTCAAAAAGACTGAAACTTATGGACTGGGCGAACCAGAACACTGTGTCAGTTCTGTATAAACCTCATAATAACTTCCTTCTTTCCAACAGACAGTTCTAGGCCCAGTGCGTTTTAAGTGACCGAGTGTTTCAGTGTCACGAAAATCAATTATGGTAAATGCTCCAAAAGATTAGCCTGATAAGCCAGGCCATAACATCAAAATGGACATGACCTGGACCATGGACATGGACCATGTCTGGACATGACCAATAGACCGGGCTCAATCCTAGGGGCAGAATCAGTGGTTGTTTTTCAAACTGCCTCTGCACACAATAGGATAGCATTACGGTTAATCAGAGCAAAACAGCAAATGCGTCCTTCTTTGAAACAAATGACTTTCCTGCTCAACTTTTCAAAGCAAAGCCCATGTCTAACTCTTCCAAAGTTGATGCCACAGCCAACTCAAACAACTGCTGATCCTTGGCCACATCCTAAGTTCTTTTGCACTGTGGCAGCCCTGTTGTCATCATGCTAAGCCCACCCAACGACTGTCTACAAAGACTGAGCATTGTGACTGGTCTGACCAAACCTGGGAGAAGAGCTACTGAAGCCCTATGGCTTGTGGCTCAGTGTACTGGCTGAGCAAAGCTATTTGCAACAGCTAGGGTACGTCTAGATTTCTAGGCTAACAAAATATTGCTATGTTTGTGTGTGCTATGAAATAGGTGGCACCATGCCACACATGGGGGGTTGAGTGCTTGTTGGATACAGCTCTTTGAGACCTATATTCAACTAAAATTTTGTGTGACTGTGTGTGTGACACACCCATACTCCAGGACCAAAATTGACTGTATGTTAAAACTCAGGTAGCTCTACATGCAAAAACATATGCTCATGGTTCCCACTCTTTCTTCAGTATCAAATTTAAGAACATTTCCAAGCCTTTTGCCGCAAATTCAAGGATTCAACATGAAATGTTTTGAGACATGGATTAAGGTGAAGTCTTACCAAAACAACGATACAGCCCTGGTGCAACTGGATATATATTAGGACATACAGATACAATGATGGTTGGCTTTGTTAACATCTAAGCCGATGATGCAGTTTCCACTCCCATCATGGCTTGCTTTAATTTCATTCATGATAGCGACTATATTGTTTGGGATGCAGCAACTAAGCCAAGTTGAGGTGGCATACCAGTGGGGTGCCTGGGCCTTGAGCAGTGTGCCCAACAGTCTTTCCCCATCAAACCACCGAAACCACCAAAAAGTCATACTATCTTAATCATTTTATGCTGGTCAAGGTTTTTTTTTTTGTCAAACTGAACATTGTTGGAGGAGCCTGGTTATGCTGATGTGGAAGCTAAAAATGGCTGATATATGGCCAGCAAAACCCACTTGAGTGACCATCACAAATTATTCAAGCCAGCCAAACCTTAAAAACTCATGCAAAATCATAACATGGTAAAAACTAGCTGGTCAAACCAGCTTAAGCAATCTTAAACCACCTTACACCAGGTAGACCATTTAATGCTGGTTAAGCTATATTCTTTGCAGGGAAGACATAATACTTTTGCAATATCAGGAATGTGGATGCAATGGAATAGACCGACTGCCAACTTTTTAAAAATAGCTCTGACCATACTGAATATGAATTTGAATTTTAGGATGCACTACCTGTTTCCCCATAAATAGCTGTCCACTCAGAGATCAATGTGTTTTGATGACATTTAATTCCATTGAGATACATTATATAATCCATGGTGTAGAAACTGGGTCATATCTCAATGCATGTTAAATCACATCTAGAGGTTATAGGCTTTAGAAAATGTATAGTTTTATTGGGAGGTGTGTGTGTGTGTTTGGGGGGGGGGGGTGTCTATAAGCCTATCTGGCCCATGGTCTTCAATCAGTATGCCACTGCACTACTCCATCCCACATCCTTGATATTCAAAATGTAAGGGAAACCTTTGAAATTATTTCTTTTTGAGATTCAGAAAGCTAAATCCCTATTTTAATGCAGTTTCAAATGAAAAGACATCATACTTTCTGAAAACACAGCTAAATTGTACTGAATTGGTTCAGGATACAGTACAAAAAAGAAGAAGAAAAGCTGCTGTATACTATCTGAATGAGGGGGGCTAAATTATAATTTTCCAGGACAACATAGTTTTTTTCCCAGGACTTTAATATTTGAATCAATTTCCAAGTTTTTTCCATGACTGGAAAAGCCACCTCTAAAATTTCAGGTTTTCCAGGATGCGTTGGAACTCTGGCACATACAAATAGGTGGCACAATAGTGGTTGAGGGCTTGTCATACTTGCCATATGCAGCCCCCGGAGACCTAAAATTTAGTTTACTGGTGCACAAGGGTTCAGGATTGTTTTGTCTGTCAACAGGTGGTGCTACACCATACATCACTGCATTAGGGTGCTTGTTTGATGCGGCTCCTTGAGACCTAAGTACCACTGGTAGGCTACACACCTACTGAGTTTCATGGGCCCCGGTGTTTCAGCGTACTGGGAGTTTTCTATTTTTTTGGTCTGTCAAAAGGTGACGCTGCACCACATATGGGTGTGTGAGGACTCATTTGATGCAACTCACGACTTACGTACAACCCACATTTTGTTGTCTCAGGTGGTACAGTTCTCGAGTTATTCCCCAAAAACTGTGTCGAACCACTCCTTGTTCTGGGGGAGCCACAGCGGGGGGCGAGCAGCCCCCTAGAACCAAAAACTACTACTTGTTAAAATTCAAATATATCTACATGCCCAGTGAGTTTCACAATGCTCTGCGTTTCGGTTTCCCAAGGACGAATGAAAAAAAAAAACAGAAAAAAAGGGAACTCGAGCAACACCTGCACTAACTACGCTAGCAGCAGTCATAAATTAACATATAACACATGGTGAAATGTGCATTATATATGTCAACTTGAGTAAGTAGCTAACATTTTTTGATGTCATCTGGTGTCTTCATTTTTAAAAGCCCCAAACCTGTCTTTGCCATTTGTTATCTCTGACCTCTTACTCATTACGCAAGCAGGCTTTATACAGATAACACACCAGTGGTGAAGGTCCACTTACAACATGAAGTACTACACAAGTTCATTCTATGTGCTAGTATGTGCTGTTAGCAATACGATGTCCTCTACGCATTGTGACCTTTAACTACCCTATATCATTTCTAACAACACTCCCACTACAATTTAACAACACACTGAATAAACCTGCGCAGCAATTTGTTTTGGGCAAAAACCCTCAAAATAACACAACCACCAATGTGCTTCTGCTGTTTTCTTAGCATAAATTTGTACACCATGGTGTTCATGTACTGCTTAAACCACTAATCATTTTCCCTGAGCCACTAACTGCAAAACTGTAATCCCTCTATTAACTATGTACAGTCATGGCAAATGTTGACCATGTCACTGCCAAAAACCTTTGACCATGACCGCTTAATGTCTGCATATTGCTTTTGATGCATAATGTAGATTATAAGTATTTCAGATGCATGGGTTCCTTTGGGGGTAACAATAACTCACAATGAAAAAACACCAAATGATTTTAAGCACTTTACCAACGATACAGCTAACAGAGACAGCTGAAATCACACTCTACCCTGTGCTGAAATCACACTCTACCCTGTGCTGATGCTATGGTCTTACTGAAAGAGGTAAATGTCAAAAAGAGCTACTGTTCACCAAGGCCCACTGACATCTGGCCCAGCAACCAATGTTCCCTCTAATATTTTTCTGCACTGAGCAAACTGTCTGGGTGGCGTGCTTCAGCACTGTGAGTGGCCTTTCATGGACATGGATTTTTAAGGGCTGGTGCTGATATCGATACATCTGATAACTGACATTTGGCCAATATAAACGTATTCATCTGTTTGGTATTTGGTTGGTAATTGACAAACTTAATAATAATAATAATAATAATAATGTCTGAAAATGAGGAGCAACAAGACACCACTTCTGTTGAGTTGCCTGTTCATTCTTAAGCTTAAAAGTAGGTAAGATTTATGATGGGGAAAATCCAAGGTGAATGTGGTGGGGAATAGGCGTGGGGGGTTTATAATGCTTAATGATGTGGTGGGGAATAGGAGTGGGGTTTAAAATGCCAAAAGACCAAATGATAAAAAGACCAAATGACAGATGTCCTTTACCTCACACTGATATTATTCATTGTTATACATAAAATCTTTTGTTTTTTTATTACAGTAAAACAAACTAGTGGTCTTTAACTTGTCGTTTAATAGGCCTATGTGGACTCGTGATATGGCCACATCGGAGTGACACACATCATTTTGACCATGCCCGGAGTCTCCATAGTGCGTGCGGATTAGTTTTCATGTCCATTGTTTCTACATCAAAATATATGACGCAGAGACAAGAATTGAAAACAAAGCAAACAAAGAAGATGTGATGAAATGCTGTAGAGCATGCATCTGTCCATGCTGCCGTATGAATAATGAGTCACAGTTTGACAGAACAAAATTGAAAAGGCAGGAAGTTCAGTTTTGTTGTGCATGCAATGACTGGAAGATGAGGCTACAGACTAATATATGATAAGAAGAGTTGTGCTGTCACTACTACAGACTAAGATATGATAAGAAGAGATGTGCTGTCACTACTATAGACTAAGATATGATAAGAAGAGATGTGCTATCACTACTACAGTGTCATGACTGCCTGGTAGTATCTCCCGGTCTCTCCCTGATCACTTGCCCCTCCCACTCACTCACGCTACTCTGGCTCAATCATTACTCTCACCTGTTCCTTGTTAACCGTTGTCTGTGGTGTATTTAAACCCCTGTCTTTCAGTGTTTCCCCGTCAGACCGTCCGCGAACCTACTGCTACTCACGCAAGGCAAGCATTCTAGACCCTGACTTCTGTTCCCGTTCCCGAAAATCCGGTGTCTCTGTCTTCTGTCTGTTTCTGTGTCCCTGTTCTGTTCTCCTGCCTGCCCCAGCCCTCTGTTTCTTGTGACCTGCCTGATTGCTTCCCCGTTGACGACCTTGGACCGATTGACCTCCACTCTGCTCTCCTGCCCCTGGTACCGACCTCCGCCTGCCCCTGGTAAACGTTCTTCTGCTCCGGCTTTTGACCTCCGCCTGTCCTCGACTCGCGCTCTGATCTCCTGCCCCGGCTCCCGACCCGCAGCCTGCCCACGACCTACGCTCTGATCTCCTGCCCCGGCTCCCGACCCGCTGCCTGCCCACGACCTACGCTCTGCTCTCCAGCCCCGGCTCCTGACCCGCTGCCTGCCCACGACCTACGCTCTGCTCTCCAGCCCCGGCTCCTGACCCGCTGCCTGCCCACGACCTACGCTCTGCTCCCCAGCCCTGGTTAACAGACTCGCCACTCGAAGAGCATCGACACACTCCCTTTCCCCGCTTCCCTAAATAAACCGTGTTATGTGACGCTTTTGGGTCCGACTCGCTCTGTTCGCCCTGACAGAACGGTCTGACCAAATCAATGGATCCAGCGCACGTATCCGGAGGTCAAGGCCAGGAACCGACGGGAGCCCCCTCTCCTCTGCACCGCCTCGAGGCAACCGAGGGAGAGGTTCGTCGGATGGCGGGCGACGTCGCGTCCCCCCTGGCTCTGGCCCAGCAGCAGCAGCTCCAGCTCCAGCAGCAACAGCAACAGCTCGCCGAGCTAACGCAGCTGCTAGCCCGGCAGGCATCTTCTGCCCACCAGCCCACCGACGGGGCGTCTGCCGCCCCTCCAGCTGGCCCTGCCCATTCCCCGCCAGCTCTGCCTGCGGAGCTCGCCGCTGCGGGTTTCGCCGAGCCCCGTGTTGGAGCCCCAGAAAGGTTCAGTGGTGACCCAGCCCAGGTCCGGGCTTTTCTCACGAACTGCCGTCTTATTTTCGAAATGCAGCCGAGGAACTTCGCCACCGAGGCGGCCAGAGTCGCGTTTACGATCAACCACCTGTCTGGGCGAGCCCGGCTATGGGGAACAGCGGAGTTCGAGCGGCAATCCCCTGCCTGCGTCTCCTTCAGCCGATTGGCAGACGAGTTGATAAAAGTGTTCGACACCGGGTCATCCTCCGCCGAGGCATCCAGAGCTCTGATGACGCTGCGCCAGGGGAGACGCACGATCGCGGACTACTCGATTGATTTCCGCACCCTGGCCAGTCGCAGCCGCTGGAACATGGAGGCTCTTGTGGATGCCTACCTTCACAGCTTGGCGGATTACCTGAAGGATGAGCTGGTTGCCCACGACCCACCGTCCAACCTCGATGACGCTATTGCCCTGACGGCCCGCATCGACCGACGGATCCAGGCCCGACGACGGGAGAAGGGTCGCCAGAACCAACCGGTCTCCAGTTCACCTGAGGGGGGTAGCACCACGCCCCCTCCTCGGACGCTCCCCGTTGGTCACCAGGACCCCCCAGAGCCCATGGAGGTCGGTCGGACCTCTCTGTCCGCGGAGGAACGACGGCGCCGCCTCACGGCTAACCTGTGCCTGTACTGCGGTGGGGAGGGTCACCGGGTCTCGTCGTGTCCGTTAAAAGGGCGAGCTCACCGGACGTAGGAGGAGTCCGGCTGAGCTCGACAGCGACCCAGTCCTCCAGAGACGGTAAGCCCCTGCTTCAAGCCCACCTTCACCTTGACGGTGTCACTCACACTCTAACCGCCCTAATCGATTCAGGCGCGGAAGCTAACATTATTGACTCGTCTCTCGCCCGGCAGATGGGACTGAAGCTCCGTCAGCTGCCTGCCCCCGTTCCTGCCCGAGCTCTGGACGGCCATCTGCTAGGAACGGTTACCCTCATCACCGAACCTGTGGAAATGCGGCTCTCTGGGAACCACCAGGAGAGGATTCGTTTCCATCTGCTCCATTCTCCTGGCCAGCCCCTCATCTTTGGCTACCCCTGGTTGCGTCGGCACAACCCCCGCATTGACTGGCGGACCGGGGCAGTCTCGGAGTGGGGGATTGACTGCCACCAAACCTGCCTGCTCTCTGCCTCTCCTCCTGCCCGTTCTGGCTCCACCTCTTCTCCGCCAGACCTGTCCGGTGTTCCTCAGTGCTACCACTCACTACAGGCTGTGTTCAGTAAGGCCAGAGCCTCGTCCCTACCTCCGCACCGCCCTTACGACTGTGCTATCGACCTCCTCCCCGGCTCCACTCCTCCCCGGGGTCGCCTCTACTCCCTCTCGGCCCCGGAGAGAGGGGCCATGGAGGAATACATCTCCGACGCCCTGGCCGCTGGCATCATTCGCCCTTCCTCCTCTCCTGCTGGGGCTGGGTTCTTCTTTGTGGCGAAGAAGGATGGTTCGCTTCGGCCGTGCATCGACTACAGGGGCCTGAATGAGATCACGATAAGGAATCGCTACCCCCTGCCACTGCTCAACTCAGCCTTCGAACTGCTCCAGGGAGCCACCGTCTTCACCAAGCTTGATCTACGTAACGCCTACTACCTTGTGCGGATCCGGGAGGGCGACGAGTGGAAGACGGCATTCAATACGCCCTCCGGCCACTACGAATATCTCGTTATGCCGTTTGGGCTCACCAACGCCCCGGGGGTTTTTCAGGGACTTGTAAACGACGTGTTACGAGATATGTTGAATAAATTTGTGTTCGTTTACCTGGACGACATTTTAATTTTTTCCAAGACCCTGGCGGAGCACACGCAGCATGTTCACCTGGTCCTCCGCCGCCTCCTTGAGAACTCTCTATATGTCAAAGCCGAGAAGTGCGTGTTTCACGCGAAGACAGTGTCTTTCCTGGGGTATGTCCTGACGGAAGGAAGCATCAGCATGGACCCTGCCAAGGTGTCGGCGGTCGCCTCCTGGCCTGTACCCGGCGACCGTAAGCAGCTACAACGTTTTCTGGGATTCGCAAACTTTTACAGACGTTTCATACGGAACTACAGCTCCGTGGCGGCTCCCCTGACAGCCCTGACCAGCGTGAAGAGGGCGTTCCAATGGACGGCGGCCACCGACAACGCCTTCACCGCCCTCAAGACACGCTTCACCTCGGCTCCTATCCTCCAGGTTCCGGACCCCGACCGTCAGCTCATCGTGGAGGTGGATGCCTCAGATGTCGGAGTTGGGGCAGTTTTGTCCCAAAGAATGGCTGGAGACAACAAGCTTCACCCCTGCGTTTTTTTTTCACGCCGGCTCTCTTCCGCGGAGGGCAACTATGACATTGGGGACCGGGAGTTATTGGCGGTCAAGCTCGCCCTGGAAGAATGGCGTCACTGGCTGGAGGGGGCGTCGGTTCCCTTCCTGGTGTGGACTGACCACAAGAATCTTGAATATATCCTCTCGGCTAAGCGGCTAAACCCTAGGCAGTCCCGCTGGTCACTGTTTTTTGCCCGGTTTAATTTTACCCTTTCCTATCGCCCGGGCTCCCGGAACGCCAAGCCAGATGCCCTCTCTCGCTTGTTCCAGAAGAGGGACGACCGTTCCCTGGAGCCGCCCTCCATCCTCCCCGGCTCCCGTGTCGTGGCGGCTCTTACCTGGGACATTGAGAGGCGCGTGCAAGAGGCTCTTCAGGAACAGCCCGGTCCCAGCGCTTGCCCCAACGGCCGATTGTTTGTCCCGGAAAACCTCCGCTCGCAGGTCCTCCAGTGGGGACATGATTCCCTTCTGTCATGCCATCCAGGGGCGGCCCGCACTGGCCACCAGGTCGCCCAACGTTTCTGGTGGCCGACGATGGACAAGGACATCCGGGGATACGTTCAAGCCTGCCTCACCTGTAACCGGAACAAATCTTCCAACCAGCCTCCAGCCGGACTTCTCCAACCCCTTCCTGTACCCTCTCGCCCGTGGTCTCACATCACCATGGACTTCGTCACTGGTCTGCCTGCTTCCGATGGAATGACGGTCATTCTCACCATCGTCGACCGCTTCAGTAAGATGGCCCACTTCGTCCCGCTCCCCAAGCTCCCGACGGCCAAAGAGACTGCGCTGGCGGTCCAGAACCACGTTTTCCGCGTCCATGGAATCCCTAAGGACATTGTCACTGACCGTGGCCCCCAGTTTACCTCAACATTCTGGAAGGAGTTCTGTCGCCTGCTGGGGGCCACGGTCAGTCTCACTTCCGGGTTCCATCCCCAGTCCAACGGCCAGTCTGAGCGAATTAATCAGGAGTTGGAGAAGGCGCTCCGCTGCGTGGCTTCCCGGAATCCTCTCTCCTGGGCGCGGATGTTAGTGTGGGTGGAGTACGCCCACAATTCGCTTATCTGCTCGGCCACCAAAATGTCTCCCTTCCAGTGCGTCTACGGATACCAACCTCCACTGTTCCCCAGCCAGGAGGGAGAGGTGGCCTGCCCGTCGGCTCTCGGCAACGCTCGCCGCTGTCGGCGCACCTGGGCACGAGCCCGGACCGCCCTGCTCCGGGCTGTCACCGCCTACTCTGTCGGAGCCAACCGCCGGAGGACCCCCGCGCCTGTCTACCGTGCGGGCCAGAAGGTTTGGCTGTCAGCCAAGGATCTTCCCATCCGAGTGGAGGCTCGTAAACTGGCGGCTCGCTTCTTGGGTCCGTTTACGGTAGAGCGGGTGATTAGTCCTACGGCGGTTCGGCTCCGACTCCCCAGCACCATGAGGGTCCACCCCACATTCCATGTCTCACGAATCAAGCCAGTCCGTCAGAGCCCGTTGGCGCCGGTTGCTCCTCCACCTCCTGCTCCCCGCCTCTTGGATGGGGACCCCGTCTACACAGTGCGGCGCTTGCTCCGATCCCGGCGGAGGGGAAGGGGCATCCAATATTTAGTAGACTGGGAGGGTTACGGTCCAGAAGAGAGGTCCTGGGTGCCGGCCAGGAGGATTCTGGACCGTACCCTCATAACTGATTTTCATCATCAACACCCCGACCAACCATCCATCGCCCGGGGTCGTCCAAGGGGTCCTCGCCACCAACCCACTCGGGTGAGTCAACGTGCGCCTATGCCTATGTCTAACCCTATGTCTATGTCTAACTCCGACCCAGAATCAGAGCCAGAGGTGGTGGCGCCATCTGCTGGCGAGAGCGAGGCAGAGCAAGCGGCATCCGGCGATGAGGCCATGGACACCGACCGGTCCGAAGAATACTAGCCCTCCACCAGGATCCCCCTCCTCCCGCCCGACTCGGTGTTACCGGGTGTTGGGACGTCGGGGGCCGTCCCTTGAGGGGGGGTTCTGTCATGACTGCCTGGTAGTATCTCCCGGTCTCTCCCTGATCACTTGCCCCTCCCACTCACTCACGCTACTCTGGCTCAATCATTACTCTCACCTGTTCCTTGTTAACCGTTGTCTGTGGTGTATTTAAACCCCTGTCTTTCAGTGTTTCCCCGTCAGACCGTCCGCGAACCTACTGCTACTCACGCAAGGCAAGCATTCTAGACCCTGACTTCTGTTCCCGTTCCCGAAAATCCGGTGTCTCTGTCTTCTGTCTGTTTCTGTGTCCCTGTTCTGTTCTCCTGCCTGCCCCAGCCCTCTGTTTCTTGTGACCTGCCTGATTGCTTCCCCGTTGACGACCTTGGACCGATTGACCTCCACTCTGCTCTCCTGCCCCTGGTACCGACCTCCGCCTGCCCCTGGTAAACGTTCTTCTGCTCCGGCTTTTGACCTCCGCCTGTCCTCGACTCGCGCTCTGATCTCCTGCCCCGGCTCCCGACCCGCTGCCTGCCCACGACCTACGCTCTGATCTCCTGCCCCGGCTCCCGACCCGCTGCCTGCCCACGACCTACGCTCTGCTCTCCAGCCCCGGCTCCTGACCCGCTGCCTGCCCACGACCTACGCTCTGCTCTCCAGCCCCGGCTCCTGACCCGCTGCCTGCCCACGACCTACGCTCTGCTCCCCAGCCCTGGTTAACAGACTCGCCACTCGAAGAGCATCCACACACTCCCTTTCCCCGCTTCCCTAAATAAACCGTGTTACGTGACGCTTTTGGGTCCGACTCGCTCTGTTCGCCCTGACATACAGACTAATATATGATAAGAAGAGATGTGCTGTCACTACTACAAACTAATATATGATAAGAAGAGATGTGCTGTCACTACTACAGACTAATATATGATAAGAAGAGATGTGCTGTCACTACTACAGACTAAGATATGATAAGAAGAGATGTGCTATCACTACTACAGACTAATATATGATAAGAAGAGATGTGCTGTCACTACTACAGACTAAGATATGATAAGAAGAGATGTGCTGTCACTACTACAGACTAAGATATGATAAGAAGAGATGTGCTGTCACTACTACAAACTAATATATGATAAGAAGAGATGTGCTGTCACTACTACAGACTAATATATGATAAGAAGAGATGTGCTGTCACTACTACAGACTAAGATATGATAAGAAGAGATGTGCTGTCACTACTACAGACTAATATATGATAAGAAGAGATGTGCTGTCACTACTATAGACTAAGATATGATAATCACTGGCATACTGTATATTTTGCATTCTTGGCAGGATACAGATTAATATTTGTGTAAGAACAACAACACAGTTCCATGATAGTTTTTACCAGGTAGAATAGCACAGATATACCATTGCCAACAGACAAAGTGATATTAACTTTCTTAAATTAACTATCCATCAACGCTGTAAAAGAAAAGAAATGTCTGGGCATCTATTGAGAAGTCTTGCGAGATCTACCAAATGCATGTATCTCATGATCAACCACAAATGTATACCGGTAGGCTAGCACTCTCACTTTCCAACAACTGGCTCGTTCACTTGTTATGATATTGAGACCATAGTTTGTACAGGGTCTAATTGTTAAGACGTCAGATTTTCCCAGTCTATGTCTGCAACATTCGTGACTTTTTTGTCTCTTCTGTTTCACTATTCTGTCCAGAAAATCAGACTGAGTTTGGCAACACGCTATGTTTTGATGCATTGTTTGAAGTGTCAGACATTGCAAACCGTGCTCCAGCGCGTTTTGTAAAATTATCACATTTCCCCCCTCCTCCTGATTTTTTTTTCTGTGCACGGCCTGAAAGATCTTGTGCGCAGGAATGAGAGGAAACATAGCCGGCAACATTCTAGACAGAGGTGTGTTCTGAAGGACTTAAAAAAATTGATAAATTCTGAATTCCTTGTCTGTAAGACCCTGAAGGCCAACTGACTGTGGATCTTACCTGGTTCATCACACTGAGCACAACGGTGTAAATGAACCCAATCCCTGCCACTCCCACCAGGCACAGCAGAAAGAGGTAGGCGTCCCGGTACAGCTTGAAGTCGGTGGGTTTAGGGTAGAGGATGGAACGGACCAGCTGCCCCTTCTCTGTGCTGAAACCTGGGGGGATAGACACAAATATTCATTATTAGTTACTAATTTGATACAACATACCCCTGGGTAAGCAGTTTTTATCACTTAAATAATTCCTAGGCATGCCTACATTTGAATGAAGTCTTACAGGGCCCTTGAAATTTTGTCTGCAGACCTTTAATTGCCTTCAATGTCATTTTGATTGTCACACATGCACAGCACATGCTGTTGTGTACACAGGTGTCCTTGGTTAAAACTAATAATCAAAAAAGGAATGACCTCCTAATTGCTACTGACCAGTGCGGACCACCAGGGCCTTGACCAGCTCGCCGGTGTAGAAGCGTGTCTGAATGACCTGGGTTCCACAGAATAGTGTGTGTCTCTTGTGCTGCCCGGAGCTGTACAACTCTCTGCCCTCCACATCTGAGACTGGCAGGCTGGTTTTGGTCACAGGCACACTTTCCCCTGTGGGAACAGACACCAAAACAGAACACGGTTTGTACTTCAGACATCCCTGTAATTCATTTTCCTCTACAGATTACTTTGTGATACTGTGATGTAAAAGTCTAGTGGAAAATAAAACACCAACAGTCTGTGTCTGCACAGAGACAGAGCTGTTTGTAAACATTGAAAAGTGTCTGGGACACACAAAAGCACACATTTCACCACAGGGCAAAGACGCTGTGATATGGAAGGATGGCTCAAAAGGTTCAGTGCATGATACCATGACAAGAGTAGGGCGTGTTCGTCTCACAATATCAAGGGGTAATGTTCTATCAGTATGTTGTGTGACGTGTTTAAGATTTCTCACATGCATCTGTAGAAAGCTCAAATACCTTTGAACTCTGTGATGAAGTCCTGCATACAGGAATAGATGCCAAGGTCTACCATAATTTCACATAAGAGTTCTGTGTGTAAAATTCTGATCAGGATGATATCAACCCCAACAATAGCCGGGTTTTCACTCAACTTATTTGCATTTTATATGCGAGGTTCATGAAAATTTCGCTCAAGAATATGTCCATCTGTGTGTCTTTCCATTTCCTCTGTGATGTAAATACAAAACTGACATCAGTCTATATAGACAAGAAACGTCTATAGATTAAACACGACAATTGAATATGCAATAAATCCGTTTCCTCCACTTTCATATTATGTCCTATGTGCATTGAGAGTTAATCCACCCTCCTCAAGCGAATCAAATCTATATTCACATCGGGAGATTGATGCGCATTTGCAGGTGTTTCCAAGTGGTAATTTCTTATTTGAATAATTACAATGGGAATTAAGGAGCTGTGTGGAAATCCGGACTAAAAGACCACAGTCCCAACGCTAGAATAAGAAACATGCTCGGAATCTTTGCTGGCTCTCTCTCTCTCTCATAAAGACAAGGTGTGTGTGTGTGCTCGTGTTTGTTCGTCTCATATGTCCTGGTTACTGAGTAACCATAGCTATGATAGAACATCCCTTGAGAGACAGGGGTTAAGTCTATTGATAGGTTTAATGATTTTTCTTCTGTCAGCTTCACCTGTGAGCATGCTCTCATTCACAATGCATGTTCCACTGATGAGCACGGCATCACAGGGCATGATGGTGCCTTTGGTTGGGATCACAATGACGTCCCCAGGAACCAAGTCTGTGGACATAGCCTCCTCCACATCTGTCGCCACAAAAAATTATTCAGTCACATTGTTAAAGACAAAAGATTACTCAGTCAAATTGATGATTTATGTTGTACAGCATATAATAGAAACCTATTTCTCTCAGGCTAACACAAACACTACAGATACACATCTGTAAGAAATAATGTATCTCTCGGTTACTCACACAACATGTAGTGTATGTGGTTACCTTTTCTCCCTCTCCAGACTGAAATATATAGGGTATGTGGTTACCTTTTCTCCCTCTACAGACTGAAACACGAACAATGCTGTGGGCTGCCACCATGTCATGCAACATCACATATTGCTGAAATACAAACATTAGCATTCATGCTGGTGAAAAGGGTAACACCATTACATAGCATTACATTACATTACACTTAGCAGTTTATCTGCAGCAACTTACAAAAAGAGGATAAACACTTAAGCCACAACACAATTAAAAACTAAGAGTGCATATTGCTAACATGAAATTTGCAGTACTCTCAGGTGGAAGCGCTGTAGTGTAATAAAAAGTGCAGTTTGGAGAGAGAGAAAGGGAAGTGCATGGTAAGTGAATTCCTGATATTCACAAATGTTAAGCCAGGAAATATTCTTGGAAGAGCTGGGCCTTCAAGAATTTCTTAAAGCTATCTGTTGCTCTGGTAGCACTTGAAAGATCATTCCACCAGTGAGGAACAACATGCAACATACAAGATAAAGACAGAAGACCAATGATATTTTGTCCATGACAGCAAAATACTGTACTATACTCACTTTTTTAATGGTGTACAGAGAAATGGCTATGGATATGACTGACATGAAGACAATAGCCGCAGCATAGTAGTAGTACTCTTCAGCACTCCATAGAATCACACTGAAGAGTTGGAAAATGTAGAACGGATTGAGCACCTGAATGACAGAGTGGTGACGAAAGATGTGGTAATGGAAGATTGCTTAGTGCTAAGATACAGGACACAGTTCTGTCTCAACTAGTTAGCCTAACTAGCCCAACAGGTACCTCAGGGGCCATCACCTGCTTAAGAGTAGCTCCCAGAGGATCAGAGAAAAAGTAAATAAATCCCATAACATACTCACAAATGGTATTAAACATATTAAAATCTCTATGAAATCAAATCCAAAAATCCTGCCCTGTCTGATATACTATGAACCCAGTTTTACTGATCTCTAATGAGAGTTGATGTTGTAGTGCAGACCAGATTTGGCTATAACTATGGAAAATGAAGGTGCCAATAAAAGTCAGATATATTTTTCTCCCTACAAAGTTAGATGAAACTTCAGATAAGTGTTTGTTTGTAAGATGGTAAAGCATGTAATATTTATCTCCAGAAGGATCAGTATTATGGATGTAAACTAGAGTAGTGTACCAGTAGCTCTCGGCCATGTTGATTTTATCAAAGTAGCTCTCAGAGGATAAAAGGTAGTAGACCCCTAAACTAGACTCAGTACTAAATATTTTGCATTAGATAACACATTGCTTTAACAGCAGTGTAAATTAACTAGTTTATGCTTGACTCATGTCCCCATCTTACATGAGTCAAGTTTGTGATGTAAATCCCCAGACAGACAAAGGTGCAGCAGTAACCTGGCAATGATCTTGCACCTTCTCACATGTCAAGTATGCCAGTTCAGCATGATTGACCAGACGCAAGTCCAGCACCAGTCCCAGTGGGCCATACTACCTCTGTTACAAACTTTATGTTTACATACACCAGCATTCTAAACAAACACAGCTGATTGGCTGCTCTGTGCTTCAATTCTGCATTAATTTAGAGACTGACCTCTTTAATTAGCAGCTTAAATAAGGAAGGCACTCGTACAGCAATTTCATTTTCTCCAAAAAACAGTTGTCTGTTGGTAGAAAGACACAAGGTAGTACAATAATTTAGTGAGGAGTCTGTAGTTTATCACATCTCAAAAATAGCACAGGTCTCATAATTTCATATGTCACACTGTCTGATTCAACACTCTATGCATTCCGTTGGTCTGGGAGGCTGATGCTGAAACATGTCTATTCTTGGTATGTAAAAAATCTCAGGTAATACCTGTCAGTACTGGTTTGTCTTCTCTAAGGTCTACTTGCTGTTACCAAAATTGTGTTAAGGTTTGATTTATTCACCTCTGTTGTATATTCTTAAACAATAATAATGTAATTTGCTTTAGTGCACATCAAGCACTGTCAAAGGTTAATGTAAGTCATAACATACAGTAACTGAACTAAAATGTTGGTACCTATATTCTTGCTGCGGTCTGCTGAGTCCTGTGCTGCACTCAGAGATGAGGGAGAAGCAATTCAGCCTCAGGTCTTCCATGCCACTGCAGAAAAGCACAAGATACATGCCTTGTTTGTTACATGACGTATTCTCACACTATCTTCTCTACATTCTCTACATTATCTTCAGAGGTGGGCACAGAGGAAGAGGAGTGCTTTAAATGTCAAAGGAGTAGATAATTGTTTTTTTTATGAGTTTCTGACAAGAAAATAACTTTATATACTTTTTCCATCCCATGAGGCAAATAGCTTAACTGAAAAAAACAAATCAAAGTTGATCCACAACAGTCTGTGATATTTCCACCGTGACAACACCACCATATTGTCTTACTTTATTGCTTCAAAATTCAGCACAGTCTCGTTCCAGAAGTATTGCATACTGTGATGGGTGAAGTAACGAATCTATCGAGGGGGAGAAGTTAAAAAAGAAAATGATTTCAATAAGAATACCATTAAAACTCAATGCATACTCTCTCTTCCAGCATACAGAATGTGATGTCACTGACAAAGAAGAAGCAAAGATCACTTGTTTTCTTCAAACTGTTGTTGGATCCACATATAGTTTTAGAAATAAAGCAGAACAAAATAAGTTTGAAGCCTAAATTGCGAGACCACATAAATGTAACAGATGACAATACAATAATCAAAAACATGACCTCAAAACAGCCCAAATATCAGCTTCAAGTGGCCTATACCTCCAAGGACTGAGATTCTCTGTGTGAGACATCCGAATATGGGTGTGCTCCATGCCCATTGGCTGGTGAGGTCTGAAGATCCACACTGTCAAAGGGGCTCTGCCCTGGAGCCTGCATCACATGGACCCGAACTCTGAACCAGCTCCGGAACTCATCCTGTCACCACATCAACACAGATGATTTCATCAGTCGCCCAGAAAAGGCATCAGTGCATCAGTTGACTTTTTGCAGAGGTTACATGGATCGTGGACACATATTGAAATGAATCAAGTTCTGATTCCAAACAAAGTATCTTGAAATATAGTGTCTTTCCAGGACATTTGATTTGTGTACTGATTAAATATATTGAAAATATTGTTTGCAATGTCTAAAGCCTAATTTATGGTAACTTCGTCAATACACACACACACTCAGTTGTATTCACAGAGATGTTTACCTTTCACAGTTCTTAAACCTGTGTCCGTGTACACTAACACACACCACTAGACAGTGGCAGAGTCTACCCACACACCGATACAATGATTAAAAAGTCGTTTGGCTTTTTATTTCTATCATTTGGTTAATGTTGATAATAGAAGCACAGTAATCTCATTTGCCAAGTTATTCATGTTATTTACTTACAAGCGAATTACAAGCTAGAGTTTTCTGCCAGTCAATTGTTCTGTCAGCTTGTGAACTTCTCACATCTGTCTACAAAGTAATGCCTGCTGACAAAGTGCTGTTTTCAAAACTTAATTGAAATATAGGCACATTTCGATCGGGAAATCCTTCTACTGTAAAAACTCCAAAACTCTAAAACAATGTCTAAGATTATTTACAAAGGTTGCACTTGCACCAATCACACACTCCCGCTATCCATGGGGTCTGAGTCATTTCGATGGATAGTTAGAAAATTGGGGAGGTATTTGTCAGCCCTCGGAGAGCATGTTGGAGAGGGTCTGCGTGTGGGCTCGCGTGAGTATAAATTTACTTTAAAGTTGTCATATTCAAACCTCTTCACCTTCATTTCCTTCATCTTCATAACCTTTCTTCATACATTAATGCAGGAATATGTGTGTGTGTGTGTGTGTGTGACCAACATCATCCCACGTAGTCCAGCCCCAGGCTCGAACCCACAATCTCACAACAACATCAGATTGTGAATCGAGCTCGCTAGCCAGTTGACCGAAAAGCCAAGCCCGTCAGTCACCTGACTAGCAGGCTCTTGAGATGCCAGAAAGGGAAATTTGCTAATGTTCTACACGCACAGCTAGGCTAGCAGGCACTCCCTACTGGGTTACTACTGTTACATGTCTATGTGTATGTGTGTGTGTGTGTGTGTGTGTGTGTGTGTTTGTGTGTGTGTCTGATACATAAACATCATTTAACCATACGGTGGTTCTGAGCAGCAGAATGTGGGCGTCTTTGAGAGGGCAGGGCGTACAGGTGCTCTTCACGCCCCATTCAGGTAGCCAGTAGAGCAGCAGCAGCAGGAGGCCCCCTGTGCCCAGAGCCCCCACGCCCACTAGGGCCAGCCTCCAGCGGCTCACACGGTAGCCCCATACCTCCTGAAACAGAGTAGTCAGAGCAACAGTCTTCATATACATAAAAAAGGAGTAAAGAAAGCAAGTGTGATATAATGGACACTTTTCTTTTTGGAACTTTCAACATCAGATTGAGCTTTCAAAATACACTGATGCCTTTTCTAGTGTTGCTCAAATATTCTCCTGACATGCACAGTTTACATTTATATTTAAAGCATACTGTTTTGAGTCGCTCATGACAATGACATATCAGACAACAGACAACAGAAAACTCAACACCACCCTCACAGAGCACAAGGTATGCAGCAGACATTTCTCTCAGTGAGAGCTTGTGGTAGTTATAGTCAATGGGGTAATGTCACTCAAACTTAGTCTCAGTAACCATCATACGTCTTGGCAAGACAAACAGACAATGGAGCCATGGAGAGTTTGCATGATGACATCTGACAGGCTTAAAACAGCATTATTGTCCCAATATTTCACTGTAAATACACGTCAATACAAGTCATGACAATAGCAGGGAAGAGTTAATATGAGATTCAACTTAAATTTTAGACAAAACACTGAATCTCTGTCAACGCAAGACACATACAAAAACAGAGGAAACAAACCAATGCTCCAATAACTCACCATTTCATCCTCCAGGCCTTTGTTGATTATCTTCGTACCTTCCTTCTCCATTTTGACAAAGGCTAAAGAGCCTACCCTACAACAAAAAATATCAGTTATCAATACTGCCCTAACAAGGCACAATAAGTTATCACCTTAGAGATACATCAGTTGGGAATAAATGTTTCAAACTAAAACATAAATGTTCTTATATCATACTCCAATAAATAGTTTTTCTGAAAAGCAGGAATGGATCAGTTTGTCACCAAATGAACAAACTATAGTAGTAATTCATCTATATGCTATATGGGCTAAATGTTAATTTATTATTGTTAATGTTAAAATGTTATTTTGTTTTGAACCAAACGCTTAAGTGATGCCATTAAACAAATGTGACTGTCACCATGAGTCAGAGACACAAGTTTCCCAAACATGGCTTGGCTTCTTTGGCTTCTTGTTTTTCAACAAATATGACTGTCATAATTTTTTTTTTCCAAGTTTGCCTTGACCCCCCACTCACACACCCACACACACACACAGACACACACAACTTCCTTAATTAAATCAAGACTTTATAATGCAAGCAGTGGCTGTGACCTGATTACAAAATTTGTGTTTTGCATGCCACTTAAAACTTACTGTTGATCACATGACAAAAGGCATTTTCATGGGGGGAAGCCTACTCTGACACACACATAGTATTATAAGAGAATGGCAAATTTTTAAGTGGGTCAGACATGATCAGACGATGCGTTGCAAAAGTTTAAAACTAACAAAATGTGCGATTTTTAATCTATTTGGCACTGTTTTGAGAGCAAAAGTGAGCAGCCTATAATAAACTTTAACAAGTGCAAATATTAGTCTGTCAAATTCATCATGCACAAAGTTAAATTCAAGTATAGGCTACATGACCTGAATTGCTCAAAATGAATTGCACTTGTAGTACATTTGCGTTAGGTTAAATATGGCGCAAATATGCGCAAAATACGCTCTGCTTTATAACTTGTTAGGCTACTTTATGTAAGAATAGCATAACTGTCAAACCTGTAGCCACGTGTGAGTCAACTTGTGATTAACTCTCCGTGCAAATGTAACAGCCTTGAGTTTTTACGATTTTGTAAATACGGTTTCATTAATTAAACAACTTTTACGTGAACTTACACAATCTCTAGTTATGTTGATTATCGCCTGGTTCACGAACTAAATTCAAGAGCCGTGGAATGTCTTTCACTTAAGTCAACTGAGAAATTGATTCGGACGACGTCACGCTTCTGTGTGGCAAACGAAACACCGCAGGTAACCGAACTTAGATTTTACACATAGGCTACTTAAATGTAACGAAGAACGTACATGTAACGTTTAAGTCACGATAGAAACGACAAATAACAAGAGGCATGGGAATACACTGTGCGCCATAAAAAAAATAAGTGGAATCATTTCCAACAGTCAATAAACCTTCAACCATGCGGTAACGGTAGGCTGCCTTTCACCTTTAAACCTTTAAACTTCACCCTCCATAAGGTCGCTAAAGTGTGTAAGGTCGTCTCATTAAGTTAATGCATTTTCATTCACTTACCAGTACAAGCAGCCTCTGAATGGGCAGGGCTACATATTCCCCTGAAGAGTTTGCATCTTGATTCTTCATAAACTCGTGTAGCAACAACACTCGCCCAGACTTCAAGTTGGTGCTACAGAGAAGAGGTGAGTGCGCATGAGGTTTGGGTTCTGAAAGCCTCCGAGCTGCAGACCACCACTGCACAGAGGAAGTTAAAAAACAGGATATGAGGTCATTTTAGGACCAAAACCCGCTAAATTCAGCTAGGGTTAGACAATTGACCAGCAGGTTGAATGACTTCAATGGTTGAATGGCTTTCAGCTCGGATCCATTTTAGTCCCAAAATCAGCAGCAATACGGTTTGAAACTCAGATTTACACAGAGAGGAATGATAAAATCATCAGTTAATTGCTGCATTGCTTTCCAGAAAACCCAGTCGCCCTAATCCCAGTTGTAGATGAAAGTCATAACTTGCAGTCTCAGTCATGACTTGGACTTCAACTTATTGAGCATACAGGCCTAATTTTACATTAATAATAATAATAATAATAATAATAATAATAATAAGCTATTTGGTTACTGAAAAGGGTGAAATATAATTGTACTACAATATTGTTTACAGTGTTTTTAAATTTAGGCTAGCCTACAAATTAATCCAGTCATTATGATTTAACATTATTCTTGCCAAGAAACCATAACAAATGTGTGACTGTTTCTTAAAATTAAATTATTGCTAAATTTGAGGCTGAAGAAAATTGCAGTAGCATGTAGTATAATTGTTCTACCTACATTTTCAGGCGGACATTAACTGCCCCCTATTGGAACACCTTTGTCACATTACTGTAGGAAATGCCTTACCCCTCACCATTCTGATGGATTCTCACCAGTGAAAGTAGTGAGATTGGAAAATATAGAGAATTATAAACTACAGTGGCTTGAGAGAGTATAACAACTTAGTAAGGTATTCTACATCCATAAGTACTGTATTACACATTAATAAAGCCCACTTGGTTGGGAGAACTACAACAGCCTGCTGTGTGTTGCTGTCAACCAGACCCACATCAGTGAAGATGAGTAACTGACCTCACATTGCTGGGACTTAACCAGCATGAGATCTGAAGACTCTTAGCAAAACTCTTTGGAAGTACAGCAAAAACACAACGAATAAAAATGACTTTTAACTGCAGTTGTTTACTTGATTCAAAGGAATATCTACATTCTAACCAGAGACTACATAGTAATAATATTAAAAAATAATACTAATAAATTTCTTGTGAATCATATAGCTTAATGCATGCCATATGCTGGATAAGTGGTTGTGACCGGTTCTTGGTCAGCTGGTAATTGCAGTTGGATACAAGGCTGTAATCACAGAGTGAAGTTGAAAACTGTGATGGTGTGTGATTGGGAGCATGTGAATAGCAGGTAGAGCTGAATCTCTGTGTTGCGTAGACAAGCCAAATATGTATCTTCATCAAGTGCTGTCTCTGGTGTGATCTTCAGACTGATATAGTTGCCCTCTCCCAGCCCACGTGCTGACAGTCCTGATTAATCAACCACATAGGCTCGGCTACTGCACAAGAGAGTGACATTTAGAGATCATCATAGCCCATCTGATCTCTGAGGGCTGTAAAAAGGGACAAAGGTAGTCTTCGGTTAAGTTTTGATCTTATGCACCTCATTTATATTTATAGATCTAGGTTGTTAAAGTGGGCTGCTGGTTTAAACTTCAACTAAGGAGAGTTGATGTAGTTACCTCAGTAAGAGGACGGATGGCGCTGTCAACCACAAAGTCACGACATTGACATTTAGAAATAAACCAGATACGAATATCAAACCTTGAGTAGCTAATTTATTCTTTGACACAAAACTTCAGAGACTCATTCCGCGCGTTTCAATTAACTGAAAAATTGCCATGAGAATAAGAAAGAAATTGCGCACCACATTAGGCTATGCAAATAGGCTGTTAGGACCACATTAAAGTGTGAATAGCCTAAACGTACATACATGTTGTTGGGATGAAACTTTTAGAATTATATCTGACAAAGTGGAATATACCGAGAAGCAAAGTGTAGGGTAGAGATTGTGTTGGATGAAGTCTGAGAAGTAAGGTTTTCATGTGGATCGGCACTGCCTCTTTAGTGCCGCCTCCTACATCCTTGTCAGATGGTGCAGCCCACTGTGTATATATGAGATGATAAAATGTGCCGCAGAGATTGTCGGAGAAGTGCACAGTTTTGAAAACGGTCACGCATGCCATAAATAAGTAAACCGCTGTAGGCCAACGCAGAGAATTGTGGAGCCGGATAATGCTGCAGTGTTACTCCCATACCTGTGAGCTGCTGGACGAAGAAAAGGGCGCTTGCCTTAACTATTCAACACTGTCATCTATTGTGAAGTTTCACCCTGAAAACACACTGCATCGAATTGGGAGCATGTTCAGGTCAAAGAAAAAGAAGATCAGCATCTCCAACGACAACCCTACGTATACTGTTATGTATCTTGGTAATTCGGCCACAATACAGTCGAAAGGGGACGGATGTGTAGATGTCGCCGTTAACAAAATCTGGACCAAGAGCGACATGGGGAAGAACGGCACAAAAATGAAGCTTACTATTAGTTCACAAGGTATTCGTATGGTCCACACAGACGATAAGACGAAAAGGCCCGGTCACTTGTACTTGCTGCACAGGATAACTTACTGCGTCGCAGACACGCGTTTCCCAAGGATATTTGCTTGGATTTACAGACATGAAATCAAGCATAAAGCCGTAATGCTCCGATGCCATGCGGTGCTTGTATCGAAACCCGAGAAAGCCAAAGCCATGGCTCTTCTCCTGTATCAAACTTCAACTACGGCTCTTGCCGAATTTCAGAGACTTAAAAGAAGAGAGGACGCAAGACATCAACAACAACTTCTTATTGGGGAGCAAACAATCCCACTGATCCCCATGAGGAAACAGATGAATGGACAGTGCTACTATAAACCACCTGTGGAGCGCAGCAAGGGCGCGCCGAAGCTTGGCTCCATCACCGAGGATTCGATTGGCGAGGAGGAAGAGCAGAGAATGTCTATGCTTTTCGAATGCGACGAGTTTCTAGATGGAGACTGTTTCGAGGACAGGAAAGAAGACCTGTGTCTGATAATAAATGACCTGGGAGAGCTGTGTATTGGAAATGATCCACATACGTTAAAAACTGACTTGCAAGTGACAAGATTGCTTTCTGGTGAGAGCACTGGCAGCGAATCTTCGATCGACAGCAGTCAGGACTTTTGCGCTAGCACAGATGACTCTGATGAGTCGTCAGACGACAAAAGTTCAGAATCGATATAGCACTGCACTGTTCTGGTTGATTGTTACAGGCAGTTGGCTACACTAGGCTACTTCTCTCATTCTGTTGAATTCACATGAGCAGACCTGTTATCGCCTCAGTCAGCATCACTATGAGAGACTGTGGAGACGGGGGTCATTCCTTAGACTGAATGAGTTATGTGTAATATGGATGTATTCTGCTGTAGACCTGATACCATTTTGAGCAAAATTAATCGCATAATCTGGCAGTTAGGCCGCCTAACTTCCCGTAAATAGTGTGTTAGAGGTCTTTATCATGTTCTTTTCATGTGATGTAGGCCTATATTACTGTCTTGTTATTGTGTAACTATTGTTTTAAAACCCTATTGTTTTTATGTTTTGATCAAATGTTTCCAAATATATATTTGCTATGCAAAAGTTGGATGGTTACTGAAGTAGACCTACTGATGAGGTTCCATGTGGTATTGGAACTGCAGTTTTTCAAGTTCTGTCTGGAAAATAAAGAGCAAATCGTGCTAAAAACAATGTTCTACCATTATTTCCAAAACAGCCATACATTTTGTTCATCAAAACTTATTTTATGTTCATTAAGTTTTTAATGAAAATGAATCAAAGGAACATCATACTCAACACAGTTATTAATTGAGATTAAAGTTATATTACAGCTTTATCGATTTATCAATAAGTGTGGCTTAGATAAGCTTAAAAAGTACAAGTTTAAGAAGACTCTGAAGAGATAGTTCAAGGAACACACATAGAGAAATAAATAATTTGGTAACATATATCTATTTATATCTAATATATCTATTTTTACATCTCTTTTTTACATCTTTACGTGTCTGGTTTGGTCAATTTGACCCAAACACCATGAAAGGGTGGAAAATTTGAACACAATAAAATGGGATGCACTGCAACTGCTCCTGAATATCCTATAAGCACAACTAGTCCTGAGTGCATGCACTGCTACTGCATATCGTAAATGTTCTATAACAAGTTCTGAGAGTAATTAAAATGCGGTTAACTATTGTGTTGACTGAACTTTCCACACCACCAGCTCACATTATGTGATACCTTTCATATCAACAAGCGTAACAACAATAACCCATATTAACTGTAACTGAGGCACTGCTCTACCACTTAGGGCAGTATGTGTTTGCATAACAAACAGAAATACAGTTTAGGTAGCAAAATGTCATGATGAATAACAAGACTTTCAGGGCTGAAGGGACATCACTGTACCCACACTTGTGAGGCAGGAAACAACTACGATCATTTGACATCCTGCACATCGTGACCTGGTGGAGAGAAGACGAGTCACATTTCCCTTCATGGGACAGGCTTCAGGCGCTGGCTCTCGTTTGACCACTGTTTTTGCCCCATGTTTCTGCATGTGTACGTCACTTTACCGTAACACCGTTCCTAGTAGTTTAGTACTAACTATCATGATTGACTTCAGTTTATGGATGCAGATGTTGTTATCCAAAACAAATGACATTACAATGGTGTAAGGTTGTTTTTATTACATTATAATGAGTATCAATGAGTTTCAATATTAGAGTCAATATTATAGTCAATAGAGAGTCAATATTATGTGGGTAGAGTCTATATTATCAGACATGACAATGCACATTGGCATAACATAACTCAGACAAAGTGACAAAAAGACTGTCTTGGTTATCTCTTGTGGAGTGTGCTTTGATATCAGTAAATCCCTGAGACCTCTATAAAGGCCATGGCTAACATCAAATTTGAATTCATTGCATTGCTATTGGGTGAGCACTCATTGCCAGTAATCAGCTCTAATTCAGACAGTGCACTTTCACACCATTCTTTCAAGCAATCTCTCTTTTTTCAGAAAGGTCTTAGTCAAAAGTCCTGTAAACAAGTTCTTGGTTATTATCAGCTTTCCCACTGATAATATAACCGATAACATTCAAATTCTTGTTATTTAGTAACAGAATTGCTAAACACACCACTTCTTACAGTTAGAATTTCCACCACAATATTACTCATTATTACTCTTTTCAGCTGACAAACGAATTATTTTTCAGTAATTCTGTTCTAATTTACAGCCTCATCATTTAAACTGCAGACAGTCATATGCATTTGTTTCTGTTTAGGAAAGAGAGGGTTCAGCAGATAGTTCTGAGCCCAGATCCTTTAGCCACGTGGATGTAGACACGTGTTCTACAACCTGAGGCCAATACATTGATTTCATAATTTGTGAGTGTTCTGCTGAAAATAGGTGACATCAGCAAGGATATTACAAAAAAAAGTGTTGAATATGACCAAATGAGCAAATAAATCACTCTTCACTCTTCTGTATTCTTTGTGTGAACACAGCTGTGGAAAAAATCGATTATCACCTGCAACAAGTTTTTTTCTGTATGCTGTCAACACTGAAATAGAAATAGCAGACTTTTATATGTTATGTTTCAGATTTCTTTCATTAATTCTCTAGTGTGCATGTAATAAAGGTGTAAAACATATAATTTCATGATGGCAAGCACTGACTGCTATGACATTGTGATGTAAAATTGTCTCCAGAGGAAAATATTTGGATCTCTTTACGCTTTATCATTGCTACTTGTACATAATGAAGATGTCTCCTATCTGTGCATCATAGATCACAGAGCTAAAGAAATATGTAGGTCAATATTTGTAATGTGCAAGGCATTTTATACAAACTATTCTTCTTCAGTTTTACAATGTTCATAAAGTCTCAGCTGGTATTTCTCAAATACCAGACCTGCTTTAATGATGACAACCTGTGTTCAGTGGACCCATGGGGCTTACAGGATTTTTGAATCAAAATCAGGTCAATCAAAATATGCAGTATATGTGCATGAGCCATTGTTAAAACAAGATAAAGGAACAGTCTTTTATCTATTTTAACAGTCTTTTAACAGTGTTTTATCTTGAATGTATCAATATTGTACGGTAATAAATACTGACCAATTTGATAATATAGCTACAGGTAGAAACTGAGCAAATAAAAAAAAACAAAGTCGTAAAACAAAAAAATTTTGGCATAAGCCATTTAGCAGTCTTAAATCTGCTGGCTTAGCATGGTTCCAGAAGAACACTGTGTGTCTGCGGTCTTGCTCAACACAAGGATAATCTCTCAGAGGCTGGCATGGTTATTCAAACTCATAACATGCTGAGACATCACACACTCACTGTTGCAGATCACTCCAATGCTGGAATTTAAATGAAAGAGGATGAGTTGCCTTTGGCTGATAAGTTGATTTTACATAAGTGATGGTATCACACGTCGTCAGCTTGTCAAGGTTGTGAAATATGAGGTAATGATAATAAAGTCATAATTAAGTTATCAAATTAACTGATTAAACATTAACAAATAGGGTAATTGAATGCATATGGCACCAGTTACTAGGAGCTATCTTACCATTATTTGTTGGCTGCTGTGTTTCAACAGTCTGACCTTTCTAATCATTAATGTTTTGCACTGTCTAATGCTTATCTGTGTTGTATAATGTTATGGTCTGAACAGAACATTGTATGTGTGTGTCCCTCACCTCAAAGTGATTAACCTGGTAAAGTACAGTGCAATCAAAAGGTCAGGTCAGAAATGTGCTGGTAAAAATACACTGTGTACATTTAGGCTCTGCTGGTCACAACTGAATTGTCCTGACTGAAAGATTTACCCACATCAGACTTATTCTGAAAGCGCATAACATATTAGTCTCTGCCAAACCTTTGCTCTTCCCCAGCAAAAAGGCTTCTTATGCTTGTGTCTAGCAATATTGAATAAATAATGATAAGCAATGTACATGAGGCCTGACTGAAAAACGTATCCCTTGCTGAGAAGTATATGTTCACAAACTGATTGATATTGCTGACAGCACCCTTAAAGGTAATGTCTTGGCAAAATATTTTAAATTATGGAGAAATTTGAGCTGTGGGGTTGTAAACCTCTTCGACCCTTATACTACTTAAAAAGGGATTCATCTAGGCCTGAGCTGCACCAAATAGCAATCCTCTTCTTAGACTAAAATGATTTGTTCTCTCTTCATTCTGCTTCAGATCAAGCCCAAAGCATTCAGCATCAACTCATGGAATATCAAAATGACTAGTACTGACCAGTAATGACTTCAAACAGACCTGGGTCAGGTGAGAGTCTGCAAGGCACTGAACTGAACTCGCATGTGTGAGAGCGTGAGGAGCAAATGAGCTTGTGCTTGTGCTTGTGCGTGTGTGTGTGTGTGTGTGTGTAGGTCTAGCAGACCCCCACGTGTCTCTCTCAGCCCCCCTCACTGCCTGCAGCTCCCCACAGAACAGCTCAGTCAGCCGACACTCCATGCGCCTGCCTGCGGGCATGGACATTGGATTTCCACTGGCACCACCACCAATCACTGCTCTTATGTAAGCCGTTGTGCTGGGTCAAAACAGGTCTCAGGAGTATTGTTTTTAAGCCTAAAGTGCTGCAGCCACAGGCTAAGAGTAATGGCCAGACAGAGTTCACTTCTCAAAACAGAACAGAGTCAATACAGCCCCACAGACTGGGCCTTGTGAACAGGGATACATGTTGCACATGTTGCACATGTTACCACATTACAATTCCAAGAAAGATTATGACTGGCCATCATCACCTTTAGTGTTATGACTCTCCAGAATGTAAATTTCATGTAGTCAAATATGGATTTTCTCTACATGAGAAAGATGAATTGACTTTTGCAGTACATTGATTGAAGACAATCAGTATATGCAATACATTGCATGGCACCTCACTCAGCCTCTAATTTACAGAATGCGGTATAGTTTCAGATTAGATTGGTTGACCGCTGTGGTGTTGATAATCACAGTCATTGATGTATAATGGTAATTAATTTGCAATTTCAAATCTGATATAAGAAACAAAAACAGGAAACAGTCCCTCAATCTAATCAGGATGTGTTGCATGTACCACTGCCACAGAGGTCTTTTTGAGACAGAACATTCAAACAGTCTTGCAATTAGATTACCATGGCAACATGACATTCGTACAGACATCTGAAGACATTGCTTGGAGGCAGCATTGAGATCTCAAACATTAATCCCTCTGCAAGAGAAATACTGTAATTCAGTCTTTCACCTTTACTGGAACATGCATCATTTTACATTTGTTTTTGTTCCTCTGGGTGTATTCAGATATGAGTCTTAAAGTTCTGCTACATAGTTAAACAGTTAATGTAAATGGTAAAGTGATCATGTGACCAAACAACTGCTAAAATACGATGAGAACCACAGCTCATATCATATGCTTAGTAGATATGCTTAGTTATGAAAAAACTCAAGTGAATTGATTGAGTAAGCTGTTTACAAAGAGGGAAACATTTTTACCAGGCAACAGCCTGCATGTCAGCTGTTCTGCAGTTCACTTGTCAAACACACATCTGTTTTTGTCCCAGGTCACTCAAACTTACAGATTATTTTAATGTGAGCTCATATGTTAATTAGTAGATTACAGCAATGCAAAACATGTACTGTGCAAAGTTCTCATTTGTTTGTCTGTGTATTTGTGTTGCCCTTAAGTAAAAGCTTGACTAGGGACACACCACAGTATGGAACGTGATGAGGTTTGATCAGTCTAATTCCAATGTTCCAAGTTAGCTTCCCAAAAACGGATGGGTTAAATGAGGGTTTGCCAGTCAGTTATTTTCATCCCACGATGGCACAGACACTGCTGTCACAACATCATTAAGCCCAGGCCACCCCAGCTCTAAACAAAGCATTTACTATATTGCAGCCTGAGCCTCCATGCACGTGTGGGTCAGAAACGTGTCACTTCTTCAGATGACAGTCATATAATCATTTTAGCGACATGACAGTGAAATGATTAACCCCGGATTTGTGTGTTTCTCGTCAATAGCATCATTAAAATTAGATGTTTTTCCCCCTTCTCTTTCTCGACAGCATTAGTAAAGTATCTTATAGAACAAAATATCCTAGAACAGACATCAGGAATAAAATGTCCACTTTATTTAGTGTTTAGTGTAAGTACTTGACTTGGTATATGAAGTTGTGTATACAGATGTGTACTGCTGAGAAGTTGTTTTATGAAGGCTTACTTTTGGAGGAAGCAAATTCAGACCAATGAGTCTGAATTATTAACATATGCCCTAACTTAGAGCTAATTTGATCATGCATGTGCAGGGCTTTGTCCACCGCACAATACGCAATGGAGCTCTTATGCATTTCGTCTGTGTCATTATCAAAACTATGACCATAATGGCTGGCATGTTGGTGTTATTTCAAAAGGGCAATATTATTTCATTATAGTAAAGGAGGAAGAACAATTAACAGCCTTTATACAGTATGATAAATTAAACAAAAAATAAATAAAATATAATGAAAGAAAAATATAATCTAAGGCTTTTCATCTAATTGAGTCCATTTTTTTGTGTCTCACAGTCACAGCTTGTTTCCACATTGCCTTTGTTCTGAGAGACACCAGAGGACCTTTTACATTATTTTGGTGGCATTTATTTTAATCTGTGGGAGTTAATCTCTACAGAATCCTCTGGACCAGATCAGTCATTCTCATTATCCTCAGGTGGACACAAGTAACCTGATGGGGTCAAATCTGCTCCAATATTGTGTCAGGAATAAGACTTTGTGAATCTCTCTTTTTTATGGCTTTAATTGTAGACTGGCCTTGAGAGCAGTGAAACATGTAACTGGAACACTTCACTGACACGTTCAGTAAGTTAATGCAGGGTAATGTACAATAACTATCTTACAGTAGGCTGGGGGACAGCATTCAGTATTGGCAATGCCTTATATGCTTAGAGAGAATTTTTTTCCTGTGTGAATAGATTGAAATGGGGATTGAAAGACACCAGGATTCCTCTCCGGCATGGTAACCAGACGTCCCCATTTTCTGTAGTCTGTCCCCGGTCAAAATACATGAAAACCAGCTCTCTTTTGTCAACAGAAACATTAGATATGGACAATCAAAATGTAAATTTTGTCATTTTGGTCACTGCACTCAAAACCTTCAATGTGTTATTTTAAACGAAAAATATTTTTATTCACCTTAAAACGTATATGACACCGTATTGTTAATCGTAATACAATGACCCAGATCTGTGCCTTTACCGTATGCAATGTAAACAAGACAACCAAGTTAGTGGCTGCAGCAAGATAGACAAGTGAGGAGGTCTGACATCCCCAAACAGGAAACACTCTGCTATCAGTCTGTGTTGAACTTCCTGTTTGTGCGCACAGGGCTATGTAGGAAGCTTGTCAGGAGCGCTGGAATTTTTTCCTGGCCACCTGGGGAGGTGTGTTTAGCTGAGATAGCATAGCCTGAAAACAGATGGTGCAGTAGTTTATTTATACTCAGAGGCCCTCACACAACATATTATTGTCTTGTGTATGTTTATCATCTTCATTTCATGTCACCTAACATTGAATTAATTTGTTAGGCTTAAATGTAGCCTATTTATGTATAAATGTGTGAGATATTATTATGATTGTGAATAACACTTTTAAAAAATGGGAAATTCTATATCAAACACTATGGGGAAATTTGGTGGACTTGAAATGGATATTGTGACCTTCAATACTCCACTGAGCACAAATCCCATTTGCAGTTGCAAATATGCAACTTCCCAACTTCAAAATGTTTGTGTGTTTAAGATAACTGTTGGCTCAGGTGACGGAACTACTCAGATAAACTCTAGGTACAGTGCTGTTGGTACATTGTTATCACTAAGCTCCTGACTCTAAGTATAGGATGAACTCAGTTACAGCTTCCCACTTTCTCTCTCTTTCTCTCTCACTCACTCACCCACTCACTCACACACACACACACACACACACACACACACACACACACACACACACATCTATTTGTATACAGTGAAGGAAAATCAGTGAACCTGTTACAGGGTCATAAATGGTCAAGGGTCATTGATGGGGAGTGCATGGGGAGTGAAGGGTGGCCTCTGTGGGCCAAAAGAAGACTGGAAAGCTGGAAAGATTCTGATAGAAAGATGTCAAAGTTCTTGAGAGTGTTCTGCTGGGAAAACAGGTCCTGCTATTCCTGAGGATGTCATTTTGACATATTACACTTAAAACATCTCAATTTATAGAAACGGTATTCCCTAATGGTACTGGCCACAGGTTGAGGGAACACAACATTGAATTCAGGATGTTGACTTGGCCTCCAAATTCATCTGTTCTCAATCCAGTGGAGCATCTCATGAATGTGCCATAATCCAGCTACTAGACAAACAAGTCTAATCCATGTAGGCTCCACCTCACAACTTCCAGGATTTGCGGCTGTTGTCTTGGTGCAAGATGCCTTAGCATGCTAACACATAACTAGTAGAGTCCATGACTGAATGGGTCAGAGCTGTTTTGGTGATGTGAAAATACCATTTTTATTTGAAACCTGGCTATTATTCTATTCTGAGGACCCCTGGATTTATACTGTAATCCAGATCTTTATCTAAATCATGACATGTTTAAATAAGTGTCAGGAAGCCTGCACCTCATCAAAACGCCAGATCAGTGGTGCTCACGTGTGCTCACCAAGACCTCTGCTTGAAACACGAGGCATGTGTTTCCTCTGGTTTATTTTTAGCTGTATTGATTGTTTGTTAAGTTCTTTCTTTAGAGAATCTTTGTCAATAGAGGAAAGGTCAAGAATCCTCACAACATCAGAGTAAAAGACTGCTAAATTGTTTTTGATATCACTATTAGCATTATTAATAGACATTATTGGCAGCATTAATTAATGATTCAGAGCACAGACATGAAACACTTCATGTGATATTTGTAATATGAGCCATTCAAACAACTTTATTTTGGTTCCAAAGAATGTTCCGAAAGACAAGGAACAACAGACAGGCTGGAAAATGGATTCCCACTTGGTGAGTCAACCAAAAAAAAAATGCAGTCAAGGGCATCCTGTTGTTGTAAACCAAAGCCTCAACCTTCAGGATATGAAATCACCGCAAGAGGAGTTTCCTGTGATTCTCACTGCTAGCAAGGACTGCTTTGAGAAGAGGACCACATGCATGAATAGAATAACTTTTATTCACAGTAAAAGCCTTATGTTTAGCAATGTCTTTATCTTTGACAAAATAAAAAAGGATGCCCATTGTGGTTTAAAGCTTATAAATGCATTGTCAGAGGACAGCTACACAATTCTGACTCATTTATCCTACTGGGCACTGGGCAGAGAGAGAGAGATAGAAATCATATATATATTAAAAAATGGATTATGACTATGCCTTCACCAAAGACTATGCTTTCATGATGTCTTCTGTCTACATACAGTATACTGCACACAGAATAGCAGCTTCAGTTAGAGCTACCTTGGAGTGACAGTACTGCCACCGTGTGCTCAAATAAGTTATCAACCGGAGAAATTAAATACTGTTTTCTGATTACCTGACAGTGTGTCCGTTATTTCCAGATAACGGGACACCTACGACTATAGACAGAAAAAGAAGTGGGACGCCGCTCAATGGGAGAACGAGTTTTCCGTTGAGCACCACGTGTTCTGCGCAGACTCGAAGCCAATTATATTATATGCCAATTGCAAAGTGTCATTAGCCAATTGCAAAGTGTCACCAGAGACGGTTCTAAAGTATCTTTGGCATAACTATTGAAACAATCATATGAACACCATTTAAATAGACTTATATTGTGCATATATTAGGACAAGGCTGAAGATCGCCCTTAACTGAAATCCTCTAACGTGGTAAATGGTAGGCTACAGGATTTCTCCAGTGAAATGGCAACAAGTCCATCATTTATATAAGAATTGCCGATTTGGACCAGGCAGCATACCCATATGTGAAAAGTTGTCAATGAACCCATGGTCATTGCGTTATTTACTACAACTTGAACTCCTATTAATTACATGCATGGTAGATTTAAAGGTAGCCCTAGAATCCAATTCCCTAATTTCTGATGCAAATACAAAATCATTGTCAATAAACTGTATTTGATGATTTTTGTGCACTGTTCCGCTATAGAGAGCTGGCCTGAGACAAGTAGTTTTATGTGCAATAATACTAATGATAATATTTTCTAATTATTATTACATATTTCATTTTAATAGGTTCAATGGATTGGATTTGCAGTCTCTACATTGGTCATAGCTAAGATGGGAGACCGCTTAGTACACTTGACTACATCACGTCAAAATTCACAGGTGCAGTTTCTAGTCAACCACGTCACCAGATTGTTACTTGATGTCACCCAGCGTGCTTCGAGCCTGTGCAGTACACGTGATGCTCAACTGAAAACAAGTTCAGTTGAGCCTCACCACCCTCCCAATGATAGCAGCGGTGTTCTGCCGTCCAGTTCTTTTATTGTCTACGAGTAGATGAAGCAAGAGAAATTCTGACAGATATGACGCAGACGAAAATCTTCTACAGTCTGTGAAACGTGACCGTTGTTAAGTGCTCCGAAGCATTGTGTTTAAATTACCTTAAATGTTAGTTATTTCATTATGTGTATATGACACCAGTATACCTGGACACCCATAGTCTGACAGAACACTATCAAGAAATTACGGTTAATTCCCTCCTGTGTGACATAAAGTCACTAGAAGTCACTTAATTTTTGACATCACTCTAGCCAGCTTAGCCCCACATAAAGGTTTCTTACAAGGCAATAACGTGACACAGGAAATGGTGGAGCCGATATGCAGTGTTGTGTTTTCTCCAGTGCACAACAATGGCAAAATCAAGGTACAGGGTGCTTCACATGTGAAGTTATTTGATTTTGATGTGACGCTAAAATGAAAGGTAGCCAACGAGATGCTAACGGCTCTGGGCCCTTTCTGCGTGACGCCAGCTGGGAACAACTTGCATGGGTGTTTCAACCTCCGTGTGTATTTCTACCCCTTTGCACACAACACATCACATCTTCAGAACCATGTATATATAAGTAGTATAAGGGTGCACATGGATATGTATATCTATGTTCAGAACTTGTTGATATTGAAGTTAGTTTGTTATAGACACATGGAACGTTTGTTTCTTGGCTTTTTTGGCCTCAGATAGGCCTATACATGATCACTAACCAACTTTAGCATGCTAGCTATCAAAATTGCAGCAAACCCTCCAGACAGCCAGGCTACTCTGTCTCAATGCTGTTCATCAACTAGAATGACTTTGTCAGCGACTTTTCATGATTAGGCATTTATTGTGATGTGTAATATATTTGTCACCACATGTCAACTCAGAATAGAAACTATTGACAGAATATTATTAACATGCCAGCAATGGAATGCCTTCGTTTTGCGCAGCTGTTGAATAAATTAGGTGTTTGGAGGTCTTGCTCCATCTTCGCATCTTTTCTACTTCATAGATTTGTTCACAGATTTATTCTACTGATTCAAATTTTCCATTCAAATACTACTTCAAATACAAGCAGAATTGTAGGTGCATGCCGTCAGCTACTTATTGTAGGCTGCATACTTTCCAAGGGTATGCTACCCGATCAGAAAAGCTGTTTTGGCCGATAGAGCATTGGTTCTCAAACTGGGATCCGGAGCATGAGCATCCGCAGCATGTTGCCAGGGGGTCAGTGAAAAAGTTTGCTACAAAGTATAAACTTTTCTTATAGGGAGAAAAACGCTAGAGATCAGTATAGAGCCCAATAGCATTGTGCTAATTACTCCCACCAGCATAACATAGTGACAAAGCCTACATGATACATCAGTCTGTCAAAACACTAATTATGTGAAACAAGCAGTATTGTTTTAACACAGTAAGCCTAAAAAAATCAATCCTTTTAAAACTGCTCCTGCACTGTCAAGTTTTGTCAAATGCAATAAAATGTCTATTTAAAACTATTGTGGTATTAGCAAAATATGAGCTTAAAAGCATCTGAAAGAACACATGCTATAATCTTATATGGTTACATTTCTGTTGCGATTATGAGTGGTCCATGAAAAAAAATTCTGGTCCATGAGGGGTCCCTGCCATCAAAACGATATTGGAAGCATTATTTTAAGGTATTAAAAAATCTTTGGTGCTACTTTAAGACTTACTATGCCATGAAAACTATTATGGAAGCATTATTTTAAGGTACTGAAAAACTTTAATGTTGCAGTGACTATCTATTCAGTCACTGGTTTAAACTTGTTAGTGTATGCGAGAGTTTGAAGAAGGGGGCGTAAGAACAACTCTGGAACAGCCTTTCTTCTATCAGCGATCGCTCAAATTACGCGCATTGGGAGCCGAATTAAGCAGGTGGGTTTTACGTGAACGGCAGACAACAACCCAAACGATGAGAGGGAACATATGTGCCAGAAATATTTTAAAGTGCAACATGGTGGCGTAGCAGCCACCGATTTTAATTTAGCATTACAGTTGCCCTTTTTGAAACTTTGAGCAGAGCCTTATACATTACACCTTAGGCTATAGCACAACCTTTGATGCTTTATTTCACTAGGGACCTAAAATTAAAATAATAAAGGAATACATATGTCATAGATAGTGAGAAATAATCAAATTCAAAATTTTGCCTCTTTGAGGTAGGTGTAGATTACTCTTTGAAGTGTTTTACTTTCTAATTATTTTATCATCTGCAAGCCATTTTAGGTTTATATGATCAAGTGAAGCACACATTTTCCACTGTTAATCCAGAATGCAAAGTTCAGGGCAGGCAGATCTCACTGCGCTTCACGCGCGCATTATACCTATCCGCCCAAATGGGCCTCCAAGAGAGGGGGCCCGTGCGTTTGCGTCACGCCACTGCAGTGCGTGTCTGTGAAGATTCTCATTCACCCAGGTCATCTTAGTCAAAAGAGTTTGGTTGTAGGCAACTGGACTTCTTCTGGACTATTGAGCTTGACGTTCGTCTGTTACAACAGACTTCGTCAGGTCTAATTCTGGTGTGGGAAGAGGTACTATTTATCTCTGGAGGAACCTCTTGGGCCCACCCCTTGGTCCAGGTGTGAATTGGCCTGAGAGTCGTTGAGGTTTTCACACCTCTCCGGAGTCCAGGTGCTGGAATGTCCTGATGGGCCGTTATATGGAGTGCCTTAACTTCGGGGTGTGAACCGAAATATATGTTTTTGAAGAGACATTCCTAGTCACCCCCCCCCCAAGTGTACACACAGAATTTTTGATTATCTGGAAAAACAACTGTGGAGGAGTGTTGTAATGCAAAAGTACATATTCTAACCACTAGAGGGAGCTATATGAAAGCGATACATTAAGATGTGCACCAGTTCTGCTGCCAGCAGATGAATAAGCCTTGCTGTTCGGTTTGTCAGGCATTTTTCCCAGCTCTGTTATTCCACTGTGTATTTGGTATACTTTTGAGATAAAGTTGATATCTCGGCACATACTTGTTTGTGGTCTCTTTTCACAGTAAGTTACTACAACAATCTAATTAGGTAGCTAGTTCTATGTAAAAAAATAAAATGCGGTTGTTTCAACCAAACCCAACTCCAGAGTGGTAGAGAAATTAGAAGAAATTGCCCTGCACCAACCACACACCCGCCTGTCGAGTAGCCTGATTTCGATTGGAGGGAGGGGAAAGGGGTTGTTCCCTGCCCTCTAACAAGGAAGCACCGACAGACATAAATCGTGCTTTTAGTTTCGCTTACTCTCCTGGGTCACCTAATTCCTAATGGCTACAAGAAATAGTTTGTGACGTGTTAAATTGTAGGCGACAACAAACGGGTGAGTGGTATAGTGGGTCAAATAAGAATAGTAGTAAGGCCCAGGTTCTGTCTCGCGGTTCCTGCCCATGCATTCCTGGGTAGTGTGGTTCACAGGTAACGTTAGAATTCACTGGCGACTTGTTTGTGAATGTTCAGTTTGGTGTCCAATAGCATTTTAAGCTACCGATTGATGCATTTACTGGGATATTGAAATTCATTTTGGTGTGAGCCTACACGTTACAAGAATGAGCGACACATTCGCTGTCCCGTTGACATTGTTAGTTGGGTCGAGTTTCGCTTTCTCTGGATTGTTCTACCATTTGTACCAGGAAAAGAGAAAGGAAGTAGTCAAACTGAAGGTAAGGTAACCTGCCACCGATTGTAACGTTACGCTTTCATTAGTCTAATACATTAATTTTTATTATAACCCAATTTCGTGCGGTGATCAACTACAGGAGATCCCGAAATTCCAACCAGATCATCATCTGCTCAGAATTCTAAAAGCATCTCCGCAACATCGACTACACTATGTTGCAGTTGAAGGTAAGATTGGTACTGTAACAGTGGCCTTCCTTGTCAGCCAAGATAAAACTTTGCAGAACGATGCCTAAAACAATCACGTTTCTCTTCTTCCCACTAAGGTGTGATTCAACCTGATGGTGAGCCCTTGGCCAGCCAGTATGTGCCTAAATGTTATGGAGTTGTTCAGAAAGTCACTGTCCAGGAGGACTGGAAAGTGTGGAACACTATAACAAATAAATGGTTGGTATGAATAAAAACAGATGAATAAATTATGATAAGAAATTCAAAGCATGGTGCTCATGGTGTCGTGGGGCTGTCGTCTATCTTTTAGACATGTTCTTTTTCATGTCACATGAACCCTATGAAAATCTGACAGGTTCATGATTTTGTTAATGTCCCAAGTTGGCTAATTTGGCATCAGTGGGCTCAGTCACGAAACCGCATGTGGCTACCAAAAACCTTGGGTGTTGCCTGGGTGGCAAGTTAAGGGGTTCTTGTAAATTGATTTTTAGAGCTGGTTTTCAATATGGGTGTATTTTGACAAGACTCTTCAGTCATTTGGAATGGTTCAAAGTGTAAACTTATTTGAACTCTACAGCATTACTGTGTGTTTAAACTGAATTGAATCTGCTTTCAAAACCTGCACTGCAGGACCAACAGGACGGTGAACAAGAAAGTGAGCAACAATGTGGTAGCGTTCAGCTTGGCAAGTCTAGGAGCCTACTACACAGACATCCTTGTGAAGGTGCAGTCTCCTCTGGATGCCTCAGGTGACTTCCTGGAGCTTGTGCATCAGCAGCGGAAGTTTGCCCAGGCTGGCATAGTGGACACAGTGTTGCAAGGCGTGAGCGGCGAGAAGCCTGTGAGCCAGGATGTGCGGGAGGAGATGCTAAGGGTGGGAACGCCACTCACTGCCTTCGGCGAGGTGGTTCTTGAGTATGGCGATGGGGTTAGGATACAGCCGCCCCGGGATGGCCGGACTTACGTCCTGTCAGTGGGCAACCACCGGAGCTTAATCGAGAGACACGAGAGCATGGCGGGATGGTGGAGAGCACTTGCGGCCCTCTGTAGCATCACAGGGTCAGCCGTGCTGGCGGGGATGATCTATGACGCCAGCAAAGGACGAGGTGGCAAAAGGAACTAGTCTAAACTAGACATACAGGTGGTGGGAACCACACAGGCTTTGAAAGTAAACAAAATATAGCCTGCAACCAAAACAATATTAAGAACATGATTTAGATTTAATGACTACTACTCCCATAAGGTCTTTGATTAAAACCTCTTAAGAAATGAAATATGAAATGTCAGGGTAAACAAATATCAGTATCATGGCTGCAGCAACAGCAGCCTTATGCAAGGTTATGAAAATGTACTACCTCTTCTGACAGAAAAATAATTTTGCAACTAATGTTATTCCTGTGCTGTGAGGTTTAGGGTGCTCATTATCTTGAAAGGTGGAGGTAAATCTTTTCCATTTGTCAAAACACTTAGTTGTGTTCAAATGTATTTCTTGTTTCCTTAAAATGGATGTAATTTATACCAACATAAAAGGTCACTGGCAAAGATACTTTTGTCCACTCTACACACTGGTGGTTTCATTTCTCTGTATGATTTTCTAGCAGTTGCCCCTCCTCTTTCTAGGAGAATTTAATGTACGCATTTTGACCTCAGGTTCTGCATTGCTAGTTCTCATTTTCAAACAACTACAGAAATCACAACACTGCTGTTTGCTATTTCCTTAATTCCTACAAATCCAAGTCAATGGTACTCAAATCACTTTCCATTATATATTTTTAATGTTGGGTTTAGTGGGTAAGCAATGGTTCCATCATACAATATTTTGTGTTTATCCCTTTTGATGAACACAGAATATTTGACACACTTTAACAAATATGCTTCACCTGTATGTGGATGTTAAGTGTTATCAACCCATTCAGCAACTGTTGGAAGTTGTAACCATGAAACAACTGGCAATGTCAAACAAAGCTGAAGTCAGCCGTTTCACTGGCAAACCTGATACTCCTTATTTAGAAGATTTAGACTGCGTTAACATTGTTATGCCAGCTATTGACAGGCACAAAACATGGCAGCAGAGGCCAAATGTACATATATAAGAAGAATCCACACAGGTGCCCAAGTTGGAGTAATTCCATGCTGTGCTCTGTACGGTCAGAATGTGTACTTAGGCGCTGTCCTTCCTGTTGATTCCTGCACTTCCCTGTTCAGTCATCCTCCTCTGATGACTCCTCTGCCTCCTCTAGCCACTTGATGAACTTCAGTAGCTGTGAAAAGACAACTTTTTATTTTTTTAAATTCTAAAAATACCTTTACCAGAGTAAACATGGTGGTGGTAGTGAAAACATGGTTTTGCCACAGGAGGAGTAAGTCAGTATGATTATACAGATGCTTCAAAATAAAATCCACTGTTTCAATTTTCTCTGTGCTGTCCATTTAGCATTATTATTTAAGAATGAAAAGGTACAAACTTGAGAATAGCAATATTTTGGACATAGGAGTTTGTTTGTTCTCACCCCTTGATTTTTGCGCAGCTGTTTGCTTTTGTCTGAGGTGGCCCCCTGAGAGAACCAGCGCATGATGGCATCTTCCTCCAGAATCTCTAGCTGGTACATGTTCATCAGCACCTGAGTCAAGTTCAGCGGGACAGCTTAGGCAGTGTACTAAAACTTCAACTTCTTAACCACCTTCCCCAAACAGAAATGCTGGTTTATAATGGCATATACAGAATGTTTTAAAATGATTGAAATGCTGCAAATGACAAACCAGTCAAGTTGAATATTAGCTGAAGTTAATTTTTTCCAAGTACATTATTAATGCGCATTCTCTAAGTATATGACCACTACATTTTCCACTACAGCCTCCTTCATGCCATACCTCTCAGCAATGGGTTAGTTTTGTGTTACACTCCAGACATTTTGACAGGAATGGCTCTGAAAGAAAGAGTAGTACTTACTTTGACCAGAGCTCCCCAGTGACCCTCATGTTCCAGAAAGAACTCCTCCATGGAGACAAGGCAGTCTAGATGGTCCTGGGCTCTCTTCACATAGTTCTTAAAGACAGGTGCCCATCTCTTTAAAAGCTGTAAAGAAGTAACAAGTAAAGCCTTTATTTCATCTTGTTCAATGAATTCCTCTTATTACCTCTTGTTTCAAAAGAATGAGTCTTTGGATTGTTGTCTTTATCCCATTGAAAGCAATGTGTTTTTTTTTCCCCTGGAGACCATCATTTTCAGGATCAATCAATCTTACTTTGTCATACTTGCCCAGTCGTGTGATATGCCAATACATCGATTAGCAATAATGAACATATATACAGATGACTTCCAGCACATGTGTGTTTACTAAATTTGTCTTTGTTTTGGTTATGGTCATCATACCAGACAATCTAATGTCAAATAATAATGGTTATAGAGAGATAACTTTTGCAAAAATGTACATGCACACACGTGAAGGGGGTGTATTTTAAAGAAAAATATTTCATATGAAATTTTGTGTATGCTTAGCTTACACCACTGATGTGAAAGTGTGGCAACCCACCGGGAGGAGTGAAGTGCAGTATTGAGCTGTGCTCAACTGTGCCCCCTGCTGGTAGAAGGGGTATTCCAGCACTACCCTCATGAGGATCTGCATAACTTCCTTCAGGGATATATTATAAGCATACCTATCAGAAGTAGCCAAACAAAGCAATGGTTATATGGAACGAAATGTAGGTGTATTTAATTGTTTGATGTAGACCAATACAATGAAATTATGCTGTAAATATCATACTTGAGTGAATTGATCTCTAGCACAAGATTGTCACAGCCAATGTTCTCCTCCAGCCCTCTCTGTAGAGTGCCTTGAACTTCTGTCTGAAACACTATCCACACAAGCATGCATCCACACACATACACAAACGCACACATGCAGAAAGAGAGACAAATGCATGCACAAAAGGGGTGTTAAGTGGCCTGGCTGACACAACTCTTCAATTCCAATTTTCAGTTGTTTACTGAATCTTCCAGTTGTTTACTTAATTACAAAGAAACACTGATTTAACAGCACAGCCATCAATAGTATCCAACATTGGTGATCAATCTGCTGAGCAAATTCAAGTGTGCCAACAGATTTGTCCAGGTTAACCCAGGCTAGGTGCTTAGACCATACCCACTAATCCCAGCACAAAACAGCACACTATTTTTGATTCAAACCTTTAACGTCATCAAGCTCTGGCGACATGCCCCGGCTTCCAGGCTCCTGTGAGCCTTCGCTGACCTCACTCTCACTGTCACTCTCCTGGTCAGCATTCAGGACCAGCCCTAACACACACACACAAAACAAACATCAAGTTACCTTAATCAGTTAAACTGGGAAGGATCAACTGACAACAGAGCTGGATATGTATGTATGTATTATGTCAGACTACGGCTCATGCACACATAAACGTATGCTACAGTTGATCAGTTGCTATGTAATACCGCATTTGGACATAAAGCTCTGTGGCAATAAAAACCTTTGCAGAGTGCAGTGAAAACCTCACCCCATAAGCACTGAGCAAGCTCATCCTCTTCTGTGTCATCCAAACTCAGGTTCTTCCAAATATAGCCTTTTCCCTCTGCTCCAACTTCAGCAGGGTTGAACGCTATTGATCAAAAAACAAGAAACTATGAAATGCCACATACAAATTGTTTATCTTCAAGCAAGTTCACAGATTATTAACATGCTTGTCAAATATTCATTATGCTTGAAGCTATTAATCACAGGTTTTCAATAAACAAACCCAGGCAACAATCAATACGATACCAGATGACAAGGACCACCAAAATTAAAGGAACATCTGGTATGCCTTTAAAAGTTACCACAAACAAATCCTGAGTACCTTTCTATACGCACCCTTCTGTTTTGTTACACCTTTACTTTGGCCAGTCTCAGCATCGTCACTCAGAAACTCATCTTCGTCCTCTTCCTCCTCTTCGTCTGGATGATGCATGGATACCACCGTCCCCTCTGATAATGTGAGATTAGGCCCAACCACAACCTGTGCCATGTAATGAGACAAAAAACATTCCTTGTATGTTGTTCTTTTGGTTCACTCATGCATATACACAGTGATGAGTGAGCAGACCTTACATTGAATGCCAGGACACACTGTTCCTTCAGAGTGACACCTTCTTTAACCACCACGTTATCGCAGATCACCGACTGGTGGATCTCCACATTGTTGGCAATGGTGACGCCATTCCAGATGTAGGCTCGGTCCAACACCACATTATTCCCTAACAAGCATTTAGAGAGAAGAAGGTATAAACTTACTCCAGATGAAAGTAAACATCAAACCGATTTCCAACATCACCAGTTTCAAAGATGCTTCTTGAAACCATCCATTTTCAAGTCAATTTTCAACAGAAGTAAAATAAAACACACAAAAGCTTCAATGTAAATTTGGGAGATACCTATAGAACAGTTAGGCCCAATGACACTATTGGAGATGATGCAGTTGGCTCCAATGTTGGTCTCCCGTCCAATCAGAACATTCTCCTCCATCTGACTACCGTGCCCCAGACTGACCCCTGGGCCCCTGTACACGTTGTGTCTGGAGTGAGTGTAGTGCTGACCCTTCTGGTCATTGAAGTTGGCCTCCGGGGTGAGGGGATAGACCCAGCGGCGGACCATGTCTGACGAGACGGCATCATACATGAGCATGTTGGAGACACGAGCCCCGTAGCCATCCTTGGTGACATGCATGTGAATCTGGTTTCCCAAAATCTAAGAAGAGGCAAATAGTGTAAAACAAAATAAAACTAAGGAAAACCTAACTAAACATTAACTTGTCATGAGAAACTTTCTTTGACAATTGGCTTCTCTCTGTGCATCATACCTCTTCATTCACCAAAATTCCCCGGACAAAGTCATTTCTGGTCTGGTAGTCAAAATTGTCAGTAAATAGCTCAGCCACCTAAATGACAAAAAGCCAAGAAAATAAGACAAGGGGTCTATGAACTCAAGCACTCAATTTTGAAATATTTGGAATATATGAAACATTCACATATTCTGTCCCATATACTGTAATGCTGCAATAACAGAATCCCTTTAAGTGTGATTGTGTATATCAATGACACTTTGAAGAGGTGAGAGGGACAATGTAAATGTTCAGTAATCATGTAGTAAACATTAAGTCAGTTTTGCACATTTATAGATAGAAATTACCATAAATATGAGATCTCACACAGGCCATAGAGAGCCCAAATAATTTTCCATGATGAGAGTTTTGCAGTGAGTAATTTATTAGAGAGATGACTGAGAGACATGCTCACTTGTAGGGAACAGATGCTGATGTGACAGTCTAGGAGATCATGTCGGATCTCGTATTCATCACTCCCATTGTGGAAGATATTCTGAAAAGGAGGCAGATTTTACATTAATTTATACTGATTCAAGTATGACTCCTTCATGGTTGTACCATTAATTTATTGCTGTTGTGGCAACAAAATTATTTAACAGTCTACTGCAAAATCATCCGTATAAGCATTACCATGGGAAACTGAAGTTTCTTCAATCCCTGGGTCTTCTGGTAGTGAAGAACACGCTTGTTTTTACTGTCCATGGCCACAATAATATCATCTTCATCGCAACGGGACTTATGTCCAGGAGAGGACTCTTTGAAGATCATGGTCATCACAGATATATTCTTCTCCAATTTGCGCCTTTGCCTGTGGAATAAATTGTAGGTTGCGGAACAAATTCATCATCTATATGCTCATTGCTAGACCACACAGCACCTGTGAATTTCCACTAGTCACCGTCACTATTAACCTCCATGCATCAAGTATATCTTAAGATTTGAACATATACATACACAGATACACATCATAAACAGATACTCACCTATGTTCCTGTAGTGCTTGCGTGACATCAATGTTGGACACCACATCTCCATAAACCAAGATGAAATCTGAACGGATCAAGGCCTTGGCATCAACATCTCGCAATACATCACCCAAAGAACGGTATAGGTCAGAGGTGATAATATGCACTGTGTTTGGAGAGGTCGGACGGCACCACTTTGACTTCCTGTAATCATAAATAGATGAGTGAGCCTGAGACAGACTCCATCATTTCAATATAATTTCCTTTCATGTCTAGTCATGCAATACGACATAGGAAACTCACAACAAATGGTCCTTTATCTTGTTTGACATCCAGCAACAGAAGACAAACGTCTCCTGAACTCCGGTTGCGGTGAGAAATTCTAATGTGTAGTCTATCATAGAGACATTCGCTAAAGGTAACAGTGCCTGTGCAAAGAAAAGAGAGGAATCCAACATCTAATGAACCTGTAACGGTAGCAGTGTTTCATTTTTAATAACTGTATGTTTATGTGCAAGTGTTCTTAGCATTGGCTTTTATCCAAAGCGACTTTAAAGCATCCATCTGTGTTATTCTACCTGATGTGGTATAAAACATATGTTTGGGTAGGGTAGCATGGCAGGGTGTTCTAAACACAGAGGCATGATGAAACCAGATGCAACTAGCATTCATTATTGACAGGAACGGATGCTAACGTCAGCTTGCAGCATTAGCGACTTTTCATTCAAAGAACTTTACTTAGCTGCCTAGCTAGCAAACTAACTTATTAGCTAACAACGTTGTAAACTTAATTGGTGTTACGGGCTATGTAGTTGTTATTAAAGCAATCACACGTTTTGATTTGCACTATGAAGAGATTAAGAACGATTAATTGTAAACGTCAGGCTTAATGAGAATACCATGAGGTTTAGTGAAAGCATCCCTGTATCACATGCATGTTTTTAAACATGAGGCTACTAGTCACAGCAACACTAGACGAGATACATACACGGGGCTGATCTTTAGTGATGGGGAAAAACCTGCGATTGAAGCTGTCGGCTATAAGTACGGCTTGAAGTGGCTGTTCCTCCTCTTCTTGATCAGTGGCACCTTTACGGCCAACATTTCCACCGCCAGAGCGACTCTGTTTCGCTGTTCTACCTGCCATGTTTGACACCCGTCTGCTCGACTGCTACAAACTACGGTAAGCAGCGAAAGACAAACCTCTGGAACGCAAAGCGAAAAACGTCATCTGCAGCTTGTCATTTAGGCAAAGCAAAATGCTCTGACTGAAAGCGGGTAAACTGCTCCTGTGGCAAGTATAATTCACATACAGCTGTTATTAGAATAATTTGTTTTCGGGGAGGGGGGGGGGGGGGGGGGGGGGATGTTGGGATGTTCAGAGGGTGATGTCAACGGGCTACGGGTTCCCCCAGTAACAGTTTCAGGTGCACAAGATTCTGAGCAACTTGCTTTCTGCATTTACATTAGGGCTCAAAAATCAAATGATTCATTACTAACATAATACAAAAAATAAAACACACTCTTCAATATATTCAAACAGTTTTAATTCACATTTACATTATTCTTGATGCATGAAGTGTCTCCACATTTAATGCTTTCTTGTCTTTAACATTGACAGTAAGGCCACTCTAAAATCTTTTTAAATATTCACACATAAAAACAGGCTGCTAAAATAGCAGAGCTCTGATTTCTAACATTATGTAAACAACAAACATATAAGACAAACATTCAAACAATACAACCACAAATAATGACAATAACAACACTGAAATAATGACAACAATAATAATAATAAAAATCTTCCAAAGACTTGCCTTCGGGAGGTTTGAAACTGAAGCAGGTGCAACTGGTTTGCAACAGGTTTATCCATCTTATTTCTGTGGTGAACTCGATTTTGGTCATCAAAAATATGTTGTATTTTAGTTTTTCCTCTAACTCCTGTTGATCCCATTCATGGTATATAGAGTATTTATAACTATGCTACAGTCAGGACAGCCCTGCAATCTCATTTTGATATCCCTAATGCTGTTTTAGTGTACTCGTAAACCACATAACTAATACTGACGGCAGGAATGACTTTCATGAAATTGGGCAGAATGCCACGATACAGACCAAAAAATCCCTCTTTAGCCACAACATTCTTCACTATTGTGTGCATTGATGTCTGGTTATCTCCATTCAAAGCTGGGGGGTGGGGTTAAAAGTTAACATTACTACACTTGTAGAAGGTTACGACTTAAGATGATTGTAAGAATATTTAGCCATACAAAACTTCACATGAATAACAATTAATTATGCAAAACTATCCACAAAATGATTTGAGAGGGGTCATATATTAGGAAAACAATTTCACTAACCTTGAGCCTGCATCCTTGTCCGCACTAAGGCAAGTGGATAGCTAGAAAGCTGCCCACATGTGCTTGAGATAGTCCCACAACCTAGCAGTACCAAGATGCCAGGGTTGGCTGTGTCCTTGGCATATCGTGATAACCAAGCAGTCTTCAAGCTCTATAATAGATATAATATATAAGATAATAATATTTATACTATGTCTTTGCGCAACAGCATTTTTGGTCTAAATCCGTACTCAATGTACTCTACACATAGTATAGTATATATATAGTAGTAGAGTATATATATAAAAATATACAAGCACAACAGGTACAAGTTTGTTCCCATTTTTGATGAGTTGATGTACAAATAATTACAGTGTGCATAAGGTAGATTTTTACTCAGATTTTGTTCACAAATTAAGAAGATCAATTTTAGTGAGTGTCTTTACATTTTGATACCCAGCAAAAGCCCTGGCTTACAGTTCTGTAGTTACATGCTCTTGTGACATCAGGGTATTGTACAATAAAACTTCACATTTGTTGGAAAGATACTATAAATATTTGTAGCCTGTTTCCTGTTTCCTCCTAGTTGTCTAAACAGGTTACCAATGATTAGGCTACATGTGCATGCATTCTGCAAAATTAAGCAAAATACAGAATTCTATAAGAATTCATCATCAAATTCTATAGTACCTCATAAACAGCAAGGTCAATCCCAGCATAGGGAATGATTCCTAAAATGTTTGGAATGTAGCCTTTGTAAAAAGCCTTAATGCCTTCTTTCTGCAAGATCTTCTTGGCACAGTCGAACATTCCTGAGTATTGACCAGTCTTTCGCAGAGTCAGCCTGGTTTTCATTACCTTGACATGCAAAAAGAAAAAAGACATTCTCCCCTCATGTAATATAAATAAGTAAATACATATTTAAAACTAAAGATATCATGACCATACTGACATAATATTTAATATTATATTTAAAACTAGAAAAGCACAAAGAGAGCACAGTCCTCTGCCAAGGCAATATAGGGTCAGTGATGCAATACAAATTCCAGATGACCGCCAAAATTTAATCATCTGTCCCTTGTCCTAATACCCATGTTGTCTGCAAATTTCATACAAATCTTTGCAGTACTATTTACTTTGCACAGAGGCAGACAGACAAACAAACGCCGGAGAAAACATAACCTCCTTGGCAGAGTTAACAACCTATGCCATTTAGTTGGCGAAAAGAGAAGAAATAGGCCATCTGGAGCCCCATGCTTTGAAATAAGCTATTGGTTTCAGAACAAGGGTGTCACAAGTGCAGTTACAGTCACAAGTTACAGAATACTACTGTTTTTCCAAAGTAGTACGCTGCTAATGGAAATAGACAGAGAACCAACAAAACTTCCCTTATTATGGTCAGTATCACCTGTCACCTTACCTCCATGGGATAGATAGCGGTCTGTGCTGTAGCTCCAGCCAGAGAACCAGCCATGAACCGTTGCTGAGTCCCAACTTTACCATCTGATGACAACAGCTTTTTATACTGAGGGAAAAGACATTAAAGTCCCACAGAAGTATTTAACATTTTGGAACCATGCACTTCTATATATACAGTAAAAAAAACAAGAAGATTCAGGGATGGGCCTGGCAATGAGTATGCTGACGTAAATTGAATTCGGCTTTAGTGAATGACCGTGCAGAGTTGACCAAAAGACAACTACAGATCGTATAGACCAATGAAAGAAAATGCAGAAGTAAACAGTGCCGCCATTACTGCTGTGTATTCGGTCAGGTGGTATGCTATAAACAATGTCAATGGTACCAGTGGAATTTATTAAATCACCCGTTTTTTCTGTTTTTCTTTGTTACTTTGAATCATGGATTACTCCATACAATGTTGGGAAGAATCTGTGCTGTTTGTGGCTGCTCCAATAGTGGTGCTTAAGGACAAGGTTTGGAATAAAACGAAATTCAAACTGTGACCCAGGTACTAACATTAATGTTATCAACTAGAACTGCCTTTCTATGTACATTTTAACAGCCTTATTGTGGCAGTTAATATAAGGTACCTTAATGAGTGACTGGGGGCTCCTGCCAGACATTGTCATGGCTTCTTTCTTTGCCATTATGCCATGACTGTCATTTGCTTTCAGTGGTTTTCACTGTGATGTCATACAACAGCAATGGTGGCACTGCACCACACACAAATTTCTAGGTGGATTTGCCTATGACACTAGCCTGGGTAAACCCAGATTCATGCCAGTTTACCCAGACTAGTGAGACACCTTTCATACACCTGGAAATGCAGTCCTCTGAACATACAGTACATCAATGTATATATACTGTCTCAGGAATATGACTTATCTATCTGTAATTTGCATGAATTTCTGTGTGTGTGTGTGTGTGTGTGTGTGTGTGTGTGTGTGTGTGAGAGAGAGAGATTGGTCACTTTGACCAAATTTCACCTGTTCATATGCCGTGAACTTGATAGCTGTCTCTGGGGCTATTTTTAAGACATTGACTCCATTACCTCTCCAAAGAGAGGTCAACCCTCCTTCCTTAATCATTTGTTTAAAGCCGATATTGTTTGACTTTGAGGCGTGTACCTGGAAAACATTCAGAGGTGTTGAAATGCATGCTTTGGTAAGCATATGCAAAGCACACAAGGCCACTTATAAAACCTGCAAGCATTTAGATAGAACTATTTGCATCCATGTCAAAAACAAAACTCCTTATTTAAACAAAGTGTTAGTTTTGAAGACTATCCCAATCAATAAGTGCCCCTGAAGCACATGGATGGGTGTATTTGGCTACTGAACTGCGATATCAACAAATTACTTCAGGAGTGTGTGGTGAGGGGGGTGTAGTTTGATTAGCTGTAGAGATAAAATATCAACAACTACATGCCTGTATCACATGTGCCTATGAATTACTTATGACTAGTTCCCAAAACCATGTTGTTTTTATGGACTGTTTGGCACACCTGCATAAACACCTTCATCCTGTCAAGAGGAGCCGTGCCTGTCCGCGAGACAGCCCCAGCCATTGCCCCGGCAACCAGCTGTTTCCACCAGATCCCAGTGGTCTTTTCCTCCTCTGTGAACTCATCTGGGATGGCAAGGCTGTCGCCTATATCCAGCACCTGAAAGTGCGGGGTGAATTAGACTGTGACAACTTACACATATCACTCTCTGGCGCCTGAAGCAATATTCTGATGTCATGATAAAAAGCCATTCACACCAATAATGATAATGACAAATAAATATCAACCTAATTGATATGAATGACAACATCCACACCGCAACTATAATGACAACATGTGCAACGATATCGTTGGATCACTTTCAGAGCGACTTTCTGAATGATAAAAGGTTGACAACCAACCAGAAACCATGAAATTTTAGACATTAGATCATTCACATGAGGACAGACTTATGTTATCGATGGTCAGTGTGGACAGAAATATACAGTTACAGTTTAGTTATCTGGTTATTATTATTAAGGGTGTGAGGCTTGAGTTCTGAACTTAATCACATTATGTCACAATGATTGACCAGAATCTACATTCCTATTTTCTGAATGAGCTTGATGAAAATAAGGATCGAGCCACCTGACACAATGAAAATGTTGCAAAGAAACAGGATAGATTGGATAAGACAAAATGAATAGGATAAAACAGAAAGTTTCATTATTGCCTGCTACTGCACAAGCCAAATTGCTTCCCTCTGGGACATTAAAAATAAAGGCTGCTCAGACATAGGGATGCATCGATACGATATTTGGATCAGATATCGGTCCCGATATGGAAAAAATACTTGGATCGGGTATTGGAAGAATTAGCCAATCCATTGACCGATCTGTTTCCTAAACTTAATGACCGCAATAACCCCACTGTGCACTCAGTTGGCTTGACACTATTGCGCATCAACTTGGTAAGGTATGAAAAGACAGGTTTTATATAGCCGTTATAAGTGCTATTAATAAAATGATCATAAAGTTGAGGTCATTTACTGTAAGTTTTAATGAACAGCCTGCAAATATTTAACCTGGATGGCTCCTGTTAGCAAACTTAGCTCATGTTGTCAAGTCTGCTTGTCAGTAATATAGCAGCCTAACATTACTCACCAAAAGGATAACAAAAATTGCATATTGCAAGACACATCTCTCCTATAATCCAGTGAAGATGCTGCTCAGGTAGTTTAATATTTATTTAAACTGATGTTACTGAAAACATAATCAACATCTGCAGCAGCCTACTGATTTTCACTTGTACCTTGCATAGAAACAAAGTTTGTTTCACCACAGTTAGGTTAGGTCATTTTATTTAAATAACAATTTATTATATTCATGTCTATGTTATTTGTTCTGTTTTGTCTTGGCTTGGAAAATAATGCCCAGTTAGGAGAGTAGATGCAATAAAGGCTGAGGATTATTTCTGTCTCCTAATTCAATGGGATATTGGATCGGTATTAGGTATCAGCAGATATGCAAAACCCATGTATCGGAATCGGTATCGGAACTAAAAAAGTCGCATCAGTGCATCCCACCCAGAACTATAGAATTTCTGTGGAAGAAACATATAGCATACATCAAACTCAAAACACAGCACTTAGGCTTTAACTATTTCGATATAAATGTTTTGATGCAGTCCTTTAAAAAAAACAACTTGCTATCAGGATCATCAGGATTTATCAGCACTTTGCAATTTGAAATCCATTGCACTAAAATCCTACAGTACAGATCAGAACAGATAGATCCGAAATGCAACACTTCAAAAAACAATCTGATTTTCTTTAGATAACACATTCTGCACATCCTCTCACTGCATAGCCAACTGTAACAGTTAATTTTACACATTTCGCATTGCATGACTGAGCACATTACACACTATAACTATAAGTTTAAAGGCTGTGGCGTTGTCTTCAAAAAGAGGAAGAAAGGCAGTCGGAAGAATTCAGCAATATGCATCTGTGGTAAAACTGCTATGTGTGTAGTCAAGAGATACACAGCAAGCAGAAACATTTGTTCCTGTCCTGAGACACTTACAGAGGAATGTTTCCAGTAGCGTATGATCTCTTCCAGGTTAGTGGCAGGGTTAAACAGGAAGTGTTCTCTCCACTCATTCCAGTCTACCGTCATGGTGCCATCTATGTCAATACTGTGAAGAAGAAAAACATGATGCTCTTTTCATTTTCATGAAATCATTACACAGTTGATGTGGTTGATATGCAATGTGAGGTGTCAGATCCCTGTTTGAGAATGAATATATTCTCTCCTGAAGTTTGCTGGTTCATTATTTATGGATATACAGGAAATGACACAGGAAGGCTGATAACAAACCTTTGAAGGATCTTCCGAGCTTCCTCTTTAGATATATCCATTCCCAACTCACCCAGAGACTGTTGGATCTCTGAGGCATCAATTCGACCTGAAAGACGAGTTGTCCATATAAGACAAAATGGGGGGAAAGCAAGTTGATTGATATTTGTATGTTTAACAAGTTGTTGTGTGCTCAGTTAACAGCAACATTACTGTTTCCTCATAAACAGCTGATACAACAGAAGGTAAAGGTGATCATACATAGGGCAGTTTTATAGTAGTGTTGTTAGCCTATTGTGCAATCACTTGACCGGGGGATTGAGTGAAATGATCAAGTTCTACAGATAAAGATGTGTTGCCCAGGATCAGTGGGAAAGTGCCTTGATCATGTGCATCCTACCATCGTTGTTTTTGTCAAGACTTTTGAATGTCAAGCGTAGTTTCTTCTCATGCTCTTTGAGATATCTGGAGAATTCACTGAAGTCCAGTCCTCCGTCCTTATTCTTATCATGAGACTCAACTATTTTCTGTTGGACAGAGAAATTTTACTGCAAGATCCACACATGACCCAACCACTGCATCCTTGACTGGACGTTATACTGTATTTGTTCTCAATTCAAGATAAAACACGGGAGGCAGGTTTGTTCTCATGCAGACAGATGACACCTTAGGCTAGATCCATTTGCAAGTCATTTCCATGGGACTCTCTTGTACCTGGATGTTGCCATAAAAACATAGTCAAATATGTATCTAGAAGAAAGGTATCTTTGATACTGTAAAAGAAATATACAAAGACGGGCTCATAATTGTTACTTTCTAATAAGCACTAAGAATGACTGACCAGTCAAAGGATGTAATCATTAACGTTAAATTATATTGGCCTTGAGCAGGGCACTTAACCCTAACTTGCTCTATGGCCCTGATGTAATAGATGGTAGACGCTTTTGATGAAAGCGTCTGCTAAATGCATTAATGTAAATGTAAATCAATTTGCACCTATTCTGTTGAGTTCTTGGACTATCAGTCGTCAGACTGTTTGGTCTGAGAACATGGGCCGCCAGGCATATAATTTTCATATCAATTCTGTGTACTTAGTAAGAAAGCTACTCTTTTAACCATGAGGAAGTCATAGGCTTAATAATGTAACATTATGCCAAAATGAAAAAAAGTTAGTTTAGTTTCATAATGCCATACGTCTTCTTTTGACAAAATTCTAGAGCGGAGCAGAGCTTTTGACACTCCACACCTCTCCTAAGGGAGTACGAGGGCACAGTTGTCGTTCCCCATGTCTTACCTGGGCTGCCCCTTTCCGAAATGAGATGCCCATAGCAATAAGCCCAGCCCTGAACTCTGCGACATCCACTTTTCCATCCTTGTTAGTATCTAGTCTTTCGAACAGGTCAGCATAAGTCTTTCGACTTAAATCATCCCAACAATGTCCTTCGGTCAAGAAATGTCTTAGTAGGTCGTGCATTACAAAAATGTTGAAATAACTGCAGTACTGAACCTTTCCGCGTAAACAAGCATCGACGTTACGTTAGCTTTTAAAGCCTGCTCGAGCCGTACACTTCCTGGAAGCTTAAAAAATACTGCTAACGAAACAAACTAGTCGTAAGACTAGTCTACGGAGCTGTAGGGATAGGCTACGATATTTCAACTGACTGCAGCCGGGCATGCTTTAACAACACCAGAGCAGCGCCTAAACACTTCCCGACTAGTCTCGACCACAACTAGGGCGGGACATTAGAATCTCAATGCAGGGGTTACAGCCCTCCAACCAGGTTGCAAGTTTATGTGCGACAACCCATTGGAGAGAATGGAATAACCTGATGTTTCAAGGCTAACGTCGAGCTTAGTTTATCGTGTTTAACGGAATTTCTGGTATTCAAATATGACCTTGAATTTATAATTAAGGAGTGATTTCATTAAGGTTTATACATTTCAATTTCTGCCGGCGTACCGTTGACCTATCTATCCTTCCATTCTCCTGCCGTCTGGCTGTCACAAACAACATGAAATGTAACAGAGGTGCTAAAAGCAACACAAAACACGGCACGGTGATGTTTTCACAGTTCAATACAGTGGCTAGCATATTATCTACTGTGCACTAGATGGCACAATTCCCTCAATTCCCAATTTAGTCAGTCTATCCGTACCCACTTCAGTTAGATAAGGAATTTTGAACAAGGAGTAGGCTATAAAATATCACTAATTATTCACAAGGTCAGCAGTATCCTTTGTACAGGTCTGAAATATAGCCAACAACATCTCTGGGCTGTCAGATGCTTGTAACCCATATCAAGGTTTAGGATAATATGTCACGTAATGTGAGAGGAAGAAGATGCACTATTCAATTCAATTTTATCTATACAGCGCCCTTTACAATAGTATTGTTTCATGGTACTTTACAGCAAGTAGTAGGCCACACAAGTGCAACATGGGCTAGGAAAAACTCCCTTGTGGTATAGTCAAAGCACAGGGGTTATCAAACTTTTCTGGGCCGGGGACCCCTCAGGGAGCAGATTTTTTTTCAAGGACCCCTCATAGTCGCAACAATAGCCTACTACAGCAGTTTTAAATAAGCATGTTATTGTATTTGGCAAAACTTGGACAGTGCAGGAGCAGTTTTAAAATACATAGTACATAGTCCTCGAATTTTAACGTTAACGTTCAGCTTTAACATCACTGAATCCCACTGACAGTAGGATCGCCGTAGAATCGACTTGTAGGCATAGGCGAAGGCCTTTAGCTTTCAGAGCGAGCTATCCCCTTCTGATTCCGCTTCCGATTGATGCACTCAGATATTGGGAAAATAACAACTGCAAAGAACACATCAAGCCCTTTTCAACAAGTTGTATTTCTTGTCAGGAAATGACCCGTTTTTGATTCCTTTTCTTTGTTTCAGAGTTGGAAATCCAATGAACGGATGGTACAGGGTCTGTACACGGACCCTTTGCCCTTTACCCTATGCTACAGACCTTCGCATAACCTTACTTGCCACTTGCACATGTGGTGAATTGGTTTATAAATAACTTGACTATTGGCTTGGCTAGGCTACTCTTGAAGTTGTTGCACGGTGTTAATATTTTCATGTTTTGAGGATATGAATATTACAAAAGGCTTTTTGAATCGTATGCTACAGGTTAGGCCACAGTTGAAACGTCTCCGTACAATCAGTCTGTATCTCAGGATTGTGTTAAAGGGGGGGAAAGAGACGGTGATGCTTGTTGGGTGTAGCCATATGTCACTGATACTTGGGTAAGCTAATATGTCAAAATGAAATTTTGTTAGGTTGACAAAAATGGTTTTACTAAAGGAGTGTTACTCCCACCCACTGCGACTAAACAAAAAATCTCTCTGCAAACATGCTTATAGGCTACTAACTAACTACTGTGTTCAATAACAAATTCTCGCGAAGCTGATGATTTGCCTGCTATTGCCACAGAAACGCAGATGCCTTTGAATGACCTCAGCCTCACAAGCAAAGCGGCCATCAGCTGAACCGAAAATTCTGGGTTACAACAGACCTGTCTACTGTAACCCCTGGCGCTCTTAGTTCAGTCCAAATCCATGCAAAAAACTATAACATTTTAACATTTTAACAACAACTTTTTGACCTTCTGAACAGAAAACCCCAAGCATACTCAATACAAAAAAATAAAACAAGCGACATTAATCATTTTGCTGACTAGTCTGAAAAATAAGCCAATTTTTCATTCTTTTCATGTAAAATCTGCAAATAGAACAAAGCACTGCAAACCATTACACAGACCCCAATAGACCAATGTTTTTAGTTTTTAATGACTGTGGTAACTGATAGCTGTTCTCGTAGACATACGTATAGCTTTGATTGGGCTAAAATGATGTACGTTTTTAGAGAGCTAGACAGATTGGCCGGTAAGGAAGTCTGGGCAAAGGCCATTGAATTGGACTTTTCCAGAATGACAGTCCAGCCCTGCCACCATCCCTAAAAATCAGCATGCTGATCTCTGGTATTTTTCTCCCCATGAGACAAGTCTATACTTTGTAGCAAACCTTTTTCATTGACCCTCTGGCAACGTGCTGGGGAACCCCTAGGGGGAGTTTGAGAACCATTGGTCTAGGAAGAAACCCTTGAGCAGACCTATGGCTCAAGGGTACAACCCAACTGCCAGAGGTTATGTGGAAAAGTACAATCAATAGTTGCCATGATAGACTACAATTTGTCTATAATAATTCCCAAATATTGTCCCACAACAACATATGGTAGTCAAGCCAGAGGTGACTGTCAATAGTTATGGCAGGACAGAGTAGTAGCAGCCATAAATAATGTTAAAGTTAAGGAATGAGATTGATCATGGAGGTAGCATTGTGAGTTGTGAGGCCTCTGGAAGGAGAGTCGGTCCTGGCATGGGCGTCTAGGAAGGGCCTCTAGGAAAGAGAGTTGGTCCTGGCATGGGCCTCCCGTGAAGTTGGTTGCAGTCCACTCCAGGGGAGTTGGTGACAGGAGTCAGCCAAGAGATGATAGTGGGGTTAAAGGACAGAGGAAGCAGATGAGTTAGGCCAGTCTCACACTTTACTGATCATATGTATCGTATGTGCATATATATGTAAATATATAGGCATAAGAGAGAGAAAGAGTAAAGAGAAGGAAAGAGAGTTGCATTTTTTTGCAGGATTTTTTTGTTTGCACTGAGCATGCTCAGTAAAATAGATTTTTTTATATTCTTGGGATTACAAGGAGAGCAGCATTTTAAAGGTCTAGCAGGGTAGTAAGGGACAAGTAAGTGTTTCATATATGATGGAGCAAGGCCATTGAGGGCCTTATAGGTCAGGAGGAGTATTTTAAAATCGATTCAGGGAGCCAGTGTAAGGACGGATAGGAGATACGTTCATAATTTCTAATCCTAGTGAGTGTTCGTGCTGTGGCATTTTGTATTAACTGTAGGTTTTTAATACAGGTAATACTACAATAATCAAGCCTGAAGGTCAGAGAGAGTTCCTGGTCAATGATCACCCTGAGGTCTTTAACTCTTGTAATAAATGAGAGAGAAAGGCCACTGAGTCAGTTTTGATGGTGAGGTAAATGTTATTCAGCTGTTTAGTTTAACTTCAGTTTTATTAGAGTTTAAACATAAGAAACTATTAGTCATCCAGATTTTAATGTCTTGGAGGCTGGCATCAAGGTTATCTGTTGGTGTACAGTCATTAGCCTTCATGGAAAGGTACAGCTGGGTGCCATCCGCATAGGAGTGGAAAGTAATGCCATGTTCCCTTAAAACAGTTTCCAAAGGTAGCATGTAGAGGGAGAATAATAGGGGCCCTAGCACTGAGCCTTGGGGCAGACCATTCTTTTGTGTGGCATGATGATTCATTATGAGCATGTACAAACTGGTAGCGACCAGAGAGGTATGATTTGAGCTAGGCTAATGCAGAATCTTTGATGCCTATCATGTGTTCAAGCCTGTGTAGTAGGATGCCATGGTCAATAGCTTCAAACACAGCACTAAGATCCAATAAGATTAATACTGATAAATATATATTATCAGGTGAGGTAAGGATGTCATTGAAGACTTTGACTAGGGCTGTTACTATGATTAGCTATAAAGCCTGATTGGAAGATTTCTTGGATATTATTTTAGTTTAAGGATTTATACTAATTTAAAATATATTTTAAATACAACTGGGAGGTTAGATATGGGTTGGTAATTAGCCAGAACATTAGGATTAAGGTGTTTTTTTTTTTTAAAAATAGATGATTTAATAACAGCTGTCTTGAAGGATTTTGGGACATGCCCTGCTATGTCATTTATAATATCAAGTATTGTCTCAGCCAGTAGGGGGAGAGCAGTCTTAAGAAGATCTATGGAGATTGGATCCAGTAAACATGTTGAGGCTTTAGCTGAGGAGATCAAAGACTGAATTGGTGGGTGTAAATTAATCAAGGTATGCTACAGGTCGATTGGAACTTGGTGTACCCATTGCAAACCAACTGGGTTTTGAAATTGTTTAATGTAAGTCTTATTGATTCAATTTTGTCATTAAAAAAACAAAGACATTGCTAAGAGTTGTTGGAATGGAGTATGTCACCTCATTCCTGCTTTTTGTTAGATGGGATTGTACTGAAAAGGAATTTTAGATTATTTTTATTATCGCTTATATGTGAGGAATAATATGCTGATATTGCATTGTTAAGCAGTTTCTTATACTCATTTAAACTATCTTTCCAAGCACTTCAAGTTTAGTTGCATACCATTTTTTTCAAGTCTACGCGCAGCTTGTTTCAGTGATCGAGTCTGTGTGGTAAAGAGGCATTTTTTTCTTGAAATAAATCAGGTTGGTAGGCAGTATGTGTGATGGTCAAGACAAACAAAATCTCCATCTTTGCAACAACAGAGGGACACATTATATTTACTGTAAACTGGTCTAATTTCATTTAATTATAGAATAAAATAGCAACGCGTTAGCCCCCCCCCCCCCCCTTCCTTCCCTCAACGCCCACCTAGGATGACTAAACAAGGGCTTCCGTCTTGCAGTCTCTGTCGTGCCAGTAGGCGAGAGGAGCTGTGGAGGAATCAAAGGGGGCGTAAATATTTGAACTAAATATTTAGCACCGTCCAACAGTGAACAGTCGTCACAAGTGGGTTTAACGTGAGCAGCGCGGGGCTCTAAACAGGTTATAGTCGCTGCCCTTTGGTCAGCAATGTCATTCATCATGATGAAAAAAAAGAAATTTAAATTCAAAGTGGATTTTGAGTTAGACGAACTGTCTTCTGTTCCCTTTGTCAACGGTGTCCTGTTTTGCAAAGTCAGACTTGTGGACGGGGGTTTTACCGAAGAGTCGTCAAGGTAATTACGGCAACGCAACTTATTTCGTTTGAGAATCAATGTCTGTGTATGTTTTGCGTTGGTCGGTGTTTCAGGTCCAAAAAAACTAACACTGATAGGCTAGCTGAGCTAATGTAGCTAGCCAGACAGCTGCCTCAACGTTGTTTCTCCAAGGATCTTATACTTTATAACGTTAAAGGTAGTCATACCATACGCGTATGCTAGATAGCCAACCTAATGTAAGATCAGATAACAGTAGCTATTAAAACACGGGGACTTATAATTAATGTTATATTATGTGAACACGGTGCAGATGTTAACTGTATTAAATCAGCTGTAAGTTAGTTTGGTAAGTGGTAGCGAAGGCTGTTACTGTAACTTCCATGGTCAATGATAAATCTCACAGAGATAGCCTCTCACGAAAAGACAACATGGGCTGTAGTTTGTGGATTGTGCGACAAGCTTCCAGGACAGGCTGCTTCAGTGACAGCTATCAAATAACTTGTCAGTTTGGTGGGACTGAGTCACTTAAAGCACTGTTCTTGATGAGGACATGAGGTCAGGAAGTTTATCTGACAAAACAATAAGGTCTGTAAAGTCAGTTGATATTCAAGGTTCCAGTAGCTGCGGAAACTGATATAATATCCAAACCAGATCATCATGATCTAGCTTAATTATTGCAGCAGCCAGGGTTAGATACTTCAAACTGATCTACAGATGTTTGAGTCTTGTCATCACGGAACAGTTTATGCTTACCAGTCAAGTATGCTGCTGCTTGTTGGTCAAAGTGTTGGTACAGTTGTTGCTTAACACGGGTACTGCGAACTTGCAAGCAATATTGGATAATCAATATTGGAGCAATAAAAGTTTCCCCCAGTAATTATTTGAGCATCTCACTGGCATTAAAAACCCACGTATTTTCTTCGACATACAAAGAAGCCCTCTGAGGTTTAAAGTCATACTTAAATAAGGGTAGTTGCACTTTTCAAAATCTGTGTGTGTATATGTGTGGTGTAGCGTGCGCACGCACGCACGCACGTGAGTCAATGTTGGAATACACTTTAAAGTGGTTTGGTGACTCTTAACGGCTCACATTCCTTTAGGAATGCTTGCTATGGCAACCACTCGCATTTTTCCAAACACGAAAACCATATCCTATTGGTCTTCCTTGGCTACAGCACTGGCTGTTGAAGTAATACAACAACAATCATTCTGTTATCAGTGTTTGGCAACATGCAAAGTTTCAAAAGAAGTTTTTCAAAAGAAAAGTTTTATCAAAGAATTTGGTAGGTATATTATGGTTTCTCTGTGGTTTAAACTGGCATCAGGGAAAGTGCTATGAACTAGCCTTTTTTTTTCAAACACAACCCAGGTTTAATAGCTTCAGTGCAGTGCACTTTACCAAAGTTCCTCACAGAACAAAGAGCAGAACAAATAGAGAACACCCCCCCCCCCCCATTCTACAGAACACCCTTTGGAAGAATAGGTTAAATAGTTAACCACCTATACTAGTGACCTGTCTCGCTAAGGATTTTCTGGCCGAAAAAATGGTTGTTCAACTCCAGACAGTTACTTATACTGTTGGCTTCATTTGGTCATTGTGGGTGCTCCTTTGACAGTCTTTAACCTTTGTTCATACTGTATTGCTTTTTTGGATGAATTGTTTATCCCTCTTTGTGTCTTCCTAGGGAGGCGGTTCAGGCCAACTGTGTTCGTTGGAGGAAAAGGTTCTCCTTTCTGTGCAAAATGAGTGCCAATGCTGGAACTGGTGTGCTTGACCCTTGTGTGTGTAGAGTCTCAGTGCGTAAGGTAAGACACCCTTTTTCACCTACTCTCTATCCCTAATGAGTGAGATATGTGGCTAGGCTGCGTTTATAACTAATGTTTTCACACTTTCTGCTGGGCGGTCTGTCTGTTTCACAGGAGCTGAAAGGTGGGAAGACATTTGCTAAGGTACTCATCAAATACGTTTCTTTTTTTTACATTCACATATTCATCCAATCCATCCAGTGCATTTAGCAAAGAGGTTCATTGCAACCCCAAAATGAATCAATTTAATCCAGGTAAATTGCTTAGAGGAACAGATTATGAAGCTTCTTTTTTGTCTCTTATTTCAGCTTGGCTTTGCTGACCTGAACCTGGCGGAGTTTGCTGGCTCAGGGAACACCACCCGCCGCTGCTTGCTTGAGGGCTACGACACCAAGAACATGCGGCAGGACAACTCCATCCTCAAGGTACCAGTGATCCTGGCTCTCTCACCGATGCTCATGCCCGCTGTGTGTTTTGTTTTGGGTTGTTTTTGGGCCCCATCATACCAGAGTTAAACCAAATGGTGTGTTTGGAGCATCCGCTCACTTACATCATAGTTTGTTAGGTAGTAGTGAGTCAGCATTTTTATAGTGCTGCTCTTAAATGATCAAGTGCAAATTTTACTTCTAAATTTTTATTTTTATTTTACTACTAAAATTCCAAAACATTTCACAAATTGTAATGTACAAACCATGAGCACTGCCACGAGAGATTATAATATTTTTGAATGCAGTGTCTGAAATTCACTTCTTGCCTTGAGTGAATGAGTGTTGTCACCATATAATAGTGTCAAATTATTATCAGGCAGACCCTGGAATAGCCCCAGGGCAAATGCGTTTCATCCGCGGTCATGATAGTTGCCACATTCATGTCAGATCCATGTTGTGTGTTAGAGAGTTGGCTGCCAGTGTAGCATGCAGATCCGCAGAGGCATTGATTGGTGGAGAATTGTGGGCTTGGCACTCATGAATGCATACAGGATGCGGTGTCGGGTTTCATGGTGCCCATTCTATATGCGGTTGATGTTATGGGAGACGTGCTTGTGGCTGAAAGTGAATGTGCTTTGCTTGGCATTCTAATCGGGTACATGCACGTTTTCACTTTGGCTCTCCTCTGTGTTGTTCTCTCCTCGCACAGGTGGTCATCAATATGCAGTTGATGTCTGGAGACCCCTGCTTCAAAACGTGAGCCCTACATTCACCATACATCCTAACATTTGGATCAGTGTGTTTTTACACCAGATTTGTCTATCCAGAAGAATAGCATACCCAGTGTCCCTTTTGTCTTGTGCCCAGATGTGAAGCCATTTTTTATTTGACTATTTTATTAACTATCAACTCCCCATACAAACACACCCATATAAGCAAACCCTGCTCCACCTAGCTCCTGACAGAGCGGAATTGCATAATGAATAATCTTCTTTTGAATTGGTAAGCGGTATCAGCAGTGTTAGGTAATGAAACATTTTAACTACAATGGCTGCTTTTGCGTCATTCGCTGTCCCAGCTTTCATTACTCATTAGGCACCACATAACTGGATTAAAGTTGAGGTGTATGGTTCTAATATGGTATACACTTTTTGTGAAATTTGTAGATTCCTTGAACTGTCATTTCAGCTTGTGTGGCTCATAAGAGTGTATAAACTCATAGAGGTGTATGGCTCGTATCCAGCCCCCCCCCCATTGCTACTCAAAACATTTTCAGAAGCCTGTAATAATTAGTGCGGAGAGTGAGCAACAATTTAACTATTTTAAGAGTGTAGATTGTCGTGTGTAGTATTCAAATACTCAAATAGAGATTGTACACTGAAGTTGCAGTATATCAGGGACAGATTCATATTCTGACCTCATTGTGCTCTTTGAAATCAGCACAGCCGCAGACACCCTCCCTGCATGTCTTGTTGAGGAAGCTGTCTGGCTAACTCGCATCCTGTGTCGCATGGAGACGATAAAGCAGGTCTCAGAGTGCATGAGTTTCAGTCTGTGTTCAGTTAAGTGTGTGTTCTTTTGAACCACAAGCTGGGCTTTACTCAACAGATGTGTTGAAATGTAGCAGCTTGGTTTGTATTTGCTATTTTGCTACTGGTCTTGGGATTTCACAGGTTTTGTGGATTTACCAAAAGTCACACAAAGTGCTGTGACTTATCATGCAGTTTCTATCAACCCTATTTCCTGTCTTTTGAGTTAAATTCCATTATACTTGTTCCAGTTCAGGTATGAGGTGGCCTTTACTATAAATCAGGAAACAGAACAGGGTCCATCATAAAACCTGATAACTTATCTCTCTGTGGGTATCAGCTCATTGTGTGTTCCGTTTGTTATTCAGGTGGGGAGCTGGCACGCAATCTCTCTCTCACCCTTGAACTTTCATGTTGCTGCACTTTCTTGGTAGCCATTACTCTCTCTCTCTCTCTCTTTATTGCTCCCTCTCTTCCTGTTGGTCTCTCTCTTTATCTCTCTCTCTCTCCTTCCTGTCTTTTTCTGGCACTCACACTCTTTCTTCTTCTGTTCTTTCTCTCCCACTCTCACCAACACACAAACAAACACACACTCACACATGCATAGACATAGAAATACACCCGCCTGGCATTAAGTGAGCCATATGCTGGCCACAGGAGTCTCCCACTCTGTGCCTCAAACTTACTCTGTGTAAGTCGTTAGTCTGTGAGGAAATGCTGAATCACCAAAGGGCTCGGCCAGCCGCAAGGCTACTAGGCATTCACTGAAAGCCCACTCTGTTGTGGCAACACAGAGCTGAGTCATGCCATGAGGAGAGGAGAACCAATACTGGCACCTCCACAGGCATGCTGGCTTAACTTGGAGGACAATGGGACGAAATACCCCTAACATGTTTATAATGACATCAAACATTTCCTTCCTCTGTTGACATTTCATAGGTACTTCCCCAAAACTGAAATAAAAGCTCTAGGTGTCCGTTTAGCAAAAAGCAGCAACAATGATGCTTATTGCGACAGTGAAAGATATATATTAGTGATGTGTGGATCAGGTATTTTTAACACCTGCACCAACCCGACCCATGACACATACACATACACACATACAAACACGAGTGCACACATGCACATCCCCCAACACATGCATATTGGCACTTAAATCTATAAAGCTTGAGAGCATCTGGGCGTTTCACTCGTCATCATTAACCACCATAATTTAAACAAATAAATTTATACATATAAGTCAATGTGTGTGTGTGTGTATATATATACACAGAGTGAAGTGTGAAAGAGTGAGTGGGAGCCTGTGATGTCAGGAGCTTCTCATTGTGTCAGTTAGCCAACCAGGCAGTGACAGCTGGCAAGGCTCTAGAAAGCGTCAGGCGCCCACTCTGTGCCTGTACCCCAATTTGGCAGAATCGCCCCATTCTGTGGAACTACAGCAAGAGTAGGAGTTGCATTGTCAGTGTGTATGCATTGCATATTAACTGTGTGTGTGTGTGTGTGTGTGTGTGTGTGTGTGTGAGAGAGAGGGGAAGGGAGAGAAAGTATCTGAGTGTGTACATTTGCCAAAGGAGTCAGTCCACCCACCCCTTGCGGGTTAGTCACATTCATTTTTGCTCTGGATCTATGCCGTCAGTGTTGTGTGAGGAAAGCCCTTACGGCACTCAGCATACGCACGCACGCCTCTTGCGTAACAAGGCCCATCACAGAGACGGGCATTCAGGGAAAGGCTGTCTGCCAACTCTTTTCCTCTGAGCCAATCACTACTTCCACTAATCCCTGATTCCTTTTCCCTGAGCCTATTAATCTCACCCCAGCTCACTCTGGGAACCGTGGCTCTGCATCCTCTAAGGTGAGATCCCTGGCCTGCTGGCCCAGGCTGCCATTGGTAGTGGCCTATGGTAAATGATCTTGGTGACTGTACAGAGTGTGTCTGCTGGTGTGGAGGAGCTGAGCGGAGAGCTTTGGGTCGATTAATTTCATTGATTTCATTCATTCCACATTGAAAGTCTCTTCATTAAAAAGATGAAATGCTGTACTGTGATGTACAATGCTGTACTGTGATGTAGGAAGTGTGATGTACCTGATATATTGGATTACACAAACTAGTTAAAACAAATAAATATCAAATAGATTTGTGCTATGTAATGCAAAAATGCATTTTATGTGATGTATTGTGTTATAGTACATTTTACACCTTTGCAGGCACGTCATGTCAGGACTGTCTGGATGTTACAGAGAAGTCCACCCTTCTCAATGAATGATATGAAATAGTGTTTTTCAGTGTGTGCAGAGTGTGTATACGTTCTTAGATTTGTAGATTTGAGTTAATGACCTGAGAAATTTTGTCACAAGGATACAAGGAAATGTTATTATCACATAACATTTGACAGACCTAAGAGCTTGCACAAACATGGAAGGGGTTAGAGTGGGGGTAGATGAGACTGTGTTTATGCTATGACATACACTTTCAAGGGTTTTACGTCAGCAGGTGGGTTGGTGGATTTTGTGTGTTTGGACTCTGTGACACTGGCAGTTGTGCACTGAGACCTTGTCTAGAACAAAGAACCACTTCAGAAAGGTCAGGTGGGCTCTGGGTAGTCTGTGTCTTTGGCTTCACATCTGCTGCTAGACTGGAGTTCCTCTTATGGCCATATGTCTGAAATATATCACTCTTTACCAGCATAACTGATCTCATTGATCTCCACTCTGTCAATATATCTGGTACTCAGGTACTCAAAATCCAAAGGGCCAGAGGTGAGAAAAATAAACGGTTCATCAATGAATACTAAATTTATCAGATACGTGGCATTACTATGACTTACTTTTCCACTGTAGTTCTCATGAAATAAATGTGGTAGTTCAGAACTAAGCAACAGATAATCCTTGTTTCTTCAAGATGGTGTTACAGGAGCATGGAGATAAAAGTTTGAGTGAAGAGTTAAAATTTCAGCTTCAGCTGTTGTATCTCTGTGCCCAGCCCTCGCTCATGGACAGTGCTCTCTGTGCTTGTGTCTTAGTGCTCCGTCCACCGCTATGACTATTGGGATCCAAGGAGAACATGAACACTTGCTGGAGTCCCGAAAAGGGGAGACACCAAAGTCTTTTCCGGCTCTAGCAGGTATCTCAGCAACACCCTGCAGTCTTACTCACAACACCTGTCTCCATAGTGTTCTAGTACAATTCCATTATAACCAATCATGGAAGCAGTTAATATATAATGGATAATTGGTTTTCTTTACAGCACAGCTCCCCAGGAAGTGTGGCTCTGTTCCAGATGAACTCGGGGGAGGGGGGCATTCCAGAACCTCAAGTTACGCCAGCCAGCAGTCCAAAGTCTCAGGTGAGCTTTGGCTCTTCCAGAATACATCACTCATTCACCTTAAAAAAAGTTTTTGTGCAACAAAGAGACCAAAGCTCAGTCTTCACATCAATCAGTGTCTCAGTACTTCTAAGATGTCTGATCAATACGACTAACCTTACTGGCTATTTTGTTGCGTCCTTTTATTTTTACTTCTCCTTGTGGTGAATTGATTTTCCATTATCCATTTGTTTATCCACATCCCCCATAGAAGAGCATAGCTGACTTGTCTTTCGTGTCAACACCCAGACTGTGACTTTGCTCTTTTGTTTGATTCAAAACTTAGCTCATAAATGCAACCTGTCCTAACTGCTTGAGTGTGTCATTGCACATTGTTATGGATTCTTCTTTGGTTACATTTTTTGCCCGGTAACGACTAATGTTACTTCCACTCAGTAGACATGATGGTCACCATTTTCCTTTTTGCTTATGTCCCCTCCCCTGGCCCAACAGGCTACAGCTCAGGTCACTCACGCTCCTCCAGCCTAACAGAGCTCACACACAGGAGAAACGCCTCTGTGGGCAGCGCCTCCACAGGTGTGGGCAGCATGCCTGAGCCCAGTGAGGAGCAGGAGGCTAAATTCGGTTCCCCTACTCCAGCGGCTTGTGCCCCTCTGCCAGAGTACCTGGGCAGCCCCCTAAAGAGTGCCTCAGCAGACAGACTCAACAGGTAGGGGACCTGGAGAAGGGAAGCACGAGTTAGTGTATGTCCATCAATTTTAGAGTTTTTTTTTAAGGGAATGCATTATTTCCCTGGCAGGCATCCAGTGAAGCAGGACTCAGTGGAGTGCCAGTTGAAGCGCTTTGATGCCACCAGGGTAGATGCCGATGACATTGTGGAGAAGATCCTCCAGAGTCAGGACTTCAGCCATGGCCTGCTGGACTCCAGTGCTGAGGGTTGGTTGGCTTCTTTTTCACTATCTCAGTTTCAACAATGATGGTCAAGAAAGAGTTGTTCCACTCTTAGGTCAAGCGTTGTCTTCAGGAAATGTTGTTTAATGGTTATTGTTTTACCATGGTGTTTCTTTGTACATATTTGTGAAGGTGAATCCAAGACAGAAAACCTTTGCACAACTCATTGTAATCGTTTTTAAAACAGTGCCTGTATTTTGAACTGAACTATTTCCAGTTCTACATTACCAGTATTACTGGGGGAAAATGTCAGTAACTTCAAGCGGTACCCTGACAACTATGAATCACCAACAAAACAAGTGACAACCACAGAAACACCAAAGAATTGCTGCTGTTGTCTTGGCTCAGCAAAGGCTAACCACAAGAAATTTTTACAGTGCAATGGTTACCATGGCAAGCAAACAAAAAACAATATGCGTCCTGGGAATAGAGCAGGAGACATGCGTCTTTGTGGGAGGAGGCAGTACGGTGGGCAGCTTGAGGCATGCCGCTGCTCACGCTCAGAAATGATGCAACATGTAAATTGTAAATTCAGCTGCCCACGGGCTGCATTTAAACACCGGTTGTCAAAAATCACTGTGAATCAGTCGCCCCATTCAGAAGCATTGCATTTGTCATGTGAAACAGTGATAAGGAATTGACAATGGCACAAAACATGGTATAATTAGCTCTCATTTTGAAAGGATGGGGTCTTTATACTATTAATTTGGCGTAGTCTTTTGTCCAAGGTGACTTCCACTTATCAAACAACAGTGAAATTACCATTATGGTTGGAATGTAAGTTATTGGCAGACTGTAAAGAAAGCATGTCTCTGTATTGTTTATACATATCATATTATGTAAGTATGTCAGTTATGGAAAATAAATGTAATGGCTACAAGCCTAGCGCTCATTACTGTCAGGACTCTGTGGGGTGTGTTGACAAAAAGCCTCCCATTGACACCGTTTTATTTTTAGACTTCCTGGGGGCAAGCCAGCAGAGTAATCATGAGTTGTTCTTTTGCGTGACCCCTTCTTTTTGACTGACATGTGTGTGTGCGTGCGTGTGTGTGTATGTTCTCTGCAGAGGAAGGTCTCCGACTGTTTGTGGGCCCCGGTGGCAGCACAGCCCTTGGCAGCCAGCACACCAGGTGGGCACTGTTGCATAACCTCTTCCCTCAGCAGGGGTCAGCACTGCAGCTGGCAGTCTCTGCCTCTGTTACGCTGCTGTAATTTGATCTCAGTGTGTGGCTGTATGATGGATTTAAACAGGAAGTAGCTAACTGACACAGGAGAGGAGAGGGTGATGATGGTTGGGGGTAACTTTAAAGGACAAGTTAATTTTTTTTGCATTTAAAACCTTGTTTTCTGGTCGTTTGATGAAACACAATGATTAAGATTGAAATTTTGATGAATGTCTCTGTTCCAAGAATTCTTGGTTGTTGCTGTAGTTTTTTTGGTTGTTGCTGTAGTTTGACCATTCATTCTCAATTGTGGACCTATTTTTTTTAAACTCCCCACAACCGTGTTCTTCCGCGCATTAGTGAACATTATTACAAACGAAATTTTAATGCGTTTTAGGAAACATTGCAGCTATGCGCCTATGCAGCCATTCTGGAGGTGTAAGGCGCTACTGCAAAAACCGAAAATTCTCAGACAAGAGGCATTTGTCAAAATTTTGATCTTAACCATTGTATTTCGTCATGAACGATCAGAAAGCAAGGCTTCGTTTATTTAAGTGTATTTATTGCAAATGCTTTTGTGCAGTCAAATTTGCATTACATTTGAATGAAAGATACCAGGGAGGAAGCTTAACCCTCCATTTTATCAATTCCAATTTGTCTTATCTTCTCAACCTTCTGTGATAAATTGTTTTGTTCTGTTGTTTGGTCATATGTGTTGAGGAGATGGTGTTTGTGGCTGCTGAAGTCATTGTGGTGATGTTTCCTTTAGGGTCGGTGTGGGTGCTTATGAGCAGGTGGTCATCAAGCGCTAGGCAGAGGCGGTGGCTGAAGGCCATAACAGAACTCAGTGCTGGGAGACAGAAGGATGGACACACAGACAGGAAGACATGGCTACTACGAGCCCCATGGACCTGGACTTTATCACTCCATCCCCAGAAGTGGGCGCTACTGAGAGCCTGTACAAAACATTCACAAAGGTCTGCTTCCCATCACTGCAGAGGACTGAAACGGGACATGTCCTGGTCACTGAGTTGCTGGTTCTTTCAAAAGGTTTCCAGCAAGTCATCTCTTTGATACAGAACAGTTAGTGTTAAGACAGAGAGTTGACATTCTCATGGGGACTACATCCAAAGACGGGTGAAATATTCTAGGATATAAACAAAACTGTTGTGTTTTTGTGTGTAAAGAAGCTGTTTGTCCAATTAAAAAAAATGAAATGGGGAGTTTGAATAGGTTGGGTAGGTTGCTTCTAAATTAGTAAATGAGTTGATAAAATTGCCTGAGCACACAATATAAATTGAGTCTTGTGTGTTGGAACAGTGAGGATGGTGTTTACCTTCAAGTCCATGTAGTAACATTAGCATTGCCTCCCACGAACATCTGGTTGAATATAGTTATGTTTGGAGTATCATATGATTAACTGAAATGAAAGGAAACGGTGAGGGACCAGTCATAATAAGCTACTAAGAGCACAAGAGATTAATCAGGATATTGGTCTATGTGTAGGCAGGAAGGACTGAAAATGAGTGAGGGATGGGTTGAGTGGATAGCAGACCTCATCATTGCAGTAAAGCAGTCTTAACTGACTCAGATGATAGGACGTCAAAAGGGATGGCCATCCCTCAACACCATTACTGCAGGAGATGCAAAATAACTTGAATACTTATAAGTAGGTAATACAGTCAGAATAAAGTTGACCTAATGCATATGAAATGCAGTAAGTGAATGTAGTCTGTCTGTGGACAAGAATAGTTTTTAAAGGGAAAGTCTTGGGCGGAAAATCGTTTCACTGTTTGGGAATATTTTAATTAGTTGACCAGAAACCAGATTTATTTTTCAGTGTATTTTCATACTCCCGACAGACACTTGACTCAAGAGTTTATGCTGGTCGTAAATATTAATATAATAAATTGAAATATAGATGGAAAGACTGTAAAAAGAGTATTTTTTTCCAAGGGTTAAATACAGTTGTACATTTCAAAAGGAAGCAGACTCTTTACATGTTTGTGATAAAGATGTTAATTTAATTTTGTGGCCCATATTGTGGTTAATTCAGTGTATGTAAATGCAGTTTTCCGTTTTGGTGATGATGTCTTTCAGTCTTGCGGAAACATTTGACAAGTTTTGTTTTAATCAGACTATTTATTTATTGTAACAAATTGTTACAGGAGGGAGTAGTGTCCATTGTGTACATTTGTTTCCATTGTGGAAAACTGAGCAGTACTGCCATGTGAAATATAACCATGCATGCACTGTACTAATATCCCCGCATGTTCACCGCTTACCTGTAACAATGTACTTGTTAATGAAAGTTTTTTTTTTTCTCTTGGCACATCACGATCTGCGCTACCCATGCAGATCTGCTCTACTCTGAATGTAATGGAATGGTGCAACTGTTGGTGATTCACTCTTTTTGTTTTGTCTTTCCTACAACTGGCCTAGGCGTTATTGAATGTTTCACTGTTAAAAATTTTAATTAAAAATATCTCAGTGTTTTTTGTTTGTTCGTTTGTTTGTTTTGCTGATGTTATTAAATGCAACCAAAGCATTGCGTAATACATGAAAATATCTTAAATATAATCCATCCATATAAATTCAAATGTTTGCTACAGAACATTCCAGCAGACTACTCCATAGCAGTATGATTGTTCCTAATTGCAATCTATTCATTATCATGTTGAATCTGAAACATGTTTATGATTTTTTAACTTTGAAATAGTTGCTAGCTTGCGTCTACGTAAATGCGATTGGACCGCTGACACAAACGTAATATCCCTTTCCGTTTCTCCTACAGCATTGCGCGCGTTGGCCATCTTGTCCGACACTCGCCCATTGAAGGCTCCGTCTCAACCCGCTCCGAGTTAACAATAATTTATCGGGCGTTGTCTTATTCCTAGGGGACGGTATATGTTTTCAGTCAATTTGTGATATTCTTTGGTTGTGATATATGGCTCTCGGACGTAGTTTGATGGAGTTGAAGTTGTAACATTTCGATTGTGTGAGCTGCAGTTAGCTTGCTAGCTACTCTGCTAATTTCCCGCATATTGCTGTTAGAGTGGGGTAGCTAGCCACAGCTATGGCAAACAACGCAGTTGTCGGGAATCAGCAGCAACAGCAGGCCGTGAATAAACCCGCCTCAGGGAAGCATGGGAATGTGTTGCCTCTCTGGGGCAACGAAAAAACAATGAACTTGAACCCTATGATCCTCACGAATGTGCTTTCATCTCCATATTTCAAGGTTCAGTTGTATGAACTCAAGACATACCATGAGGTTGTGGACGAAATCTACTTCAAGGTAACGTAATATCGAAAATGGCCACTAGCCTATTAGCAGTGTAAACCCGTAAGTTAAAACATTACGAGCCGCGCTTGTTGTACTGTAACTTACGTTTACGAATATTAAAATGCATAATGTAGGCGAAGTTGCAATGTGTTGAGCAGTCCTGGTGAGAGTCTGATCATTGTAATTTTGGTAGACACTTATGTGCACGCCATCGAATTCATGTTTGGCTAAGCACATGCTAATATCCAACCTCGCTAGCATTAAATGTTAGATAACTACCTATGGTAATGACAACAATGGCGTCTTACAGTATTTGGCCTCTCTGGTGATATATATTTCGGTTGACGGTTGGTCGGTTGAATTAGACAAATGTAGGAAGTGTCAGAAAAAAATAAGATTGATGCAAATTAAGCGCTAGCTAGCTCAGTGATTGGGAGCATGGACAGTAAAAGAAGAGTCTAGCATATCGACAGCCAACGTTTGTGCTACGTTTATGTCCAACATATGCTGCCATGAGGTGTACTGCGGCAGAAGTACAACAATGAGGTTAGAATATTAGCTTGTCGTTGACCCGATCAGCCTGATCTCGCTGTAAGTAATGTTAACATCGTTGGTTTACTTGCGAGCTTAATATTCTGGGTCAAGTGATAGCGTTGATCTATAACACAAGTTAACGTCAGTTGATTTGTCCTAATTTTATGAATCGAACTGCGTGGATGGGCGGAGTAATGCAAGAAAATTGTGATGCCTTGCTGTCTCTGCTGGCTATATAGATGTACTGTTAATGGTGAAAATATACACCGGCATATCAAACCATTTAGGCAACTGGGGCAACCAGTTTTATATGGGTTTGCCCTCTTTACATTGGTAACAGGCAGAGTAGGCCCATATGTTATGGCTCAGATTTGCTAGAAATAGGAATGGCACTGGCTGTACCCATTATAGAACCTTGTGTTTCAGTGCAGGTGATTAGTCTTTAAACATCACAATGTTGTGTCTTATACAGGTCACACATGTGGAGCCTTGGGAAAAGGGCAGCAGAAAGACCGCAGGCCAGACTGGCATGTGCGGCGGGGTAAGTAGAAGTACGTGCCTCAGAACCCTAATTTATCACTTCAGCGTGTCTAGAACACATGAGCTGAGAACATGAAAGTCTATGATTTACACCTGCCTCATTTTTATGACAGAACTCTAAAGTAAAGGATGCATGTCAAGTCACCAAACACTCTTGTTGTGCAGGTCCGTGGTGTTGGAACCGGAGGTATAGTGTCTACGGCGTTCTGCCTGCTGTACAAGCTGTTTACCTTGAAGCTAACCCGCAAGCAGGTGATGGGCCTGATCACACACACTGACTCGCCCTACATCAGGGCTCTTGGCTTCATGTACATAAGGTGTGCATCTGCTTAACTCGTCTACGGCAACATGAACATCCTTATTTGTCATTCATATAGCCAAGTGCTTTTATTGGATAGTCTGACCTCACCGTATACCTCATTGTTCTGTCATAGGTACACTCAGCCACCTGCTGACCTTGTGGACTGGTTTGATGGTTTCCTTGATGATGAGGAGGTATGTGGACGCGGGTAATGCTTTATGGACTTCTATTCTGATGTTGAAGTGCATGGAGATTGATTTACTCTAGTCTTTCTTGTATTGTGATGCACATAGCTGATATTCACCTTTGCATTCATTTGGCCTAATGAGTTTGTTGCTAAGTGGAGTAGGTAAAATGCTGCTCTGATGCTGGTTGTCAGGGTAAGTATTTATAGCACTTGAAGTAGTGAAAGTCTAAAAGGCATGCCATGTTTTTTTTTTTGTTTGTTTGTTTGTTTTGTTTAGTTTTCATTTCTTGAAAACTTTATTCCAAGATGTATTCAGGACTTGTTGCACCCCTTTGATTTACATGTATAACCAAAACGAATGCACTGTCCTTGCGAAATACGTTTTTTTTTCCATTATTGGTACTTGGACCACGTTGTACCCAAAAATATTTGAATTGAACGATAGAACTATATTAAGATGGCTAAAATGAGTCTTATCCAAAATACGGTTGACATTTAATGCTTTTTCATTGGCCTGTGAGAACCCTTTTGAACAGTTAAGAGTCATGCTTGTCAAGTTGTATAAACTGCTGGCTCTGTCACATGGGATAGAGACACTGAAGTCTACAATCTAAAGTCTTAAAAAAGAAATAATGAAAGGTTTCCAACATGCCCCTGTCTCAAATATGTGATCAACGTAATAGAATTTCCAGCCCTCTTACAATGACAATTTGGCTCACTGTGCAACCAGGCCTACTCTCATTGCTATTTTTTTTTTGTTTGGTTTCCTTTTATTTTCTTCTGTTTTCTTTACATATCAAGCACATCTCATGAAATCCACACCCACCTGGCTAATTTCCGATGTTTTCTCCTTTAGATGGCCGTTGCGCAGCAGGTGAATTGGATATTGTATCTCAACACAGTCGGTTTGCGTGTGTGAGTGCAAAGCGGCTGTTCTACCCATTCAGACTTGGTCTCCATGTTGTTGGTGGTGTACAACTCACTTCCTCTCCCTGGAGTGCTTGCACTGCGGGTCCCCCCCACCCCCAGATTCTCCCCTCCCCATCCCAACCAAGTCCACTCCTCCAACGGACCTTTGGCCTAAAGGAGATTGAGAGAGATGCGAAGCCCATACATGAATTGTGTAATGATGGCTAATTTTATTGTTACATCTTTTTTTTTTTTTTTTTTTTTTTTTTTTTTAGGGAGACCATTTTTGGGGAGCCTGCAGTGTAAACTCACCAGAAAGAGGATTGAGTTTCAGTTTTATTTAAAAACAAATGAAAAGAAAAAGGGGAAAAAATCCTCTCATCCTGAGTCCAATTTATCCAGCCAAAGTAATTGTTGATATTTTTTGTCAGTATTAAGCTAGATGAAGACAGAGGTGAAGTGTCAGTATTTGGTCATCACAAATACTTTTTTGTTTGTGTTTTTTCCTTTTAAGACAAGCTTTACTCTGAGGGCTTAGTGAATCAGAATGGTTTCATTATTTTTTCAAAGATGTGAACTTGCTGAACTTACATTGTGTCAGCCGTGTCATTGAAAGATTTGTGTTTTGTTTTTTTGTGGTGCTCGCCTCGGCAGGAGCTGGACGTGAAGGCTGGAGGAGGCTGCGTCATGACCGTTGGTGAGATGCTGCGCTCCTTCCTGACCAAACTGGAGTGGTTCTCCACGCTGTTCCCACGTATCCCCGTGCCTGTACAGAAGATGATCGACCAGCAGCTCAAAGCACGGCCCAGGAAGCTGCCAGAAAAGGAAGAGAAGACGGAGGAGTCCGCAGGAGAGTCGGGACGTCAGGGCGAACGAAGGCGCTCGAGGTGGGTGACGTGAAAGTTTAGATGTAGACATTTAGATGAAACTAGCCAAGAATTGAAAAGACACTGAATTTTGTGAATTTGACACACACTAAAAATGAAAAACTACTACTTGAAAACCAGTTGGTCTGTTCTAGCCTCGCTGACACGTGTGGCATGTGTGACATATGTCTTGACAGACAAATTGGAATTGACATTCACTACTATATTTATGTGACAGTTATACTGTACAAGTAGGGACCAACTAAAAGAGGACAAATGGCCTTGTATTAGTCTCATTTTATTAGTCTTGTTCTCATGTTTTGGCGGGCTGCCTCTCGTCCTTTGTCCGCTAGGTCTCCTCGTAGGACCCCGAGTCCTCGGCGCTCTCCCAATCGTTCCCGTTCCCGCAGTCATCACAGAGAACGGCGTGGCGTCAGCTTCGACCGCGAGCTGGAGCGTGAGCGCGACCGCCAGCGCAAGGAACGTGAGGGCAAGGATAGGGACCGGGGGGACAGAGACAGGGAGAGGGACCGAGATCGGGACAGGGGCGAGCACGAGCGGAGACGCTCGCGGAGTGCCGAGAGGCGTGGCCGACGGAGCTCCAGCAGGGAGCACCGCAAAGAGAAGGAGCGCGAGCGAGACGGGGACGGCGACCGCAGCAGGCGGAAGGAACGGGATCATCACCACGAGCGTGACAGAGACCGGGACAGGGACAAGGAGCGTGAGAGGGACAGAGACAAAGAGCGGGAGAGGGAGCGCTCCAAAGACAAGAGGAGCAAAGGGGAGGCTGAGGAGCGGAGGCACAGAGACGAGCGTGAGGAAAAGTCGCGCCATCGGGAGGAGAAGAAGGGCAAGCGGTCGAGCCGGAGCCGCAGCCGGGAGCGGCGGCACAAGGGTGAGCGCGCCAGCAAGAAACGATCACGGAGTCGCAGCCGCAGCAGACACGAGCAGCCGGATGACCGGGAGAGGGAGCGGGAACGCGGGCGTAAGAGGGAGCGCAGCCAGAGTCGCGAGAGGGAGCGGGCGCACAAGCGAAGCCAGGAGCGCGAGCGGAGCAGGCGCAGCCAAAGCCCAGATCGCCGTGACGACGGCTCACCTTGATGACGGCCCTTTCCTATCCCAACCCCCTTGCCCAACCCATTATAACCCAAATACAGTCCTCACCCACTTCACTTTGATTGGCCAGCTCTTAAAGTGTCTTGTGTCTTTTTCTTTTGTTTTATGGATCGTCATCAAATTCTCTCACTCATGATTATAGACAGTAAAAAGGAAAGGAAAGGACAAAGGTATTGTGCATCAGGGGCCCTTGCTCTTCTCCTGGCCCTTACGGTTGTGCCTCTGTAGATCCCTCCCTGTAGTACCCTCCCCAACACAACAGCTCTGACTGGAGATAAACAAAAAAAAAAGCTTGTTGTTATTTGTTTTGTTTTGTTTTTCTTTATAATTATGATTTTATTTCTATTGTTTCAACAATCCTCTGAAATGCTTTGTACATAAAGTTCTGAGAATGTTTTAAATTGTACGGAGCGACCACAAATTTGTACAATGCACTGAGCTGTGCTGAAATTGTGATGTGTTTGGTTCATTGCTCTGTTGCATTTTCGTTTTCTAATAAAATACTTTTATGAAAGGGGAATTTGGTCTCTTAAACACATGCTCAAGGGCCACTTTCTGAGGGACCTGGATGAACTCTGAAAACGGAGATTTACATCTAAATATATGCACAGTGTTTACATACAGACATCTTCAGTGAAATTTTAATATCAATTTGTTTACCTTTAAGTTAATTGGTTAATAAAATAATGTGGGTTTTTTATACTGCAATAGTAATATAGTACATAGTTCATTATTTTAAAGACACTTAAATTCACTCAATAAAAGAAAATATTTGTACATACACCCATAAGCCTAATATGTGCTGCTTTTATATACTTTGATTACTGGCACTCTAGATGTAATATACAAATAGTTAAGAAACATGATCATGTGTTACAAACATGCTTCACAAAAATATATCAAAAGATGAGAAATTTTGTTGGTTTGGACTAAAGATACTACAGGTGACAGTTTCAAACTATTTAAAATATTAAGTTAAGAGAAAAAATCCTTCACATCACAAAATCTTTGGCACCCTAGAACCCATAGAAGTAACTGGCCCTGTAAACATGCTTCCAAAGATCTGCTTTGGAGTACCGGTCCCAACCCTTCACTAAATAAGTACACTAGCATGATAAATTTGATATATGTAACAAGAACATTTTTTTAGATGCTAACACCAGTTGTAGCACAGGCTGGCTGTGAGTATGGTGTACTGTTGAGGGAGTCCATAACAGCAGACACACTGAAGCAGTAAGATGTGGCTGTCTTCAGGTCAGTCACATCCAATGCCTCGCCATAGACAGACCTCACTTCAGGCCTGAGCGGACGAGCAGTGAGCTGCTCTCTGATCTGCAGTGTGTAATAGGATGCACCAAGCACAGGAGTCCACTCCACTCGGATGGAATCTTTCCAGATTCCTGTTACCATCAGCTCAGGTACAAGTAAAGCACCTGTGGATTGAGAATATGAGATACACATTTGAGTTGAGTGTCAGAATATAATATTTGAAGATGTTTATTATATTCCTGTAAATCATGGTTTACAGAAGGAAGGGATGCCACTCTAAGCAAATCTTTACTCACCAAGATCTCTTCTTCTACGTTTAAGGATTTCTGTAAAAACGGTTTGACAAACAAGGCATAGGCCATTAGCAACACTTCAATGATATTATTCAGATTTTATTAACAAGCATCAGGGCAAGCGACTCATCCCAGAGAGTCCTATCTGTTTGCCAAAGCATGTCATAGTGCCTATTTAATGCTCAGCTGCATTCTCACCATGTGTGACTTGGTTGCTTTCTCCAATGCTGTTGCTGGCTGTCACCACAATGTCCTCACTGTTGACGCCAGTTACAGCACAAGAGAGCTCTGTGGTGTTGCAGATCTCAACCGGGGCTGAGCCAGACACGTCATACACGCTGTACTCGACGGCAAACACAGACGCATTCCAGGAGATGACAGCAGACACATTTGAGCCAGTGTACGTCACAGCCAGAGGAGGGCAGGGAGCTGTAAGACAGTTCAGATGAGGCGTAAGTTACACTCACACTCTTGTCAAACCTGTTCAAGCTACTCAAAAGAACAAAGCAAGGAAATCATGTAACAATGTAAAAAGCAAACCCTCAACAAGTTAAGGGACTATGCATTCCTATCTTCAAGAGAACACTGAAGAGAACAGAACCTGTGAGTCCAGTGACCGTAGCCGATGGGGGGCTTGCACCCGCGGAGCTCCGGGCCTTCACTGTCACGTTGTATGTGGAGCTGCAAGGGACGGGCATCTCGAAGAAGCTCTTGGCCGTCCAGTAGGATGAGAACTCGAACAGCATTTGCGGGTCTCCCAGCAGGCTTCCGGAGATTTCCAAAAGGTACTGGGCGTCAGGACACTCCACAGCGCTCCAAGATGCCCGCAGCACCTGTCTGTCATTTTTCATGGACCGGAGATAGACCTTCAGGCCCTCAGGAGCGCAAGGGACTAGAGAGGAAGAAACCAGAAGGGAAGCAAAATTACAAAGCTGCATGGCCAAACATGACTCAGATTACATTATGAACACTCATTGCACTCTAAAAAAAGATTTTTATTTTAGCTCCTGTTTTTCATTTAAAATAAACCTAAAACACATTTTTTCCCAAAAAACTGTCCTGTGACATTTACAATTAAATTGTAAATCAAATCAATTATCATGTAACGCATGTTACTCGTACAAATCAAGCTGCGCATAATAAATCAAGGTACACTTGGTTTCTGCTGAGAATTTCAAATGAAACTGTACAGCCTACCTAGTCCGTCCACCAGTGGCTCACTGAAGGACGAGTTGCACTGGCCGTCAGAGGCCTGGACAGTGAAGTTGTAGACGGACCCACATTCCAGGCCCTCCATCAGGCAGGACTCCTCAGAGCTGTGACAGTAGATAATGCTGGCGTTCACAGCCTGGGCGCACCCCGTGTAGCTCACTGCACCAGCGCTTGCCCCCCACGACAGCACTGCCGAGTTGTTACCACACTCCATGGCCAGTGAAAGGCTCTCAGGCGGACAGGGCACTGCACACAACATAACACAAACACTTAGAGTTACCTTCACAACAGAAACACACCCAAAGCTGCAAGGAGAAAACAGATTCGACTGGAATACAAATACCAGTGAAGTCTATTACATCATCCCTAACAGCAACTTCCAACTTGCTTCCAAACTCCCAACAGTTTGGAAATAATAGCTTGAAATAATTGTATATCCTGTCTGCAAGTTGAGGCCCTAAACACCTATCTGATCCTAGATATGAACGGAAACTGGTGAGTGTTTGAAAGATGCAGGATTAGGCCCACATCCATTCAAAAAGTCAATGGTCATCTATACTGTTCTTTCTATATCCTTGGAAATCAACGCCTAAAGTGAAGTGACTAATCCTGACCTGTGTTGACTGAGATGGGAGTACTGGACTGGCTGGAGCAGCTCTCATGGCTGGCACTGAGAGTGAGGACATAAGCTTGGCCGCAGTGGAGGTCCGACAGGGTGCAGTTGCTCTCGGAGGTGTTGCAGCTGCGCATGTCTCCATCTCCTGCAGTGGCTGTCAGCTGGTAGGACTCGGCCACCAGTGATGGGCTCCAGGACACCAGCAACCCATCTGACTCGCACAGCCTCTCAGCGCCGATGTTCACAGGGACACAGGGAGCTGAGCATAAGAGAGAATTATGATTATTCTTGTCTTTTTTCTTTTAATGTTTGAATTTCTCCCTTGAAAGACCAGAAAGATGCTTGTGGAATGAATCCTATTGGGATTCAAGCTACTGAGTATTTAAAGGAATACCAGGCAACGTTTTTAGGTTAATTTATGACTAGTCTTCCCTGCTTGTTGCGTCCTACCTGTGCTGATGCTGTAGGGGGGGCTCCTTTGGCTTGTGCACGTGTCAGAGGATGCCGACACCATGATGGTGTAGTGCATGCCGCAGCGCACCGGCATGAGGTTGCAGCTGGAGCTGGTGCTGTTGCAAGTGAGCAAAGAGTAGTCGCTAGCCTCAGCCGTGGCCACATAGAGGTGGCCGATGTCCGAGGACTCCCACATCACCTCAATGTGGTCCGCGTGGCACTCGTGGAAAGCCATGATGGAGGAGAGGTTACAGGGGGCTGAAAGACCCAAGAATATTATGTGACCATGTAATAGGAACAGTACTGTACACACACATATATGTTCAGTGCATGTATACTTCCTACACATATCAGATCACAGACTAAATGTAAATGTTCTTTTCTGGGGGAAAAAACTGTCTGTGACCCTATATACAGTTATGCAACAACCTTCAATTCTCAGTGTAGGTCTTTTAGTTTTTTTGTGCATGTCCTTGTTTCCTTCTGTGTGCCAGGTGTGCTTGATTGGGAGCAGTATATAAGGCCTTCTCATTGTACGCTTAGAGCTGCACTCCTCCTTAGCTTGATTTTGTTTCTTTGCCGTTTTTCCATAGACTGACTAACACCATATGTTTGTTTACGCCATATTACACGGACTTGCACTACACTTCTTTAATGTTAATCATTACCTTTAGTCTCTGTTAATTTCTTTATTTATTAACTGTATTTATTATTGTTTGACAGCTGTGTTTGGTCTCCACCTCAGTGTACATATGTGAGCCAGTATGTTACACCCCCTAAACAAAAAAGTGCCCTACCAGTCTCCATCTCAATAGCAGGGCTAGGGGGGCTCATGCAGTGGTGGTGCGTAGCGATCACGTGGAAGGTGTAGCGGTTGCTGCAGCCCAGGTCAGGCACACTGCAGGTGGTGTTGTCAGTGGTGGTGCAGGAGGAGTTGTGCCCATCCTCACCCACGGCTATTACTTTGTACCCTTTGGCACCCTGCGCCTCCTGCCATGACACCCAGGCAGCATTGGTCACACAGTCTAGACTTCCAGTCACGCTAGTTGGAGAGCAGGGAGCTGAAGTACACAAAAAGTATGATTATGGTCATGGATAAGGTGACAAAAATAAGCCATAATAATTAATATACAGATAAAAAAATACAATATCGTCAACATTTTCTAAATCATGATGTATTACATTAAGCACACATTGAAATATGTATGATAAGTGCCAATCAGGCATTTCTGGACCTTGACTTATAAATCCTCCTTGTACTTTGACCACTGCTAGTATTACCTACAGATTTAGGCTGTCAGTGGCCTACCTGAGGTGGCGTTGATAGGCTGGCTGGGTGGGCTGTGGCACTGACCCCTGACAGAGATGACCTGGACACTGAAGTCTTGGCCACAGGAGAGGGCACTGATGAAGCACTGGGTGGATGTGCTGTTGCAGGTGAACATGCTGCCGCTGGTTGGCTTCGCCTCCACCACATACAAGTCGGCATCCATATTGGCATCCCATGTCACGGCGATGTCTGATGAGTTGCAGTTGAGGTGGTAGGCCACGTTCAGAGGCGGACACGGTGCTGAAAGGGTAAAGAATCGTGATGATTTTAGTTTTGAAATAAATGTACAATTGTATATTGTGATTCCAATTTAACTTTTGATGTTTCTTAAGATGGCTTGCCAGTGCTTTCCAGAAGCACCAGATGCACACACACACACTCTCTCACACACTCACCTGTATGAACCTGTGTGACACTGTTCTCCATGCTACTGCAGGCGCTGTCTGTTGAGTAGACAGACACGTTGTAGGTCTGGCCGCACTGCAGTTCCAGCAGATCACAAGAGGTGGTGCTGCTGTTGCAGGTGGCCCTGTGCCCACTGGCTGCCTCACCCACCACCAGGTACAACACAGCACCGCTGCTCGGCTGCCAGTTCACCGTGGCTGTGCCATGATCACAGTGTAGGCTAGCCTGAACATCACTAGGGGCACAGGAGACTGAAGAGACAGAAGCAAGGGTCAGCACAGGTCAGACTTCTCAAGATTCAAGGGAAACCAAACACAAACAGGCAGTCATGTCAAGTTTGAAATTCCTTCAACAGATGATAGAAATGAAACAGCACTGGCAAAAATACTAAAATAAATGTGTGAAAAACAGCATGGCCACTTTCTGGCGTAAACCACCAGAAACAAGAGATCAAGGCATGTCCTATAAAGATTGAATGATGGAATGAAGATAGAATTATCTGCAACACTTTATGTACAAGCTGATGGCCAGACAAAGAGTTGACTGTCTTAATAAATTGCATCCTGTACCAAACCCACCTGACTGCATACTGAACTGTGTGTGGATGCTGTCACACACCCCGTCCAGCACGGTGACCGTGACATTGTAGCTCTGGCCGCAGTGCATGGTGGGCAGCGAGCAGCTGCTGGATGAACTGTTGCATTTGATGTAGTGTCCATCCTCACCCACTGCCTGCACTTGGTAGGTATCAGAGCCATCACCAGCCTCCCAGGACACCAGGGCACCATGGGTACTGCAGTCCAGCTGAGCATTGACATTCTGAGGCTCACAGGGAACTAAACAGGAAGAGAACAGGAAAAACTTCCTTAACCATAATAGCAATGTAATACTATGACAATGCAAATGCTAGTCATTTAGGGCATTTCACAGAAACATTTTTACTAATTGACTATAATACTAGTTTTTCTTAATAGTAGACTCATCATTATTTACTTAAAAAATATTATGAGAACTAGTTAACTGGTTGACTTTTTGATGAAACCCATGCTGTCATTACCAGTCATTTCTACTAGTTCGTACATGTTATACGTGTGTGTCTCCCTCTCTCTCTCTCAAACTCATGCTCTGAGACCCATAACCCCTCACATCCATCATACCAGTATCTATGCTGATGGGGATGCTGAGCTGGCTAGAACAGGTTGAGTCTGATTGGGCACTGAGAGAGATGTCATAGGTCATGCCGCACAGCAGGTTGCTGAACTGGCAAGTGGTGTCAGAGGTGTTGCAGCTGGGTGTGTAGCCACCACTGCCTTGGGCACTTGCAGTGTACAAAATGGCGCCGGGGCTGTGGTCCCAGGTAACCAAGACAACACCTGTGGAGCAGCCCACACTGACCGCCACATTTGCAGGAGCACAGGGAGCTGAAGGGAATAGGAGAGAGAGGTTACAAAAATCTCATGGTGTTTTATGACAAATATGTAATATAAACGTTATTGCTTCATTACATGTGTCCTTTGGTTTGAACACCTTGGTTATTTCAAGAGGTCAAGATACGCCTATCATTTAAGTGGAAATGTTTCCATAGCATTATTGTAAGAGGTTTAAAGGTTTATTTACTTTGATCACTAATATGTACTCAAACTCTCAAAATGTGAACTCAAACACAACGGAACCCACAGGGGCAGTGGTAGGGTAGCAACCTGGCTAGCATGCTAGTAGCCTGGATATTGTGCCCTTGAGCAAGGCACATGACCCTAAGTTGCTCGAGGGGAAGACTGGCCCTAAACTAAACTAAGTCGCTTTAGATAAAAATGCATACATTTCATTCCTTTGATGACTACTCTCAAATGGATGTCTGGAGCAATACTGTCAACCCCATTTGCACTGGTTGCTGCTGAGTTTTCACCTGCTTGTTTAGATTTAACATTTCAGTCTCACCTGTCTGGAACAGCACCGGCTGGCTGGGGGTACTGGAGCAGCTGTCGTCCATGGCGACCACCTGAACGGTGTAGTTCGCACCACATGTAATGTTGGCGAGAGTACAGCTGAGGCCACTGCTGGAGCAGGAAACGTCGCCAGCGTTACTCTGAGCTGTCACCTGGTAGGAGAGCGCCCCCTCACTGTGATTCCAGGACACCTGCGCAGTGTTGAGGGAGCAGTCCACCTCCACAGCCACACCGACAGGGACACAGGGCACTGTAGTGACAGAGAGAATTATGGGAGTTTTTTAAAAGTATATAAATTCCCAGAGACATGATATTGCAGAGAGAGAGACTAGTCAAGTCATTTGTAAGCTGAGATTTGCTGAATTTGTGAAAGTGTTTTGGATTTGTTTTGTGACCATCTACTAGGATGACTTATTAATCTACTATAGGGTCTACAAGCTTGTTTACCTGAATCCAAAGTGGAGGTTGTAGTGGATGTGGTGTTGCATTGCATGTTGCAGGCAGTGACAGACACTAAATAGTTCTGCCCACACGCTAGTGTAGACACACTACATTGGTGGGAGGAGGACATGCAGTTGTCTGAGTGTCCATTCGAGTCCAGGAACACAGCTGTGTAGTAGTCTGTCCCGTTGTCACCCACCCAGGACACCACTGCGATGTTGGACAGGCAGTCTATCGAACTAGAAACTTGAGTGGGCGCACATGGCTCTAAACAAAAGAGAAGAATCACTAGTCATTCCTGAATCTGTTAGGGATTGTTTCAGTATAAACAATTCTATGAAATCTGAAAAAAAAAAAAAAATCTGTTCTTATTTTCTAAATGTAAGATCTCTAAGGCCAGACCTGTCATGAGAGTTACAGGGAAGGCCTGAGAGCTGTTGCATTCTGAGGAGTGTGCGGTCACTGTGAAGCTGTAGTTCTGCCCACAGTGCAACGCAGAGAACTGGGCACTGGTGCTGTTAGTGCTCAGCTCAAGCACATGGCCACTCCCCACTGCCTCAGCGCTCACCATGTATGTCTCGGCCCCGACACTGGCATTCCAGTGAAGAGACGCCAGTTTGGAGCCACAGTCAAACACGGGACTTAGAGTCTGAGGGATGCATGGGGCTGAGAAAGAGAAACACACATGATTTATTACAGACACCAGGATGTATGCTTAGCCATTCTTGCACAGCACTATAAACAGTCAAACACGGTACATGGAAATACAGTATGCTGAATTCTGGAAAAATAAGGTAAAGATGACTTCATCTTGCCCTCACCCATGTGAATGGTTGAACTGTTGCTGGGTAGGCTGGTGCAGCTGGCATCGGCAGCCATCACCTGGACACTGTAGTGTTTGCCACATTGAAGGTTGTTCCAGGTGCACATGGTGTTGTTCGTCTCACACTGGTGGCTCACACCATTGCTATCTGTTGCCACGGCAATGTACCTCTGCGCCCCATCGCTGGGAGACCAGCTGACAGAGCCGACGTGATCCTCACACTGAACGAAGGTGTCAGTGTGAGCTGGGGCACAAGGACCTGTAGGAGAGACCACTGGTAAGGGCAAGACTGTCGGTGTTTCTTCAAACACACTGTTAGCAAATCTATACGTAAAGCAGTTTACCAACACCATAAAAACTATAAATGGCGAATGTGTGTATGTTCAAAAACACTTCATTTGATGAGCATATATTGAGCATATCTTCATTAACACTGCACATAATGCACATTATATTGCAGCCAAACAGTATTAAGTACTGAGTTTGGTAACAGTAATGAATACGTATCTTATTCATTTGATAAGAAAAACAAGTTTCCACAGGAATGTGATGCACATGCATGAACTCTCTAGAATGGCTATGTGGACTGTACCAGTTTTGAACTGCGTAGGGGTGCTCTGTGGCCCGTCACAGCGGTCGTCCCGTGAGGTGACAGTGGCGTTGTATGTCTGCCCACACAGCAGTGTGGCTTCCAGCAGGGACTCTGTGCTGTTGAAGTCCACCACATATCCCAGGTGGCCTGAGAAACTGATGAGGTAAGACAAGGCCCCTTGGGTGTCGGGCCAGTCCAGTACCACAGTGTCGTTGCAGGCCACATGGACTGTCACATCCACTGGCTGGCATGGCTCTGAGAGGTGACAAAATAAGTCTCTGATCATCAGTCTGATTCACAGAGGGGCCTAGATCACAATAAGTTATAACCTCCTCCACTACACTATTTTCTTACTCCTAAAATACATGCTAAAACAAAGACACAGGACATAAGATAAAACATCAAAAACACAGAAAGATACTACTTGAAACATACATTGGATTCTTACATCTTACTGTAGCAATCATTCCTTCTGAAAATTAGGAACAATGAAGAATCACCACACACTTATAAAGTCTCAACTGATACCCGTCCTCACCTGTCTGAATCTCCACTGTCCTGCTGGCGTTGCTGGGGCACAGGTGGTTGTAAGCAGCAATAGTGAATGTATAGCGCTCCCCACAGGCCAGACTGGGGAACACACAGCTGGAGCTGTTGGACATGCATGTCTCCACATGCCCATTGCTGCCCTGAGTGGCGGTGACAATGTAATGCAGCACCCCATCCTCCTCCACCCAGGACAGGATGGCACTGGAGGAGCCACACAACTGCTGCACGGATACAGATGCCGGAGCACAGGGGCCTGCACAGGGGTCAAAGGTCATCCATTATTGAGAGTGATAGCTGAGGTCCATACTGAGAGAAATACTGAACTTGATGATGCATGAGTTGAGGATGCAAAGAAGTAGCCGGGCTAGCGTCACCTAGTGCCTCTGCTCAATATTGCACTACGTGAAGCAAAGTAAACCAGTTTGGTCCACCAGGCTAGTGATTAAGACCCATGGATGCTCCCCTTAATGAAGTCAGTGAAGGCTGAAGCAGAGCTTCAACACTCAATGATGTTCAATGGAGCTCAAAGATAATTCTACATCCAAAGCAGCACTCACGCGTCTGGAAGGTGACTCCGGTATCGCTGGTGAGGGCACAGGCCTGGTTGGTGGCAATGATGGAGATGTTGTAGGTCTGGCCACACTGCAGCCCAGTGATATTGCACCGGTCCTGCTGGCTGAAGCAGGAGGCCTGCTGGCCGTCAGGGCTCAGCGCTGTGACGGTGTAGTTCTCCACCCCCGCGCTCCGGCTCCAGTGCACCATGGCCATGTCCTGATCGCAGTCCACTCCAGCCGTCACAGTATCTGGCAGACAGGGAGCTGGGGAGCACACACACGCACACAAACACACACACACACACACACACACATACACACACACACACACACACAGACACACACAAACAGGAATTATGAACCTTTCTACTCATGCTGCATTCAAGCACAGAATGTGTCTGTGTGTGTGTGTGTGTGTGTATGCGCGCACGTGTGCATGCATGCATGCACGTGTGCTTGTAAGTAACTCAAACTATGGTAAGTTATGCAACGTACGCATCAATTTAGGGAGAGCATCTTGAATGGTATGGTATGGTATGATGGAATACACCATGGTATGAACTACGTATAGCTGTATATGATATTTAATAACAGCAGGCTACAACTGCTGTTTGTCACACCACTGAACCAACACTCATGTCCCTGTTGTTTGTCCATACGTACCTGTGATCAGGCTAGCTCCGTTGCTTATAGAGCTGTTGTATTCAGATCCAATGGCATTGACGCCCACAGAGTAGACAGTGCCACACATCAGGCCCTCAATGCTACAGTACGTATCAGTGGAGTCACAGGAGGCTGAGTGATTGTTCTGTCCCTCCAGGAGGACAACGTATCCCACCGCGACCTGGCTCTGCTCCCAGAAAATGTTGGCAGTGTTGGTCGGGCAGTCAATGTTGGACTGGACGTTCTGAGGAGGACAAGGCTCTACAGGGAAAAAATAAAACAAGCAGTGGTGAGCAAAACTCACACTCTCTCTCTCTCTCTACCTCTCACACACACACACACACACACCCTAAGACCTACATAAAGACCAACATTCAACATGCTATCATCACTCATGATCTATACAATCCCTGTTGGTTTGTAGGCACAATAAAACACCATGGCAGTCTCTGTAAAAACACATGTATGCATTGTACATGTTCTCTCAAAGCCACCTCAGGTATGTTTATATTTGTGTTTATGTTTATATTTGTCTTTGTGTTTATGTTTATCTTTATGTCTACATTTATACCTGCATCAGTGGACCCATACATTTTCACATCTGTCACTCACCTGTCATCAGCTGGTACACCTGAGACGTGTCCTGGCACACCTGGTTGTGCGCCGTGACCGTGATGTTGTACACCTGACCACAGGCCATGCCGGAGAGGGCACAGCCGGTGGTGTTGGTGCTGCAGCTGGCGTCCAGGCCCTGGGGGGTCACGGCCTCCGCAGTGAAGCTGACAGCCCCCCTGGTGGAGTCCCAGTGGAGCTGTGCCACAGACAGGCTGTAGTTCACTCTCAGGTTCAGAGGAACACAGGGCTCTAGGTGAGAGAGAACGCACAGATCGCTCTCTTTAGTAGTGCAGGTTCAGCATCAGAATGGGAGCATCTTTAGTATACTGTAGGACAGGGAACTGAACATGAACTGTTTACTCATGATGCATTAAAAAGAGAGCGAAGTAATTAAATCACTGCACTGATTTGTTTTCTGTCCTTGTGCTCAAAGGACACCTTTTGGACACCAGCAAATACTGTAATATCACAGAACATTGTATGAATAATCCATAGTGTTCTAAATTAAATCTACTGTTCTGACATACACATAATATGTCATTTTGTCTAATAAAATCTCTGCAAGAGATGATTTACTATGTTGAGATTCTGTACTGTCTTTTTGTTTGGTCAGGGACTGACCTGTGATCAGGTATCCGCTCATCTGCGCTGAAGAGTAGCATGTGTCTCCATGGGCCACCACTGTCACACTGTACTCCTCCCCACAGACCAGCGTGTCCATTTCACAGTTTGTGGCGTTAGTGTCACACGTCACATTGTGCCCGAGTGATGCCGTTTCTGCCATGGCTGTGTAGAATACTGCTCCAGCGCTGTTCTGCCAAGACAGAGTGGCCGTACCCAGCTGGCAGTCCAAGATGGCCTCGATGCCCGTAGGAGCACAGGGCTCTGGGGGGGAGGCATAGCAGAGGCTGAGAATTTTAAACAGTGGCAACCCTTTTACACACTAGAACCAAATATTATAATCAACATTATCTTACTGCATTAAATTAATCACAAACCAATAAAACTCAACTCAATTCAATTTGAGCTTTTCTTAAAGCAGCACAAACATTAGGTATCATCTCACAGTGCTTTAAGGACCTCAAGACAAATTCAGACAAATTCAAGACCAATTCAGTCTTGAATTCAAGACTAATTCAGACAAATAAGACTAAACTAACTCGACTAATCATCACATAAGAGCTTAAAAAGAAAATGTAAAAAGATTCAAACAGACAGTTCCTCCTCACCATATCACTACAGCAATTATGCCTGTGTATTGCATGTGCTGACCTGAGTGAACTACGACGTCTGTGCTGGCATCGCTGCTGCACTGGGCATCAGATGCCGTCACAGACACGTGGTAGATCTGCCCACAGTGAAGGCCAGACACGTTGCACTGAGAGCCCAGCGACTGGCAGCTGGTGGACAGACCATTGCTGTCCTCTAGTGTGGCTGTGTAGGTGTCTCCTCCAGCACTTGGAGTCCACTGCACCGACATCAGGTTGGACATGCAGTGGACTGATGCCATAACATCACTTGGTACGCATGGCACTGAGGAAGACAACAAATATTAGCAAAAGGCTGCTATGCAATTAAACAACTCAAATCATCATACTGTCTTCTGTACTTCTGCAGTCCATGGTCTAATCCTAAGGAATATATCAAGGTACCGCTAATAGTCTTGATTTTCCTTCTACTGATTATTAGTAGTCTGTCAGGTCTTGTCTTACCTGTATGGATTTCCACAGGTGGGCTGTAGCCGCTGCTGCAGGTGCTGTGCTCAGCAGACACCATAAGGGTGTAGTTCTGCCCACAGTTTAGAGATGTGAGGTCACAGGTCGGCGTGGTGGAGTTGCAGGTGGCAGAGTGACCGTTTCCACTGGCAACCACAGTATAAATCAATGCCCCGTAGCTACTGTTCCATGTTACTGTTGCTATGTTACTGCTGCAGCTGATATTAGCGGTGAGGTTTTCTGGTGCACATGGTGCTGCCAAAGCAAAAAAGAAAACAAATCTCAGTATCAAAGGTTAGATATGAGCAGTATATATCAGCAGTCCCTAAGTATTTTTACCTTCATTTTGTCTAGGACTTATTTTGTCTGGAAGTTAGCTTACTGTATATAAAACTGTACCATTATTAACATTCTTTTTCCAGATAGTATTCTCTTCATTCAAACTTCACTTCATTTACTTTACCTAATATAACCTAATTTTATCCTGTTCTGAACAGTTTAAGAACATTGTCAACACCAGTGGTGCATCTCTACTAATCACTGATCACTAATCACTCCCGATCCATTTCACATACTGTACCTGTCATGATAGGTGGGCCTGTGCTTTGAGAGCTGCACGACTGTCCCTCGGCAGACACCGTAACTGTGTAGGTCTGTCCACAGGGGAGGCCACTGAAGTCACAGCTGGAGCTTGAGGAGTTGCAGAGGGCCTGCTGCCCATCCGTGCGCTCCAGGACGGCGATGTAGAACATGGCTCCAGAGCTCGGTGTCCAGGAGACAGAGGCCGAGCTGTTCCCACAGTGAAGGGAGGACTGGACACTCTCAGGCAGACATGGAGCTGTAGATAGCAGGCGAAAAGACACCCAGTCTATGAAACATTCCTGAACATCTTTCCAGCAACACCAACACTTCTAATCTATCCAGGTGCCTTACCTGAGTATTTCTGTATTGTGTTGCTGGGCTGGCTCTCGCACTGCAATCCTGTCACACTGAAACTGTAGAGCTGACCGCAACGCAGGCCACCGATCTCACAGGAGCTGTTTGCAGAGGTGCAATTGAGCCTGCCGCCCTGACCGTCCTCTGCCGTGGCCATGTACTCACCCGTCCCCGACCCATCCCACACCACCAGCACTTTGTCTGACTGGCACAAAACATCCACCTGTGACAGGCTGGCCATGCAAGAGCCTGCGGAGAAGGAGAAGGAGAAGGTAATGCTTACTGATAACACAGGAGCAGGGCAGTCCTATTGATGGTTCAGCTGTGCTAGGGACCATGGCCAATCTCTTTCAAGTCAGATGGACTACATACCATTTTTATTTGAGAGCAACAATTTTTGGGATCTCTTATACCGTCCCCACACAGGACGCTGATTTCGTGCATGCAATTGCACTTCATGCAATTGATGATTAATCAATAAATCAGTCAGACAAACGATCAATCACTTTATGAAATGGTGATGCATAAACTGCAGAGAGCTACTGATGTGGTTGTATCTACGTGAGTGACGTCTGACCTTGTGTGAGGGGGTAGGGTGCACTGGGGGCGCTGACACAGCCGTGAGCCGAGGCGGTGACGGTGACGTTGTACTCCTGTCCACACTGCAGGCCGCTGAGGGAGCAGCTGGAGTTTGTGGTGCTGCATGTGGACGCCGTGCCCTCGCTGCCTGTCGCATTCACATAGTAAGTGATGCCCGGCGCCTCCTGCTGGTCCCAGGAGACCAGCGCCACTTGGGAATCACAGTCCAGTGAGGCAGAGATGGACGAGGGAGGACACGGGGCTGAGAGGCAGAGAGGAAGATAAAATGAGGTCAATATCTGCGCTATGGTTGAAACTTTAGATGACGTTATGTAATGACTGAAGAACACTAAAGGCCATTTATCTCACAGCTGCGTGGCTTCCTTAACACAGCCACTATACAAAGTTGCTTTGCTCAATGGAAAAATACTGCCTACTTTTTAACAACCATTACTAAATCTCTAACAGTGCTCAATAGAAACAATGAAAAACATGATGTAATACATTATTATAACACTGTAATAGCAGCAGTAAGCAAACATGGGTTACAGCATGATCAGAGAGCTATATGATGCAATACCAGCAGTAAGCAAACATGGGTTACAGCATGATCAGAGAGCTATATGATGCAATACCAGCAGTAAGCAAACATGGGTTACAGCATGATCAGAGAGCTATATGATGCAATACCAGCAGTAAGCAAACATGGGTTACAGCATGATCAGAGAGCTACATTGCCCCCTACCTGCCATGACCTCCTGAACTGCACTCCTGGAGCTGTTGCAGGTGTCTCCCAGGGCGATCACGGTGAGGTTGTACGAGCGTCCGCAGGGCAGGTGAGGGATGGAGCAGGTGCTGCTGGCACCATCACTGCCCTCACACATCAGGGGCTCCTCTGTGCCCTCCTGTGCCCAAGCATAGTACCCTACTGCACCGGCACTCACCTGCCAGCTCACATTCAGCCCCCCAGCCTGGCAGTCCAGTTGAGAGGTCACAACCTGTGGGGTGCAGGGGGCTGTGGAGACGCAACAGCACACAAAGCATTAAAGTGGTCCTTGCTCGTGACAAAGCAGTATTATTAGAAATATTTTATTCAGTAGGCTACCAGAGGACCCAGACATTATATTTTAAAAGATTGTGTTTAACAGAAAAGTGTTGATACTTGTATTTTTGTGTTTGCTTTTCTTATGTCCATTAACATTTGTTTGTTTAGCATTGTTATTCTTTAATGAATTCTTAGCGTACATTTTTACTTAATTCTCTTTTTTTTACTCAAATTTAATTGTAACATTTCCTATCCCTGCTGATGGGCTTGCTAGTTGAATTAGTAGCTGCCATTTGGATCCCTCTCCACACATCCCACCTGTGCTCTCTCTGCGTGTCACTGTCCCTTCCCACCATCCACTCACCTGTCTTCAGAGTCTGGCTGGCGCTCCTGGTGCCATTGCAGCTGTTACCCATGGCTGTGACGGACACCTCATAGTCCTGTCCGCACTGAAGGCCAGTGATGTCACAGGAAGTGCTGTTGGTGCTACAGGTGAGAGGCTGTCCGTCAGCCGCCTCGGCAGAAACCAGGTAGCGGATTGCTCCGTTTGCGGCTGACCATGAGACAGACGCAAAGCCTGACTCACATGCTGATGTCACGGTCACATTAGTGGGGGCACAGGGAGCTACGAGACGAATGGCAAAAGGTCAAAGTTCAAAACAGACACATAGACAGACACCATACTTCTCCCTAGTTTATCGCAAACAGGAACACCAAAAACCTCTATCATTTTACAATATCTTAAGAAAACTTTGTCTTTGATACATCTTGCTTGTACAGTAAAAAAAATGTACACATCACAATTCTTAATATCCTTGTTCTAACTTAAACTTAAGCTCCCTCTCTCTCCCTGAGCATACCTGAGTACACATAGACGGACTCCCCAGAGGGGGCAGGGCAGCTGTCTCCCTCTCCTTGGACGCTGACCGCGTAGTGCTGACCGCACTGCAGGCCGGTGATGTTGCAGGAGGAGCCGCTGGTGCTGGAGCAGATCAGACGCTGGGGGGAGGCGTCGGGGCTTTCGGCAGTGGTGTTGTAAGAGACAGAGCCATTGCCCGGCGTCCATGTAATTGTGGCAGAGTTGGTATGGCAGTCAAGAGAGACCTCCAGACTGGAGTGAGGACAGGGAACTGCAGGGGTCGGGGCAAGACAGCAGCCACGAGGTGGACACTTAGTAAACACTTATTTAGATACTAGTGACACTCATTTAAACACCACTGTTTCATGTGGCAAACAGAAAACACTCAACCAGATCGATAGGACACTTTGTGCTTCTAGACCTGATACTGTAACTTTAAAAAAAAATACCGGTATTATCACAAAATAATTCTAATAAAATACTGAGCTGTACTGTAGAATGCCCTACACAGAAATGTGGCAGCAAACCGCTATGCTATAACTTTAAGGGAATCAGAAAGCAAGATCAGCTATTGCCTGTCATGTCTCCTCATCTCAGAAAATCCCAGAAAATCTGTTCCTGTCAAAACTTTCCCATCTCTTCCATTCCCTACCCTACCCCTTACCTGTGCTGAAGGTCACAGGTGCGCTGACAGTGCTGACACAGTCCTCGCGCAGGGCCTGGATGGTGGCGGTGTACTCCTCTCCGCAGCCCAGGTCATTAAAGGAACACTGGGTGCCCGTGCTGTTGCAGGAGCTCCTGTGCCCGCTACTGCTGCCCAACACCTGTGCCATGTAGCCAGTGGCGCCCAGGGCACTGCCCCAAGAGATGGACACCACACTGCTGCTGCAGTCCACCACGGGGGTCACAGACACAGGCACACATGGGGCTGGATAGGAGAACACACAAGAGACGGCCAGATCAACATCAATCAACATCATTTCGAATTTCAATCAATTTACATTGGCAAAGACCTTTTCATTTCCTTAGGATGCATGCTGTGCAGTTATGTGTTTAGAGAAAGTCCTCCCGATAACGGTTTGTTTTTAAAAATTACATTTTCTTTATATTTGCCGTCAATCTTCATCAATTAATGATAAGTCAAAAAGGACATGAAAGCCAATGTTTTCTTCTTGTATGTAACATCTTATAACCATTTCTGTCTTGCAATTCCAGGCATAATATTGCTTTTTCCAACACTGTCAAGCTAAGACATGGTTGTGTGTGTGTGAGGATGAACACAGAGGTGTCGATTACCTGTCAGCAGCTCCATGGTGGGGCTGGCCTCGCTCACACACTCCCCTGCCAGCCCCACTATGCTGAAGTTGTAGTGGGTGCCGCAGCTGAGCTGGCTGAAGGAGCAGCTCATCTGGCTGGAGTTGCAGAACCAGAGATCTCCCTGGCCGTCCTGCGCTATGACTCTGTACGTCTCTGCTGTGCTGCTGTTTTGCCAGTGCACCGTGGCCACATTCGAACTGCACTCCAGCTCCACTGAACTCCCCTGAGGCTTACAGGGGGCTGTAGGGAAAGACAGGGAGCTCATGACAACACAAATCAATCATGGAGTACATCCAGATGAAACTGTATGATATTGTAAAGCTATGCATGATTTGCTGCATTGGTATTTCAGATGTGAAATGTAATGTAATGTAATCTAGCAAAATAATATACAAAATAAATCACAAAAAACATAAATGTTGCTCTACTTCATGCCTTCATTTAGAGATTTCCTTCCATCACAAATGAACATTTCAGCTCAGTTGAAATAAGCGTGAAGAAAAGTGAAAATATCTAATCAACTCTGCCACCTGTGCCAATCTCCCTCTCTGCCCACCTGACTGGATCTGGTAGTCGGTCTCGTGGATGACGCTGCAGTTGACGGCGGACGTGGTGACGGCGATGCTGTAGGTCTGTCCGCACTGCAGGTTGTGGATGGTGCAGGCGGTGGAGCTGGAGCTGCAGGAGACCTGGTAGCCGTCAGTGCCGATAGCCAGCGCAGTGTAGACGTCCGAGCCAGGCATCTCCAGCCACTGGATGGCCAGCTGGTTGGCATTGCAGTCTAGCTCTGCTGTGACATTCTGAGGGAGACAAGGGGCTGGCAGAGAGGAAGGGGGGAAACAGGAGAGGATGGAGAACAGAGAAGGAGATAGATATTAAAGACGTTTTATATTATCCATTTGCCTTCATCTTTCCTATTCTTGCACCATATACTAGCATGTACATGAAAAAGAAGTACAAGTAATTCTCTAGACATTGGAGTCCATCCCTTCTTGTCAGCTGTAGCATCAAAACGTGCTGAAAGTTATGATGAACATGCTGGTACTTTCTGCTGTTTGGCCACTTGAGCCATTTTGTCCTTTTTGACCCAGGAGTGTACGCATACCTGCGTCAAACTGAATGAGGCTGCTTTGGGTGCTGTTGCAGCTGTCTGTGATGGCCACCACTGAGGCGCTGTAGCTGCGGCCGCAGTGCAGCTTGACCGCACAGGACGAGTTGCTGGAGCTGCAGGAGGCCACGTGGCCGTGTTCACCAGTCACCTCGGCCGTGTAAGACATGGCGCTGCCAACATGCTGCCATGACAGGTGGGCTTGGTTTGAGCCACACTCCACTTGAGCTGCCAGGTGGGTGGGTTGGCATGGAGCTGGAGGAACAGTAAGGAAGCACTGAGTATTTGAGAGCCTCTGCTTGGTAATAGTCACACAGGGCATCATTACACCGAAACATTGTATAGGACATAGCTATTCACACAACTTTGAATGTGACAAAATGTCACACTATCACACTATTCACTTATTTCCTTTGGAAAGAGACTCTTGCCACAGTTATAAGTTTTCAAATAACGCCTTTAAACCTTTTCCTAAGTAATAGCATGTAAGTGTAGTAAGTTCAAGATGTAGTAAGTTTTGAGATTCTGAAGAATGATGATTCAGTTAGCTGTGCCTCTGGCCCAATCTTGGATGATACATTTCCACTCACCCGTGTACATGTGCAGAGGTGCACTGAGGCTGCTGTTGCAGTGGTCGTGTGATGCGGTGACACTGAGGGTGTAGAGCTGGCCACAGCTCAGGCCTGGGAGGGACATGGAGGTGCCGGAGGTCGAGTAAGTGGTAATTGTGCCGCTCACTTCCTGGGCAAACAGGAAGTAGGTGGCACCACTGAAGGGGCTAGGGTCCCACGTGAGTGACAAGGCGTTTATCTCACAGGAAGTGGTGCCTTCCAAGTTTGTGGGTGGACACAAGGCTGCAAAAGGAGGCAGAGAGATTACTGGTAGGGCCCCATTCAAAAATCACATAATTCTGCGCTAATATTACTATAATATACTAGCGCTAATATTAAAGTGTAACAATATATATTTAAGGGTTTCTGTGACAGTTGATCAATTCTAAAAATAAACATATTTTACCAGATTTGAGTTCCACTGAAGGACTTGGGTCACTTGGGCAGTCATTAATGATGGTTGTCACGGTGACAGAGTAGTTCTGTGCACACTGGAGGCTCGTGAGGGAGCAGCTGGTGGAGTTGGAGTTACAGGTAGATGTGTGTCCATCAGATCCAGTTGCCGTGACGATGTACAACTCAGCACTTGGGACAGGTGACCACGTCACTGAAGCAACATTCCCTTCACACTCCAGTGAAGCAGCGACATTAGCGGGAGGACATGGACCTATAAGTTGAGAAGAGTGGGGGGAGAGAGAGAAAGAGATTACATTTTTACATATACTGTATATACAATGCATCGCCTTAGATACCTGAACCACATATAGACCTCCACCTTTTTAACAAAGGAGAAAGTGAAATATATAAAACACAGATCAATTCCTTTTTATGTTACAAGCCAGCATAACACAAGAAGAACCAGGCTAGATCTTACATGACTAAACACAACAGTACCTGCATTTAAGGAGATGGTTGTGCTCTGGACACCAGCACAGTTGACTGTGTATGGTGTCACAGTGATGTCATAGGTCTGGCCACAATGCAAGCCTAAAACCTCACAGCTGGTCCCGTACGTGTGGCATCCACTGGCATCCCCATCACTGCCAATCGCTGACACGTTATAGGCCATGGCACCCGCACTGGCATTCCAGCTCACTAGGGCTGAGCTGTTGGCACACACCAGCAAAGCCTGGACCGACTGAGAAGCGCAGGGCACTGAAAGTAGCAAAGCAGAGGTGTGTGTGTGTGAGTGTGTGTGTTAGTCATGAGAGTTTCACTCTATCCCTGCTATGGCCCTGATCTGGTGATGAACCATATTCATTTCCCCCAGTCATTCAGACTCTCGCCTACAGTCTCTCCACTACAGTAACATCCCCACACATAGAACTGATTTTACACTTAATCTATCTCTATCAACAGTGTTCTATAGCTATTCACTATGCATCATCACAAACACAACATTCTTTCAATAAGAAAAGTAAATGAATTCAGTGTATTGTGCTTTCTCATCTTTACTTCATATTCATCAAAATATGACTGAAACATTGTTGGAACTGACATATATTTCACCCATGGCCATCCTTTATGAGTGTAATATGATAAACAGGATGATGGTCTATGGGAGGTCTACCTGTGTACACCTCTGATGGGGAGCTGTAGCTGCTATTGCAGTGGCTAGACACAGCTTTAACCGCCACACTGTAGTTCTGCCCACATGGCATGCCCGACACAGTACAGTTGGTGCCGCTTGTCTGGCATGAGTCCATGTACCCGGCCCCTTGTAGCATGGCAACGAACGACACGCTGCTATCGCTGTCGTCCCAGCCAATGGTGACGGTGTTGGCGTCACAGTCGTAGGAAGTGGATACTGCAGAGGGTGGGCATGGGGCTGGTGGAAGAAGACAGTTCAAACAAGAATGTTGTTAAACACCAAGCATTCAGCAGTTACTGGCTGAATATCATAAAAAGCTGATGATTGAAGATTTTTCAAGGGATTCTAAGCATTAACCAAGCTGCAAGTCAGTTCATAAAATTAACATCTATAGAAAGCAAGAGAGAGGTGACCCAAGTCATAAAAAAGGTTCGGTAAACTCTACTTTTTGTGGCCAGGTTGACTAAGATGTTAGTTAATGTTGAAGTATTTGATGACAGTGCCCCCTTGTGGACGCACCTGTGATGACATTAGTGGTTGCACTGGGATTGCTGCTGCACTGCTCGCCTTGAGCCATGACAACAACTGTATATGTCTGTCCACACTGCAGCTGGCTCAGAGCACAGCTTGCATTGGCAGATCCGCAGGAGGCCATGTGCCCATCAGTGGATGTGGCATTCACCAAGTAGTCGACTGCATTAGCTACACCTGACCAGTGGATGGCAGCACTGCTGGAGCCACAGTCCAGACTGGTGGTGGTGATGCTGGGAGAGCAGGGAGCTATGGAAGAGAGAGAGAATGTGTGACACTGAATATAAAATGAGCAAACAATACACAGAAGCACCTGTGTGCTTCCCTTTACCCAACCAACTAAAACATTCTGCATTTATGATGGATTAGAAGCTTTGATTTGCGTTCATTAGTACAGTAACTCCTTTTCAGTCAGTCTACAACATTTACGAATTGAATGTTACTGTAAGCCATAGGTCATAACACACATGCTCTGTACTGATCCTTACCTGTGTAAAGGGTGGCACTGGGCGCAGATGTGTCATTGCAGCCCATCCCTCCGTCCAGCAACACGGTGATGTTATACACCTTCCCACACATCAGCTGCCCAACTTCACAGGAAGTGCTGTTGCTGTGGCAGGATGTCTGGTGGCCCTCACCCTGTGCCAGCACGGTGTATACGCCCACTCCAGAGCTAGCGACCCACGACACCAGACCAGCGTCAGTGCCACACACGGGCACGGCAGTGACATTCTGTACGTGACAGGGACCTGTGAGGAGACACACACGAGACACAAATGAGATACTTTAAACAGTGCAGCACTACGCAGCTAAATTTGACAAGCCTTTTTTCCTTCTCATGTTGTCTCATTCTATTCTACACCCCATTCTAATTCAATGATCACTTAACAAGCTTGTGTAAGGTGAACATTCATGTAAGTCAAAATGTATCCCTCTCAACAACACACACCCCCCCACACACACATGCATGCACACACCCACACCTGTAGTCAGTGTTACAGCTGAGCTGTAGCTGCTGTTACAGGCTCCATTCGATGACGCCACACTGAGGCTGTATTGACTGGCACACTGGAGGCCACTGAAGGTGCAGGACAGGCTAGCAGTCGAGCAGAGCTCAGAGAAGCCATCAGTACTCGTCAACAGCGCCCAGTAGCCACTGGCCTGAGGGGAGACGTCCCAGGATGTCACCAGGGAGTTGGAGCCACAGCTCTGAGAGCCTGTCACATTCTCAGGGATGCAAGGTCCTGGAGGAGTGGCAAAGACAGCCCTCGGAATTCATTTCAACAAATACATTAGATTTGTAATACCATTCTGACCAGAAATCAGTCTTTGTAAAAAAAAAACTGTTATGTAACCTGAAAGGAAGCTGATTGGAGTGTACTGTTCTGTATCACCCATTATATGTTATACTGGTCAAGTCTCACCTGTCTGCACAGACAGTGCAGTACTGCTTGAACTGACACAGTCTCCGTGAGATACGGCTACTGTGACACTGTACCACAGGCCACACTGCAAGTTGGGGATGCTGCAGTTGCTGCCTGCGGAGCTGCAGTGAAGTGCAGTTTCTCCCTCTGTCCAGGCGGTGGCAGTGTAGTTCATAGTCTCTTCTCCAGCACTGGCGCTCCAGCTAACAGTCAGGGTGTTGGTGGCACAAGAAAGGGAAGCGTCCACACTCAGTGGTGCACAAGGGACTAAGGAATAGAAAGATTCAGGACATGGGTCATACTTCTATGTGGACCACAGAGTGGTTCTATGTGGTTCTAATGTGGACCACAGAGGACCAGTATGATGTCAAGTTAGGAAGAGACCTCATCCCGCTCTAGTATAGGTCTGCATCCACTCCAGGTCTAGATTCAAGCAGTCTCAAGTTGTTTGACCATTGTAACTTAAAACATGCTAAACAAGCCCTCAGATTTTATTCAGTGATAATACTGTATTTTTCATTATAGTATTGCAAATAATTTGAATGAAATGGCTTAACTGTCACCGAATCTATGGTTTTTGTCATGTGTAGTGACCAAGTACCTGAGTTCAGCCTATATGGTGCACTGCTTGAGCTGGCGCAGACTCCGTCTGTGGCCGACAGGCTGAAGTTGTAGTAGGTGCCGCAGTGCATGCCGCTGAGCTGGCAGTCCGTCGTGCTGCTGCTGCAGTTGAGAATGTGGCCGTCACTGCCCACCGCCGTCCCAGTATAGAGCACAGCGTTGGGCATGGCATCCCATGTTAGAGAGGCTGAGCCGCTGGTGCAGTTCACAGAGCCCTGGATATTTGCTGGTGGACAGGGTACTGAAAGAGAGAGAGAGAGAGAATTTAAATTTGAATTGGAAAGTGTTGTGGTTTGGAGAAATGGAAATCTCATATTTCTCGCATTTCATATAAGGTACCAACAATCACATCACAACCAGATACTGTATGTGCTGTCATGTGCTGTCAGTATCTAAACAAAAAACGTTTTTACAAGCCCTGCACAATAGTGTGTAACCATGTTAGGTAAATGTTGACAGAAAAAAAGCTGTCATCTCTAAATCCCAAATGTATGAGTATACTGTTGGTTGGTAAGATATCTTGTAGCTGTCACTACACTGTGCTCTAGTCACCTGTCTGCAGGGAGACCGCTTGGCTGTATTGGCTGGTGCAGTTGTCATCTCCTGCGGCCACGGTGATGTTGTACACGCTCCCACACAGGAGACCTGGGATACTGCAGGAGGTACTGGTGGACGTGCAGCTGGACTGGTGTCCATCTGTGGTGGCCTGACCTGTGTAATGCAAAGCCCCTGAACTGGCAGCCCACATCACGTCTATGGCGCTGTCCCCACAGGTACGAGTGGCATTCACAGCAGTGGGAGCACATGGCACTGCAAGGAAATGCAACCATTAACATGAACAAATGAATGTCAGCTGCACTGCTGTGATATATACATATATATATATAGAAAGAGAGAGAGAAAGAGAAAGAGAAAGTGTGTGTGTGTGTGTGTGTGTGTGTGTGTGTGGTCCCTTACCCTGCTCTATAGTGACTTCCTGGCTGGGTGAACTGTAGCAGGTCCCTTGCACAGCCTGCACTGCCACCATGTAGGAGCGCCCACACTCCAGATCTCCCACAGTGCACTGTGTCTCTGTGGAGTTACACGTCAAACCCTGCCCTGCTCCCGTGGAGATGGTGGCAGTGTAGTTCTGTGAGGACAAGGGGTTGGTGGTGTTCCATGCCAGGGTCAAGGCACCCGTGTCACAGTTTACCTCACCATGCAGCTGCTGGGGAGCACACGGCACTGAAACACAACAACCACATACATCATTTCCTGGAGACCACAAAACATCTCTGCACAACATACATCACTTCCTGGAGACAATATAACCTCGTTAAATTATCCACACTACATACTAGCTGCCATGCCATAGGGCTGTTTCAGCATAATTCACATCACTAATTGGCAAAAATAATTGTATTTCTATTGTCATATTGCTACTTTTGAGGCATGTCTATTCTTTCTTTCTGTGTTGCAGTGCTCACTGTAGACTGAAAATAGTACACTATTTTTTCCAGACAATGAACAGTCTCTCATTCACTCATTCTAGATAATAACATTAACCACACAACTGTAGACCTACCAGACTCCATAAATATGGGGGTAGAGGGGGAGCTGGTACACCTCCCGTCAAAGTACTGCACCGTAACTGAATAGTTCTGTCCGCACGCCAGCTCAGGGATGGTGCAGTGGCTGCCTGCGACACTACAGTTCAGCCGTTGACCCTCCACATCCTCCACCATCGCTGTGTAAGTCCCTGTGGCCAGGTGGTTCTGCCACATGACCAGGACATGATTTGCAGCACAGTCACGGATCGCATCCACAGAGGAGGGGGGACATGGAGCTGGGCCAGGAATCAAAAATGGAGAAGAAATTGAGGTGGTAATTAAATACAGGATGACATAAGCAATGGGTGGGTGTGTTTCCCCTGATGTTTGTTATTTGTCATGTGTACAAGTGATTGCTCTTACATGTATGAGGGTGTGCAATACTGATCTAAATAGGGATATGTTTATATATGGCTTATAACTGCTTTATGCAAACGTTTAACAAGTTTCACTAATAAAGAACTGTAGATGAAACCTTTTCAACAGGAACAAGCATTCACCCTTCATAAAATTATCCTCACCTGGATTCAGACCCAGCATCACCCCCTTACCTGTAGTGGCTATGATGTGTTGGGTCTCGGAGCTGTTGCACTTGATGTTGGAGGCGATGACGTAGATTTCATAGGTGGTGCCACAGCGTAGGCCCTGGATGTCACAGTGAGTATCCATGGCAGTGCAGGATTGGCTGGACCCATCCGTGTGCACTGCCATGCCAATGTAAAAGATGGCACCGTTGCTGGTCTCCCAGTCCAGAGAGACAGAATCCACATTGCAGCTCTCCAACAGCGTAAAGTTCTGAGGGGTGCATGGCACTGGGAGAAAGAAGCAGTTATGGTGAGAGACTTTTCTTTCCTGTGGTTGCATATGTGTATGAATGTGTGTGTGTGTGAGTGTGTGTGTGTGTGTGTGTGTGTGTGTGTGTGTTTGTGTTTGTTCTTTTTTCCATCAGAGAGAGACACAAAATATGCAATGCAGCTCTTGAAACACAGGTGTGATTTCCTAATGTGTCTCCATCACATCAATGCACACACACACACACACACACACACACACACACACACACACACACACACACACATATAATCCCTGACCTAGTCTCACCTGTCTCAGCCACCTCTCCCAGCACTCGTTCAGTGGTGCACTCGTCATGTGAAGCTGTGATCCAGATGCTCAGCACTTCACCGCAGCTGACGGCATCCATGGCACAGCTGTTGGTGAAGGAGCTGCAGTTGTAGCTGTCGCCACGGTTTCCTTGCGCCTCCACTGTGTAGGAGAGCGCCCCTGCTGCTGAGTCCCATGTGCTGATGAGCACGTCTGAGTCACAGTCGGCCGACGTCTGCACGTTCTGCGGCAGGCAGGGTGCTGAGATGAGAGCAAACAGGTAAGAATATGTTTTCTAGTCTATACAGTTATATATACACTGCGATCTGTGAGAAGTAGACTTGAAGAATTGAAAAGATGTTCTACAACAACAACAGTAGTAAATGATCCATGGACTAATGTAATCAGTAATAAACTCTGGATAGGAAATGTACTCAGTGTTGTAAATAGGAAATGTACTCAGTGTTCTTGGTATATGTCTTTGCCCTGAGCTGCTCTTTATAACTGCTTTATAAACCAAAATGCCAGTTTTCCTGTATCTTCTTGGCTTTAAATCCACATTGACAGTATCTTTTCAAAAGAGGTGTACCCAAGATTATTCAGGGACACGTCTTACACTGGGTTGGAGTGGGTTAGGCCACAGCTATATGCTATATAGTTATATAGTTCCATGCTATACAGTCCTTCTATAATACTGTTCTAAGCAATGAATCCAACTATTTGTGTGCATCATTTACATGTATCGAAGCCTTGTGGCCAGCCACACCTGTGCTCTGGTAGATGGGCTCACTGAGGCCGCTGTTGCAAGCCCCAGACACAGAGTAAACGGAGTACTTGTATCTCTGGCCACAAGTAGTGCCAGTGAAGAAGCAGGACGTGTCCGTGGTGCGGCACTCCACCACCTGGCCATTGGCGTCCAGTGACGTGGCCACATAGTAGTTGGTGTTGTTGGTGGGATTCCAGTCAAACACAATGACATTACTGGCACATTCATGATATGTGAGAAGTTGTACAGGTGGGCATGGCACTGTGGGTTAAGAGAGATAGAGATGAAGGGGAGAGAGAGAGAAAGATGAAGATAGACAAATGGATAGACACATAGACAGCCCGATTTTGAGAAGACAGAGAGAAAACGAGAGAGACAGAGAGAGAGAGATTATGTTACTATGCTGTCAAACTAAGCAGGGAAAACACTCAGTAACAATTGCCTTTATTTATGTGACCTTTGAAATCACCCTCTATATTCTATACACGCTATAATCTTCGGTGAGAACAACAGAGGCTAATCCTATTGGCACATCAACACCTGGGTGTGTTCCATCATCTTCATCTGAGAATGCCATTGACTATGGGATGACTCCTAATCGCCGACCCCGGGGGAAATTGTTTAGGCTGGCAGATTGTTTTTTTGCGACACAGGTGACATTTCCTTTGCACGTGATACGATCCTTGGTGGGTGGCGAACCTGTTTGGAAAGAGGCTGTATAGTTGGAGGTGTTCTCGCACGCGTCCGAGACGGCGGTGACGGAGACCAGGTAGAGTTCGCCGCACTTCAGCATGGTTATCTGGCAGTTGGTCGACGTGGACGTGCAGCTTAGCGTGGTTCCATTGCCGTCCATCGCCGTGGCCCTGTACGAGTCTGCTCCAAGCACCTGATCCCATGTAACAGTGACCATGCCACTTGAACAGCTGTAACTCACCGTTACTGATGTAACTGCGTTTATGGCTAATGAGGAAGAAAGGAGTGTAAAGGAGAAGTCATATTATTAAATATGTATAACACATTTAATATTTATTTTTAAGTAGGCCTGCTGTCAATTAACGCCCAAGACAGACCATTAATAAAATCGACTAGGCTATATGGGCCTATCATAACATAAAATCACTTACTGCTTGTTATGTGGGTGACATTTGAAGGCTCGCCAGGCTCTAAAAAGGCATTTACAGATGAGACTCCCAGGGTGTATGAAGAGCATGGCTCTAGATTTGTAATTTCCAGGCTCGTTGAACTCGATTCCCGGATTATAGGTGATGCGGCTAAATCGTTATTATTTGTAATTTTAACTTGATACAACAGCACGCCTTGCACAGGATTCCATGATATTTGCGCTGCGTTGTCCCCACTTGCTGTCACCAGTACACCATCTGGCGGCTGCACCACTGAAGAACATGAGAGAGGTTAATTTCAAACTGATTGGTGTCGATTTTGGTCACCTATGTCGAAAAGAAATTGGGAGAATTTTCATCACTTACGTGTAGTAATGGTCTTGACAATACTTTTGGCTCCAAAACCAGCTTGGTTAGATGAGAAGACATAGCAGTTATATGCCGTCTCTGGTTGGAGATTGCCTACTTGCGCACTTTGAGATGTGGTGGTGAAGTTCCGATGCTCGTTTATATTAAACGTTCCTTCTACGACTACGAGGTAGTTTTTAGCGCCGGTCACCCTTGACCACTGCAAACTTATTGTCGTGCTAGATATAGCTTTAGAGTATGTTAGCTGAGCTGTCGCTGGAACTGTAGAAATGAAGCAAAATGTTTGGATCAGAATAGGCTAAATCAACCAACCAAATAATCCACAATTTTTTTTTCTTAAGAAGTCTTACCGGTCAAAGACTGCTCACTGCTTGTGCAGACAACATAGTAAAACTGGAAAACTTTTAACGTGATTTCGTAAAGTCTCCCAGGCCTTAGTCCTTGAACCAATTTTTGAGTGCTGGCTGCGGTTAACGTTACCACTACTGGCGCAACACTTGAGTCATTTACAATGCGTAAATCCAGAAAGTAGTTTGTAGCTCCCGCATAACTTGCCCACTCCACTTTTAAGGTTGATGCAGAAGGAGACATGACAGAAGTGATGGGACATGCTGAGGAAAAAAATAATACATCTATTAAATACTGACTAAATAACCAATTGAATAATAATTTGGCTGCTTGCGATATACAGACGATAGACGTATTATATACTATCGTTTCTTAATTATAAATATATATATATAAGCCTACAAAGATTTGGTAGCCTATTTCTGACCAATGACAGTGAAATATTACCCATATGAAGTTTAAACTAAAGTCCGTTCTTACCTGCAAATGCATTCTGTATCTGAAAATGAAAGAAAACATGACGAATAACATAGAATATTACTCACAAGCACAGAAAAGCATTTAAAATTTAAAGCTTTAAAAACTTAAAATATGTAGGCAGTTAAAGATAATCTACATATAATATATCAATGTAGAAATCCATCATGAAAGATCAATAACTGATATGAAATTACTTGAATCACAGATGCCAGCAATACTGAAATAAATAATTTTCCCAATAAATCCATTGCAGGTTATGCCTGTTGACTTTCCAGTGTACTGATATTCTTTATATCCAGCAAAAGGTAAGGTCTCAAAAGGAAAGCAATTCTGAAACGTTTTTAGCAGCACCACACATAATCTACTAATGGCCTGACCAATCAGAGTGCTGCAGAGAATGAGGACAGGTGGAATCCCAGTGCCTTTGGCTGTGAGATAGAATGAACATATGAGAGAAAGCGGGGGTGGGTTGTTGAAGGATTCTCCGACCAAGGGCTTCAGCTCCACTGCACCTCTGGCAACAGCGCTTTTGGAAATAGAACAATAGTGTGATCTGAGGAGGAGGATGGAAGGGGCTGGTCTTGTTGCGTTTAGGTTTGCTACAGAAGGTATGGTTTTGCAGTAAGCAGTGCACAACTGAAATTCATATTCAGATTCAGCATTTCAACATGGTTTCTTGGCATAGCATGGAAAAATGCATAGCCAACACAATGAAGTATTAGGCAACGGTTGAACTACCATTCAAAGTTACATAAATCAATATGTCATAACGAAGAAGTTAATATGCCAGTACGATGCCAGCAAGGGTCAGAAACTGGACAGACACTGATACTGAAATATGAGACGCCTGGTAAAAAAGCACCAGAAGGTTGAAGAAATGACGTGAAAATCCTGAAACGGGAGGGTATCTAAAAAATAGCTTTAAGCATGTATTCACTGACAAAAGGATATGACTGATAGAATACTTAATGCCACTCTTCCTGAAAATGCATCTGTGCACTATTCTGTTACTGGCAATGACTGAAAAGATGAATTTCCAAAATGAGCTTGTTGTAATACTTGTGACATACTCTGGCACTCAAGTCATATCAAAGTAATACGTAAGTGCAAGTTCTACTCTTTCCAAAGGATGTGTATTGCAATAATTCACCTTTAAAGAGAAGGATAAACAATACAGTTGAGGGAAAACTTTACAGAGGCAAACGAGACAAACGTGCAAAAGGACATGAATACAACACATAGAGAACAGTCAGAAATGTAGGCTCTGTGTGTCATTCCTATGCATTAGCTACAGTAAGAAAGGGGAACATTTTGTGCAAGACAATGAGAGATTACAACGTAATTGTCTGTGGCTTTTTGGGGGAGACGAGAAGTCCTTGAGAAAATTAATATGCCACTGCAATTCAGCACCTGAAACTAAAGCTAACCGAGTCACTCTCACGCCCAGCAACTTGAAATGGTCCAGAGAGGTGAAGATTTGTGATGGATTTTTGCAGTGGTTATAAGACACCAGGCATCCTCTCTCTTCCTTGTAACTCCCTGTTCCTTGTAAAATCTTTTTTCCTTTCCCATAACCCAGTACATTCAGCCCATTCACACATAACCCAGTCCCATAACTCAGCCCATTCACAGCACAAAGTTTGAAATGAGGCAATGTGGGGATTTATCCTTCTTATCGATTAATGCAATTTTAATCCATGTACTGAAATAACAATGTTTAAAAATATTTCATCTTTCAAAGACAGTTGTAATCTTGCTGCAATTAATAAAATGCAAATAGGTTGGTCTTTTACAGACACAAAGCTCTTATATATAAGATTTATTTGGTTTATGTTACTTGATCCACATAACTTTTATGTTTTTTTTTACCTAACCTGCATCTTCCATTGTGACTCACCCACTTATTCTTGGTTATGTAAGCAAACTATGGATAATATACAGTGGTGGTGAACTGTGGAGTGGAGTAATTCGTAAGGAATGTGAGAGGGCGTCACCATATACAGTAGGTCCTTACCACACTCCAACATTCACTCACTTTATGTCTTTTCCCACCACTCCCACCCCCCACTTCTCCAACGACAATTTCCCTTCCTTTCCTCTGGTGTTTGTCTTAAAGCGGTATGATGCATTGTCATCTTTGAAAGACAAGGGTCAGATAGCAGATCCAGTGGAGACACTGCTACTCCAAGAGTTTCAGGCGACAGATTCCTCATTCTTTCCACTATGTTACACAGAAACGTGTTTATCTGCTTTCCTTAAGGGAAGTTGCTGCACTGATGTAATAGGCTCATTGATGCAAAAGTTTCAATATGATGATGATGATGATAATGATGATGATGACAATGATCAATTATGATTATCATCATCATCATCTTAGATTAGATTAGACTAGATTATATTGGTACCTTATTCATCACGTAGGAAATTCAAGCATCCCGAAAACATGACATACACATGATCTACATACACAAACATACACACTATAAAAATGATAAGAAAAACATTTCTACTTGTGTGCCCTTTTAGGGTACTAATTTGAAAAATGTGGAAGTGGTCCTTCTTCAATGTATTTTAATGGAGATACAAAGCCTGCCAAGTGTGGCCCTACAGCACATTAGGATACTGCAATATTGTGTGGTTAATTACAGATACAGAGCCCTACAGTTACTGACACTTGACAACTGGTAAAGTTGACTAAAAACACACGTAAAGCCCATTTGAAAGATCATCTATTGTAATTTTCCTTAAGTAATGACAACATTGATGAAAAACACAACTTTCAAGAGAAGCAGCCAGTCATCTACTTAGATCCTTAGAAGCAGTAAGCCATCTCCTTAGATCCTTAGAAGCATTTAGCCATCTCCTTAGACATGCCACAAAGTTGGAGAACACAATAAATGGATTTGAGACCCTTCATCATCACAAAATCTCAGCTCATTGGTTTACTATACTGGTAAGATTAGGAAACTGAGACAACAATAGTTATATTACATAGTATATAGATAGTTATATATCATCAGACCTTAAAACATGCCAGGTCTAGGTCCCAATAGCATTTAGCAACTCTAGTGTTTTAAATCTGTGATTAAATGACAATAAAGCTTTCTTCTTGGTATGCATTTAGAACAGACTAACAGGGGAGTCACTTCTGATTTTTTTTAAAAAAGACTTGGTGAAAGACAGTGGTCGTTAGTGGAGCTGGGAATCAAGAAAAGGAAATCGAGCAGAACCAAGAATTGAATGCTTCAATTTACTGGAATCGTATCCTCGGACACTATCAATCACTCTTATCAATGTTTTTCACACCATGGTTAATGGGTGTTTCTGAATACAAATTTAGATAGATAACACTAATAACATAAATAACAGGTTTTATATGGTTTTCCTAATTCTAATAAGATGCTATGGCCACCTGAGTAGTGCAGACTATATTATAAGCCTATGTGCTGATACTGTAAACCTGTGTAGAAAACAGGGCAAGGTAAACATTGGTCGCTATCCAGCCAAGTTTCTAATAGTTTCAGTTGACTGTTATATCTTAGTGAACCAGGGGGTCATGGAATACTACTTGAAAGTCCACAGACACTTGGCTTAACTTTAAGAAGATTATTGGAATATTAAGTTACATTATTGTTTATCATATTTTCTAACGGTGTTAATGATTGTGGCACTGTGTGTCTGTTAAAATAACTTTTTGATGCACTGTGTTTTCTCCAAATGAATATGTTTCTTTTTGATGTTAGATTATTCTATCTAAGCTGCCAAGGGCAATGTAAAACGAAGAACGACTGCAGACTGTCTGATGCTACACTGTTTAATGATATTATTGAAAAAAATGTCTCCAGTACAGAAACTATGATGTGCGATGGACATATAATAGTAGATCAACGTAACAATGGGCTACATTACATCTTATTTTTTGTCTTCATGGCAGGCCGCATGAAATAGAGCAGAGGGCCGCAATTGGCCCCTGGGCCTTAGTTTGCCCCCCCTGTTCTATATTGTTTCCATTGTGAGATTAATTTATATATACTCTACAATTCATATTCTTACATAAGATTATAATGTAAAGCATTGTTTAATGGTTTTGGCAATGTAATGACATGACAAGGTGTCACACAGCAATATGCAAGAGCATGTGTTTTATTGAGATCAGACTACTATGGACGAGGAATTCAATCTGTTTTTATCATCCAAAGGACATGTGTGTCTGGAGGCAATCAGAAACACTTAAGAGGCAGTGATAGGTTGATGTTTTTTTCACTAACCTACTTTTCAGGATCACAGAAAGCCAGCAAAACACCTCACAAATCATCCTGAGGAGGTTTCTTACATCAATAAATCTTTTGTTGTCGTTGATTTACACTTACACCAATTCATGCAACAATATAGGTCAGAATTTGAGTTTCAAATTTAGAGGTGATATGAAAGCTCCTCATTCAGATGAACAATGAACAGCCTATGTAAGGCTTCATTCTTGCAAGCAGAACCGAACAGAACCAAAGATTCAATTTCCAAGGAATAATTTTTAGCTATGTAATGGTTGATAATAAACAATCAAGGACTCTATAAAATAATTCAAACTTTCTGTTCAGGATTAGGGTTGCTTGACAGGAACTCACTTGGAAGACGCATTAAAGCAAACCTTTCACAGCTTAATGGCCTCAAAACCATGAGGACACAGTCATAGGCAGAGTTGTGTTTGTTAACCTGGTACTGCACAATGCAGCTTTTTCGTTTTGATCTGGAAAATGAGCCTTTGTTTCAATTCTTGACATATTGGGTGCTCCCTAAATCCTAATCCAGTGTGTTGAAAACTCATGAAAAGGAAATTACTACATTGTATAATAGTTACCATAACTGAAATTTCCAATCAAATTGATATTTACAGCACAAGGGAATCAAATGTTATAGCCAATCCTTATTTAAAATTTCCTTAAAGGTGCCCTGCCATATCTATATGGTATTTCGAATTGTTCTCTGAGGTCTCCAAAGATGGTATGTAACTTTAAGTTGGGCTGAAAACGGTCCAAGGAGACCTTAACAACGCTATATATAACCTATTCAAAAAGTCCTAGACTACAGACCCTTGTTTTTCTGCCTATGATATTGAACTGTGCTGTGATTTGCTGCTGTAGCATGTCAGAGTAGCAAGACATGTGGAGTGAATAGGCTATTTACATTAGTTTGATAATGTCAGAATTGCAAGGGACGAAGAACTAAAAGTGCTGGAATAATAAATTTCAGGGAAAATAAAGGAAGACAGACTATGACAAGCACATCCACCAATTGCTTGGAGACTGTAATCAGACACTTAGCAGCAGTAAGCTTGTAATGTGCAGGGTTTCACACTAGCCAAGATAAGCCGATAACTGCTTCGTTATCGCAAGGTTGCTGTTAAAACCACAGTAACCAGCCCGTAACTAGCCCCAAATACAGCCAAAATAAAGTTGACGAGTCATTCTTTTTGAAATGCACTGGACACAGAAATAATAATGTTGTCTTCATTTTACAGATATTCAGTGATCTCGCATAGTTAGGATTTTGTGGGGCGGGCACTAATCAAATACAGGAGAACATGGTTTGGGTGATAATGCAGATAATCCATCCGTGGTTCAAGCTTGGTCTATGTTGCGTAAACTTGATAAACTTTTTAGACTGGCCTGATTTCTCCGTTTATTTCTTTTCATTGGCTATTGCACACAGTCTAGATTTTATTACATTTTCACATGCACCATATAACTCAAACTTGTAAAGACCGATCATATTTCAAAAAACAACTGGTAAAAATGGTTTTGTGTGGCAGGGCACTTTTAAAGATAATACTTAATAATTTTATTTCAGAAAGTTCTAGAGAGGGTCCAGTGAAGGACTGACTAAGAACAAAAAAGGAATTATTCAATTCCATTATCATCACGGTTGTCTGGTTCCACTTCCTAGGTCCTGGGTTTCTAAAAGAATCAAAACAAAACAAACACAAACATTAAATAGCCCCACATAGCCCCCTACAATTATAGAATGTGCTGTTATTATAGGCTATTGGAGTTCACTGTTTAAAAATGTCAACTGATGGCAAATAATTTCAATTGAATTCACTAAAAAAAAAAAATCATATCTTAAAAGTGAGGGTCACGTTTACTGCACATTATATCTTCATGCTACACATGAACAACCTTTGAACATTTCAAGAGCTCACAGTGCAGTGAATCACTCCCAGGGGACTCAGATGAATCTCAGCTCAAATTCCTAATTCTTTATCATGAGGAAACCGGACACCATGTTTCTGTTGCTGAGAGTGTACAAGCTCCGCCATGATTTGCGTAATGAGATGAAATAGTAATGAGTTAAAATTGCTTTTTACTGAACTTTTCATCCCATCTTCCACAATCTTTTGCTTTCCCTTTAATGCACTAGAATACTTAAAAGTATACCTGGACTGTTCACTGAAATTATGGGTTAATCATGAGCTCAGGTGGGATGTGTCCGATTGTGATAGAAACAGTAACAAAAACATCAAACACATTTACAAGAGCTGAAGTTGAGGAATTTAAAAGGGATTTTAGTTACAGAAACCCTTTCACATTTGTATTTATCATGGGTCATCTGCTGAAGGACCAAATGTTTTCTGTGTTCAGCACATGACAGGCTTCTTCAGCTGTCATTGACCTGCCTCTCACATGTTTCTGTCATAACTGATAAAACACCTGTGTCATGCTACTATTGTCCACTAGTCACGTTCAGAGGTTAAACATAACCTACACATGAGTATTCTCAGTATTCTCATGGGTCCCCTGCCTTCCAACCCGCTCAACCTCCTGAGCATTCATGGATTCATAGGCACGCTCTGAAAGAGGATGCCTTGGTATTGTTGCAGGTGCTTTGCAGAAAGACGTAATTTCTCACTTGTACGCATGATGGGATATGATACCGTTCATGCTGTTCTAGTCACACAAAAGAGGTCAGTAATGCAATCCTCACCATGGTGAATCACTAATGGAAGAGTAGGGAGACACCTAAATTGTTTACGTCTATGTCTGAGGACACAATTTTGTCTCTGTCTTAACTTTCTCTCTGAGTATCCTCCAGAGGTAAATATTCTGTCAATCACCATGACACTTTTAGGGATGGGGTGTAGTTGGGGGGTGGGGTGGAACTGAGTTACAAGGGTCACAAGTGCAAGGCTTTAAATCTTTAGAATAAAGTGTTTTAAGATAGTTGAGAACCCACCTCAAGTTTAACTTTTGGTTTGGTTGAAAAAGGAAGGGGGAGCCACAGAGGGGTTGAGTTTTGTGCTACGTCACTATTTAGGGGTAGATGCAGTTGGTCTTTTACCCACCACAACATCTTTTCTCACATTATGTGATACTATACCATATTTCTAAACCACCATCATCTCATCTAACTACTATTTTACTAAAAGCATTTCACAGTACAGGTATAGAATACTCACTTTGGTTCTGGTTAATCAACACTCCTTCTTCCACGATAGATCACTGCAACAGGAAAGAGAACAGTACATAATGCTGGTACAGGAGGAACAACTCCATGATACCTCTATATTTTATAGAATCAGCTTTCAGAATCAGAAGTGTATCTAGGGCCAATACCTACCCATTCCCAGAGTGTTTCCAGAGCATGACACTGAAAATAAACAGATCACACAAAATAAAAACACAAGAAGTGACACACCATATGGTTGTTGTGTTGTGTGCACACATACAGCCGGGGGCTTTGTCAGCTAATGCTTTTGATAGCCAAATCCCTTTGGTTTCAAACTTTCAATTCCAATAAACTGTAAAGGCTTAGACACACAAGCCACACTGTATTCAGTATCTAGTTATTTTCCACAAACTCCTCCAAGTGAACAAAAAGTGAATATGACTTCCCCAACCTGAGTACATCCTCCTGGGGCAGAAGGTGATTTTGGTGCCATCCTGGGCCAGGGGTGCTACGACTACTGTGTACACCTCCCCGCAGACGATCTCAGACACGTCGCAGTAGTTGGAGCCCATGGGCGGGCCGCAGGTGTAGTTGGAGCTGGTGCCGTACAGGTCAGCCACGTGGTTGTGAAGGCTGCCGGACGAACGCCAGTACACCCGCAGTGTGTTGTTAGCCATGCGGTACAGTTTCACACTCGACGGGCAACACGGACCTGGAACACACAAACAGACAACAAGCACATCATCTTACCATCATACATCCTGCAAATGTGTCATGTATGTACGGCACACTGACAAAAACTTTACCACTCAAAAATGACTGACTCCTTCACTGTAATTTTAAACATTTTTAATGCACATTTAATTATGAATTGCAAATTCTAAAACTGCTTGTTTGGCTCCTTAATTCTGATTGGCTGATTCGGCGTTCCAAGCTGTTGAATATCTGGCACAAACACATAGGTTTGCCCATTCTCTTCTATATTACTCCGCAGGGAATTTAATTGCCAAAAAATGTAACAAAGTAACTGGTAGCGTTTAGTGTTGCCCGGCAACCGCTATAACTATATGTTTTGGTGGAAGAACGGTTATTACAATACACTATTTTACTTTTTCAATTTGTGTGGCTGTATCTAATAAAATCTTATCAAAGATTTGTTGTTTTAGAAAAGAGTTTTAGAGAAAACTGTTTTAGAAAAGCAATAAGCCACTTGAGTCTGTGAGTCTGTGTTGCAATTAGAACAGCTACATTTTTAAACAACCCCCCCTAGCTGTTCTAAACCCAGCACAAACACACAGGTTTGCCTCTTCTCTTCGAACAGCTAAATTTTTAAACAACACCCCCTAGCTGTTCTAAACCCAGCACAAACACACAGGTTTGCCTCTTCTCTTCGAACAGCTAAAGTTTTAAACAACACCCCCTAGCTGTTCTAAACTCAGCACAAACCCATGGTCTCTTGTGGCTTATTGCTTAGAAATGAACGAGTGAATGAATGAGGCGAGTTTTCTCTTTCCAAAATGGCTTCTATTGGGCCCTTACTGGAAGAGAAGCCGTGGTAGCTGCACTCTCTCTTGTGTCCAGTTCGGCTGATGGCCTCCAGAGTGACGGTGTAGTTGGTGCCGCAGGTGATGCATCCCATGGTGCAGTGCGTGTCCATCGTGTGGCACTTGGCTTGCCCTTTGGGTGAGGTGAGGGAGGTGATGTAGGAACGGGCACCCGTTGCTGCTGACCACGACACCTCCGTCATTGCCTGGGTCACCTGCTCCACCCTCAGACTGCCTGGACAACAGGGCTCTGAAGACAGAGAGAGAGAGAGAGGGAGATAGAGAGAGAGGGAGAGGGAGAGAGAGAGAGAGAGAGAGAGAGAGATGGACAAAGATATAGACAAGAAAACAAACAGACAAAAAGCGAGAAAGAGATTTTGATATAGACCGATAAATAGACTGGCAGATATTATTTACACAGACAATGTACAGACGATATCAAAGAGGCAATATATTTCTGTGTGTGTGTGTGTGTGTGTGTACGCAACAACCTATGAAAATGTTGTATACTTACTGCTAACATTATTGTGAAATATGCATCCTTTGAAATGGCTATAGGAAGTTTGATGTCATCACATTTGATGTACCTGCAATAACTGGTGTAATAATAGATATAATAGCTGCTGGTCTGCCTTCACCATGTGAGATGCACTCTGAGTTGTGCTGCTGTGCTGCTCACGATTCCTCTAACACAAGTTCCATAAATCTGTCAAGTCACACCTCTGCGGCATGTTCTTATTGTGTTTGAGGTATATGATACATACATTAGCCACACATTAGAGATGAGACCTTGCCTCCTGCTACAGTTTATCTAAGCAATGTTGCTATTGTTGCTTATTCACTAGAGACAGGCTCAGGTTTTTGCTGTATGCAATGTAATGTGAGATCCCTTATCTGTGCTGTTATTGCACTGATTAGTGTCTGGGAGCCAACATTTATGCTTGTGCTGACATCAAGGTACTGTATTTCCGAGTCTGTGTGTGCATCTGTGTGTGTGTGTGTGTGTGTGTGTGTGTGTGCATGCAAGCATCTGCTGTGTGTGTGTGTGTGTGTGTGATCCTACCTGTTTCCAGGGTCTGTGAGTAGCTGGGCAAGCTGCGTCCTGCCATGGTACTGGCATAGGCGCTGACTTCATAGGTGGTGCCACAGGGCAGGCCGGTGATATTGCAGGATGTGCCCGCCGACTGGCAGCTGTGTGAGTCGGTGCGGCCCACTGCACTCACCGTGTAGTTAGCCTCCGCGTTGGCCGCGTTCCACTGGACCAGCACACGTGACTCTGCCACCTGGGTGATGTTGAGAATCTCTGGGGCACAGGGGGCTGAAGGTAGAAGGTTGGGCATGAGCTGTTAAGACCATGCTGCTCATACAAGAAGAGGAGAGTTTAAGGAGTGTGAATGTGTTTTAGAGAGCTTAACTCATACACACATGGAATGTGTGCATGGGTCGGTGTAAATGCCTATATGCGTACAATGGATGTCTCGGTCTGTGTGTGTGTGTGTGTGTTTTTTTTGTGACTGTATTAGCTGACTCCTATCTTTTGTTTTTAGCCATCTCTACTTGTGTGTGAAGTAATGTGTCCCCTGCCTGCTCTGTCTTGTGATAGGTCATGCCTGCATGTGAGTGTACAGTGCAGGTGTGCATGCAGGTGCAGCAGTTACCTGTCTCCTGTGTATGAGCTCTGCATGTGTTGTTGCAGCCCCTGATCTCACTGCAGGGTCTGACCACCACGCTGTAACGGCTGTTGCAGCTCAGGTCGGAGAGGGCGCACATGGGTGCTGTGTCGTTGCAATGGATCACATCGTTCTGGTCAGCCGCGATGGTCTCATAAAGCTCTGCCCCGCGCACTGCTGACCATGTGATGTCTAGTGTCTCCGTGGAAACCAGTGACACAGTCACATCATCTGGACAACAAGGAACTAGGCCACAGTGGCACAGAAAAAGTGAAAGAAGCAGTCAGAAGTAATTTTAGACCACAGTTTCGTGATTATGACCTTTGGTGATTCTGCAATGCTTTGAAATCAATTGAGACAGTGTCAGGCAGATGACCAGCCTGATAAATGAAAGATTACAGATGTCAGCCTGATAAATGAGAGGCAGTTGATGGCGTCTGGAGAAATACGGTGTAAATTAATCCATTGCCCTGTTGTTCGAGGTCATCAGGTGCTTTTGGTAGGAAAAAGAACGAGACAATTTGATACAACCTACACCAAATAGCGAATCGACCGCTAAAACTGAATAGGGCACAAAAACTCACTTTCAGTTTCATTACGCTATGTCCCATTGAATTAACATTAGTTATGTGTTCACTATTCGGCCTATGTTGTATCAAATTTTCTGGTTCTTTTTCCAACAGACAGTACTCTGTGACCTCAAACAACAAGCTTATTGATTGATTCACACCGGATTTCCCCTTTAAACATCACTGAGGCCTTAGTTCTCTGTCTTACATGTGCATAAAAGACTCTTAAGATTAAGATTGACATTTAAATTGTCATTCCTTATTGTATGAGGAGTATGAAGCCACATACTTGTGGTGTAGTTGAGTACAGGGCCTGGCAGGCTGGGGCCGGCCTGGTTGTAGGCAAAGACAGTTGGGAAGAAGGTGAAGCCGCAGAGGCAGTGGAAATGGCAGACGGTGTCCGTGGTGTTGCAGCGCTCCTCCGAACCGTCATCCCGTTTCACGTAGGCGATGTAGAAGTCAGCAAAGTCCACCTCGTTCCACATCACAGAGCACATGCCCGGCTCCGTTTCCTCCACCCACACAGACTCGGGTGGGCACGGGACTGAGGAGGGATACATAGGACAGACAGATACACAGCTGATGTCTTGCAACAACTGTAGGTTGGTTTAGAATATGCTTTATATATGTGTGTGTGTTTGTGTGTGTGTGTGTGTGTGTCTTTGTTTTGGTGTCTATGAATATATTTGTGTGTTTGCATTTTTGTGTGCGCACTGTGTGTGTGTCACCAACGCCACATTGTAAAAAAGACCTGCTGCTGGGCCACTGTGCAATACATACATGTGATGAACTCCTCAGGCTCAGATGGGCTGCTGGGTCCTGCCTGGTTCTCAGCAGTAACAGTGACTGAGAGGTTCTGGCCACAAGACAGCGATGTGATCTGGCAGTAGTTCTCCATGCTGGAGCTGCAGTTCTGGTAGGTGCTGGTGCGGGCCATGTAGGTATCTGCTCCACGCACAAACGACCACGATACACCCATGCCCATGGTCCGGCCTGGGGTCAGAGAGACTTCCACCTCCAATGGACTTGAAGGGCCTGAGGGGAATTCAATATAAAAAATAAATTTGGTTTACTCTGTTTGTCTCTTTTATGCATCTTTAGGTCTCAAGTTTCTATTGTCCTGCATTACTTAACAGATTACCAAAGCATTAGCCTAGCCCTTTCAGTTCATTACAGCTCCATTCAGGTCAGGCTTTGTCTAAATCCATTCTGTTCCTTTTCTGAGCTGATCGAGTTTCTATTTAAAGTTGAAGATCATTTGACTCTAGTTCATGCCAGTTATTGCTATTGCTGATGCTGGTGCCCATTCTGAACCAGTAACTCATCACTTAGGTGCACGCCAAATGTAAAAACAAAACAAGGGAGCTGTGGTGAGAGGTCGGTGTTCACTGTCTTACGTGTGATCTGGCAGACGGTGAGGTCATCACTCATGTTGCCATCCTGGTCCCAGGCAGCGCCCTTGATGCAATAGGTGGTGCCAGGCTCCAGGTTGGAGAAGGTATAGTTGGTGCTGGTGGTGTTTAGTTTGACGCGTGTGTCCGAGCCCTGCATGATGATGCAGAGGCTGTAAAGGACAGCATGCTCCACTGGCTCCCAGCTCACGAGGATGGTGCTGGGGCTGGAAGAGGTGGTGTTCATGGCAGGAGTTTCAACCACTGAGTGGAACCAAACAAGAAGAGTGAGGTTTCACTGGACTTCAATTGTATTCACCTGAAATCTACTACAGTGTCCTTTTCACATAAACATGACCAGTGGGAGAAACACATCTATGAACCACCTGAATGTACAAAGAATTGGTTGGATTCAATGGGAGCAAAGGGTAGATATGGATAAATGTAATATTGATATTACTGATATAATGAATAAATCATTAAACAAATCAATGTTGTTTTCTTATTTCAGAACAACTTCATGAATTTAAATATCAATGTTTGTTATAATAAATAGCAATGAAAAATCTTTGGGTGTGAAACAAGCTCAGTGATCTCTGTCTTGGATTACATCAAGTTCTCCCTGGGGACAGGAGACAACCTAGTTCTCAGGGTCTATCTTTCCTTAATGTGTGATGTCCAAAGCACATAAGTGGATACAGTTACTGCTGATGGCCAATAAGGCATTAGGCTTCCAGACTACAATGGACACGGGGCATAATACATTTCTTTCACATGAGGTCTAAAGTTGCATATTCTTTATCTTCTAAACAAAGTAGAAGGATTCATATTTGCCTCCATGTATTGTGATTTCAAGTAAACCAGAGAAATAGAAATAGGAAAGAGAAAATTTTAATTATCAAAGTAAGTCAAGTAAGTTCAAAGAAGTGAAGGAGAAAATAAATCGTTTAGAGTTGAGATAGCATTTTGAAGCAGAGAGAATGCCATCTTACATAGGATTTTGAGATACCTGTTCTAGTCACAACTGGCAGAGATGGCTGACTTCTCCCTCCAGTGTTGACAGACAAAACGCTCACAGAGTAGGTGGTGTAGGGCTGCAGGTTGGTCACAGTGCTGGGGGAGCTGTTGACTTCTGTTTCAGAGAAGAATTCTCCGTCCAAGGTCTGAGCCCGGAGGATGTAGGAGCTGGCTCCAGACACCTCTCCAAACTCCACCCAGATGCTTTCACTATGTTTGGAGTAGGCCTGGTGCACTGTAGGTACCTCGGGAGCTGCCAAATACACACAATATTTGCATGAGAATAAATTCTTTCAGTCATTAATGTCAAAGCTTATGGTGTTTTAAAAAAAGTCACCTGTGATCTCCTCGGTCACAGCACTGCTCAGAACGTTGACAGAGTCCATGGCGTCCACGCGCATAGTGTACACAGTGTTTGGCATGAGTGAATTCACTGAGCCCATCACGGTATTGCCACTGAACTGCGCAAAAACTGGAGTGTCGGGAGAATTTTTCGGTGTGGCTGTGATTTTGTAAGAGCTGGCCCCAGAATGTCCACTCCAACGAACTGTCATACTTTTTGATGTGACTGTAAACACTGATACCGTTATATCTGGAAGAAGAGCACAGTGGTTACATTTTGAGTGGAAAGTGGCTGTCTCTGTTTAGGCTAATACTAGAAATATAATTAGTAGCTATTATGATGGCTATTGAGGTTTGACTAATGATGTCGGTAAAAAATGGTTAAACCTACCATTTTGTGCTGCACATATCTGTAAACAAAACAGAATATGGCCTTTGTGAATCACTCTAAATATGCAACAAGAGTTCTTGATTCCTTATTGTGACTAATAAAAATGCTTCTGTTAACATATGGCGTTTTTCTCTGTATTCGCTGCTATAGGCTAGTATTCTTTAAGTTTATAATGAGCAGTCAATAAGGACAGTTATTGAAACCTGAAAAGTGCGCTATATCTGCTAAGTTCATTTTACGCATAGGCTAGGCTATAACAGAACAGCTTTAGGTAAAATGCTTAAAATAAATCCTAAAATACTTGTATGAAATTACACGCTTACCTTGCACAAGCCGACACATAACAACATATATTTCAGCAGTCTTAAATGTTTCAGATCCATGGTTCAAATTTCTTTACTTCTCGCTGCCTCGAGCAAGGGAGTTTGCTTCTACTGATATTTTTTTCGTCCTCAGTTAGGCGACTTTGGTTGAGCCCTTGCCGTTTTCTTTTCCTTTTTTTAATGCCCAACAGGTATTTTATTGTTCACGAATACCGAATTCCCATATGTGACCCCTCCCTCCGGCGATGATAGAATAGACCTATCACCACCCTAGGTGGTTAGCACCTTGTCTGCAGGTGCACAGGCGAGAACGAAGACAAACTGGGTCACAAAAGGCTTTGTCCTCCGGAACCAAAATGCAATGTTAGTTTTACATGACCGTGACAAATTAATATTGTATGGATAATGTCTCTTCGTGGGATTTTCTGTAGATCATACAGTCCCCACATCAACTTTTTCACTGTCTAGTTGTGTACAAACCTGAAACTGCAGCTTTATGAGCAGATGTGATGTTCAGATAAGTCCTTACTGTTTTTTTCTAGCCCAAATATATCTATTGGGTGTTTCTGCATTACATAACAATTAAACTACTGCAATACATGTCACAGATAGAACTAATAACACACACACACACACACACACACACACACGCATGCATGCCTAAACTTGCACAATCCAAAATTACACAATTCGGTAGATGAAAATCAATTCAAAATACATAAACTTCATAGTAGTAAGGATCACACTTAAAAGTGAAAAAGAAATAAATTAAAGTTTACATTCCAGATTCTATAATGATCATGCTCATATATGGTTCCCAACAATGTGCAAACTCTTTCTGTTTTCCCTTAGCAATATATGTTAGTCTTTTTAGACCAAGGCATTTTATCTACTGTTTCAGAGAGGGCGCCTCTACACTCTTTCAATTAAGTGCAATCACTCTCCTGGCTAGTAGAAGTCCAAAGTCCAGTAGTTTAGTCTGTTTCTGTGTTTGTATGAAGTTCAGTTGATAGACTCCAAGTACACATAGCTTAGCATTAAGTGGTATGCTAATATGAAAGACCTTTGACCATCTGTCCAGAACTCCTGAATCTTTGGACATTCTATAAACAGTGAAGAAGGGTTCCTTTGTTATTAAGACATGTAGTACAAGTGTCTGGAATGTCGCCAGACATAAGTTTGACAGTGGTCATGTACATCCTCAATGTCCTCACTGTTTTCCTTGAAAAAGCAGTACCTCCTGAAAGAAAATATGCTCTTTTTTCCCAGCTGCATACCATCCTAAAAAAGAATTGCTAATAACCTACAGTTGACAAAGAATTAATAATAAATTGGTTTATTTTATATATCAAAGATTTAATCAGTTGTTTATCTGTGCACAATCACAAGATTAGTGTTGTGTAAAGAGGTTAAAGAGGTTGCAGACTGGGTAAGGGTTGGGTTTAGGGTGAGGGTTAGGTGGTTAAATGATAAGTATTTAATCATCCTGTTATTTGGAAAGTAAGATGAGGGGAGTATTTTGTTAGCAGTTTGCATTTTATGTTCCTGTCCCTTGCGGTAGCTTATGTAGTCTAATAAATGTAGATATAATGAAATAGTGAAGGCTGTAAGCAAATTGTCTCAACATTATGTGTTGGGCAAGTATTCTGATGGTTGGTCATAGGCTGTAGTGGGGCATTAACACATGTGTAAGGGAAACACATTGTAAATCTATGGAAATCATGGCTTTTGCGGTTTTAGTGTCACAGTAAATACTGAAGACCTATGAGATTCGTAGGGGAGGTCTGAGGACTGTGGCGGATGTGCTGTGAGGATGCAGTGGTCCTGCACTATCCTCTCAGGACTAGGGACCTCTTTCTGACACAAGATCACAAAGGCACAGTGTCTCTGGGGGGATACCTAGGGGACATCAGTACTCTGTACGCATATGATTGAACTATACACACACATTCACACACATTAGAGCCATTGTGCCATTGTGTCAGAGAGGATCTGATTCACTTTCAGATAAGGTTTCTTCAAGAGCAGGACTATTGTCTGTTCATTAGGCCCAACACAAACTAATGTAAAAAGATAAGAGATTAATAAATGATCACTGTTGCATTTGAAAGTATTGTGTGATTGACAGAACTGCCTGGTTAGTTACATCACATAATCATGATGCTAATATCTAGCAAAAGCTATTATGTAAGTGGACAGATATTGCAGATTCTCTACATGATTCTTAAGGTAGTGTTTACATTGTATAATATCTTGGAATAACTTGTTTATAATAATGACTAATATCACCATGAAGGCTTGGGGTTGTACTTTACTGTACCTTAATTATTTGCATACAAGGAATTTCCTGTTGACCTATATGAATGGCTCTTCTCCAGGATATATAAGAGAAGTGTTACAATGGATGAGTGAGTGAAGATCTAAGGCCCTGGATGTCTGACATGACGCTCTCATATAGGTCAGCAAGATCACATGACAGTTTGTCTCTTGTGTTCAACTAATGCCGGGAATGAGTGTCACCAGATGATTTAACCTAAGATGTTGTGTAACAGAGATGGTATAGGCCTTCCTTCAGGTTTTGTGTGTATCCAGCTGTGTATAGTTTCTTCTGTCATACTCGTTTTGTAAATTACTGAGGTAATATTTGACATGTGGTGAAACTGCATCTGTTTGTCAGTCTATCATGTGCATAAACGAGGGGGGTCAGGGGTAAAGTGCACAGCTTTTGGGACATGTCAATTACTATTGCTACATGCTAAATGTTGTCTATGACGGGATCGGCATCTCGGTAGCTGTCCAGTGTCATTCTATCTCATTCTGTCTGAAATTGCATTAAAAATGCAAAGGCTGTGTGGATTCTGAAAGTTTTGTATTCATAATAGTGACATTTTAGATGCATATAGAGGGGAAAACGCCCAGATATCAAAAATAAAAATTGGCAACATATCGGCCATCAGTTGACCCTAATACTAAATATCATTTATTTAAAAACCCATATCAGTTAATCTCATGGGTCACTGAGGGTCGCCAATGTGTTCAGGTTTTTGTTAGGCATAGGTGGCAACCCTAGACAAAACGAAATAGGTGTACAACTGGTAACCTTGGCTTACTGTGACCAAAGTTTGAATCTCATGTTAACTGTCTTTATCCTCCCATTTTATAAAATGTTATGTTAGTTCCTAAAACACATTAAACTTTCGGTTGCAAAGACATGAAACTCACCAAGTAACTCACTCTACCACTGATTTTGAGACAATGTCTTAAATTATTTACAAAGTCTATACAGTGGACTAACATGTTGCTAAAAGTACCTACCATGGGCTGCTGACCAGCTAACAGGCAAATAAAATAAAGTGAGTGGATGAACTGGACCAATCACAGCCCTTGTGATTGTGTGGTGTGTGTAATTGAGGAGGGCGCTGGTGGGTAGTATAACGTATGCGCCAGCATGATTAATATATCAAACCAAACTAAGACAAGCTATGGTGTCACCCATTATGTAGACTCCAAGAGACATTTCTGTTTGTGGATTTTCTATTAGAGTTGTGAAACATTAAACTGGTGAACTGGCATTAGAAACCGCATTATTCACATCTGCCAGGCATGATTCATGGGCTACTCTTATTCCCAGTCTGGCTAAGGTAGGCTCATGTACACAGCCGCCCAGCTTGATTTTCGCACTGATATTAATGGGCTTAGGCCACTGTGTACCTGGCTAGTTTCTATTCTGGCACCGGGAAAGCACTATTTCTTCCCCCTGCGCTGGTTGTCTTTATTCTGCTGTCATCTGTACAGATCACCCCTTAAGCAGCACATCAAATTACGCTCTCTGTTTCAAAACAGCTCAGACGGATGCAATTAATTTGTCCAACCATCATCTGGAGGCTAAGCTTAAAGTAGGAAGGTTGTAAAAGCCTTTGTGAGTGAGTGTTTGTATCCGCCTGTCTTTATTTGTGATGTACCGTGCTTCATCTGAAACATGATGAAATAACAGTAGGAAGCACAGAAATTTTTATTTACTGTAATGCCAGTGTGCATCAGTTAGTGGAAACACTCAATGTTTAGTTTTTGCCAGACATTGTTGGAGTACTGCATTATTTTCTTCTTGTGTGCTAGTCAAACCACTCTAAGAAATAAGGCACTGGATTTGTGCTTGATCAAAGAATGTTAAACTCTATGGCTAACAAATGCTTACACACAGATTCATAAAGACCCTCTTATGTCATGAGAGTAACACACAATCATGTGTATATTACCTCACTGGGTGAAGCGTCTAGGATGGTATGGACGTAGATGTGATGATTGATGATAGTGATAGTTACTTCCTGACTATGCTTGTCTTGACTCTCCTTTCACAAAGGGTTTAGGCAGGAAGAACAGTGCCTAGGGCAAAAAAAAAAACATCAAATTCTGGAGAGCAACAGCTCTCGAGCCCTCAGGTCAACAACAGGAAGAAAATCTTTCCTTTTTCCATCTTTAAAAAAATGCATTATATAGCTAAAATAGTGTGTGTGTGTGTGTGTGTGTGTCACACGGACAATCACACGGAACAGTGAGGAATGCTTCTGCCAGCTCCAGAACTCCAGAAGACGACCACATGGGACACACAATCTCAAGTTTAAAAAAAAAACAAACAAAAAAACAAAAACACACACACAAGGGCGACCACATGGGACACATATTCTCAAGTTAAAAAAACACACACACACACACAAGGGAATAGACAGAGGACGTAACGCCACGGTAACAAAAGTGGTCAATAGAAACTCAGTAACTGGTTGTTTTGTTGTACTGTTGCCTTTGGACAGCAAAGGTGAGGTGTCAGGTGGTTAAGTTAGCTACGGGGGAGAGGGCAATGTTATCGTAGAAGCTGACAACTACAGAAGGGGGTTTTCACAAAGTATCATGTTGAAAACATGGCCTGCTTTTGAAAATGATTTAGTCATATCCTCTCCTATTCTATCAATTTTTCATTACAGAGGTTAAAATAGGTGGACCACAATAATGTTATCAGAAGACAAAGAGAAGAAGAGACTTAATGAGATCATTGGCTGTGGTGACTCAGTCTGATGCAATAGTGGCGAATTGGAATTGAATGACAGAGCTTCAAGTCCCATGGATAAATATGAGTACAAAAAAGACACTCACAGCTGTCTAAATGACCCTTCATTTGGAGGTGGAATAAAAATGCCTTGACGAAAATCAACTAATTTCAAACATTTCACAAAGACATCCACTGTAGTAGACTGTTTTGAATACACATTTAACAAATATAAATACAAAAGAGTTACATTAAACTGCATGGTACACTCAAAAGTTCTAACTTTTCAATATAAATCCCTCCTTGTAATTATCCCACGGCTGGCTGAGGCACACACAGGATTGTGGGTATTTCACTGCTTCTGAGAGTGGTCCAGTAGGAGAGTCTGCTGGGATTCAGGACTCAGTACTGGTTCTGTTCTCCAGCGGGTACAGCCCTCTGAGTTTGCGCTGCAGCTCAGCCTTGGCCAGGTCTGCTGAGAGACTCTTGGCCATGCGCTCGGTGGTGCGTTTCATGTCTTGGGCTGCCTCTATGGCCTTGTCCAGGGTCCTACTGATGTCCTCATCCTGGGGAGGAGCAAGAGGAACATCAGAACATCTCACACAAGCAAGCCTCATACTCTGCAATGGCTTTGACAGTGAAATACAATGCAATGGTTTCTTCATGCTTCTTGGTTTCTTTTATAAACAGACGGATAACACTTCACTTATATTTTTATTGTATTACATAGAGCAAAGTGATTAGAGGGCCTTGTGTAATGGCAAGATCTCTCACTAGCCAATTCCTTGGGCTTTTAGTCAAAGAACGAATAACATCTCACTATGGCATTACAACCAGTTTAAAAAGACACGTTGCAGAGGAAAGTTGACCAGGTTTTGGAGTGGTGTGTCAGATGTAGGCATCACTTGCCTTGCAGCTCCTGTGTTTGCTCCTGGAGCTCCGAGGCCTGGGGGAGGAGAGGGGTGAGGCCAGGGCCCACTGGTGAAAGGCAGAGCTGGGCAGGAGGGCTGAGTCCGACTGAGTAGAGCGCCTCCTTTGGAGCGGAATGGACTGGGACTGGCCTTCTAGCACTTTGAATCTGAAATAATGTAAGAGATATCACAGTAACTGAAATGAATATACCAAGGGAGAATAATAACTCATATTTATTAATTTACTAAGGTATATTCTGTTCGATGCTTTGTTAGACGGGGTGACATAGGCCTGTGTGCTCTTTTTTTTGACACGCCATGTTTGCAACACACTGCCGCAAAAAAGTACAGCAAGAAGTCTCAAGACTATTTCTTGCCTGTCTTTCACATTTGGTGCCTTTCTTTTATGCATAAATGCTTTTCACTTTTGGTCAAGTCTAGTCAAGTATGGACGAATAGGAGGGGAGTGGAATACAAAAGTTTATAGTACCCAGCTGGAAGACTGCAGGAAGAGGCACAATTGACCTGTCGAAGGGGCCTCTGCAGTGGCTGTGCTGAGAATGTAAGTTCCCTGTTCTTCACAAACACATCATCCCTCCCTTCAGCTGCAAGAGAAGAACAAAACGCATTTACAAAGAATATCACAAACTGTACTGTGCAGTATTAAAGCATCATAGAGATCATTTTACCTCGTGGCAAGTAGTTGGTGTGGTGGGGCTGTCTCTGACTACTGTCTCTGGAGGAGTCAAAGAAGAGCAGTTCTGGGGACCACTGTCTATCTCCTGAATATGAAGAAGACACACTTATATAAACATTAACAGTTACAAATGGTACAGTAACTTCAAAAATGAAAAAAAAAAGAGTGAAAGAAAAATCCTGTGAAAAAAGTGTCTTGTGATGCTATCCCATACCAAGCCAAAAATGTATAATTAATATGTCATAAGCATACAATTACAATTAAGTTATGTTGAGTACTTGAGTACTTAATTCAGTGCATCAGCTGGGGAATTAATACACTCAGGTAACTCAGTCAGAAAAAGGTAAAGTGCAGCACACAAGGTCCGTGTGTCCTATCAGAGGACCCAGTATGAAACACCAGTCTGACCAGTGGACGAGCTCATCTGGGATTTTCTCTGTGGGCTCAGGAAGCCTGACGTGCCGCTGAGTGACTTTTGCAGACTCCCACTGAGGTCTGAGCCCCCACTGTCTGTACCTGGGGCCCCACAACCAACACACACACACACACACACACACACACACACACACACAAAAGGATAATGTTACAATACTCACTGCACACTGCTTTAGACATGCTTTCTGCTTGTCTACTGTGGTAAGTACACAAGCCATTCAATTAGGTTACACAAGGAGGTCATTTTTAGCATTCCTCTATAATGGACTATTTCCTCCTGCTGTCCCTTCTGTGTTACGTTTCATCAAGTGAGAGTTCCCTGAGACTTAACTGACCAATGGTCATTCACCTTAAGACATCATATTCTCCAATGATAGTACTGGTGTTTCCCACAAAGACTTGTTGGGGTTTCACTTACAGAAAACTGCTACACAATAGGACACTCATATTTATTACCTCCGCCAAGGAGGTTATGTTTTTGCCAGTGTTTGTTTGTCTGTCTGTGAGCAAGATAACTCGAAAAGTAATGCACGGATTTGGATGAAATTTTCAGACAACGTGGATATTAAGACAACGAATGTATGATAAAATTTTGGTGGTGATCTGCCACACAGCCTGGAATTTATATCAGGCCGGTGACCTTATATCACCTAGGTGGAGGTCTGTGCATTCCGAGTGCTTTTCTAGTTTTTGAGTTTAACTGTGTTTGTAATCTAACGACAGTTTACTGATAAATTGTTCAATTATAAAAATAGTGCCTTGATACAAAGACATACTAAAGCTTTACCAGTCTGTTGTTGGTTAGAAGTGTGTTAAGTGTGACAATACATTTCTTGAAAAAGTAATGAGTTTACCTTTGTTCTTACTTGGCTCCATATCTGATGAGATCCAGTCATCTACCTTGGGGGAACCTGAATTGGGCTTTGGGCATCTGCTTCAAAATAAGATTTAAAAAATGTTGATCATTATCCACCAAATGTATCTGAGTTCTCTCCACAAGTTTTTGTACAACCTTTTGAAGCCATAATGCTTGTTGTATTGCATACCTGTTTGAGCTGTGTACTGAATGAAGCTGTGTGCTTCTTGAACTACATGCATACTACTGTCAGACAATATGCTGTCTGAAGCTGTGTGCTTGTTGTACCTGCTGGAGCTGTGCCGGTGATGAGGCCTAGGCCTGCCCTTGGGCCTCCTCTCCTGCCTGGGCCGGGTTTGTGAGGCCTGGGCCACTTGCCTGGAGAAGTGTGGCAGGTGGGAGAGGCGCTCCTCCAGCTCTCTCTTCAGGTTTGCCACTTCACACTGCAGGGCCAGAATGGCCTCACTGGGGGACAGACAACTACTCAATGAGACTTATTGTTTTTACTAAGTAGGCCAAACTACATAGCTGATGAAGTCTGAGATGACTGAAGTAACCTATAGACATTAAAGGGGAACACCAGCACATTTATCTTTTATTTTATTATTACGCTACAAAGATACCTTCTCGGGGCAGACAACATTGATCATTTCTCCCCTACAGACAGTAAAGACCTCGAACAATAGAACCCTAGGTTGAAGCGTGCCAGTTTTCCACTATAAGCAAAAAGTAAAATAAAATCTGTCCCACAGTATAAATCTAAACAACATTTTATTTCAGATGTAACAAAAAACTGTTTGAGGTATGGAGCTGCCATGACACGGCTGGCAGAGGTGCGTTCGGGGCAGGACAATTCTGCTCTAGGCAAGCTCACCTGTGGCAGGAACAGACAGGAGGCCGAGTTTCTCTGGGTGGCAGGTTCCCAGCTCCAACACTGGCAGGTACACGTGAGAAGCTGGACAGGCGGCCCTCACTGGTCAACTGACTGAGCCGTTCAGAGGCAAGAGCGCCACCCTCTGGAGGGACACACAGCATTTGTTTAACATCATAAAAAACATTCATCATACTTATGGCACAAATTACTTTGAACTAAGGCCCTGTTTACACGTATCTAGATATTTTTGTAAATGGATATTTTTATATCCAATTGGGTCTCTCGTTTACATGTAAACAGGGTTATAGCCACCTGGATGCATGTAAATGCAATTAAAAAAATAAACTGATAAAAATATCTAAATACATGTAAACAGGACCTAAGTATCAATTATGTTTGGTAACAATTTGACAGCTGTTATGAATAGATAAGAAAAACAATGGGAAGAGCAGTATTACAGGTAACAGATCAGTTAACTATACAGTAATGACACAATCAGCAACTGTGCAACCCTTTTTTCCTTCATTCCATACTCATCGTCCTGCCCTCTTCATACCTTTTAGAGGGCTCACCACACCCTCATGTGTTATTGGCCTGTTCTCTTGGCAGCTGTTCAGCCATTGGTTGGTTCCAGTGATACGGAGCGGCTGAGGACGAATGAGGGTCGCCGGGGCTATCGCAGTGATGGTGGTTTGTAGTAGGGAGGCGGACGCTTCGCTGTCCGAGCCGCTCATGCTGAGGGGACTGCAGGGGTTTAAGGAGAGCTGCAGCCTGCAGGACAACACATCAGTCTCATTTATCTAGGGAGGACATTCATTCATTCATTCAGTCACAGACTCGCTTATTCAAGCACTGACCTAATCACTCATTTATTTACTAATATATTCATCAGTGTATTGGTTACAAATTAATGCTATTCACTCAAAAATGAACCAAGTTTGCACACTCTCTCTCCTTGAGTTTAAGTGAAGATGGCATTGTTAGCACTACTCCAAGCACACCACATGGACCCAAATTTGTCATGATTTGTCCTCTAGCATTCAGCTATCCATCAGCCCAGTAATTTCCACCATTACCAATGATAACAGAAATGGGCTGTGTTGGCAGGATGAGATCCAGGTAAACAGAGGAGTCATTGTGTTTGCATGACCCAGGATAAAAGTCACGTGCACGTGGACCCTCTGTCTGTGAGTGTGTGTCTGTGTGTGTGATAATGGGCCACGTGTGTCTCTCTATCTGCAGGAATGTGTGCTAGTGTGTCAGTGGGAGTCAGCCTGAACACTGAAGTGTATTCCTAAACATTTCTTGCAAGTCTAGTTTGAGAAATGATATGTACTGGTAATGTATAGCGTGCTTTGCATGCCATAAACTGTAGTTAATTCGTATAAGGGGGTACACATATTTTTGTTTACATATAATAATTTCATGTCAGTATGTGCTTGGGAGTCTTAATCTGTGTGTGTATGAGTGTGTATGTGTGTATACCTTTCTGTGTGTGACTGTGGTTGAGACTGTTCTGAGGTAGGCCTGCTCAGGTCAGTGCTTCCAAACCCGCTGTCTATCTCTGGACTCACAGTCTTCTAGAATATTCAGACACAATATCAGCATCACTCACATTGGTTAGTCAGTTGAAATATGCACTTTCAATTGTTCCACTTACCAAAACATGGGGCAATGATACTAAAGGCTATTGTTGTGTGTTTGTGTTAACTTCCTAGCTGTGTTGCTTTGCATGTAGCGTCATAACCATCATTATATGCAAGCTTACGTAACTCAGTTAAACTATACTGCTGTTTACCCATGCATTGCCTCACATGCTGAGGTGTACATTACCTGTATGGAGCTCAGAGCATGGTCCAGGGGGTCTTGAATGTTTCCATTTGAGTAGGACAGAGCTCCACCTGGTGGCCTCCTGCTCAACTCACACACAGATTCAAGTGGCTGCTTCAAACTAGGGCTGTGGATGGAGATGGGACAAGGATGATAGATGGAAAAACAACACCAAGTGCAGCATCTTCAATCTAACCATCATTAACAATACTCAAGTGTTCAAATCATTAGTCAGCATGTTTTCAGAGTGTAAATAACTGATGCATCTGGTAAGCACAGAACCATCTGTTTTGGTCCACAACACCCGCTGAATTAGCCAACAGGACAGCAGAAGAGTTACTCATGTATTTTCACATGCACTTGATCATGCAGTTTGCTTCAATATGTTTGATTACTAAGTTTAGAGGACAAAAAATGCTGTGAACATATTCTCTGTAGTATATGCACTTTCTTATATGCAAAGCAAATGCACCTTTAATCACCAACTTTCTTTTATCTTTTTGTGGTATCGTATAATGCCATACAGAGTCATGCAAACACATGCAAAACCTCTGAGGGTTACTCTACAAGCTAAGAACAATCCTGCGAGAGTCATTCAGGTCCTTACCCCACTAAGCCCCATAGTCTGTCCTCAGTCACAGAGCATACGGAAGATGCCAGAAATGTGCTGTGGTCTTCTGCCGCCACTGGAGCAGACAGGCTCTCCTCCTCTTCTTCAGGAGGGGCATGTGTGCACACCAGCCTCTCCAGGGATGTGTCTGAACACCTGAGAAGAGCACAGGCGGCTTGGAAGAGACAGAGCTAGGGCACGGGCCATTCTCGTCACGAGTGAAACATACACCACCTCTGTCCCAGTAACCCTATCGCCCCACGGGAAGAGCCGACGTGTGCCTGCTAACAGGGCACATGCGCTCAGTTTTCAACAGCAGTAAACATCCTCACCAATATCAGTCGTGGCACCTGAAAGCTCACTGATAGGCACTGGAGACTCTATTCATGACACAAAAATTTTCACAAAATGTAATACTTTTCTATGTTTACTAAACCCTATTCACCTGCTTATTTTCCATGGTTTACCCCTTGTGCTTCCAGGAAAATAAACCTACAGAGCTGATAATAAGGACAAACAGAGCTGCTAATCAGGACAATAAGATTCTGTTAAGGTACGATAAGGTTCTGCTCCCTTTGGTTTAATATACTTATCAAATGTATGTGTACTACAAGTTCCTTCAGATTAATGCATCTGCAGTGCAAAGTGAACAGATGAAATAGAAAGTTGTATTAACTAATGAATGTTAAAACTGAACAGTGCAGCTAAATGTGTGTTACCCCAAAAAACAGTTCACTGAGTGATATGTACAGCTCCTCCATCTTTCAAGGTTAAAGTAACTGTTCGTACTGCAGACTGATGCTGCTGTCTCCTGTGATGTTCAGTGATGAAGTGGCTGATGTTTGTCCATCTCCAACGATTCCATTCTCTTGCACATGTTTGTCAACACTCCTGGAGAAGCAGGGCTCCATCTCCTGGAACATGACACCACCAGGACGAGGCTCACAGCAATCCACAAACAAGCAGCTCTACTCAGCTTCCCAGCTTTCAATCATGCATGCAACACCACAATAAAAAAGCCTACAATGTGAAACCTAGATGAGTGAGAAAATGTTAGTGATGTTAAAAGACAGGTGAGCTCAGTCAAGAGACAGGATGTGAGGAGCCATGCAGGCAGGTGAGTGGGGTTACCTCATGCAGTGGTGGCTGGGGTGAGGGCAGTGCAGGGGTAGAAGTCGAGGGCGGAGGGGAGAAGCTCTGACAGACGTTAGTGTCTATCTGCTCTTTAATGTCCTCCAGGAGCATACCTATCCTGAATATCTCCCCCTCCACCTGCCTTTTAACACAGCCATGCACACAAGACACCCCACTGAGATCCAGAGCTGCCTATAGAACTCTTATTATGAATGCCATTGAGATCACAGCACGCCTAAAATACTGCATTGCTAATTGCTGATAGTCACAAAGGCTTCTGATGATCAGTCAGGGACATCTAAGCAGCAGGAGGTTTTCATTTGCTTTTGTTGACATGTTGTTATTGATCAGTGAACATTCACATTAACAGGATAGAACTGAGCCAGGTTCATGTGTTAATCCTTCCTTACCTGTCTGGATCAAACTCCCCTGTGTTTTTGGCAATCCCCATGTAGTTTTGCATCTCCAGAGCCCTGTGCTCCTCCTTCTTAGCCATGTAATTCCTCTCCAGGTGATCCTGGGCGTCCATCATACTTTTAAAGACCTGAAACAATACCATAATCGTGTTCATTTTACTATCTACCACATGTCTGTGAGTTACTGAGAACCGAGGACAATAAAACAGATTATTTAGAACCAGCACAGTTTATTCAAATGAAGTAGCAAAAATGAAATCACCATTTGTTGTTCCTCTACACTTATAGACATTGCACCGACTCCAGTCTTGAACTCTGCAACCTGTGGAAAGCCCCAAAACAAATGTATTTATTAAATAATGCAGAACAAAGTCCTGGTCAATTTCAATTTAACTCAGTGTTTTTAATCTATTGTTTTACCTTATCCCCAAACTGACTAATAATAGCCATTAGTTCACCAGTCATTTTTTCCCCTTCACTTTGTTCTTTTGTGATAATGGGAGGAGGGGATGTGCTTTGTTCAGTGGCTTTGGTAAAATCCTTATCAGACCCTAGAGGAAAACAGATGTTTAGTATAATATGGCAACAAAGATGCTGACTTTAGCTGTCTCTAAACCAGACTCAGTGTTGACCGCTGCTTTTAAATGTTTCCATTTTGTGATTCAGTAAAGATTTAAAGTAATTTCTTCTGAGAACTTCTAAGCCAAGTGTTTAAGAGTTCTGCACTATGTTCAGCTGTGGTGATGTCATAATATGTTCCTTATGCAAGTACCCCAAACACATCACTCTTGGTGTGGCACACCATGAAAGATACATGAGTCATAGAAAGAGAACATGGTCCAACTTTAGGCTCACACAGACTCTGCTTGAGCGTACCGAAGCCTCTTCTCAAGTTTCTGTTATGAAGGCTACAGCCATGTATGTAACATGGACCTCATGTTATCTGACACGCCAGCCTTCCTCAGCACAGTTTCCAATTGTATGTCATTTGTTGTCTAGGATACGGTACAGCATGTCAAATAGAGTGGACCCTACCTATCACACTGAGGAAGAGGAAGGAAGGAGAAGAGATGTCATGCCTTTTTGATGAGGCTGGGTGGACCTCTTGGTATCTTCAGTTTCACTTGAATTTATCCCAACTCCTATGATGTCTTCTTGTTTATCACAGCAGCTTGTATGAAGAGAAGGTTCACTGTGTGCAAGGACCTATTCATGGAAGTGTCACATTACACAAAAGCATTATACTGATGAATTAATGAGGTCATATCAGAGTCAAAAAGTTAGATATATTACAATATTACAATATCCAATACAATATTACAGTATTGCTTGACGTATACCATGTTAAAAATCTATTTTTACAACTAAGTGTCTATCACAGATGCTATGAAGAGAGATGCTCTGTTACATTTGTAGCTTTTTCCCTTCCAATTTCATCAAATGAGAGAAGCTCTTTACAGCATATACAGTATTAGCCATTTTTGTGTATACAGGTCATAATGCAAAATAATGTAAAGATGGCAGTGTAGATTTACATTAAGACTCATCATTACAGGTAAAATGTGAGCAGTCCTGCTTGCCTGCATGTGCTGCATAGACCCCTGAAACTCCTTCTCTTTGAAGACAAACAGGTTTTCAGGAGGCAGTATGGTGTCCTCCAGTACTCTGCTGATAACGTTCATGGTAGCCATATTGGAGGCAGAAGACTTAGCCAGCATTCCTGGGGAGGACTGGACCCTAAGGATGCCTGGAGAGGGGCACACAGACCTTGCCGCACTGCTGGCTTTGGGGAATTTGACCTTGGGGGCCACCTTGGAAAAGTCGGGTAGAGGATAGTGCACCTGTCCTTGTCCATATTTCAATTCACTGAAGGACCTTGTCCTAACAAGACTGTAACTTTGGATCGAGTCCTCTGCTTTAGGTGGCTGAGGGCTGCTAGATCTATGACTCTCTGGGAAATGTTCGCTCTCTGCTCCAGAGCTTCTCTCTGACTCTGGGCCCACTTGACTGTTGAGTGACTTCTCTTCCTCTTGCCCTGACACAAGTGGGCTGCTAACCCCACTCATGACGTCCTCCTCACGTTGGCCATCAGCCCTGTCTCCATTACTGTGACTACACTCAGCCTCTCTATGGTGAGGGATAAGCTGTGACACCATGCTCACCACCGTGTCATCCATGCTCTCCATCAAGGAAACATCTGGAAGCGTCTCGGCGTCTATGAACTCAGTGGCGTTCAGCAATTGCTCTTGTGTGAAGTGCCGCAGCAGGAGGTCTGAGATCACAGGTTTTTCTGATGTGGGAACAGCCTCCTTTGGCTCTCTTTGATCAGAAGGCTGCTCTTTGCAACCGGTACTGTTTACAAGAGCAGCATCAACTCCAGAATTGGGCAACTCACTGACCATAATGTCAGGCTCTTTTAAGCTGAAAGCACACTGAATATTTGAATCTGTGGCTGTTTTTCCAGCTACATTTGCACAGTTGTCCACTGTGTTCTCCTTTTTAACAGAAGTCTTTTCATCGAGAGCACCTGGTTTTACCAGGTCACCGTCGTATGGAAGATCCTCTTGGTCTTCGTCACTGGTGTTTGCATGATCATCATCGCACCCCCACATCTGCTTACTCTTGGGGCTCATGGGAGTTTGCCCTGCTGTTTGAGACAAATGTGTTGTGGTGTCTTTAATTCTATTGCTGCCTGTCACAGAGCCAGATGCACCACTGGTGGTGACACTAGTTTCTGAAACTTCCTCATCCTCCTCATCTGAACTGGCCAGTTCTGTGTTTTCTTATATGAAAAAAAGAGAAAGATCTGTCAGGTGTTTAGGACCAACCAAAGACTAACCAAGAAGAACCCTGACAAACAAAAAAGGCTTTGACAGTGAGAAACAAAAGCTAAATATTTGATTTTATTCAAATGTCTGTCAATTATTTGATCAAAACACAACAAAGTGAGATGAAAGAACAGATCCTACCGCTAGTTTTGACGCTGGTCTCTGACACTTCTGAGTCTTGATTGAGACAGATGGTGAAAGAGCCTGGCTGCAGGTCACTGAAATGCAGGCTGTCATCGTCACTTATGTCCACAAATATACTCTGCTGAATGCATCTCTCCCACAAGACTGAGGAAGGCCTTTCCTTGTCAGCCTCTGCCTCATCATCAATGTTTTCCGGTGCTTCTTCCATGCGTTGGCCAGGGGTATTGAAGGAGGAGACTGTAACTGAACCTAATACTTTGGATTTGTGATGTGGTTCTTCAGGAGTTGGTCTATTCATATCTTAGCAACAGAGAAAAGCAAACAGAATTCGGATGAGAAATAATGGCAGTTACTGAGGGATATGCATTGTTCTCTGACGGCAGCGTAAAATGCTGATAATGTCTGTGGTCTCTCCAAAGCAACCCTGAGTGAGTGCCACTCTTTAGAATAGGCTCGTAAGCTAAGGTATTAAATTTAATGGTGTCTTGGCATATGGCACTTTAAAGAGTCATATAGTCAGCCAGTGTAACAGAGAGACATAGTTACAATGTTTGTTTACATCGAAATGAATTCACTCTAACTTAGGCCTCACATATAAAGTCTTTTGTTTACCACAGTACATCTTTTAGCATACTAATGAGAAAGTAGGCTACCCATGCAGTTGCAATGTCATATACAGCCAGTCCACTTACTTTAAAGCAGTTTTATGGAACTTCATGTCCAGAACATCTTCGTGACAACTATGTTGCCAGCACGCATTTCATGCAATGACCAAAGTAGACGAGCATTTTATTCTGCTAAGTTATACTCGTCTAAAGCCACAGGTGTCCCTACTGTTTCTCACATCAATAATAAAGTATGCTTAAGCGCTGAGCGTCTGGACAAGACATGGGATAGGTAAAGAAATCCGGGGAGGAGTTTGGTTGCCTAGGTAACGACATCATTCAACTTCTCAGTTTTGATCAAAGATTTTGGAGCGCTCTAGAATCTGATTTCAACGTTCGATGTGTAATTGCAGAAATTTTATGAAAGAAAGGTGTAGCTTGTCATACTCCAGATACAGTGTAATATCCCTCTGTATTTGCAGTCATTGAGATAGTGCATTCAAATTTGATTGGCCAGCAGGCAGTTTTTTTCAAAGGCGTGGTTATCTTTGAATTATTCGACCTGATTGGTTGGTAGAATAACAACAGAGCCTACCCCACCCCTTGGGCAACGTTGGTCTTTTCTATCGAAGTGTATCGTTAGCAAAAAAGTTTTGAGAATTAATTACACAACGATACAATAAATAGCACTTTACGTAAGCGATCGTCTCAGTGCTACTGTTTTAGTGTGAGGGAAATAATCGACAAAAATAAAGCGTGTAACATCTGGAGGACCTTATGCTGTTGAAGTACACAGTGGGAAGCTCCGGAAGGTGTAGTTAACGTTAACGTCTTGTAAGTAACATTAACGTTAGCATATTACTGACCCCTGGTAGAGGGACGAGACAAGAGCTCTTTAGGCGAAGTTAGCTTATGTTGAAAAGTAAATAAAGTTCAATTGAAAATTTTATTAATGTTACCTTGTAAGCAGCAGCAAACGTCTTAATTTTTTTCAAGGAATACATGGCATTGAAAAGCAAATGTTGTGGCAAAGATTGCATTATTTTATGACGTGGTGGTTATGCACAAATTGAAGGCAGCAATCAGTGTAAACATTTATGAAGTTAATGACTGTTTATTTTTTAAGTTATCAACCGGTGTAGGCCTATATATTTTTGCAAAGGTTTAAGATCCGAAATGTCCATTGAGCTTTCTGGTAACGCTAGCACAGTTAAGTGATGCTTGCTACAATTTCCATAGTTTGCATTCTGAAGTAACTGGAACGTTAGGTTAGTGGTCTCTCTAATGTTCAATAATACTATTGCTAACTTTCCTGAACCCTGAGTCAAGGTCTCTGAAGTTTTGACAGACTTCACAGGGCTGCATCTAACGTGAACTATTCAAAAAGCTTTTCTGGCATGACTTCCTCTACAGCCCAATTTACGGTTTTGTTTTTTTTAAGGAGAGAAAGAAAAGCAACAACAGAGAACGCACGCTGCATTGTTACTTCAGGTTAGTTTATTTTTTGCTTGTTTGTTTGGTTGCTTGTGTGGACATTGCTTTGGGTCCTTTCTTACACTGTGAAAGTCTCAATTGACAAACACAGACTCGAGCTAACGTTACACCCAGTGCTGAGAGCTTTTGCATTACTGATGAATTCTGCCTCTACGTTATCAGTGAGTATGATTATGGTTATGACTTTGCTAAGAAGGTCGCTCCCTTAAAAGCAGTTACAACAAGGCCACTCGAAGTATATTCCCATGGGTCTTCCATTTTCCCACTCTTCTTCTACACTAAATTTAAATGTGAATCATTGGACTTATTGGAATTGTTGTTCTTGTTTATCAGGTACCCTCTTGTGAGACAGTTTGGGCTTTTGTCAAAAAAGAGTGTCATCATAGAGTATGGCTGAACCAAAGCAGAAAAAAGAGGTCATGATTTATTATTTTTCTCAGTGGCAATGCTGGCTTTGGTCCAGCTTTGTTTAGGCAGTTAGTGATCTGGCCCATTTCATGTCCCATCTTGTCAGCACAGTGTAGCTCATTTGATTCAGTTGAGTAATTGTGTCCCCGGCAAAACCACCTCAGCCAGTTTGTAAGTGTCCTTTTGTTACACTACTGCCATTGCCCCGACTGTTGGTTTATTGGGTGTGTGCTTACTCACCTTTACCAGCCTAAACAAACAACATCCCTTTGACTCATGGTTGTTGTCGTGTCGGAAATGGATAACCTCTATGGAGGATACAGGTACACTGAAGACTTAAAGCCTATATTAATCCACATGTGCTTGACTTGCAAATCACCCCTGGAAATGTGACTTTTAATCATCAAAAATCTGGCATTTTATATGCTGTCATAGCACAGAATCAGTCACCAACACACCCCAGAGATGTGGCAGGCCTATCCCTTTTGTGTGTTGACACTGAATGGGTGTGTCAAATGAATCTGGGTTTTGTCCTGTGCTGCCTTGAGTGAATATAGCCTAGGCTAAAAGTTAAAGTTTCTAAGCATAGTCCAGTCACTCCATGTGGAGTTAATTATGAGCCATGACGTTATTGGGTGAACTGGGTTTTTCTGAGTTTCCCGGATGCCAAATCCTCCAGCCACTAGGACAGTAAAGGGTCTTAAGCGTATGGATTAGGAAATGTATGACACATCAGACTAATCATTTTGGTGTCAAGATATTTAAACTGTGTTGACAGTAAACCAAAATTGATTCAGTATGAGACTGCTCTGAGCTTTCAGTGTTTGTTAACATTAAATAAAACTTTAGTCTGATTGAATATCACTAGCTCAGACACAATGTAGGCAGACTGACTATTTATATAAGTATTGGTTTAATCTTTCCCTTTTAACTTTGTTCATCTTTAGTTTTTGATTGATGTTTCCCCCTGGGGTTAGAAATAAAAAGGTTTTCCCAAGCTTTTAAGTCCCATATTCTTGTATTTTGTGCTTCACTTGCTCCTAATCGCATCACTTACTCTCCCTTTCAGGGAGCAGAACAATTGTTGCTTTTATAGAGCCAACAATTAGGTCATTAGCAGTGGTTATGTGGTGAAGCATTAGCCTACAATATGGCAGGCTAATGCACCTTCAATGCTATCTCTCGCTGGAGTCATCTCATGCCTAGATACATAGTGTGGATTCTGACGCACACACACACACACACACACACACACACACATATGCACACACTCTCACAGCTGCCTGCCTTCACTCTGCTTATTCACGCTGCTTGGTGGGTGTTGCCATGGCATTGTGCGCTCAGAATGAGGCTTTCCAACACAGCATCTTGTGTTCTCTTTACAGAGAGCTGCGGAAGAGGGAATAAAAAGCACTAAACACACACCAGCGCTTAAGCCACGGGAGTGTGAAGAACCGGCACTTTTTTTGGGGCTCCTCTTCTCAGCGATAGCACTGTCGAAGGACACATCTGTGGCAATACAGGGAACCCATTAAACCCTGACTTGCAAAAGTTAACCAATGTTACTTTATCTGGACCACCCAGCAGGTCTTTTTTTGTATGTCTTTTTTCCATTTGCCTTCCTTGCCTTCCTGGCACATGTCTGACCAGTTCTTCAGATCGTCTTTGGGATACCAGCTTTTATTATGCCCCTCAATGGATGTCAATGGCTCTATGGTTAGCATGCGAAGTGACTCCTCACATGTGCGCTACAGGTAGGCATGCAGATGTGTTTGGTCTTCTTGTGCTTTGTGTTTTAAACCCATTAACCCATGAACAAATCACACCGATAACAATGTGATGACATGAAACAATATGCAAGAGTACAGTATATAAAAGTATAACTGTTCACACCTATCTCAAGGGATTTAGGCATGGCAAAGCTTTGTTCTGAAGTAAACTTGAAGGAAATTCTGAAGTGTTCTGTTCAGTCACAATTTAGAATAAAAAAGTCAGCTGTTGCCAGCCACCATGGTTATGGTGAAGTGTGCTTATTGGAGTGGCTCATATGGAGTGGCCATCTGGTTGCTGTGATGGGGCAGCACCAGGTTCTCTTCAGTGGGGTTTCACTGAGGGGTCTCTCTCTCTGCTCTCTCCATTTTTAATGTCCCACTCAAATATTTATGATTATTTCCCTTTGGGTTTTTCATTTGTTCTGCACTCTAATGCAAACATCTGTTCCTCTTGAGTCATGTTAATTAGACTTGGTTATTTAAACATTGGCTCACAATTGGATTGTGATTCAAAGTGGTTATCCAGGATGGTATTTATTTGGTATTATCTATGGGTTTGGTATTGAAATGTAGATAATTGGGATGATTACTTTTCAGTAGGCCTGTCATAAGATTGTTTTGATGTTTCACTGAGATAACCAGAGTTAATTCGGTTGCTGTAAGAGAAGTGGACTTCCATAGTGTAAATTGTCTTAACCAAGGATCCATTTTTATTTAGACATTCTTGTAGCAAATGCATTTGAACATGTTTTATGAAGATTGCATTGTCTCCTCTTTCACTCAAAAACAAACATTAAGCATGAGACAATTCTTTGTAGTGTGTGTAATCACACACACAGAGAGAGAGAGAGGAGTAATTGCAGGTGACGGGTGGAGGGGAAAGGGTCATCTTAGATTATCCCCCGAAATGCTGACAGCTCAGCTCTCCCCAAATCCCTCTCCTGCCCTCTCAACAACAATGATGCTGCCTGTGAAGGTCAGCTCCATTCTGATCCCTCAATTAGCAGACAACAGATTCTGACTTTGTTCGTTTTAAGCATTGTTTTGTATAAATATACATAAACATGCGCTCTTCGGTTCAGTTGGAGTGAGCAGTAAAGGGTGGGCAGTTGTGCTTGGTGTCTTAAAATCAAATGCACCGACAGGCCTTGGTATGTCTGTGCACGAGAGCAGTTGTGCTGGACTGCCGTCTCAGTGGAAGCTGTCCCTCGCCACCTCCAGGGAGACATCCGCAGACCAGTGGGGCTGTGGCTTCAAAGGCCCCGACACGCTTTAGATGCCTCGCAGGTGCCCAGGCTGCTTTAGTTGTGTCCAGCCAGATGACAAAAGGTAGGGTCCTAGTGGTAGTCATTAGCCCACCAAAGTAAGCCAAGGCAAACCCTGTTGTTTACCTGTGATGTTTTTGTCTTGTCTTGATGTGCAGCCGCCAAATGCCCAAGCAGTTTGCTTATTAATCTAATTGAAAAATACCAGCCTTTGTTTTTTTCCCTCCTGTAAGCTTAATCCTCAGAAAAGCCTGTAGCTCATTAGCTGTGTTGTGGTATGTCTGTCTTCACAGTCCGTTGAGTGTCCACGCATTTATCTGTAGTTTTCCTAAAGAACATTGGCGCACTGTTTTGTTTTCTTCTGCTTGTTGCCTCAAACAGTACAGTATTCTCATGATCATCCTTCTCTGCTTTTGCCTTGTTGGCAGCTCCTATAGCAAAGCTTATTGGAATCATCTCTAAAATTCAGCATTCAGGCTTTGTGTTACTCTTGTGTTACTCATATGTCACAGTGGAGTTAGCTCTAGAGTCAGGGAAATGCTGTATGCTGGGTTACATTCCCTCTGCTGGGTTGCCCCCACTTGCCAACCAAGCTGTAACCAAGTAGTATTTTGTGTTACTGGATTGGACAACAATTCAATAACAAATGTAAGAACAGTTTTTTAAACACAGTATATTTTTTAACAGTTTTTTACAGTTTGTATTGTCAAAATGCAGTTAGTTTGTTAGCTTTAGACAAAACGACAAAAGATTTATGGTAGCCCAGCTTGAACGATGAATTCTGCTAATGGTTAACATGTTTAGGCTACTGAAGGCTCAGGAGGTCAAGGCTAGATTGGATTTACTGCAGACAGAGGACTTGGAGCCTGATTTATAGTACAAAAAAGCTGTGCCTGAACAATATGATATATATCACATCAGGTTGCACAAAAGGAAGGCTACAGTCTGCCAGTTTTTTTTTTTTTTTTTTTTAAAGAAACACATTTCACATTTTTATGACTTGCCTACAAACTATTTTGTTTCTAGATGTGCTTAGCTGGTGGTTAGAATGCTTTAACTGGTTGAGGAATTCAGTCTTAGCCTCAAATGTTGTCCTTATGTTGTACTGAAGGAGGCAAGGCGTCAGGCAAGGAAATGCTTCATTTGGGCTCCTCAGGAAGGCTAGCCTGTCATTTGGGTTCGCCTGTGGTGTACAGGAAACTTACAAGACTAGACCCTAAGAATATGCTAAAATAGCATGCAGCACAAACTTACTATGATTAGGAGGCGGTGTTGTTTTCGAAACTTTCTCTCTTTTTTTTGAGTGTGGTTTAAGTGCAGAAGTTACAGGAAGAAATGGCACTCCATGTGGTTTTGTTTTGGGAGTAGCCTTCTCAAGCCAACATAGCATGCAGACTTGACAAATGACCCTAAGATTGCCCAGTGGATGAGCCTCTACACTGTTGAAGGCCAGACCTTTAAATTTAAATCCACTGCACGCATGACATGCAGCAAATACCATGAATATGTAGCGAAGGCCAGATCTCAATTTTTTTTTTACTGTTATAGATATGTTATGTGCCTGTCTATAATTGAATTTGGAGGAGTCTCTCATTGAGCTGCTGTTTTTAAGTATCAGATGGAATGTGGAATCTGAATTTCTTGTTGTTAGGGTTAGGGATGGTCAGATAAAACAGTATACCAGCCGTTGATATTCAGGTCTTCCAGTGTGATTCCCAACTATAAAGGTGCACTTAGCTGGCTTCACAAATCTGGATCCTGCAGGGCGACCTTAACCCCACCTAGAAGTTCCCTAAACCCTTCCTTCAGGCCTGACATTCTTTACTTTAAAGGAAGGAATTGTGCGCCACTGAAGCCACATGTCTAGGTCCCACCCTGTCTTCCAGTGCAAGGTTCAAAGTGTTAAAGTTCTTAGTCTTTGCTTAGACCATGGCTATCATACAGCCCTGGCTGGTGCCTTGTTGTACTTGTATAGCTAGAGCTAACTGTGGGAAAATCTAGAGGGTGGAAACGATTACAACAGTAACGGCAGTTAAACATTTTTTTTTTGTCCTCAACCTAAATGCCTCTTGGAGGCAGGGATTGAGTCAGACTGCGAGTGTTTGCCTAAGAGTGCAGGGAAATCAAATGCTGATGCAAGCTGCTGGCAGGTTTATCCTCTCTTGCTTTCGTTTAATTTTTGACAAGCTTTTAGTCCCTGGAGGACCAGTGTTAGGTGCAGGCTATTTAGAACAGTATCGTTTGCTGTTTGGTGTTTGTGAGCTGGGGTTGACCATGGCTCTTTCCTGTGTCTGTCCTCCTCTCCTCTCCAGGATGGAGGCCTCCTGCCTAGAGCTGGCCCTGGAGGGGGAACGCCTCTGCAAGCTGGGAGACTATCTCGCCGGGGTCTCCTTCTTTGAGGCGGCTATCCAGGTGGGCACGGAGGACCTGCAGGTGCTCAGTGCCGTCTACAGCCAGTTGGGAAATGCCTACTTCCACTTGCAGGACTATGCCAAGGCACTAGAGTTCCACCACCACGACCTCACCTTAACCAGGTCAGTCACCTATCCCTGTAAAGTAGGATGGGGACTAACAATATGTTAATAGCTGTTAGCCAGGTCATGTGTTTGATTTTCAGCAGCAGCCCCTGACAGGACTTTATTTTTTTTCCACAGCTGAACTTGCCATTGTTTAGCTTCCTCTGTCAAACATTAAGTCATATACATTTTTAAATGACACTTCCGCTATTATGGTTAAAGTTGGTTTTATAGATAATGATGTAGCATCTACACTGAATTATACTGCTTTGGAGGAAAGTGTCTGCACAGTCCCATAACCTTAAACCTAACCAATGTCTTTGTCATCTAAGAGGGAATGTATTGCATCTCGTCAAATAGGGCAGGAGAAAAGAAACACTTAAGCTATTTACGACCAGAACAGACATTAAAAAACACGCCCATATAAATACAATACAGTCAGTTAATGAAATTAACTGAGAAGGAACATTTCCTTCTGTTGTGTGCTTCTCTCAGGACCATAGGCGATCAGTTGGGCGAAGCCAAGGCTAGTGGAAATCTTGGGAACACTTTGAAGGCGCTTGGCCGCTTTGATGAAGCCGTTGTTTGTTGTCAGAGGCACTTGGATATAGCCCGGGACCTGAACGATAAGGTGGGGAATTCCGTCTCTTTATCCTTGAACGTATGGAATGTTGAGAAGGATTTACAAGTGCTAACTGCCGAAATGAAAGGGGATTCTGAGCTTATTTCTAAACCCTGTTGTAATGAATGACTAGATACTCTTTGGGACTCCATTTTTAAAGTCCCTGCCTGCTGGAAGTTTTAAATGCTATTTGTTTGCTGTGAAGATAGATTTGCTTAAAATGCCCTGGGGACTATTTTGCACTCTGTTGTTCAGCTAAAACTCAGCACGGTCTGTCAGTTAGCAAATAATGAAACTTCCATAACTTCCACAGCCAATCCTGTTAACCACTTGTTGTGTACTGTATTCCACATATAGGTGTAAGGTCAGATACCATTGCAGGTTCTTCATGGAAAAAATCAATTTCCTTTCAGGAGCTGAAAGAGGTTATTTTCAGACCAAAAGCTTCCTGGCGTGCCATGTGCAAGGTGTGGTCCACCCCGTGTTTTTGTTTTCTCTAAGAGTGTTTGCTTTCTTCTCCTGGCAGGTTAGCAAGGCCAGAGCACTTTATAACTTTGGGAATGTGTACCATGCTAAGGGGAAGAGTATCTGCTGGAGTGGGGCTGACCCAGGAGATTTCCCGGAGGAGGTCATGACAGCACTTAGAAAAGCTGCAGATTACTATGAGTGAGTCCCAAGACTCTGTGTGTGTGTGTCACACTAACTCTAATTTAAGTGTTAAATTAAATTCTGATTTGTGTACAGTCTTGGCGTACACATATGTATGCTTCAGTTCGTTGTGTGAATCAGCTAACATGATGACTGCAATGACGGCATTTTGAAATCTAGGTCTGTATGTGTAAACTTGTGCCATGTCCTTATGTTGCCTGTGGTGATTGAATGGTGCAGTGAAAACCTGGCGATTGTGAAGGAGCTCGGAGACCGGGCTGCCCAGGGACGGACCTATGGTAACCTCGGTAACACGCACTACCTGTTGGGAAATTTCCGGAAAGCAGTGGCGTACCATGAGCAGGTGAGCATTGAATGGGGTTTTTAAGATTTGGGCCAACAGTAATCACTTGCTGTGAGGAAGTAATACCAACCTTCCCACTTTAAGCAGCTTGCCTTTTAAGGCATGTTGTGAAAATGATAAACTTCTGATCAATAGCTAAGTTTAAGATTTACTATAATGAACACTTATTGCACATCCACTGCAAGCAGCACAGGTACCAACCCATAATATGCCCCTATATGCGTCAATAACCTTGGCCAGAGGCAATATGTTTTAGGGTTGTACAACCATACATCCCAGTTTGTGAATATTTCATGAATGCTTCAAATTTGGCACAAAAAGTTCAATTGAACTCATTAGATGTTGGAGGTCAGAGGTCAAGGTTCTGAGTTAATCTGACCATATCTATACTGTATCTCATTCTTGTGAATGCGGTGTCTAAAGGATACACCTAAAAGAGGCATGCACCTACCTAAAGACAGAAACCTGAACGTGCACTTTAGTGTCAAACTAAGAATGCGTTGAGGCTTCAGTGGTTCACAATCAGGTGGATTTTAATCGGAGCGGCACTGTTTGTGCTTTGCCTTTATGTCTGCACAGCGTCTGCTCATAGCAAAGGAGTTTGGTGACCGGGCAGCACAGAGACGGGCCTGCTGCAACCTGGGCAATGCTTTCGTCTTCCTGGGGGAATTTGAATTGGCAGCGGAACACTACAAGTGAGCCAGACATTCATTCATCACCCTCGAAATGAGATTTTCTGCCTCTAGCCACCTGGCTGAGAAAACAAACAAAACGCTCTTCTGCTCTTCTGTTTTTGCCTTTAAAAGCCACTGTCTCTCTAACAAATGTGGGTGGGGTGGGTGGGGTTGGGTGGGGTGGGGTGGGGTGGGGTGGGGTGGTGGTAGCGTAGTGGTTAAGGAACCTGGCTAGCGTGTAAGTAGCCTGAAAAGTTGTGGGTTCGAATCCCAGCTGCCACCGTTGTGCCCTTGAGCAAGGCACTTAACCCTAAGTTGCTCTAGGGGAGACTGGCCCTGAACAATTGATAGTTGATGAGTTGTAAGTCGCTTTGGATAAAAGCGTCTGCTAAATGCATAAATGTAAATGTAAATGTAGTGTTCACTGTTGACTCTGTATCCACCTATAGCCCACTCTCCAGATGTGTACTAACCTTATTGTTTAGAGTGCTCTGTAGTAGCTTAAACCTAGGTCAATGGGTGTGGGTGCTGGAAAGTCATTTCCTCATAATGCTAAGTTTAGCTGAGCTGTTGAGCAGAGTTGGATTCTTTCCCTCTTCATAGGGACAGAAATACCCAGACAAAGTAAATGTGTCAATGTAATTAGAGAGGTGGCACTATTATAAACACAGTGATCTTTGTGTTCATGTCATGGTCTATTTATACGGGAGTGCCTTTCCAGCAGTGATGAAAAAGGACAAGACAGTCAACAACTTGAAGCTGTAAAGTCACTCTGTCTGAGGATGTGTGTGTGTTGTGGGTGTGTAATTAGGAAGGCGCTGCAGTTGGCTCGGCAGCTGAAAGACCGGGCGGTGGAGGCTCAGGCCTGTTACAGCCTTGGAAACACTTACACCCTCCTGCATGACTATGAGAGGGCCATCGACTACCACCTCAAACACCTCATCATTGCACAGGACCTGAACGACAGGTGACACACTCCTGCACACACACACACACACACCTATTTCCATCTCCACACATCTTTTAGGACTTATGAATTCCATCTATAAATTTATCTATATTAATTTATACCAACATGGTTGTGCTGTTTGTTTCAATCAATGTGTGTGTTTGTTCCTGTAGGATCGGGGAAGGCCGGGCATGTTGGAGTTTAGGGAATGCACACACAGCCTTGGGAAATCATGATCAAGCCATGCACTTTGCAGAGAAACATCTAGAAATCTGCAAAGAGGTAGTGTAGAATTTCCACATTACACAAAGATAAAAATTCCAGATTATACACAGCTCTTTACTGTTTGTGCATTGTACAGTATATGAAGACTGATCTAATGCATTTCATTCCTTAGCAAGGATTGTCAGACATTATCACTGGTTGTGTTTGCTTGTCTCTAATCAGTCGTGGTTTGTGTTCACTCCAGACCGGGGACCGTAGTGGAGAGCTGACAGCCCGTATGAACGTGTCTGACCTGCAGATGGTGCTGGGTCTGAGTTACAGCACCAATAACTCCATCCTGTCTGAGAACAAAGAGATTGACTACAACCGAGCGGGTAAGAGACTCGGAGTGGCTTATTTCTTTACGTCCATATGCTTTCATCTGTCTGTAACTCTTCAAGTAAGTATTTGGTAATGCTAATGTTGAACACACACACACACACACACACACACACACACACCCCCACACACACACAAGAAACATCCATCCTCTTTCATGGTGCAGTGTTCTTCCATGTGTAAGCATTCAGATGAGTTGATGAGTTGTTGGATGGACATGTTGTTGAATAGTCAGATCAGGTCCAAGGCTCTGATCAGAGCTCCAAGGGCTCTGAATTACATTTGTCTTTTCTTTGATACTCTTTCTATTTCTATTATACTTTCATAGCACTTTAATAGGCTATATTCTCTCATAATTGCCTTAGAGCATAATTGTGATCATGCTGTAATATGGCAATTTGTAGATGGTAGAGTTGGTGAGTAATTTGTTATTTTGTATTGGTAAGAAACAACAGGCCTATTTCATATTTGGTTTAAAATAATCTGTTCATTTTGGGGGGTCTTGATTCAGTTGTCTAAATTGTATGGTTTTTTTTCTTTTAGGGGCACGGCCAAGAATGAGCAGGCGTCACAGCATGGAGAACCTGGAGCTGATGAAACTAACTCCTGACAAGATCAATGTAAGCTCTGCCAGTGTTACGATTTTGTTTTTGAATAACTTAGATGATTGGTGACATCAACTGCTTTGTCAATGCAAGATCTCTCATGCCCCCTTCACATCACTGGAGTTGGACACCACACACCTTTTAACTGCAGCTCTCAATAGAGAGGGGAGAAATGGCGGTGAATCTATAGTTCATGTAACTTGCAGTGTAACCTGTATTGAACCGTCTGTCACACTTACACGCTTTTCTGTTGTGTTTGGCCGTTGGAAAATGTGAAATAGTCAGATTATGCTGACATTGAAGCGTTTTTAATCAGTGTTTATGATATAACCATAGCAACGGACTCTACCGTTGGCGGTGTCGGATCCGAAACTGTTGGCCAAGTTTAGAATTTTTGAGCGTATCTGGAGCCCTGTCGGATTTGCACCACACTCGTACCACACACGCTCTCTGTAGCCTCATAGGACATGAATAACTTCTGGGAGTTTGGTAGTCTGCTGCATCTACAGACTCCAGGCATGCTAAAGTGAAGGCGGCATGACCTGTGTTTAAACGTCTGTTTGGTGTAGAATCTCCTCATGCAACAAGGGTAGTTGCTTGTGATCAGCTTCTTGTTGCATCTTCATCTCCAGTGTGTTGTGGTTCATGACTTGCATACCACTTGCCCACAGGGACAGAAATGGACCAGTGACATCCTAACCAAGCCATCGAAGCCCAGCCTGTCCAAGTCCTCTTCCAGGCTCTTCTTTGTGAACCGCTTCAGGGGGAAGAAGCACAAGAGCGGCTCCACTAAAGTCCTGCAGGACAGCAGCAACACTCTGGACACCACACAGGGCCCTGGGCCTCAGAAGGTGACCCACTTAGGCCTGATCTGTGTCACCACTTTGATTTTCACAAGAGGTCCCACAAGGCTGTAGGCTTTTGTTGAACAGCTGAGGGGCATTGTCAGGCGCAATGCGTAGCTGAGCGTATTGCTTTTCTATAATGGTTTATGGTTTCATAAAATGAAGACACTATTGATAAATGTAATACATTATTCATAGATAATCCTTCCTTCACCAATAAATATTTCCTCTAGCATTCAAGCAAGGCAGAAATGCAGCAACTAGTTATCAGTTTTAGAGAAAGATTTTATAGTTTGTGTCACTGCTATCTTCTCATATGGTCTCAGTGTCTCTAATAAAGACTGCTGAGGCTGTTGAATATGCCCATTCAAATTAAACCATGAAGACCAAGACTAAATCAATCGCAAGCTTCTTTCATACTTTGTCCTATCCGATTAAAGAATGACCTCACATCCAGTTGCTCTGTGCCTAATGTGCTATCCTTTGCTTAGACGTTACATATTGGTGCTCATGAGTGCTTGTCTTGGCCTTCAGAGGGCGAGTGTGGACACTCTGGGAGACGAGAGCTTCTTTGACCTGCTGAGCCGTTTCCAGAGCAACCGCATGGACGACCAGCGCTGCACCATCCAGGACAGGAAGAGCAGCGCCTCTGTGCCCTCCAGCCCCTCACGAACACCACCCACCGGCATGAAGAAATGTGAGCTGCCTTTCTCTCCAGGGCACCATTTGTCTAGTTTAGTGTAGACATTTACAGTTACGTTTAAGCATTTAGCAGACGCTTTTATCCATAAGTGACGATCAAGTTACATTGCAGACGAAAACCTTAGAAGGAATACCACTAGTTAGGAACAGGAGACTGACAAAAGGTGCAGAGGTAAAGTCAAGTGCAGAAGGAAATAGTGCAGTGGTGGGTGGAAGGGGTGGGGAAGTACACATGTAGACTTCAATTTTACCGCAGCTTCAACTGTAAGCAACACTAACAGTGATTAACGAATATTTCTACACAGCCTTCTCAGAGGCATCTCCGGGCCAGGAGCCATTCTTCAGCTTGGTGGCAAGCGCTCAGGGCCGTCGCCTCGATGACCAGCGGGCAGGCACAGGTGGCAGCCTGCCAGGCCTGCGGCTGACGCAGCACAGGAGCCAAGCCGTGCTCAACCAACTGATGGCCAGCGCGGATAACAACGAACCCGACGACCAGTTCTTCGACATGCTGGTCAAATGCCAGGTAAAGAGTGACCTTGGGTACTAAGGAGAAAAACCTCTCGGAATACAGATCTCATCTTATGTTTTTGATTCAGCGCTGATTTTCTAAGTGTATGCAAATGTTTTCTCACTTATTCTTTGTGCTTTCAGCAGGTCCAGGAACTTGAGCAGATAACAAAGCAGTAGCAAACTATTTATGTTTAACGTTTGAAAAAAAAAAAAAAAGAAGAAGACTTCAGGAAATATAACTGATGTCCGCTCTGTTGTGTTTTAAATAATAGCATCAGAAGAGTCCAAGCATTTTGAAATATAGCTAGGAGCTAGAAAAGAAAAAAAGCCAAAAAAATCCCATTTAGCCAAATCCCAAAAATCCATATAGCTGAAAGTGGGTGGAGGGAATGTCTGTGTATGTGTACACATGTTTCCCTTTATTCCACTATACTAACAAAACATTATTGAATTATTTATGTCTCAGCGCTGACCTTACTCATCCCCAGTGTCCCTGACCTCCATGTCTGTCTCCTTTCCCAGGGCTCTCGTCTGGATGACCAGCGGTGTGCCCCACCGCCTCCCCCCAGCAAAGGCCCCACAGTGCCCGACGAGGACTTCTTCAGCCTGATTATGCGCTCCCAGGCCAAGCGCATGGACGAGCAGCGGGTCACCCTCCCTGCCAGTGCCAGCTGCCACCAGCTGTAGTGCCATGCCATCCCTCGCCCCTGCCGCCCTGACTTGGCACATCACAGACTACTCATACTCTACAGCACATGTGTGTCTGTACTGGATGTGCGTGTAAGATGATGATGGCCAAAGAGTTGAGCTCAATTTTATTTCAGTGCTACAGGAAGTCCAGGAAACTAACTGAATGTAGACTGGAAAATGGCTGTTTTTGTCAAAACGGCACAATTTTTCAAAACTCAGGTTCCATCTCTCTCGATTTCTGAGCAAATAGTACTGTACTGAAAGAGTGTTTGGGGAAATTGGTCAGTCAGTTTCTATATATATATTTTAGTTTTTACATCAACTGCATAGTATTCCACTTTAACCCTTAGTGTATCTAAGTGTACATGATACATGACTGCAGTTTTGTGTATATTTATTTTATTTTGTTTTCCTGTCTTCCTTTCATGTTTAAGTGCATACTGCCATTTTATTTCTCCTTTAAGTTTTTTTTTTTTTAAATCCCCTCCAGATTGATTTATAGAGTTTAGAAAGGTACAGTTCTCTATGATTATATTTTTTTAATCGTCTGTATGTGTGTAAGCAGTGAGAGCATGAGGAAATTCTATTATATGTTTGATAAAAGAATGAACTCTGTAATATGTAGCAACCTGTTATCCTTTTGTACCTAACGTTTGGAAGTGCACGAGGAATAAAGCCTCATTTGTGTAAAAACTCTGTGGTTTACATGCACATTTTATTTGTTTGTGCTATGTACATTCTAATTAACAACTTCACATATCAAATTAATTTCTATAGTTGTTTATTGCATAGTTATTATCACATCTTTACATTACCTCCTGAGTCTAGAGCCAGTGTGTTATGGCACTGCTCAATGTCTTTTAAAACAGAATTGTATGTTCACAGTGGGGTGTTAAATATTTGAGGTACTAAATATGATCTTTAAAATCCTCTCCAAGTCCTTTCCTGCATTTAATCCATTCGTGTTTACGCGTATCCAGCACACAGTAGGTCGTAAACAGTGTTCCTTGACTTTGGTATCCTTGACTTAGGTATCAATGCCTAGCTCAGACCGTCTGAGAGTACATAAATCTTTGGATGATTGGTTCTGGAGTTTGCCATGTTTGCTCTGGTCTCAGGAACTGAAACCCGAGCACTACAACATCCCTCACTGTCTGAGTCTGTCCCACCATCATCCTCTTCTCTCAGTAGGCATCCAGTGTCCTGAGAAGAAAAAAAAAAAAAACATAATAAGGCAAAAGTAGAGGCTGGTTATCATTGGTCCTGATACAGTGGGTGTCCACTAAACTGATTTACAGACTTTCTGAGTACCACACATTTTGATACAGGCTACAGCATTAAACATCTAAGAGGCCCTTCTAACACTTACATGTGCCCCTGCTGGAAGATTTGGTCTTTCACGATCGATTGATGCCCTTTGAACAGGTAGTTCTCTTTGAGTACTGACTAAGTCACCCTCAACATCAGAAGGGCTCTCTCCAGTACCCTCAATCTCCTCTGGTTCCTGTGGTATTTGCTGATGGCTCACATCTCCACCCTGTTCTCCCCACAACTCAGGAGTCTGGGTGGCAGCATCTGTTACAGGAGTTGCCATCTTGTCCCCCCTCCGTCGGATGGCCCAGATTCTTTGTGTAAAACACCTGGACAGCCATTGCAGAATCTGATTAGAGTAGAATGCAAATGGTAAATTTGCAGAAAGTGACAGAAAAGTAAACAGAATTTGAAGTTTTATAGACTTACGAGAATAATGAGGACGCCAAGCAGAAGAGTCAGAACGATTTTCAGTAAGTCGTCAGTCGATGCATGCTTTAACATCATCACTATGGGGGGCCATAACCCAAAGCCCTTGTAGCACTTTGCGCATGGATCATCCTAACATAAGAAAAAAAAACCCACTTTGGCTTGTGTGAGTATGCTTATGCACAATGGAGCCAGCATAAAATCTAGGATTGTGACAAAGTGATCAGCTGAATTTTCAATTTCTCAATCAATTCTGAATGGTAATATTAATCCAGACGAAAGTAACAATTATTATAACCAGACGCCGTCTGATTTTCTTACCCCTCCTCTCATGCTCTGAGATACGGAATCGTACCGCAGCATATCTGTGTAATCAACCCACTCATCGTCTTCCTCGGCTGAAAGAACTGTAGGTAAGGTTGTTAGCAGCCCTATTAATATATTTTCAAGCATATTTTTTGCATATTAATATGGCGATAAAGCTTTTCTGTTAGAAAGCTTTCTGACACGAAACTGAAAGTGTTTAAAAATAACCTCCGTTTAACATTGACTTCCTCTTCCCGTTTGCAAAGGTTACGCAAAGGGTTCTCAAAGTGGGTGCCGCGGTCGTCCAGGGGTGCCAATGGGTGGCCCTTACACTTTGTGTAAATTAATTACAAAATAAAGGTAATAGTAATCAGTTACATTACTTTGAAAATGTGTTATTAAATTAGTTACTTTCAGGAAATATTCAGAATTATAATTTTAGTTACATCTGAATATCCTCTGCAGAAACATTGGCTATATGTTTAATAATAGTAGTTATGTTTTGCCGTTTTTTTTCTTGCGCTCAACTGCCTCCATTTACTGCTGAAAGTCTGATACTATTCTATTGGTTCTCTATCATGTTTGAATTGGCAATACCAACCACTTGCTGCAGGATCTACATCTTACAAGTGCAGAGTTGAGGTGTTTAAGTCCAACACTGCTGTGGCTGTGTTGAGTGAGTTTGAAAGGATTTTGACAGCAGTGTTGAGTAATGCTGTAAGGTTAATCCTTCCAAGTTTCAGAAACTGAAAATGGTTGACAGCTGGCGTCCATTCAAAATGTAGAAGAGTAATCGAAAAGTAATCAAATGTAATTCCTTACATTACTTTGTTAATGTAATTGAAATAGTTGCACTACTATTACATTCAGATAAGGTAATTGTAACACATTACATTTCCAAAGTAACTTTCCCAACACTGCTAATAATTTATTTGCATGCATTTTACTTATCACAGCAATGTGGTGAAGTTTCTGTTAGCAAATGTCCTTTGACAATAAACTGTAGTGTTTAAAAATAACTTAAACTCATGTTCTTGGCAAGGCTATGAATCCTCATCATGTTCCCAAGGCAAGTCCAATCAAACTAAGAAGATAGAACTGCTGTCTGGGTGAAAAGATATTTGTGTATGTTAGAATATTGTATTTGTGAACCACTTTCTATCCATCCTTGAATATGAATAAAGTAACATCCTTAATAAGCTTGACATTTAATGCCCACTGTCAAAATATTGATATCTGAAACTTCGAACAAGTCAAAGAAAATGAAAAAATCTAAAAAAAACCAAACAAAATTGGCGATTGGCTCTCAGTGTGGGGTAGGCCCAACTAGTAGAGAATACAGACATGGGGTGTGATGGACATAGGGATATTAGTCTCTTTTGTGCCTTTTATTAAGACGGTTATTATTGTTGTTGACAATAAGGAATACACACCTCATAACAAAACAGCCACATGCCAGCAAAGAGCAGATCCACGGGAGTGTGAGAAAAATGTAATGAGGATTCATTGTGCAAAAAATATTTTAATGTCATTATTATTTTTCTGGGCTGAGGGAAGATACCTGGGGCTTGATCCCACCCTCACACAGTGGGGAATGCAAGTAAGTCTGAGGACCACCAGTGTACTAGGTGCATTCCTCAATAACACAACTTCAATCAGTGGGGAGTGACAGAAAGACCTTTTACTCCAACATTACAGCAGCAGTCACACTTTGCACATGTTGTTGCTTTTTTCATTATAAAAAAGCTAACAAGGTAAAACTACAAGAAATTATAATGTACATCAAAATAAAATAATAAATATGAATTAGTTCACTGATTAGTAAATCATTTTGTTAAAATAAATGACTGTACATGAAGCAATAATATTAACTTAAATATAATGTGCATTTTAAAAATATTAGTTTTTTGGAAAAAGTGCAACATTAACATAACATCAGGCCACTAATACATAAAAAAATCAATATAAAAATCAGAATGACATGCTTCTCAGACAAAATTGTTCCCTTTAAAAAGACAACGGCCATGAGTGACCCAGTTACATTTCTTCAATGCCACTACACTGTATGCTGCATGACACCATAACAAGATAGAACAGACAAATTTCGACAACATGTATCCTATGAGCCTTGAATTTTTGTAATATTTAATCTAAACCCCAAGGTTCACATTGCATACACATATCTGTGGAAATGCAAATGCAAGCAAGCCAGGTCAAAGGGCACAATGATGGCTGCCACAGGACATTAGTTGACAGTTATCCAACAGTTACAGAATGCTGCAGATTTTTGACACATTCATATTTTACAAAAGCAGATCAAATTATTCAGACAGCAAAGAGTGTCTGTTTGCAAGTTTCAAATAATATTTCAGCAACTTTAAGAGGCAGCCTAGATGCTATCTAACTATGGCTCTGATCTGGCTGCTCCAGAATCAGCATCTATCTTGGAACATTTTTGTCTCTGTACCTAACTGTGCACTTCATCATGGTTAATAAGTCTGCAGTACTTGACACTTGATCTTCATGTAATAGCAGCTTCAAACATGCTCCAGTATAAGCACTATGGAATCAGGAAGGAATGCCAAAGTGTTCATGTCATGCTTCAAAAGATTTTGTACTGCGTCTATGCTATCCTATGGAACGAGTGAGAAGAGGGACTTGCTGTCTTTTGTACAGACAACTTGAAGTGTTTACAGGAGTTTTACAAGTTGACTGTGCTCTAACAGACGTAAGAGGATGTTGCTGTATAGATACACAAGAACTCCTGTCTACAGACACACACACACACACACACACACACACACACACACACACACACACACATACTTTTCACAGATCATTTTATCATTATTAGTAAAGCTTTCTGAATGGATAAAAGTGGGACCTAATACAAAAGGCACCAACTGAGCGACATTTGAGCTAAAGCATCTACTGTCATTTCACTTCCCCCCCCCCAGTAAAGCGGAATGTGGTGGATCACATCATTCAAAGACACTATGCAGAGGAGTTCACATTGAGAAAGTAGGAATGATTTTCACTTTCTGACAGAAAAGCTCTTTCCCTTTTAAGTATGTACATGGGCAGGAAACTTCTTAAGTCTTGTATATACAGTTTTGGGTCAAGAGAAGGTACATTATTTTTAGAAGCATTTCATGAGCGCATAGACTAATATAATAAATTAACACAAAAGATGCAGGAACTACAATACTGTACAGTGTACACATATCCTCACTTCCTTTTCTCTCTCTCTCTTCCTGTCTCTATCTTTCTCTCTCTCACACACACACACACACACACACACACACACACACACACACACACACGTACACAGATCCATATACACTGTGGCATACTGAACACATTCACCATTCACTCATTCTTCATGACACCCTCTGTCAGGAGCAAGAGGGATGTTGTGGAGCTGTGTACTTAGTTATCAGAGATCTTACATCTCCCCCTGGTGGCCAGAAGGCGTACTAGTCTGCTCTGCGCTGTGCTTGCGGTGTTTTTTCTCCTCCTAGGCACTGTGCGTCCACAGGGTGACCGTCCGGTCGGCAGAGGATGAGACGAAGGACAGGTCTTGTGTGTGCCACCTGCACTGGATCACCTTGTCCCGGTGCTGTCCCGCCAGAGTCAGGGGCAGCTGTTTAGTCAGGTCTCCTTCAGAGGATACAAACACAAACAACAACATTGACAAATGGCGAATCAACAAAATCAACTTTCAACCCACTAATATGGATGGATGCATGATAATCATTAATAGTGTCCAAAGTGTCCTTAGTTTTCATTAAAAACACATAAGACATGCACATAGACACACAGACACACACACACACGTGCACACACACAGGAACCTCTGTAGGTGGCTAGCCTTCAACCACTGTTGCCTCACCTTGCAGGTCTGTGACCATGACCTTGGTGTCGTATGAGCCGGTCAGCAGGTAGTGAGCTCCGGGGGAGAAGCGTACGGAGCGCACATCGCTGCTGTGGGGTTGGTACGTCTGCACCATGCGCCCCCCGCGGATGTCGTACAGCATACACGAGCTGTCCTCCTGCCCCGTCGCCAAGAGGCGCCCGCTGGGGTCCACAGCCACTGAGGCTACTGGGCTCCCTGTGGAGGCACCAAGGGCAGTTCAGTCAGGGTCAGCAGCTGCATTCACCTGTCGGGATCACCTGCCGCCTTGTTTTGTTTTTGTCATGCAATGATTGCGTGGCAAACATATTATTTTTACCTCAACTCACCACAAACCACTGAATGTCATGACCTTACCATGTCTCTATTGACTACATCTTGGCTAGTCTCTAGTCTCTGTGTCTCCAAATATGACTTAACCTTCTCGTTTCCCATCTCTATATCATTCCCTTCTGTCTTTGGAGTGTTACTGTAAACAACAGCATTTACAGTCAATGGTTTTTTTTTACTTATAAAGTGGCACCCACCTGAGCCGTGGAAGCCGGTGCCCACCACCCTCACACAGCTGGGCACCCTCAGGTCCCAGAACCTCACAGTTTTGTCCTGTGAGCCCGACGCAATCATCCAGCCACTCCAGGTGTACAGAGACAGGATGTGCCCTGAGAGGAAGACGCACAGATTATGGCAATGTGAGATGACAGTGTATGTGTATGTGAGTGTGTGTGTGCCTGTGTGCATGCTGTCCTCTGAACACGAGACTGTGTATGTGTGTGTTTGAGTGAGTATTTGCATGCCTGTGTGTCCACTGAGCGCGTGCAGGCCCTGTCCTCTCTGGCAGTCAGTAGTGTAGATGTTGCAGTCTCCAGCTCCAGCACTGATGAGGATGGCCCCCCCACTCTCCGGCCCCTCCATGAAGGCCAGGTCTCTGATGGTGCCGTCGTGCATGCTGAACTCAAGATCAGGGCCTACAAACACACACACACCACCACATCAATGTCCAGCCACTATGACAAACCAATAGCACTAAACTTCTAGGTGATGGAGTGGGATGAAGCTTCCTGCAAATAATGAAATGGTTGAAGAAAGTATCCTACACCGACATTCATTGTCTTCAATTTAACTGTGATGATTCTCAAAGCAACTTCTTTAGCAATATTGTTAGGCTTTGTTCTTAGTATTGATGTTTTGGCATGTTCCTATTGATATGGGCCAATTATTTTTGGTTTGTTTTCTTTACTCATCAGTGTTTATCATGATTATGAAACCGGTTATGTAGTTGCCCTGCAATATTGCTGAAAAAGTTGTCCCATACATCCAGGCCTGAATTTACACCTCACACCTCTCCCTTTGTCTAAGACGCACACACACACACACACACACACACACACACACACACACACACACACACACACACACACACACACACACACACACACACACACACACACACACACACCTGTGGCGTTGCAGGTCTCTGCGTTGAAGGGCAGCACTTTGACGTATTTGTCATTGGAGCCGGTAGCCAGCAGCTGTCCACAGGGGCTCCAGGCCACGCAGTAGATGGACCCTTTGTGGTGTTTATTCCTCTTGAAGCGAACCACTGGCGGCTTGGAGGCTCCTGACCCACTGTCATTCCCATTTAAATGGGCCCAAATTAGCAGATGGTATCTTCAGATACTTACAGTATAAATACAGTATACTGCATTGCACTGTGAACTGTGTCTGCATGTATGCTACCTGAGCAGGGAATAACTGGTATTTCCAGCATTACTAACTGCTATTTGTATTATGGGTGTTAACCAGAGATAAATAACATAAATAAGGCCTAAATGATGCAAAAACATGGGTAAAATCAGTTGTGAAATGACCTCAACACTTTATCTAACAACTGTACATTATAGTAAAGACATTTTATTACTGGGATCTTTCCCAGCAGTCTCCAAGCTGACCTGGTGTCCAGGACGTCTGGGTAGGCACACACACGCAGCGTTTTGGAGTTGGACCCGACGGCGTAGAGCGCCCCCGTAGGGTGGAAGGCGACGGCGCGCACCGCCTGAGTGTCCTCCAGTGTGTTGAGGGCTACAAACATGGCTTTGGCCTTCTCCCCCTGTGACACACGGACAGAGATGCGACCCACAGATGACCCCATGAGTCTGGCTTGACCATGAAATCTCACAACCCAACACACACAGCACCCATGTCCATGCTAAATCAGCACAACTCAACAGGCTTCCCACATTAATCCAGTACAATCAGAAAAACAGATAACTTTGACATGCATCCCCCCCTCTTTCTATCTCTGGCTTCTCTCTCACTCTCACACACTGCACATTCTTGCACTCTCTCTCTCTCTCACACACACACACACACACACACACACACACACACACACACAGTGGCAGAGTGTTAGCCCCATCTAATCTAAAAGACAAAATTAATCCCACACCCAGATTAGAATGCTACTACTACATAGAAATCTTGAATTTTCTGCCTAGTGACTAAGATGAGGATGTGAAAATTTGATTCTCTCTCAGTGTGCATGCATGCATGTGCGTGTAGATGCACATGTATGTTTCAGTTTCTGTGTTTACATGTGCATGGGAAAGAGAGAAGGAATGTGTGTGTGTGCGTGTCTTGAGTCAGCTGAGGCCAAGCAGCTTAGGCAAGTGCATGAATTAAAACCACACCAATGAGCTCCACAAACAGCTGTATTTCAGACACACCCTCGCCTCCTGTCAAAACAGGCTTATTGTCCGCCTCCCAACAAGAGTTTGAAGCTCACACACAGTCCTGTCTGCACACCTGATCCTACAGTCCAAAAGCCATGTACCTGGCAGTCATTATCTGAGCGACAGTTAAGCTGTGCTGAGCAGAGATTCCCAAAGAGTCTGTGAGAGATTAGCTACGCTGCTCTGTGCCTTGTCATCACTACAAACACTATCCTCAGCAGAGTGGCCTGAGAGAGGACTTCTGTGAGCTTAACTTGTGTCTACAGCCACTGCATGCTTGACACAAGGAAACTTATGAAATATTACATATTGAGAATTATGATAAGAGGAATAATGGCAATAATAACTCCCTTTCATAACTCACCTCTGAGCTCCTGGAAGGGGTGCTGGTGCCCCCCGAATCCTGCGGGCTTGAGCCAGGTTTTGACTTATCCCGCTGAACACTGGGTACAGAATAGAATGTTGAAAGTTGAGTAAATATATCGCCATTCTGCACTGGATACTTTTAGACATTTTACAACACTTATAAATGTGTTTGCACAGTATATATTATTCTGAGAAAATAAAATGCTATTCAACTAAAATGAAGGGCCCTTTTAACAGGAGACCTTTAAACAGTAAAGTAGCAGGTACAACCAGCATAACTGCTGGATTGATGGTGGCACAGGAGGCAGAGCAGTCGACCAGCCATCAGAGGTTTGCACAGCTCCTCCGGACCCTGTCAACGTGTCCTTGAGCATAACACTGTACTCCGTATTGCTCCCCATAAGAAGGCCTTGCATGGCAGCCTCTGTCATTGGTATATGAGTGTGTGTGTGTGTGTGTGTGTGAATGGTAGCCTCTGTCACTGGTGTATGAGTGTGAGTGTGTGTGAACGGTAGCCTCTGTAATTGGTGTATGAGTGTGAGTGTATGTGAATGGTAGCCTCTGTCACTGGTGTATGAGCGTGAGTGTGTGTGAATGGTAGCCTCTGTAATTGGTGTATGAGTGTGTGTGTGAATGGGTGAATGTGAGGCATCACACTGTAGCCTAGTGCTTTGGGTGCTCGGAGTAGTATAAAAAGCATTCTGAACTATAAATGCAGTCTATTTACCATCCATTCACCATAAATGTAACCCAAAAGAGGGTTACATGTACATGCAGGGCTACACAATCCCTCCACACTGAAGCATGCTGTATGTGCTTTGACCATGAAAGAGCAACTGCCTCTGTCTCATTATGTAATCTCTGGTGCTACACTTGGCATTCATGCATGATAATTCACATTACTAACGCTCTGATGACTATGCGCACATATGACTAACATTCTACATGCAAAATGTCATAAAAATAATAAATAAGGAATATAAATGTATACAGTGTGTACAGCTTTAACACCCATTTCATAGTATACAAATCTTTGTTTCATTGTTACAGAGTAAGAAATGCCCGCTGGGCAAGAGTCTGACCTTGGTGAGCGGACTGGGGACTGGCTGATGGGGGGAGCCCCTCGCCCCACGCCCGTGCCAGTCTTCTGAGGGGTGCTGCACACCACCACGTCCCCCTGGGAGCTGGAGGTGTCAGAGGGGGCGCTGATGCTGCCATTCTCCTGCTGGCCGTTGCACTGCTGGGTCAGGGCCTGCACATCCTCTCCCAGGTCGTCCATGCCCACGTTCAGCTCCTCCAGCTTCTGGATGGACCTGCAGACATGAAGGAACGCCAGCCAGCTTAGCTGCTGCTTAACTATCAACACCTGGGTTCATGTGTGTCTCCAAACAGATCTCGGATCATTTAGCAAAGCAGGATTCTTACACAATATGTCTGATGATGTAGGATGTATGAATATGTATGCAACTAAATTTCTTTTGAAGATTGAAGATTTGAAGATTCCAAGCCTCAAAAGAAGTCCAGTTGCCTAGCAACTTAGCGCTTATGATCCTCAGACAACAGGCAGGCATGTAAAGATGGTAAAGGGACGAAGAGGAACACTAACATCATGATGTTGAATCACACAGATCCCATGTCCTGACTCATCATGTCTTTCTTTTGGGATCACCACTAGAAACAAGCATTAGGTTCATACCAAATGAGGTCTTCATCAAAGACTTTTTTTCAGCCATATTCCAACAATTCAAACAGTTCCAGTGTGCTGACAATGGCACAATAGGAACAACACTTTTCCAAACTCTCCAGTCACAAGCAACAAAATGCAAAGCACACACACAGAAAACAAGGTCTGCCACAATCCAGCACTAAACATGAGACATGACATTCAGCATGTCCTTAAATGCCCTCTACTGAGCTCCACACACAGCAATAACACTGTGATTATCCACTCCACACTCTGACAGACAGAACAGGTGCATAGTGGGTGCGTAGATTCGTGGGTACAGGCTCAGCCTAGAGTAAACATGATCAGCTAAAAGACAAAGAGCGTGTAGGAAGGGAGGAGAAAAGGGACAGATGAGAGAAAAAAAGAGACATTTAAAGAGAAAGAGAGACAGAGAGAGAAAGAGTATGCTTGTGTGTGTACAGCTCCCTCCAGGGAGCTATTTACCATCACCCTGCCACACATACACACACAAACACACACACACACACACACACACACACACACACACACAGAGCACCATCTGGGGCTCCCTGTGAAGCTTTGTCCTCTCTCTCTTCACCTCATTCTTCCCTGCCCTGTGTTCTCTTCCCAAAGGATCCCTTATGGGACTCATAAAAGACACAGCTCATTATCATGCACACAGTAGCAGTAGAGAGTGTGTGTGTGTGTGTGTGTGTGTGTGTGTGTGTGTGTGTCTTGCAAGGTACCTACCCCCTTACCCCAGGGCACATTAAAACCACCTCTACACTGTGCCACTTCACTCTAACTCCACCTCACTTTGCCATAAGACAGATCATAAAGCTCATTATCATCTTATTTACTGACATAAGGTGCTCCCTGCCAGACTCTCTTGGGAGGACAAAGCCCCCTTGATCTCCCTCCCCCATCTGAATTATTTATTAGATGTGGCATTAATGCTTAAATTACTTGCTATAGCATTTCAAGAATCCCCTTTTGTCCGTGGTCTAACATATACTAGTACATCTTTGACCATTGTTAACTGTAATCCTACACTGCAACTCTAACTCTTTCTTAACTCATAATTTTTACTTTTTCTTAATTACAAAGTAATGATGGCTGTGTAATATCAACAGTGGCCCCACTCACTAGTGACCCTTAATCCTCTAAATATTGAAGGGCCAAAAGCATCTGACTGGATTTTGCACAGCTGAGGGTGGAAGAGTCCCAAATGTGAGACTCACTGTCAGTGAAGGCTGTGAGTCATTAGAGAGAAACTGACGCCAGGGGCTCCCTGCAGTGGGACGGAGGGGGAGGAAGAGGAGGAGGATGGGAAGGGGATGGGGGAGGGGAAGAGGGGATGCCTTAGACACTCTTCCAAAAGTCACCCTTATCTTCTCCTTTTACACTGTTTAGGTAGACGGGAGACAGATTCACTTCACTTGCTACAGCACAACCTGGTTTAGATAGGTTACCCCAGGGGGAAGGGCACAGGACTTTTAGTAGACTGACTCTCCACCTATAAAAAGCTCTGTGCGTGTGACTGCGAGTGCCCATGAATGCCGGCATGTTTGTATGTGTAAATGAGTGTGTGAGCGAGACTGTCTGTGTGTGTGTGTGTAAGTGCGCGCGCGTGTCTGTGTGTGAGCAGGGGTGATGACACCACCGTGGCTAAAGTTAGAAGGCCAGCTCAAAGGCAGAGAGGAGCTGGCTGTGAGCAGGAGCTGCTGAGATGACTCCAAGCAGTTCACCTCTGTTAGCCGTCAGTCACACTTTCAAGTCCAGTCCATAGCTTGACAAAGAAGGGGGAGAAAATAAACTTAACCTGTACCTGCCTTCACTTCACCTGTGGTGAAAACGTTGACATAACTTGTCAAGGTTTCATAAAAGTTGTTGTAGAGAGATGGAGGACTGACTGAACTGTGGAGGGACTGAACGATGAGGAAAAGACTGTCTGAATAAAAAGGTGTGTCTGTTTATCTTAAAGTTTATTTAATGAGTGGGCTAAACTGGTTTAAGGACTTTATGTCGCTTCAGGGCAACGTGGTAGGATGCACCTGAAAAAAGTGTTGGTGGGTTTTGAGTGGTGAAAGTACCACCTGTAAGATTGAGCTGTATTATATAGTATATATGATTATTGAAGTGAGGTTGTGCAATAGTGAAAATGTGAAAAACTAACCTATTAAGGTAGATCTTGGCCAGTTTAGACACCGACTTGTTGCTGAAGGTCAGTGTGAGGTTTTTAAATGGGGATCACTTTAGACACTGAGGAAGGACTTAGGACCAGTCACATCTGGCCCTCAGTGAGGTTTTGTTATGGGAAGCACATTAGACACTGACCTGTTGAGGAAGGTCTCGGTGAGGTTATGTTTGGCTGCAGGAGGGCTCTCCTGTTGCTGCACCCCTCCCTCCAGGAGCATCTGCTGGTAGAGCTGCCTCTGCTGCTGCTTCTGCTCCAGGTGCTGCTGGACACGCAGGCGGTGGCGGTAGTACTCCTCAAACTGCTCTGTGGAGTTACGCAGCTGGGACACACACACACACACACACACACACACACACACACACACACACACACACACACAGACTTAAACATTTGCTTTGACTGCCGTAGTAATAATTTTAGATAAGAGGTGCTGAGAAGGGAGATATGGTGTAACTACATGAAGTTGTATTTAATAAGGCTGTAAAGGCATACTGCTGTACAAAAAACAAACAAAAAAAAGAATAAATTAGCTTTGTCTTTCTGTCCTGCTGCTGCTGTGTGTAAACTACACACACTAGTGCATGCTGACCAGCAATGGTGACCTCCTTATGTTCAGCCCCCACCAGACTGTTTGGTCAGACATCAACCCAATGCTGGCAAGAGCTAGGAGTTCTCAAGAGAGCTTGGCAACTAAGAAAGGTCAGCTTGCTGAGAGTGTAGGACATTCCCATGTCCCCATAAAGCTCCTAGGAAAGGACCTCTGAAGTGTTGAAGTGACTAGAGCACTGTTCCAGCTTTACAGTACACAATCCTATTAGATGGCACGCAGGGCTAGGCACAGAGACATTTGTACCCAGGGAACCAAGGCTGCTTTCTGAAGAGTTGCCAACCTCCTGGGTACAGCATGGAGACCATGTAATCCTCCCCAATCTGTCAGTCTGGAAAACCCTGAACAGGCCAACTTCATTCACCTGAAATATGTGGTTTGAAAGGAAATTCTCCCAAAAGGACTGTGGCTGAGATGTTTCTCATGGGAGAATTATTTGCAGAAGGTGCTGATGTTCCAATGTATTCTAAAGCTCTATCTGTGATGGCCAAACAAACATAGTTTCCCCTTTCCTGTCGTAGCATGTCTTTCCACCTAGCATGAATGGATGACTCATGTTTAAAGGTCTTAGAGAGATTCCTCGAGAGCCAGAGAGAGAATGGGAGTGAGAGAGATAGCAACACAGAGCCAGAGAGAGAACAGGAGTGAGAGAGAGACAGACACAGATAAAGGCAGAGAGAGAGAGAGAGAGAGAGAGAGAAGAGAGGAAACACACTGATGCCACTCTACCCAGTTCCCTCAGGCTGCGGACAGAGCAGCAAGCAAAGCACACATTTCCCCTTTGAGTCCATCTCCACCTCCTGTGCCCAGGATACAGCCCACATCAGCACTGGCCAGCAGCCAAACACCGAACCCCAGCAGGGGGAGGAGGAAAGAGATGGAGTAAACAAAAGGAGAAGGAGGAGGAGAGGAGTAGCCAGAGCACAAGGAGGGAGAGGTATAACACTGGGGTCCATATGTCTGCCAGAGGAACGAGCTCTCTGGCTACCCGTATACCGGACCAGACCACTGATCAATGGAATTCATCACACCAGCACTGCTGAGTGGCAGCCAGTCATGACAGGGCTGTAAACCATGTCAACCTCCAAAGCTAAAGCTGAACTTTGTGTGTGTGCTAATTTGTGATTCTGCTCAGGGACCTGTGCCTGTTTAATGGTGACAGTTGGTTGTAAATTCACCCAGCCCGGACTCAGATGGCAGGGAGAAGGACACAGGTCTCTAAAACTGGCCTTCTATTATACCACAGCCCAGCACATATGCCACCCAGTACTTAACCCATCCCAAATGTTAGAATAACAAAAAGGGATACCATGAAATGCAGCATCACTTAAAAAGCCCCAAGATTTGTAAAGGAATACAACAGGCCTCTTAAACTGTCGCTAGTTAGCATGAATAACACACAAATTTTAGTCCGCGTCTGAATTAGCGTTGACAGGTCCATCAGAAATCAACTTTAAACTGATGTCCAAGTCACCACGAACTCCAGGAACCAATCACAATCACTCATCTGGTGAGGGGCAAAGGGCCGTGGTTTCATGATGACAAACAGGAAGATGGTACCACTTTGTGTAGAACCATAGTTTGTGTTTGTGGCTTCAGCATCAAACAACATGGACATGCATTTACTTTGAAACTGAGTAAACAACTGCATTTAAAACCTTTGTTTATCAGATGCTGGATGGTGAGAGAGGCAAATACACTCTTCTCCTCTCCTGTGAAATTAGTTACATTAGCTTCTGACTCTTTTCTCTCCTTTGCCGTTCTTTTTTAGATGTTAGGTTGGTTCTCTAATGAAAGACACCACACCAGCACCTATGTTGCCATTCCTCCTGATTTGGGGCAGGTTTCAATACCAATGGATCATGCACTCATGTTACTCTACTGATTACACATAATTCTGTGTGCGCTTTTTACAACTTTCTTAAACAACGATGATTTCCAAAAACCTTAAGATGTTTGCAAGAGGGATTTTACAGACTACTGGCTTATGATGTTCCATGGAAACCTGTCCCTGGCCTCTGAGCCATTTGACTGGATGCTACTGGCCCCTCTGACACACCTGACCGGGTCCTCCAAGCCATCTGTTTGGATGTTACTGCCCCTGTGCACCATCTAATTGGATGCTATTGGCCTCTCTGAGCCATTTGATTGGTGGTTGCAGGCCCCTCGTCCTACCTCGTTCTTCTCCGGGGTCGGGGCATCCTCTCCTGGGGCTGAGACTGGCCTCTGCTTCTGGGCTCCCCCAGAGTTCATCATCTTGTCTGAGGGCGTATCAGTCCTTGAGCTGGCCAACCAGACAGAGAGAGGGGGGAGTGGGGGAAGAGAGAGAGAGAGAGACTGAGGGCTGAAACCCATTCTTGAGCTAATTACCACTGCACTGTGGTGCACTTCATTGCAAAACTGCCAGAGGCTTTGGGAGTAAACAACATATGCACACAGCTTTGAATTCTGTTCTGCCTAGGACTGCTAAGCAGTTATATTTTAAATCTGACCTATTTTAGAAAACCCTCAACTGAATAATGCTTTCAAACACCCAAAGGATCTACTGCATTCTCACACCTAAGAGCCACCAATGTAGCCTTGTGTTTAACAGCAACGCAGTGAGTTAACATATATGCTTCCTATCATTTCCATGCATCGTATAAATTCCTGCATGGGAGCTACCAATTAAAGTCACAAATGAAGTGACACTGCCATACAACATTAATCAGCAAATGTGCGAAAAATTCAGAATTTTTGTTCAAACACAAACAAACAAACAAAAAAACAGATATCCTGGCTTAACACAAGCATTAAAAAAGTCCTCTCCCTTACTTCTCAGGAGACTCTTCAAAGATGCTGTGGCACTCTGAGGTCTCCATCATGAGGCTGCGGCTGAGCCCCTGCCCTCCTGGGTACTGGAAATTAGCAAAGGAGTGTGACATGGGTGAGACAGAGCCCCTCCCTCCCCCTCCTGGGCCGCCTCCTCCGCCACCACTGCCGCCGCCTCCTGACCCGCCGGTCCGCTTGTCCTGCCCAACCAAGCCGTGTGACAGCCCGTCGAGCGCTGGGTTGAGGGAACGCGACATGTATGTGTCGGCCGACTGCGGCCGCCTCAACGGTGATGCTGGGTATGGTGAGAGCTTGCTGATGAGCGGTGTGAGCAGGTCGGCATAGGTGGTCTTGGCCGGCTTGACCAGCCGGTCGGTGTGGATCTGCAGCATCTTTTGTTCGAAGGCGCACGAGAAGACGCTGGGCGACAGGTTCTGCATCCAGCTGAGCAGGCTAAGATCAAGGTCGTCACAGCCGTTGCCGCAGAGCATGTCGATGCCCAGCAGCACCTCGCCTTCCGTGATCTCCTCGCCCGTGGCCTTGCTCTGGCAGAACTCCACACAGCACTCGTACAGCACACCCTTGATGAGCAGCTGGAACAGTCGGTTGCCGCTGGCCTTAAAACCAGCCTCGCTCAGCTTGCGGTCGGCCGGAATGAACTCGGCCACCATGGCACAGGCCTCCTCGAAACAGTGCACGCGCGCCGTGCTGGGGTTCCAGTCCTTGAACTCAGCATGGTGTGTTAGGCGGGGCAGCGTCAGCAGCAGGCACAGCTTGCTGTAGTCCTCCTTGGATGGGCAGAACTCCTCTAGCGCGTGCAGGCACTTCACCGCCTCCTGCATTGTAAACTCAAGCTATGCAATAGAAGAAAGAGGAAAACTGTCCTTAAGGAGTTGGTAAAGATGTGGTACATAAAACACCATATAATAACATGCATATACCATACATCATAAACACATATACCATACATCATAACAGTGAGAGTGATGTTCAATATACAACGCAATAATACCCTATATATATCATATGTAGACTGTGTATGCTAGCATGTCATGTGAGTTCAGGAAAAGCACCAGCACCCAAGTTAATAACTAGCTAATTTATCACTGGTAATGAGCGTGGAATGCATGCATAATTTCTCAAGTAAGGGAAACAAAGCAGTCCATTCACGTCTGCTTAATGTCAGTGAACCAAGCAGCCATGCAGCAGACTAACCTGGCCAGACCTGATGAACCCCTGGCGGCATTTGCCAATTAGGCCAATACTACCTCATGTGCACAGACTACCTAGATGTTTGTGCAGAACTTACGGAATGGGTTTTTAAAGCTAGTTAAATTGATGATGGGACAGTGATACGCTGCACGCACAAAACAGACATCCACCATGGTGTAATACTGATCCTTACTATGAACCTCTCAGCATTTCAGAGATGAAGCTTTAAGTATTTCATGCACTTTTGACACTAGCATAATTGGTAATGCATTGGCCTTTTATGATATTATGAGTGACATTATGTTCCACTGAAATCCTCTGGCCGCCCTAATTATCCTGCAGGGCGAGACTCTTGTTGTAATCACTTCCTCTACTTTGGAAAAGAGGCTTAACAGACTCTAACAGTGAAAACAATGCTTTTCTGTACTATTATCATTCCTGCTTGTAGCCGTAGTAGCAGGTTATTTATAAGATGCTGGCAAAGAACCTCCTTTCATGGCTGTGTATCTTCCAAATTTTTCAAGAGCATTTTGAAATTATTTTTTATTAGTTTGATCTGTCTATCACTCCACTGCACAGCAGTTAAAAAAATAACACATGAAAAGAATGCTGCTCTGCAACCACTGTTCCCACGGCTAGCCGGTCACTCACATGCTGGGGCTCGTCCTCCGCAGACATAGCGTTGTTGACACAAAGTGCCTCCAGAAACTTCTGCTTAAGGACAATGTAGCGGAATCTGTGGGCACAAAATGATTTGTAAAGAGCTGCTTGTCCGTGGACATTCGCACCAGTGCATTAACAACTGACCACATCCTCCCTGAGGATATAGCACTTGAAAGTTCCAAATTCTCAATGGGATTCTGAAGAAAATCTTTAAGCGTGTCTGCCTCCCAACCTAAAAATGGTGGGGCAGATATAGAACTATTTCCATCCCAATTTTATAAGTGAAATAGCAAACAGTATTTGACTTGGCTTGATGGAGAGTGATGAGCAAAAGGTCTGTGGCGTATCAGGAGAGGACAAATTATTTGGACAGGGGTTCTGTACTCACCTTTTCTTGTCAAACTTGTCCATGCACTCCAGTGGCTGAATAAACTGCAGGACTTCATCCCACTGCCCATCCAAAATCAGTTGTCTTATTTAGGACAAAAGTCGGATCAAAAAAACAGCTTGGTCATTTTAAGACTTCGACAGTATTCCAGTGAAACTTTAAGCAAACTTGGGACAGTTTACACAAATCCTCAAGTATGTTTTATCTGATCTGCATATTCAGATACACCAGCTAATTGTCATCACATGCACAGCATAATTAATGCAAACAATCAAAGGCAACACACATCAATGCTCACTTTGTTAAAAAACTGCAACCCATTGAGTTGAAAAGGAGGCCTAAATCATTCTGTCACTCAATGAGTCTCTCCCCTTAGGAATGCCCCTTCCTGGCACGACTAGAATAAAAGATCTAAAAACACCATTCAGGTTTTAGGAACTAGCCCTTTTCAATCCAGTCTAAGGCATCTGTATGAATATCAATTCATGAAATTGGCATGAAGCAAGAAATACCTTAAAAAGAGCATGTCATCAGAATAAAGGCCGTTGATGACGCCACTCTCTTTTTCTAAAGCTAGCATACTGATGTGGAGTTTTCTGGAATTTAGGAAGTCCAAGATCACTTTGATGATCTCCACTTCCTTAACATTAATGATCTCCTCGGCAGTCATGGTGTCCAGCTAAAAGGGAGACGAGTTCAAAAAGGTAAGGTAAAGGTCATGTTCAGTTAACCACCTGGTATAAACAGACAAACAGATGAATCCCATGTAGTTTTGAAGACAAGTTTAGTAAGGAATAGCCTTCGACAAAACTTTCTATCAAACTTCTTTTGAGCTGTTATGTAAAAGACAACCAGTTCAAAACATCACAGGGCACAACTTAAGGTTACGCTTATCTTAAACAGATTAACAGCAGCGCCCAGCTGTGTACAACTCTGAGAAAACAAATCAAGCAAGTCAACGCTGTCATGCGACTCTACATCGTTAGCTAGTTAAGTTTGCAACCGAAAACATAATTGCGGTTCATGTACAGAAGGCTGGCTAGCCTCATCGTAGCTGTTTTTTAGCGATGGCTAACCGCTAGTCAGCTATCCACATGGGCGGATCCATTAGAATAGATGCTGGATCAGTACTGACGTTAGACATAACCTACCGAGAAGATAAAACACATTTGATTCTAATTTTCATGCCCTACAGTTACACACAATGTCATACAACATTCATTAACTGATACAGACGTTAACTGGATTGTTAGCAGTTAACGTTACGTTATCCAAAGATAACGGACTCAATCACATCCCCTTTATGCTAAGTTACCTGAGATAATCCAATTGTTCAGTGCCGGGGCTGTGAATTAATAAAAACGTGAAATCTAGATATATTAAAACAAATACGCAATGCGTTAGATATTGGTATGTCGCATGTCAGAGCGGTGTGATAAGCCAGCAGCCAACGCTACCCATAGTGGAAAACTGAGCAACGCACCCAAAACAGGGGCTATGACAGATACAGAACAGCGAGTGCGAATGGCTAAGCAAACCGTATGAAGACATGCGTCGGCTAGCGAGGAGCCAAACCCCGTTTCCTCTGACTTCCACAAGAACAAAAACATAGGAACGACAAAGATTTGAACTCACCGGCTTATCTCTAATCATGCATGAATTCAATTGGCAGTCTGTGGAATATACTGTCACACTGTCGCGATGTGTTTGTAGTCTAGCTTCTATATTTATTGTTTTCGCTTCTGTTGTCTTCTCCTTCCACCGACAGTTACCACCCAGCCTCTGGTTGTCAAGCTGACCAACTAACCAATCAGACTCCCTTATTTTTTCCGAAGTCGCTTCGAGAAACCTTGACAGGGCCAGTCACTTTTTTCATTACAGAACCACCCTGAGAATGTTCCCACGACTATCACCTTACACAAATTATTATTATGCATGATTCCCTAGCCTATATCAAATAATGTGCAAGATCCATATTCAACATATTGGAATAAAGCGAGTATCATGCCGAATACCGTGAATATCATGCTGAGCGGGTCACTCGCAATGATTTGCCCATAGATTAAAACGGGAGAGAGAGAAAAGACTTATGTGTCACATGCGAAGGCCTTAGTAGGTTGAATGTGCAAGTTAAACAGAGGCTACAAGCTGCATGGCGAAGCATTTATAAGCCTTTTGGTTACTGAATGGATGCGTGGCACTAATTCTATTGATTATATCAGTAGCCAGCATCGTGGTGCCCCGAGTGAATGAAACAGACTATGCAACTGCAGTGTTTTTCTCCACAGAAGGTTTGCATTATGGAATGTGCCACACACCCAAATAGCTGGTGCTTCAGGTAAATTAAGATGATCTAACCAAAACACATTTAACCTGTTATCTGGTTGCCCAGCCCAGCAGCATTGTTGAAAGGGTTGCCCTGCCACTTTTTCCAAGAAATACCTCAGGACACCAACAAAAAAAGGATCAGAGACAGACAGAACTGGCAGATAAATGAGGTGACACTCTCACCATCTGTGTAACCACCTTTGTCGGTGGCATGAATAATAAACAAGACCCACACCGGTACAAAAATGTCTGGCTTGCCTGGTTGTGATACAGGAAGACTGTAGAGTAGAATGTTTCGCCTACCTGATGTCATCAATAATCCTGGATACTGACCCTGTTTGCCTGTCAACTCCAGAATGCCCATTGCATGCAAGTCTTGTTTTAAATTTGTAATTAAGTAGTTTTTGCAGATTTTGTTTAGTTTTTGTGTTTTGTGTATTGTTTACCCTCATCAAGTCATTGAAAAGGCAATGCTTGACAATGAAAGAATACACATACTCTAGACAGTTTGATGTAAATCTGTATTTATATACAGGTTAAACATAACAATAAACAAATACAAAATAACATGATACCATCACCAAACACAATTTAAATCAATTGCTGAATGTGGGGAAAAAACAAAGTTTGACACTCTTATTTCATATCAATACATCTTTGACTTTTCAGTTCAATACCTCTCTTCTTCAATATCACACTTTGTTGGACTCCTGCACTGCTGTACAATGATCCATTTTGTATAACAATCTCCATAGTGTTCTCATTTTCATGTAAATTATATGTAAGAAATGGCTTTCCAAAATAGTTTCATATGACAAACTATATATGTACATCATAAACAAGTCAAAACATAAGTGACCTAATAGATAAAAAATAAAGAGATCTCTCACTGTTCATTATTATGTGAAGACAATGGAAAAGACAAATTCATTAAAACGGAGCCCTGCAAATGAAACATTTTTTTTTTTTCAACACACACTTTTACCAGTTTACTCGATACAAGTTAGCAATTCATTTAGCAACATTATAGGCATCAACTATGTGGAAGCATCATAATACAATATTTAAGGATTGTTTATGGTGTTACATGGATTTCAGTGGTTCAATCTGTGGCTAAGGATGAATGAAGGTGTTTCTGTTGGCTACAAACAACTTGTTTGCCTGGCACTGCTGCGCACACCAGCACAATATTCTATAGGAATTAGGGTGGACTGCATAATTGTGGAGTTGTGGGTATTTTGTACTCATCTAAAGCTCAAAAGGTCTATCTGTTTTATGTAAATACACTTAGTTCTTAGTTCAGATGAAAAGGCCTCATATTCACAAATCGGATTCTATGTGAAGAAAGCTTGTTCCAATGAAATCGCCATTATATACAAACAACTCATTTCTTTACCTTTCTGGTTCTCTGTGAATGGTCTGCACTTATAAACAAGGAAACCAGTGATTTCAAAGTTCACATTGGTGCAGATGTAACAGAAGGAAATGTTTAAGTGCTGGTAAACGAAAGGATATTTGTGTCCCACTCCATGGTGAATATTAAAAATAATGCTAATGTGTTAAAAAAGGCTTTAGTTTCTCCTGCACTTCCCACAATTTGATCATCCCTTGCCAAATGCAAAACTATTTGGCCTGAGGCTTGAAGACATTTCTATCATTTTACGTGTTTGATATTATGTTGACGACACCAGTTTTGATACTGGTACCCATACGGGCACCCATAACTGAACAAAGACAAGCCTAAGGCCACCAAAGGCAACATACAGTATGAACAGAAACTGTAGCTCTCTCAACACACAGTGACATTCAGTGCTTCAAATCTCCATCCACCATAGGCATCGTTCCCTCTTGCTGATTTTGGCACACAGACACACACATACGCAGACCTGCACGTGAACACTCATGTGCATCATACACAGTACACAAAAACCAACACTGGTTTTGCATAATGGACATCAGATGAAGCCTGCCTAGTTTTTTTTCTTAATGTTTACATTCAAGTTGATCATCATGTCACTAACGTAAAACACTGTCCTGGTGAGTGGTCTAGGTGGAATACTGTGAATGGTGGAACATTTTTTTTAGGCTGTATCATAAATCCAATGTTTACAGTGAGGTGTTGGCTGAATGAGTCTTTCTTGTTACATCAGTGGAGACACCAGAGATTAAGATTTAAGAGGCTGGAACTTTTTGGGCGTTCCCTGTTTCTTGGTCTGCCACAGGTGGCCGTAGATGGTGATAGCATCTACATTGGCCGACATGGTCTTGGCAGGGATGTGGCTGAACTGCTTCTTGTCTGAGTTGTACTTGAACAGACCCTCTATCATCTTGAGCGTGATGGTCTTGGGTCCAATGCCGGTCAGGCGCGTAATTTCCTCAGTCTCTGGACAGTAAGTGTAGAGAGATCGGAACTGGCACCCAGAGTCGCGGAAGAGAATCAGGAAGTTGTTGGATTCGGTTTTCTCCATTTCCTGTGAAATTGCGAGCAAATATGGAAACAGTGAGCGCAAAGTCAGGACACTTTTAGTAATAAATAACACTACATTAAAACCTCCATCAGTAAAATCTTGTAACAACAGAATAATATTAAAAGAACATTAAGAACATGATACATGTCAATAAATTAGGCATTAATACAACTTGGTCCATCTTAATAAATTCTACAACTTGTTTCCACAAATGGCTTACCTCCAATATCTTGTTCTTCTGACCTTCATTGACCCTGCCAGCCAAACAGCAGTGGGCTAGTGCATTCTGAATGATGTACTTGTTGGATTTAGCACTTGGTTCCTTGTATAACTTTGGCCCTGGAATAGAATGTGACAGTCACGTGTATTCAGCCTTAACACACTGAAAGACAATATAGAATGGCAAGGTAGAGTATTGAAGGTATTACAACTCAAGCTGAAGTAAAAGCACGCCATCACATGTTCCTTTTTTGTAAGATATCTATTAGCCACTCAGTGACACTGGTTTACATCTAGTTAGGTTGTTGTAAAGCAAAGATTTAGAAATGCTTTATAACCATGCATGGGGATTCCTAACGAAATGCCCTTTTTTGGTTTTGCAGCTACTATGGTCCTCTGTGTGCCATCATCAGGTATGAAATCTGGGTGATTGGCAGCTGAACTGATGGTACCTGTGTATTCAGTGTTGGATGCCACAGATGAGGTGGTGGACTCATTCTCCCAATTTTCTCCATTTCGGCTCACAGACTGACAGGGAGACAGGTATCCTTCTGCAGAGTCTGGCCTGGAGGAGGACACACGCACACATAGAGAGATAGAGAGACAGAGAGAGAGAGACTTAGATATTTACATTGTCAGGTGTAGTGGTGGAAGCAGTAGCAGTAGTGATGGCAAAGCTTAATGTTTTGAGACACTCTCACACATACAGCCTTTGCAGCACTGAAACTAATAACAATTGATGTTGACCTAGAAGCATTAGAGTTCGAAGCAGAGGCATGAATTTTGGCATCAATTAGCTTAATGGATGCAGTGAAATGAAGCTATTACATCAATTCTGACTTGTTTATGTCACAGAGCCGTATTTTATATTGAATAGTGTTGAAACTGAGGAAAGTGCATGATGAAGGTCCATGGACCATGTCACAGCAGCCAGTTTTCCACGAAGTAGCAAGGTAAGTACAGGTGTTGCTAATGACAGCCAATAAGATTCTAATTTAGTGTAGCAGTGTAGTGTAGCGTACCTTTCTACTTCCTGTAAAATTGGCTGCTGCGACATGGGTCTATTATGGAGCTATTAAAACCGTCAGCAACTATCCATCAAAGGTGGATATGCCAGGTTCAGAAAGTAAAAGCCCTGCCACATACTTGTTCCAACCATTTAAGAAACCAGCTGATCCTAATAAACACAAATCTTCACCTGAATAGATCAGCTAACTAGTGATCTCAACTGTATTAAGTACACAGGCAGAAGAAATACAACACAGATCTTTTACTTTTCTGAACTCAGGATGCCCATCTCTGCATTTGCATATTCCACCACAAAAGAGTGAAAACGAAGAATGAGAGAAAATGATATCCATAGACTGTGAAATTCTATTCCTATCACAAATCATGTTTATTTTTTTTCAATCTCTCCGAAGTAATCATGATGCTGGCTTGACTCGTCTGACTTGAGTGTCAGTATGACTGAGTGCATTTGTTTTGCGCATCAGGGGCAAAACAATGAGCACTTCGCTTGGCTTGTTTCTGAATGACAGGCGGGAATAATGAGGTGACTTTTGGCCTTACTGCGGAGACTAACCTTCCCTTTCTCACTTTGGGAGAATTCAAAAAGAAGCTTAAATTGCCAGCAGACAATTTACTGCTTCTGAGAGTTTAGAGTCAGGAGGAGGAGGAGGAGGGTTACAAAAGACACAAAGATTGAGATTTAGTGCAGTTTTAAAGAGATGCAGGAAACACGTTAAACATTTGTGCAGCATTCAAACTAGCAAGCGATACATTGTGCAATCAGCTCAACAAGTGAGCAGAGTCTTCAGGAGCCTTTAGATAGAAGGATTGTAAGATGCCTTACCGAGGAGTTCTCTTGTCAGACTGGATACTCTCATTGTCTGCAAGGTTCAAAGATGCAAGCGAGAGACTCGATACTGAATATCCACGTGGCCGGGACCCTTAAAAACACACATCTGGTGGTGAAAAACTCTCATCCAACAACTACATTTAAAGACTCGATACTTTGAAGTGACCAAATTTAGAAAGCTCACATCCAGTCCAGTCCAGAATTTAAAATATGTTGAGCTGAGCTGTACAACACTCATGCCATTTTCGTCTAGACACTATTGCTGTTAACTGTCGAGGCGACCACTAGGTCTCAGCTCAGTCATGAATGCGTATAGGTTAGTTTGTCCACGAACTTTAGGGACCTAGTTTTCCTACAGAGGTTGATGAGCTAATACTTTCATTTTGCATCCACACCAACTGCCACAATGCTTATACTCCTGCTCCCCCTAAAAAAACACAGCTAAATTCAGTTCCTCACGTGCCTCATCAGCAGGGCTGATCAGTGGACAGATCTCCCTCCATGTTACCATACCTGTGGTCTTGCTTGGTGGCTTCGGAGACTCCATGATGTCTCTGTGCATAGACTTGGGGCGGGGCTTCTTCTTGATGCTGGCAGGGCGGGGCTTGATGACGCTGTCCATGTCCTCCATCAGTTTGAGCTGCTTCCGTCTCATGTACTCGTTCTTAATGAACTCCCTACGTGCTTTCTCCTCCTCACGCTTCACACGCTCCTCCTCAGCCTTCAGCCTAACGGACCAGGGGCATAGGTGCATAGCACATTTGTGACACTGAAAATGGCATTTGTAATATTTAAGTTGTGTGCAAGGAAATGTGTCGGAAAGGAGAGAGAAAAGAGTGAGAAAATAGTGCTAAATGGGAAAGATAAGATAGGATGTGTGCGTGCGTGTGTGTGTGCGTGTGTATTTAAAATACACAGAAAACATCAGAATGCTTCAACTGAATTCAGTGGAACCCTCATGGAAAGAGAGAGTATAATAAAAGTGAGATGTCTATACTGTGTGCATGTCATATTTGAGGTTTAATATCTCAAGCACTAGTCTTGGCAGGGAATCCAGTGATGTCAACCAAAGGTTACAGTCAACAAACATTATGTCTCACTGCATAAATTCTAATTAACAGGACTAACATTTGTGCTCACAAGCTAGACAAACACAGGACATCATTTGGTAACGTTGCACTGTACATAAAACAGACACAATATTAAAACAAGATCGATGTTTTCAGACTCTGTCCATCCTGCGATCCGTTAGTCAGTCTTACCGCGCCGCTTCTTTCTTCTCCTCCAGCTCGGCCTCTAGCTGCTGTCTCTTCTGCTGCATCTCCTTCTCCCTCCTCTGCCTCTTCTCCAGTAGTGCTGCTCGTTTCTGCGCCATGTCCTCCTCCCCCTGCAGGTCATCCTAGGAACAGCAGGCAGGGCAGCCAGACACCCACAGTCAGAGCAGAGGCATGAGAGGAAGAGGCATAAGATGCACTGCCTCAGGCATCAAGCCAGTCCCTGTCACATCATCTCATTTTAAATGATTGATTTTTGTCTTAAGATTCAACAGGAGAGAGAGAGCCTGCTGAAAGCAACATGGATGGGCTTTTTTCGTTACTATTTAATGTATGTGCCTTAAAATTACATCCTTTGTAATTGCTGTGGTCTCCTCAATGTGTAGACTAGTCCAGATTCTAATTCCATGCACTTATTGTCAGATTCAATGCATTACTTCTCATGGTCCTCTAGCAGTTAAATCTTTCAACTTAAGTATTTTACACAGTCTTGGGTCTGTAAATAATAAATAAACACAGTGCTTCAAACCAAGCCTTCTGAAATCGATAGTTCCAGTCCTTGATTGAGATTGGTTGAATCACAATCAAGCTTTGGTAAAATGCTGTTATAAAATCCATGATGTACCACAGCTCCGACTGCATTTCATTCTGTATTGCACCTATTCTGCACCATTCGAAAGTGAACAGTGGCTTCACTTGTGCGGTATTTGCAACCATTCAGCTAGAGAAAATCTATTTCTCGGCAGAGGGATTGCTAACTATGAATAATTTGCTGCATTTCTCGTTGTGTCTTCCCTTAATGAAACCATGCCAAGTTAATGTGATAACCATTTAAGAAACACAATTAGACACTCGAGGCCGTGAGTTCTGCTGGTTTTGCCATGGCTACAGGGGTTTAACGGCACTCTGCTACGTGTCATACCTAACAACTCCCCCTAGCCATGGTAAAACCAGCTTAACCCACGGCCTCTTATGGCTCCTTGCTTACATAAAGAATCCCAGCCAATCAACCCAATCCAAGCAGCATATAAGACAACAGTATAATCTCATTGGTTGTTGAGCTCAAATACATTGTTGAATCTGTTGTGATGTGAATAACAGACTGTAACTTTAAATTGGAGGCTGTGTGTTACAGCACCATGCTTTAATAATTTGTGAGGCTCTGGCCCACTTCAAGGCAAAAGCTCAGCAGCAGAGGAGCCTCATAAGCCAGCAGCAGCCTGAATCACAGAGGGCTGACTGACTCTTTCTGACTGACTCTTTCTGACTGATGGTCTCTGGCCTACATTTGCACAGTCTGTCTTCATTTGCAAATAAATTCAATTTGCCATTCCACTGCACAAATCCTGACCCCCCCCCTTCGCCACAATGAGCATGCATTGCTCACCAATTAGGAGTTACGTAACATGGCATTCAGAGACATTGAGGGCCAATCTCACTGTTCTTTTCAATCCTTAAAAGTGTATGACTTGCTCAGAGGAGGAAAACTCTAAAACACCCTATCTTGTGGTGGTTCTACCTGTACACATAGGTGTTCACACTAATGAACTCATGTACCTGGCTGAGGAGCTTCCCAGCTCTGTTTGCTGGCTGACTTACCCTGTAGAAGAACCCACAGCACATCTTTTGGTCACGGTTGTCCAGTCCTGGTTCTCCGTCTGGGCCCGACTCCAAGCCGGACTCCTGCCCCTCCTCAGGCTGCAGCACAGACAGTGGTACCTCTATCAGGTCCTTCCTGGCCTGGGCCTGCTGGTCTTTAGCGCCGGTTGTGCCGCTCGTCCTCGTAACTCCTTCAGTCGCAGGTTGAGAACGCACCTTGGAATCGGATGCAGGTTTAGCACTTGCCCCTTTCTTTTCCGTGTTTTCCGTCTTCTTCTCAACTCCTCTTTCTCTGACGCTTTTTCTCCAGCTGGAGCGGCTTGGCTCTTCTCCGGCTGTCCGGTTGCGACTGCCCCCTGAGATGTCTTGTCTTTGGCTTGGTCTGCAGCAGCCCCTTGTCCCCGGTCCTTGAGCTCCTGTTCGCTGCCTGCTGCTGCTGAGGGCCTGGCGTCATGCCCCAGATAGGCGAAGGAGGTGGTCTGCGTCTGGCTGGGGGAGAACCGTCGCAGCCTGGGCAGGCTGTCCACCGACTGGGGCGTGTTGAGCATGCGGCTGAATGGCGTGATCTTCAGCTCGCTAGGACGCGGTGTGCGCGGCGTCCTGGCGTGGAAGGAGGCCGACTTCCTCTTGATGGTGCTCGGGGAGCGGTGAGTGGTGCGCGGGGATCCTGTGCCTCCGCCGCCAGTGGCCGATGACGAGAGGATGGGCGAGAGCGACCCCACGGAGCCCCCGCGGCCAACCACGCTGCTGCTCCGAAGCTCGCGCAGATGCCTCTGTGGGGACGGCTGGGAAGGCGGGGAGATGATCCAGGCCTGGTTGTCGCGCATCTGCATGATGGCCTCTTGCTGACGGGCCAGCCGCTGCATCTCAGACTGCAGGAAGGTAAGCGACGTGTTTAAGCGCTCGATGGTGCGCGTGTACTCCGTCAGGTCCACCTCAGCACCTCCTTCCTCCACGGGGGACTTGGGCGCCGCACCGTCCGGCTTGCATCGCTCCAGCTCTGCAGCGCCACCATCACTCCTGGGGCCCAGCTTCTGGGTCGAGGAGGCATCTGCGACGGGCGACGGGGAGGGGGGCTTGCTGAAGCTTGGTGAACTTGTTTCGGCTACGGGAGAGGGGGACGTGGAGCCACCCTTGCGACGGACCACGTTGAGGAAGGCGGTACGTCCCATCCTCTGGCGATGCCGCGTGAACGCCGCCTCCACCTTCTTCTTTTGCGCCTCGATGGCGCGCCTCTTCTCCTCCAGCTTCATCTTCAGGTGCACCATCTCCGAGGCGAGGATGTGGCCTGGGTCACGGGGTGAGGTCAGGCGGGCTGGACTCCGAGCCTCCGGTGTGATGGCCCTCCCCGCTGCAGATGCCTGCGTCATTGGCCCTGGCGGGGCGTTTGGCAGGTTAAGCTCAGCACTCTCAGGTGTGTTGCTCCCGCTGCCACTGTTCCGTCCCTCTGCCTGATTCCGCTTGCGGAACTTCTGCTCGGCAAAGCTAGTCATGCGCACGCCGGAGCTTGTGGACGAGGCGGGGCTGCCGCAGCCCAGAGAACGCATGCCCATCAGGCTGGCGCAAGGGCTGGATGACTCCGGCAAAGGGCACGACCGAACCTCATAGTCCTGGTCCATGTCTGAGTAGTCCTTCAGTGATGAGTCCTCATCCTGCCCATCCTGTATGTCCTCTGTCCTCACATGGATGCCTGTGTCCACCTCTGTGGATGTGGAGTTTAGGTCGCCGTCATCCACTCGTGCCTTGGAGCCGAGGTCATCTGGTTTGTCATTATCATTATTGTGGTTGTCGGCAGGATCTCCCAATGCCTGGCCATGCAGGTAGAAGCTACTGCTTCCACTTCCTGAGGGGAGACTGCCGTGGGTCCTCTCTGTGTCGTGGATGATCTTCAGTGCCTCCTCTATGCTAGGAGTGCTGGGCTGAGGTATATGGTCCTCTGACAGCAGCCCATTAGAATACCTGTGTGAACACGTATAAACCAGTTTAGTGTCTTTTAAGGCCTTGGCATGTCAGTAGCATCCAGTTTATATAATATCTATTTACATATGTCTGAAATCTTCTAAAATCAGCTTTGGTGGACATGACAGTTGGCCAGACATGGCTACCAGAAGAAAAAAATAGATAATGTAGATATATATATATAGATATATAGATATATATAAAATGTATTTATCCCCTTTTATATTTATCCACTTTTATATTTTTTGGAAACTAAATGAATCCAACCTTTAGCAAACACAAAAACAAAGAGGAAAAATCTGTCCTATACTAAGTGTTGTGCTGAAAGATATTTCAGGGCATAACGGTACATGAACATAAAAATAAATCATTGCTGTTATGCAATAGCAATTGAAAATGCATTACAAAGTGCATTAGTGTGAGTAATATGAAATATATCAGTGGCAATTATATAAACCAAATGCTCATTAATAGTTTGAACATGTTTGGACTGGATGAAGTGATTATGTGCGATGAATAATCTTTTGAATAAATCTTTTCACAATTGATTGACTTTGTGCCTTATGCGATTTCATTTAAGTTGACTAAACATGCTAGGGTGCAAACACATTACATCAAATTACAATGTGTACTGACGCTCACCAAACAAACTTGCAACAGTATTTTTAAGTCCATGTAAATAAGCCTTACAAAGTGCCAAATAATGTCAATAAACCAATATAATGTCTGCTCACAGTTCAATATCTGTGCTGGTGTCAGGCCTTTCACATCACTTGCAACCTGTTGCCAGAACTGAAACAGCTTGTCTAAAACGTCTGTACTGATTAAACCTTGTCACTGAGTAAGCCAAATATCTCTATCATGTTATAACCCATGTAACCTGCTCCCACTGCTAAAAAAGTTGGACCACATTACAGTCACTCCCACATATGTAGGGTACAATGGATGTCTTTCTTAACATCAGTCCTGATGCAAGACCTTAGAGCACATCACCATAGGGCACAATGGGTGTCTTACTTTACATCGGTCCTGATGCGAGGCCTTCCAGCTCGTCTGAAGGATTCTGCTGCATCATCGCTCTCCTCTTCCTGGATGTAGCCATCCTGGCCGTTGACGGGCTGGAAGGAGAGATTGCGCCGCATATTCCGGTTAGTGTGGTGCACCTTGAAGCCCAGGCCTTCTGTGCTGGCCGAGCGGGTCATTCCTCGACCTGAAGAAGATGGCTGTACAGGCACCACCTCATCATCAAACGGAATCTCAAAGGAGATGCCGTGAGCTGAAGACCTGGATCATTTAAATGCATGGATCAAAATAATGACATTTATGATTTACCCAATCATTTTCTGTGTTATTGTCAAATGTACGCTCTTTGGGAACCAAAATCAAACAAACTTTTATTTGACATGCATATATAATATAATAATGTAATTAACATTAATGCATTCACTAAAGTAATTGATTATTATGTGTAATGCTAAAAATAACTTTAAGAATAAGACAATTTTAATAATAATTAAAATTAAATTAAATAATAATTAATTTTAATAATTAACAATTAACAATCAATGAATCCTGTCTATGTAAGCATATTATGTCATGTAAAATCAGAAAGATGAAGGCACAGTGTGAGGTTCCAACTGTGGGTCTCACCGCTTCTCTTTGGGCCATGTTCCAACACAGCCGTCCACATATGACATGGAGGAGGAACGTTTTATTAGAGCTGCAATGAAAATGAAAATCTTTCCTTCAAAATGACACTATGCAAACTAACCAGTTTGTTTGTCAGTTTTTGGAGGAAAATTATTTCTAAAGTATACAAAAACTACAAGCTGTTCAACTCAACACTTACCTGAGGGGGCTGCATTTGGTTGTGAGCTGTCAGAGTTTAAAAAAATAAAAAAAACATCTTGTAAACTGAAAATGCTTAAATATCATTTTGAATTATTTAAATTCCAATAAAATGACCAAACATACACACCATGTCTGCTCTGGACTACAGGATCTCTCCAAAAAACTGGGTTTGGTTTTGGAAATGGGAGCCATTTTTGTTGACGACTGTGTCGGCTCTGCATAAGACAGAAACAAAACCACTTCACCATTAGAAATCTTCTCAGCACACACACACACACACACACACACACACACACACACACACACACAAGGTTGGATTTGCTCACCTTTGGCATCAAGGGAACAGGGCTGTACAAAGGAAGGCTTTACCACTTCAAACCACCAGAACAGTTCGGCCATAAACACAAGGTAGTTACTCTGCAAGACAGCGCGCACGCACGCACACACACACACACACACACACACAGACACACAAAACAGAGACCAATGAGAGAGGATAATGGTGACAAATGAAATGTCTCCTCAGAACAAAAAGGACAGTGTGTGTGTTCTCCCCCAAATAGGAGTTACTGCGCTCCAATTGCAGTTGCCAAGATTGTCCAGAGGATGTCTCCATGAGTCACAATTCATCTGTTGAGCATCTCTGAACAACAGGGCTTTGTCATACACATTGTAACTCATTATTTACAGCACAACAAGCAGAATTTGTCTGTTCGGGAGTCAAAGACTAAAGCTATTCAGATTGCTGCCATTGCATAAGTCCTGTTTAAAAAAAAAAAAAGCCACCTCATCTCAGACTGTCCCCTTTGCTTGACCGTCAAAATATGATGTCAGCAAAATACTTTTAAAACTTCCTCTCTCTCTCTCTCTCTCTCTCTCTCTCTCACCAGAGAATTTTCTGTTCCTCTATTGAGCCAGTTTAAATACATTTGAGAATATCTGTGGCACACAGAACTATAGGAAGCACCAAACTACAAATCCCTCACTGTTTCAACTTACTGTCTGTAAAGAATGGTTAAATAAGCTTCCCTTAGGAAAATGTTTGGCTAATGAATCAAAGTGTTAATGAATCTAAATGAGTCTCTGTGTACACGTGATGAGCTTTGCTTTTTCACAGCCTATGGGAGCAGGCACAACTGGTTTATATTCACGAGGCATAGAGGCTCTCCAGTATGTGGTGTGGGATGAATGCCTGAATACCACAGCTCTGCCAAGCCCCCTTCGCTGTCTTGCTCTCTTCTTCTTTTCTCTCACTCTATCATTCTTTCCCCCATTTCAACTTTTTTACCCAGGCTCTCTCTTTTCCCCCTCTCTATTTATCTGTCTAACACTTTTTTTCCCCTCTACCCCCCCCCCCCCCCCCACCCCCCAAAAGGCATGTTGCCCAGTGTCATGTGCCTTTCACACTTTCGGCCTCTTTCACTCTTCCTCTATGCTAGTGACACAAGCCTCCCCAACTCTCCCCAGCTCAGCTCACTGTGGAAAACAAGAGAAAGCTGCAAAGATGATCTATAAAAGTTAAAGATACCCCCAGGCAAAACCGCCTTGCTGTACTATTTCTTAACCACCCTTTAGTGAACTTCAGGATTCTAAAGTATTTAAATCAGTAACTCAGCCACATCCCTCCCCGCTATAATATATTGCATTACCTCTCAGCAGTGAGCTCAGCATCACTTAACAAATGCACTTATTTGTATAATTAATATAACTAATAGAATTAAAACAGTATTGGTTATGCCCAAACTAGTTCCAAGTGAACTGAGCCTGACCTTAAAAAAACACACATGAAGTAAAACTCCAGCAACTTTCCAGCACTGCTGTTGCTGGGAGGCAAAGACACAAACAGACACAGGGCATATACTGTATGTATATATAGAAACAGAGGGAGAAACGGGAGGAAAAAGACAGGAATCTGAATCCCTCCTCAGGCAGAGGGGAAACTTCAGCCCAGAGGGAGTTGTGTTCTGCTCATGCTGCGTTTGGGTGACTCAGCCTCTCATTGGAGTTGGCAGTACAGTAGGCAGTTCACAGAGCAGACAAGACACACACGCACACACACACGCACACACACACACACACACACACACACACACACACACACACACACACGCACACAGTGTTCAACACTGCTCCCTTCCCCCTGTTTCCTCCCCTCACACAACCTTATTCAAACCTCGCGTGACTCACTCCCTCCAAACGGTCATTTCTTTAACACTCATAAGCCCTTCTTCAGACACTGCTTTTTTAAATGTGTGAATACCACCACGCACCTCTATGCTCCATTTACAGCAGACTACACACACACACACACACACACACACACACACACATAAGCAAACCACTCTAAACACAGACACACACACACACATACACACAAGCAAACCACTCTAAACAGTGATAGCATAAGTCAGTTTGTCCATGCAATTGTTTTCCCCACTTTTGTAGACTTGTGTTCAACAAAAGCAATTTAATGTCTTTA